>JARQOC010000006.1:131942261-132542261 GCA_033576535.1 Allobates femoralis
ATTTTGATGGTAATTGTCGCAGGGCAACATATCACCGTCAATATTTCTCGCCACGGTTGCGGCGTGTTAAGGTACCCTAAGGCTAGTGGGGAGAGAGGTGCACAAGCAGAAGATGCTTTTGTTCTCTGTTAGCAGGTCCCTACTCGTCTACTCAAATAGAGGTTTTCAAACACAAACAGAGGCAGAGATTGAGTGTAGGTTTCCAATAAAGAGACATGTCTCAATGTGGTTACTGGATGGATATGAACATGGCCATCTTTATATGTTTAGTGTCTCATTATTTTTGTATATATCTCATTAGCTATAATGTTAGTCTATATTCTTATATATTCATAATTGCATAACTTAGTATTCAGACTGCAGCTGTCTTTTTTGTTACAGTAGCAGCAAAGGTGTCCCTTATTCTTAACCCCGTATTGCCTGAGTTAATACACACACAAATGAATCAAACTGGTATGATGCGATAACCCTTAATGCCTAATAATGGGTTAAGACCTGTCCTGTCGGCATTATACAGATGACCCATTCAATTGATTTGGTCTGGTGTACTGCCTAATTTTCCCATTGTGTCACTTCAAACCCAACACAAATTCTCAAAATACCCCACAAACTAGAGATACCCTGGGGGTCCCACCTGAGGAAAGTTTAATAAAGAAGCCATGTAACTGGTAAGGACTGTCCAACTTAAAAGAACATCTTTACATGTATTTCTCTGCAAGGAGATTTGTCCATAGAGCTAGCAGCACAAATGTGGCTACACATGCGGCATGCCCCAGTAGTAGAGTTGGTGCCAACTGATTCTCAATACTTGGCCTACTGAATACACCGGTAATCTAAGGCCACTGGACGTGAGCCCTGACTATCGTCTTTGACTAGTGGTCATCCACTGCTCTTTAAATTAGCTGGTCTGGCATGGCGTCACACAGGGGATCACAACGCCACGTTGGCTACTCGAAAATAAAAAATAAAAAAGCTAATTTTGTCATGCAAGAGGAGGTTCTCATGACTCTCATCCATTGGTCACAGATTACCAACATGGCCGTTGGACCCTAGATTTACACTTTATCCCAGAATGTATTAGCAAATTATACAGTTTTATTCACTTACCCTATGTAATGTCACGTATGTATAAGGTTAGTGCTGTCATTTATAAAAGATGTAATGTGAAACCCAACCCTGTAAATAATTCTTCCACTTATGATGTGAACTTAGTTCATACCATCAGAACCTTCAACTTCTTTTTTATTTAAAAATAAAATTGTGATAACTACATCCATGTGTTTCAATATACATTACACACTTTCAGCTCCACATATCGTAGATACTACAAAAAAACAATGGGCTCATGCCCCAATTGACATGAACGTTCTGCGTGTTATTGATTCATCTTAAAGGGGAACTCCAGTGAGAGAAAACTTTTTAGTACAGTTCAAGCACAACTGGTGCATATATTATTTTACAATGTTGTCATTTTACATACTTTAGAAAGTAAAGTAGAGGCCCTCATTCTGGTCTCCTCCATGCCTCCCACATCCGCAGGGCTGATGTTCTCCAAAAGCTTTGTTAAGAGTGGAAACAGCACCTGTGGATGACAAATAGAGGAACGGATTAGGAAAAAACAAACTTTAAAATCTGTGCACAGCTCGTCTTATAAGAATGTCACAAAAAAAAAAAAATCAATAAAATAATTTATCATTTACCAAAAAAGGGCAAAAAGTATAAATTACAAATCCGGCTCCTGTGTCAACTCACTGACCTGTCAGGTAGTCAGCAGGTGTCAACTAATAGTGGCGTAGCCCACCCATCTGCTCAGCCTACAGCCAGTAAGTGAGCAGCATGGGGAAAAGAGTGTATGAAAGATCATAATAAGAATCTAAAGGCTCGGCACGTCTCAAAGAATGTTTTATGTTCCAATACATCTAAAATAGTTCAAATTAAAAACTATAGTGGTAACAAACTAGTACTTTGAGGGTTCACCAAACCCTGTAAATAATTCTTCCACTTATACTATGAACTTAGTTCATATGATAGGAACCTTCAACTTTTTTTGTATTTAACAATAAAATTGTGATAACTACATTTGTGTTTCAATATACTGTATATTACAAACTTTCAGCTCCATATATCATAGATACTACAAAGAAAACAATGGGCTCATGTCCCAATTCATATGAACGCTCTGCGTGTTATTGCTACATCTTAAAGGGGAACTCCAGTGAGAGAAAACGTTTTAGTACAGTTCCTGCCCTCCTACATGATGAAGCAGAGCCGTACACTGCAGTTCTAGGATCTATAGATCTCTTGTAATTCAATAAAGTCATACCTGCTCCTCTGCTCTGGCCCCCACCTCTGGGAACCCTAGATTTCTGCATGTCAGCTTCATCTAGGAGCAGAGAAGAGGAGGTGTGTCGGGGATGTGGACGCTGGGGGCTGTAGGATCATCCTACATTCACGCCCACTCACAATTCTGTTTAGTGAGGGGGTGTGGAAGGGGTCATGCAGAGATTTAAGTTCCCTGAGGTGGGGGCCAGAGCAAAGGAGCAGGTATGATTTTATCCATTTAGAAGAGAAATATAGATCCTAGAACTGCAGTGTACGGCTCTGCTTCATCATGTAGCAGGACAGGAACTGTACTAAAAGGTTTTCTCTCACTGGAGTTCCCCTTTAAGGTATCCCTTAAAGATGCTCTACATTTTAGGGATATCTCTCTCTAAAACGTGTCTCAATCTAGAACCTGTTCTGCAGTGTTTCTGTTGGTGGCTTGCTAGCTCCACTTTCCTGCACCAGTGATTTATAGCAGAGGTCCCCAACTCCAGGCCTCAAGGCCCGCCAACAGTGCAGGTTTTCAGGATTTCCTTAGTATTGCACAGGTGCTAATGTGATCATCTGCACAGGTGATGCTTCCAACCCCTGTGCAATACTAAGGAGATCCTGAAAACCTGCACTGTTGGCGGGCCTTGAGGCCTGCAGTTGGGGACCTCTGATTTATAGCACAGGTCCCCAACTTCAGTCCCCAATGCCCACCAAGAGTGCAGGTTTTCAGGGTTTCCTCAGCATTTGACAGTTGGAATCATCACAGGTGCAGGAGATTGAATACCCAACTATCAAATGCTAAGGAAATCCTGAAAACCTGCAGTGTTGGTGGGCCTTGGGGACTGGAGTTAGGGAGCTCTGATTTATAGGCTTGAATTTTTCTGCACTTTTATAAATCAATCAGTATGCCAAGCTCTTCATCCCGATGAATTCTGCACCATCTGGAAGAAATGCATATATATAACCTTGTAATATTGTAATATACAGTATGCTTTAGACATATATGAATGGATGTCCGGAGAGTGTACCGCATACATGCAGAACATACATTTCTGAATTGCAGATCCAATCATTCCATTTTTAACATCCAGTAAATCTGGGTCTTTTTGGTTAAAATATCCATAGAGCTGATCATTTATAATAAGGATTAAGTTATTGTGATAAGAAACAAAAACTCCGCCACACTCTAGGGTCTTATTCACATGTATCCATTTTATCATTGTAAAAAATAAAATATACATTTGTGTTGTGTGTCTGGGTGAAAAATACTGCGGATCAGGTGAGACTTACACATTTCAGTCTACATTTCTCACCATATTGGATGAAGCCAAAAGTTAAAAAAAAACTAACTATTTTCATTCCAGAAAAATCTTAAAAGTGTGAAGAGGTCACATTACAGTTATCTCCTCACCTTGTTAAAGCATGCCTCCCATTCAAGTGCATCTAGGGTCTGTAGATCGTGGACCAAAAGTGCTCTCTGCAGGTACGTGAGGGCCTGCATTCGGACCTGCCGCCGGGCATCACAGCACAGCCATGCAATTCCTACAAGGTACAAAGAAAACACACAAAAAACAGGCAATAAAACACAAGCTTCCTGAAGAGGGGCGAAAACACAACTATGAGGAGGCTCCACCACTACATATGATCAATCTGAAAGGCTAGGGCGAGACATGGCACAGTCTGCCTGCGCCAAGCTACTACTTTCTTTCAGTGCTGACAATTTTCATACTAGACCACCTTTTAGCTGAATACAATCAATATCTCAGGTATATAGCCTGTGTTTTAGCTATTCACCAGCAGCCAGTCTAGTACTAAACTGAGGACAGAGAAAAGGAGAAATGAGACTTAGCACAACCTCAAGGCATTAACCTGTCTCATCATTCCCAACTGATCTGTGAACAGTATTAGAAGGCATTTTCCTAAAATATTAATATTAACCCCTTAGTGACCACCAATACATATGCTTACTGAACTGAGATATAAGAGAATAGCATCCCCCACAATGAAAAGGCAGCAGCTGTCAGCTGTACACCACAGCTAGCGTCAGCTACGACCACTTATTGGCCTCCTCATTACGTGGTACTAATGGATGCCATGGCAATTCTTGGGAAAACAATGGTTTTAGAATCTGCCGGCTAAAGTGACATGTTCTGACGTTACACAAAAGATCACCGAATAGGACATAAAAATGCAGAAAAAAATCACCAAAAATCAGCCATGTCAAATATCCATGGCACCCAGCAGGAGGCTGCCAGCTCCACTGAGAGGCAACACAAGTGTCTAAATACCGGTGCGCAATCTCCTGCAACCCAAGCGATGGGGGCGGTTGTGGCACCTGCGACCAGCCATGCTATCAAGGAGGTGATTGGTATATGAAGACACAAGGTTACCATTGGGCGTCAGTCACACTGGTGTATATTATGCATAGTGTCAGTCTGCAGCCTATTGGTCACGCCCATGCGATTAGATCAGGCGGGCTGCTCTGCACCACATACATGCATCACAAATGACAGACGCCCCTGTGATACAAATGAGACAAGTATGAGTGTGTGACTGGGTTACGATAGGTATCCAGTTTTCAGCATAGGTGATTATGGAGGTCATGATGCCCATATGCTACCATCTTAGAGCGTTATGCTATGATCATGAAGATTTAACTTTGTGACAAGCAATATTTTGGAGAACCTTGAAATGTTATACTAGAACATTCCTAAGGTTTTTTGTAATCAGTAACGGACAACTTTTGAAGCACTGGGCTATTGTCAAAAGACAGGCCAGTGGCAAACAGACCTTGAGGCAGTTCAAACAAAATGTAACCTTGAAGCATTGTGCTGTGGTCAGAAGACATGAGAGTGTCAAACAGACCCTGAGTCTGTTTGAACAGACCCAGGTGGTGTTATCAGTAAGCACCGGGCCCATGTCAAACAACCTACTGCGCAGTTGCAAGATTCTGATGATCTGGCCTAAACATATTGCACAAGATGTGTTAGGGGAGGATGTGGGAGCTGTATATAAAAATGAGGGCCCAGTACTACGAGTTAGGGACATTCCAGAACGTATCGTGGACGCACGGTTTCTGTGATGACAAGACCAGAGTATTCCTTCTCGTTGACACTGTGGTCCCTCCGGTGGAGAGGTGATGTTGCAATACTCCGGTATGTATTGATACTTATTTCTCCATATACTATGATTCACCGTAATTGTATGATTTACATGAACTGAATTATAGAAACAGGTAATATTGTATCTGCCATTCCATACTTGAGCATTATCCTGATGTAATCTTAATAAATTGTTATATTGTTTTACCATAAAACTGTATTCAGTGTGCCTAATTCGTATATTAGTGAGCGCTACGTAAGTAAGGGCGTATCCGCCCTGTCACTCTGACGCGGTAAAACATAAATTGGGCGTAGTCGGCAGGATTATGAATATCTGGAAGGGTGAATTTGAGGGGTATATTGTACGAAGGTGAACGTTACGTAGTTTTCCTTTTTTTTTGTTTTTGTTCTTCCCTTCTTTTTTTTTTCTTGTTGGGCACCAATCCAGATCTTCATAATTCCAAAGGTATAAAAGTGTTTAAGAAAATTGTATAAGAGATCATCCTCACATCCTAACTTATTTTGGATTAGAGAATAATTTGTTGGCACTAGGCCAAAATGTTCGGCTTTTTGGCGCAAAGTCAGAAAAACAAAATGTTTAAGAAAGGTAAAAAGAAAGAGGATGATTGTGTGGAGATCCCTGGCTGGACCAGGGCTCCATATAATATTATAGCACAGGAAATGCATTGTTGTGGATTGGCAGAACCCTGGGAGAATAAGCTCAAAGGGTCAGCACCCACTGATGTTGTTGATGTACTCAGGGTGTCCCCGCAAAGGCGGGTGATGTAGTGTCTTTAGGACGGCGTATGTGGATTTTACTCAGTGCATACCGAGATATGCATGAGCAGAATACCCATATACAAAGAAAGTTGTCAGAAATGGAACAAAAAGTTGTTGTAAGTGAGTCTATTGAGACTCCAGGTGGGAGGAAACTCCATATCATATTTTGGCGACTAAGTGGTCGCACAGTGTTGGTTCAAGTGAACTATGGGACACATGTTTTGCAGGATGCAGAGCCTGCTGATGTGGCAGAATGCTTGCAGAAAGTAAAAGTAGAAAAAGGGAAAGAATTATGTGCTGTTGGTAGGAGTGGCTGGATCCTGCTATCTGCATATAGAAAACAGCATGAGGAAAAACAAAGATTGTTAACTAAAGTGCTGGAATTGGAAATGCAGCTATGTGAGGCTCAGAATGCATTGGCTGTAGCACAGGGTCAGAATAAGTTAGCAATGGACAAATGTGTTGGAACTCAGCATGATGCAGAACGGGGTGCTGTATGTGTAAAACAGTATAAGTGCAGAAAGAAGAGGGGAAGGTGAACAAGAGGAAAGCTTTGGCCATAGCCAGAGCAGAGATGGAGAGGAACCCAGATCAGTGGGATGGTGATGCACAGGAGTCAACTGACTCCCAAACTGTCACCAACCCAGAACAGAGGGATGATCATTTTCATGGGAGACGGAGATGGATCCTCTTCTTAACCCATTAAAAGCTCATCATATTTGTCAGACCCAGGTTGTAGAGACAGCTACAGAGAAGCAAAACCAGAATGAGGTAGATGATTGCAGTGTGTCTAATACATTTGAGTTGCAACGTACCTTTAGTAGGAGAAATACTAGGGGTGACAAGGCCCTGGTAACGTCCAGATTCAGACGATCTGATGATCCCATGTTGTTCTGTAGTGATTATCTGGCATTATACAGAAATGTTTACAATCATCCAGATATGTCTCAGGATGATGCTGGCTTTCTATTTTCAATGGCAAATCATTGTAATGTGGATTATGACACAAGAGTGTCTCTAAGAAATACCAGTTCATATGAAAGATTTGTAAAACTATTAAGTGACTGTGTCATGAGTCACAAGAGCAAGATGAAGTATCAGAGAATGTGTCTGCTGTGTACAGGTCTAGGTATTGCTTTAGATGTGGGAAGATGGGCCACATTAAACGTTATTGTAATATCGAACTAGAGAGCCATTCATTGTACCAGAATATTGATAGTATTGAGAATGAGGAAGAACTTGCCATCAACAATACTGAATTTATAGTCACAGGTAAAAAAGCTGACTTTGTTACAACTGCACAAAAGTCGCAAGTACTGCAGATCCCAAATGTTGATAAAAGTGAGACTGAGAAAGAGCAGAATTTGTCATATTTCTGTATATGGGGCTGGATCATTTTACATTGGTCACCAGTCATCATTCCTGTGTTATTTATTAACACAATACAATGTATCCAGTGAGGTTTTTTTTTCCTCTCCCTTCTGTTGTTTTGGTCTGTCTATATGTGAATAATCTACCTTATTAGCATATGGCTAACAGATAGGATAAGGACAAAGTGCAGTATTTGACTTGTATTTTAACTTTTTCTTTGTGCTTCTTTTCAGACTGGACAAACCAGTTTTTCAGAGGAATCAGATTCAATGTATTTAGTTATATATAAGACCTGTGAGTTAGACAAATGAGCTCAAAGTAAACGGTTAAAATAATTGTTTGCAAACAATTAAAGTAGTAATCATCCCATTGTGATGAATCTGTATTTGCCTAAAAGTTTTGTTTTAGTTTTAGGTATGTTCTTAATCTTTATTTTTTAATTAGGAACACAGTAGGTTTGTAAACCCCATTTGTAAGTGCATCTTGAACATTTACGTTTGATATTTAAAATAATTGAGGTAATGTAATTGATGTGGATTATCAAGGTGAAATTAAGGTAATAATGATCAATATGGGAGAAGAGCCTTTGATCATTGAAAAGGGTCAGCGAATGGCACAAATGCTGCTGATACCTGTATCTTTAGCCCAGGCTGAGGAAGGAAGTGCTCCTACTGAATTAGCCCTTAGTGGGACAAAGGTTTTTGTTCCTCAAATACTAGGAATGTAGGTGTCCAAATCTGGATCCAAAATGTTCAAGGACCGCCTTCTGAGGCTGAGGTTATTACAGTAAGGAAAGATCATACCCTACTAGTAATGAGAACTGGGGTTGAGAAATGGGAGTATGTTCCTCAAGAAAAATGCTATTTGCGGGAATAATGTTTGTGTCTCTTGATTACAGAAGTGAAAATCAGTTTATGGAATCGTTGGTGCAGAATTATTGGCCATTCTAGAAAATGAAGTATGAGATGTGGTGGCTATGGGTCCTGGTATTCCCTTTCGTGGAGGGATGAAGAATTTCTACCAGGAGGAGCCAACGGCCAATCGATTCTTAAAACCTCATCAAGTGATTTTTGAGGCATTGAACAGCAGTCGACATACTGATTTCTGGATATGTACCCATTCTCCGGTAACAGCCACCAGTATTCCTTTCCTAGCTATCCCTGTGGCAATGGAGGACATTTTAACATGGAGCAGATGTTTTAATACCTTAGCAAACAATGACACTTGGAATTCTCGTTACGGAACATAACCGTACCTATACCTATTGTAGGATGGGTAAACCTTCCTTGGTGGCAAGGAAATATGAGCAGAGCCAACAAAAACTTACAATACTTGGTGTCCAAAGGAGGATCATGGGTACCAAGAAATACAGTAGGATTGACTAAATTGGGAACTGTACCCACGGACAACCTACAAATAAGTTTCAAATCAACCTTAGATATGGTTGACGCTTTTAAACCTATATTGCTGGAAAGATCTGTGACATTTGCTAAGATGTTTGTGAATGGGACTACTGAATCTTATAGTAATATATGAAGGAATTTGAAGTGTAATGAGTCATCTGAATATACGCCAGGGCAAGAAACTTGTGGTAATCCAGATGTGGGGTATTGTAGTCCTATTGGACAAAGTCCTAGTTGGTGTGTATCATTTAATGTCAGTGTTGTAATTGATTTAGTTCATCGATTAGTATTACAACATTGAGCCTTGTGGGATCTTCCACATAACATGTATTGGGTATGTGGGGAAAATGCATATAAATGGCTTCCTGTGGGAATCCAAGGGACATGTACATTAGCTCGGTTAACCCCTGCTACTTTCATTGTACCCTATTCTCAGTTAGATGCTAAGATATTACTAAAAACACGTGATATTCAAAAGAGCAGCAGATAATAGACCTCGGGAGACAGGACGCCCCCATGTTGTGCAAATGGGTACTGCAAATATGATTGTCAGTACTCTATTTGCATATCCAATGATTATGCAGATGTGGGATAAATTGGTAGAATCTACAGATTATTTAGATGAGCAAATTTTCCATATAGTGGATATACTCAATACTTTCTCTTTTCAAAACCCCTCCAATTGGTTTAAAGGAACTGGGGGGTGGGTGATGGGAATTCTACAAGGAGTTTTCCAACTTATTCTGTGTAATATTCTAAAATATATAGGGGTAAGAGTTGTGTGGTGTATTCTTAAACATGTGCTGTAAAAAGAAAAATTACAAACAATAGAAAAAATAACAACCGCACAGGTAATGAATATTTATGTTGCTTGAACAGGTGGGTCTTGTGTTCAATAATAGTATGATGCTCAGAGACAAGGGAGACCAAGATGTTTTGATGGTTTCATGTAGCAATGGTCATGCATGACATCAATAATCAAGGACCGATTGTGATACAAATGAGACAAGTATGAGTGTGTGACTGGGTTACGATAGGTATCCAGTTTTCAGCATAGGTGATTATGGAGGTCATGATGCCCATATGCTACCATCTTAGAGCGTTATGCTATGATCATGAAGATTTAACTTTGTGACAAGCAATATTTTGGAGAACCTTGAAATGTTATACTAGAACATTCCTAAGGTTTTTTGTAATCAGTAACGGACAACTTTTGAAGCACTGGGCTATTGTCAAAAGACAGGCCAGTGGCAAACAGACCTTGAGGCAGTTCAAACAAAATGTAACCTTGAAGCATTGTGCTGTGGTCAGAAGACATGAGAGTGTCAAACAGACCCTGAGTCTGTTTGAACAGACCCAGGTGGTGTTATCAGTAAGCACCGGGCCCATGTCAAACAACCTACTGCGCAGTTGCAAGATTCTGATGATCTGGCCTAAACATATTGCACAAGATGTGTTAGGGGAGGATGTGGGAGCTGTATATAAAAATGAGGGCCCAGTACTACGAGTTAGGGACATTCCAGAACGTATCGTGGACGCACGGTTTCTGTGATGACAAGACCAGAGTATTCCTTCTCGTTGACACTGTGGTCCCTCCGGTGGAGAGGTGATGTTGCAATACTCCGGTATGTATTGATACTTATTTCTCCATATACTATGATTCACCGTAATTGTATGATTTACATGAACTGAATTATAGAAACAGGGTAATATTGTATCTGCCATTCCATACTTGAGCATTATCCTGATGTAATCTTAATAAATTGTTATATTGTTTTACCATAAAACTGTATTCAGTGTGCCTAATTCGTATATTAGTGAGCGCTACGTAAGTAAGGGCGTATCCGCCCTGTCACTCTGACGCGGTAAAACAGCCCCACAGAGGGCTCAGCCTCAAACTGCAAGAGATAAAATACCACCAATCACCTCCTTGGTAGCATGGCTGGTCGCAGGTGCCACAACCCACCCCATCGCTTGGGTTGCAGGAGATTGCGCACCGGTATTTAGACACTTGTGTTGCCTCTCAGTGGAGCTGGCAGCCTCCTGCTAGGTGCAATGGATATTTGACATGGCTGATTTTTGGTGAGTATGTTCTGAAGTTACCAACATTTTGTTGGTAAAAACAAAATGTTTGATTCATGCCACTTTGCATTAACCACTTAAGGACCGAGCCTCATTTTGCAATTCTGACCAGTGTCACTTTATGAGATAACTCTGGAACATTTCAACATATCCCAGTGATTCCAAAATGTTTTTTTCGTGACATATTGGACTTTATGTTAGTGGTAAATTTAGGATGATATTTTATGCATTTCTTTGACCAAAGAGAGTGTTTACACGCAGTGACAGTTCAAGCCATGACGGGTATAGCCATCATTGGTCATTAAGGGTTAATTCCTGAAAAGCACCTGAGGGGGTTCTGTCACCCACGTTGGGTGTGGACCCACTGCCCCATGGGCCAGGCTTACCTCGGAGAGGCGTGACTAAGTCCCTACTGTGTATTCAGCAGAGCCTATGATGGGGAGGATGGACTTGGCTGCTGGTCAACACACCAGGTACCACTGTGGGGCAGTCCCTGGTAGCAGCAACTGACTCCAGCGGTCAGGAGTGAGGGAAAGGATAGGTTCATGGATAGGCCAGGAGAGATGAACAGGACTGGTAGGATGGCTGGAACAGACTGTACGGTAGGTACTGACAGAACAGCAAGTACTAGCAGGAGCACAGATTTGGGAACACATGCCGGATACAGGTCAGGTACAGACCACAGGTGCAGGTTAGTAAGATAGGTACTGTACAGGAGACCTGTCAACAAGCATCAACATTGGAACAGGCAATCTGACTGAACACGATCTTGCTTAGGCACCTCCCAATGTGGGAAGTGGTCTTAAATACCTAGTGCCTCCTGCAATAGGCTGGGGACACTTGCGGTTTGTGAAAGATGCCCCTTAAAGAATCAGTAGTGAGTGCAGGCAGGGAGTTGTTAGCATGAAATTGCGTTGGGAGCTGGCACACGTGGGCGAGATAGACGACTGCAGTAG
Organism: Allobates femoralis; assembly: GCA_033576535.1. Lineage (NCBI taxonomy): Eukaryota > Metazoa > Chordata > Amphibia > Anura > Aromobatidae > Allobates > Allobates femoralis. Next base: position 131,954,268 of record JARQOC010000006.1, read on the forward strand.
TGAGTATGTGAGCATTACAGATTCATAAACTATCTGACAGCAGCTTTGTACATGCTGAGGGACTGTTTTTTAGACTGGTATCTCTTTTGGGGGTTTTCTAATATACAGGACCCCTAAAGTCACTTCAAAGCTGAATAGGTCCTTAAAAAATACATTTTGTAAATTTCTTTGAAAAAAAGAAAAATTATTGCTACATTTTTAAAGCTTCTAACATGCAAACGACATAAAAGAACATTTTATAGATGGTGCTAATGTAAAGGAGACCACAGGAAAATCACTGACTAAGTGCACAACGCCAGAAACTCGTCGAGTGCAAGACTGCATCTCCGCTATCATGGGTGCTTTTATATTTTAATGATTTCATGTACCGTATATACTCGTGTATAAGCCGACCCGTGTAGAAGCCGACCCCCCTACTTTTGCCCACAAAATCTGGGAAAACCTATTGACTCGTGTATAAGCCGAGGGTGGACCCCAGCACAGGTATACAGCCCCCAGCAGTGTGGTATACAGCAGCCTCCCCAGTGGTATATACGGGCCCCAGCAGTGTTACAGCAGCCTCCCAGTGGTATATACAGCAGCAGCCCCAGTGGTAGTATACAGCAGCCCCAGTGGTAGTATACAGCAGCCCCAGAGGTATAAGCAGCCCCAGTGGTAGTATACAGCAGTCCCAGAGGTAGTATACAGCAGCCCCAGTGGTAGTATACAGCAGCCCCAGTGGTAGTATACAGCAGCCCCAGTGGTAGTATACAGCAGCCCCAGTGGTAGTATACAGCAGCCCCAGTGGTAGTTACAGCAGCCCAGTGGTAGTATACAGCAGCCCCAGTGGTAGTATACAGCAGCCCCAGTGGTAGTATACAGCAGCCCCAGTGGTAGTATACAGCAGCCCCAGTGGTAGTATACAGCAGCCCCAGTGGTAGTATACAGCAGCCCCAGTGGTAGTATACAGCAGCCCCAGTGGTAGTATACAGCAGCCCCAGAGGTATATACAGACCCAGAGGTAGTATACAGCCGCCCGCCCGCCACCCCCATCAGTATACAGGCCCCCCCATCAGGATCCAGGGCCCCCCTCCTTGCTCCGCAAAACCTGCAAAGGAAAATCATTATACTTATCACTGTCCTGTCGCCACCGGACGCCACTGCCATCGCGATCCCCGTTTCTTCCAGCGTCTTCCGGTTTCCTGTGGTCGGCGCAGGCAATGACGTCATTGCCTGCGACCACAGGAAGCCGGAGGTAGACGGGGATCGCGATGGCAGCGGCGGTCCGGCGGCGACAGGACAGTGATAAGTATAATGATTTTCCTTTGCAGGTTTTGCGGAGCAAGGAGGGGGGGGCCCTGGATCTTGATGGGGGGGCCTGTATACTGATGGGGGTGGCGGCGGGCGGCTGTATACTACCACTGGGTATATACTCGCGTATAAGCCGAGGGGGGACTTTTCAGCCCAATTTTTGGGCTGAAAAACTCGGCTTATACGCGAGTATATATGGTAATAAAATAAAAAGGATTTTAAGGAAGACTCCTCCCATGTTTTCTTCTTGTATGATGGCTGAGAGTCATGGCATTGTGGACCTGAGTCTTGTAGATGTGAACAGCAGGAGGAAATAATTGCATGGTGAGGCGTATACCCGTTTGCTTTATATGACAGAGGAAAATGTTATTGTTTTTTTTACTATAGTAAGACTTTCTGGATTAAAGGAAATTGCTAAACTTAAAATTTGTCATATCTGATATTTTTACAAACAAAAACATATCGACCTAAATTTATCATTAACAAAAAGTAGAATGTGCCATGAAAACGGTCTCAAAATCACTAAGACCTGTTGAAGTGTTCCAGAGTTGTTGCCACATAAAGTGACGCTGGTCAGAATTGAAAAATTTGGCCTGGTCACTAAAGGAGTTAATACATCAGTTCAAAAGGCGTCCTTGGCAAAGAACTGCTGCCATGTTAACAGTACACCTGACAGACGCCGCAACAATCCCATCCTGATCATGCAGATCACATCCAGCAGGTCTTTCTCTGTACACTAATGGGTAACTGCTGCAGACTCTATTTCTTATGCACTGTTGGTACCTTTGGCTTATATGTGCTTAAAACTAGTGTTTAATAGCATGCACAATAATGTGCTAGAATGTGGCACTCACTTTTAACATGCAATGATCATGTAAAGTATATGGGCATAAACCATCCACCTGCATATCTATATGGGCTCTGAGAAACTACGTGGGTTAAGGATAACAATATATCTAAACTGCGAGCCAAATCAATATTGTTATTTGTAAGCTATCTGCTAAACCTATAAGTATTGAGGGGTTAACCGCTATGTAAACACATCATCATGCTTCTCTGCAGTTGTGTCATTTATATATATATATATATAAAGGCGCTCTGCTCGTCTGATCCAATCGGATCCATCACTGTGGAAAAGGACTGTTTCCTTTAACCATTTGTCTGTCAATTATGTGTTAATAAAAATCTTTTGTATTTTGCACAAGTTTGACGTATTATTTATAATTACTCCAAACTACATCCTTGTGAATTGTTGGAATAGGATCTTGGAGATGGGAATAATCCTTCAATTAAGTACATTATTGCCTCACACTCCTGCTCATACACATATTGGAAAATTATCTTAAAAGTGAACAAACCACTTAGGCATGGGCCTTTCTGTCGTTTCCTCATGATTTAGGTTTTATGTGACATCCATACAGCCATCTTAAACCCACAAGGAGGCCATCGTCAGTGCAGATACATGTAGTTATAGTGCCTACCTGTACTTCCATCATGACACCATCTGGGGTCATCAGCTAACTCCATGCGGTCATCGAGGCCCCATGATTGCATCATGGGGTCACCGATGCTGGCAGGAAACAGCACAATCCTAGCCGCGGTACTTTAGGTCGTGCTGTCAGTGATTAACAGCATGAGCTAAAGGGTTAATAATGTCGGATCTCTGATTGGATCAGTGCTCTTAGCTACACATGACAGCTGACATATTGGGGATGATGCAAGCTCAGAGCGTGAGCTCGCATCAAAGGGAGGGATGCGACCAAGGACGTATATATATACGCACTTGGTCATGAAAGTGTTAATGTAAGCAGATCCTTAGTCCAATATAGTTTTACATCACTGAGCAATCAGATAGCATATTACAGGATCTTTAGCCTAAGTAGCTGGAAGATGATTGCTCTAAATTTTACTTAGGAGAGCAAGTGGTAATCTAGAGAAAGATAACTCACCTTGAAGCAATGGACACCAGCAGTTTGACCACAGCGTCCTTGAATCTGCCGTGATCTTCTCTCCTCCAGTCTCTAGGTGGCGCTGTTCCTCTGCCCAAGAACTATAAATTGTGGCAGCCCTTGTGTGTAGAGTGTGCATCAGATCAAGAAGCTAAAAGAAACACACAGATGTGAAGCCATCTTTGACACGAGTTGGGCTATAGAACACAAATACACTTCTACACTTTGAAGAGCATTTTTGCCAGCCATCAGTTGTCCCTTCTGCAAACATTCAATGCAGCAGTGTAACATCTCCAATAGTCCCTGTCATGTAAGGACTCCTATACTTTGTCCCATGTGCACAGTCCTTATAACAGGCGCGGTGTGCAAAATCTTACGTACGGCTATTTTGGGTCTACAAGAAAGGATGCCAAAATGTAGGGGTGAAAGGAATAACAGATTCAGTACATAGATTAGATACACAACATTTTAATGTGTATTACAGCTATTGAGTAAAATACATTCATTGCTTTTACAACTATTCCCACTAACTGAAACACTTTACCGTTATGTGAATGAGAACACCTGAACAATCACATCTACCTCTGTAATACAGGCCGTGTCCTCCTCCATGTGAAGGAAGAAAAGGATCACAGAACAAGTTCCAGAAGAGTAAAGCCCGCTGCCCTTAGGGGAACACTCATTCCAAAAGAAAGAATATAGGCGCACAGCAGGCAATAGGCAGGAATAGTGAAATCAGGTTGTCTTCATCAGCACCACAGGTAGAGTCAGAAGAAAAGAAGTCACATGCTGATTACAAGTGGGTGCCTCAAGGGATGATTGGGATTGATCTGAAATAAACTGACCGCAGTGATGGTTTACTCTCAACTCAGATACTGGTACTACACAATACCAGATCCAGGTGTCATCACCCTGCAGAGATGCACCCCTACGTGGTATTAAAAATATCAGTAATATTAGAGTCTCTCACTAACACGGATTACCCCCATAACCAATAAATGCAGGATTAATGGGGACCCTGACAGCTCGAGTTCCCACCTCTGAGTTCCCCCCTGTGACTGTAATGTGTGAGTGTGACTATGGCTCCATTCACTGCATTGGGGTCTATAGAAGCACAAGTGCACATGTGTGAGTCCCACTCTCATAGGCAGTCAATAGAGCGGTGGCCAAACATGTGCACAATAACTTGTTCACATATGGCACTTTGGGTCCCCCATTCTTGGGGTCATAAGGGGTTTTATAGGTCAGACCACCAAAATTCAATCATTACCTGAAGCTGGGTGATAAATGAGATTGGTAGGATAATCACCTTTAAAAGAAAACCTCTGGCCTTAGAAATAAATATTCCTCTCACAATGTGATCTAACCTAAATCATATTGACCTATTGATGACCTGTTTTTGCAGAATCAACCCGTGTCTCCCATATCAGGGAAGAAAATTATTAAATGGAATATAAGTAAAGGGGGCAAATGAAAGCATTCACTGTGAAGGAAATACAATGCGAACGTGGTATCACACAGGGTGATGGCGATCGGCTGTCATCACCCATGGCATCCACAAACTAAAGCATTGCAACAGTCGAGCAAGTTCAGGTGTTAGTATAGCCAGTGCTTAGGTCAATTTTTAAGTACTAGTGGTCTAAGGCAGTGAAAGTGCCAATTGGAAAATTCAGGTTACTCCCAGAGATTAAAAGGGCTGTGCCCTTTCAAAAAATCGTGGCCCCCATGCGTAGTTTGTTATAAAAAATAAACAATCCTCACTTCACTGATTATCCCTGGATTCAGTGTCTAGTGAGAAGGGTAGAAGCACTGAGCTCACTGAATACCTGCCGCGCTGGTGAAGACCCCAGATGCAATGGAGGCTCAGTGCTGGATCCAGGGAAGGAGAGGAAAAAGGGATTTCTTTTTGTTTTTATAACAAACTGCACAAGGGAACCAAGGCTTTATGACAGGGGACAACCTCTCTAAGTCCCCCAGTTGCCTCATTGGTTTTGATATAGTCTGAACTAGACACTTTGAGATCACAGAAAGTGCCAGATCATGGACTTGTGCCATAAGGTTAATATTTTACTGTTTATAATATATGATCATAAAAGCTATTACAGGCGGCTCTTGAATGCAAGTGTTTAGTTAATGATAAGTGATGTGAAATCAGTGATTTGACATAAGAAACCAGAAAATCATTTCCTGAAGAAATCAAGTAGTCCTTAATTCTTCTTAGCAGTCCAAGAAAAACGGGAAGATATGAAGGAGGAGGAAAGGCCTGCTATACTTACGTCGTGACTAACCTGTAATGACACAGTGTGGTAGCTGGCGGGCACGCTCTCATCCTCCTCATCATCACTATGTGAACGGTATTGGCGTTGATTGGAGAACCTAGACCGGCGCACAGGATTTTCCTTCTCTTTACTTTTCTTCTTGAAGCGGTTAGTTTTGCCATCATACCTGTTACTCTTAGCTCTCTTCTCTTGGGATTTATACCCTTTGAAAGTGACAGAATCATTTTTCAACTATACAAAATAACTAAATGACTGAAGACAAGTAGCACAAATATACATAAAGTAACATATAAGCACAGTTACAAGGCACAGAACTGTGTGATAAGACATCAAACACTTGTCAGAGTACGTAACACACACTACGAGGTATGGCGCTCTGTATATGGTGCTTACTACATGGAGTACAACATGCAAAATAACTTTAAAACAAGTTTGTAATCAGATATTTCCCACTTAACCCCTAGACGACAGCCTAACGTCTACAGACGTCCGAAAAACAGGGTACTAAAGCCCAGCCTTACGTCTGTAGACGTCGGGCAGGAAATAGCCCTGTAGCGCCGCCCCTGGAGCTAATACCTCTAGGGTGTCAGCGTACCGATTGTAGCTGACACCCTAGAGATTAGTAATTAGCTGTTTTTGTACCCGCACCTGTAATGTGATGACCGGTAAACACCGTTTACCGATCATCACATTACAAAAGTGAAAGTGCTTTGTACAAAATGCTTTCACTTTGATCCGACATGAAAACACATGTCGGATCAAAGTGATCAAAGTGATCCATTAACCCCTAAGGCCCCTAAGACCCCCTGTGCCTGTGTGAGCTGCGCGCACTCTCAGGGGAATGATAGGTCATGAACTTACAGAGTTCATGACCTATCATTCCCCTGGGGTCACACAGGGGTTAAGTGATCTTCATGGTGATCTGCTTTAGAGATCAAGAAGATCAGTTACCCCTGTGTGGTCCCTGGATTGTGATGGGTCATGACCTTAGAGTTCATGACCTATCATTCCCCTGAGGTCAAACAAGGGTTAAGTCATGAACTCTGTAAGTTCATGACCCATCACAATCCAGGAGTCACACAGGGGTACCTTTACACGCCGTAACCGTCAAAATCTCTCCCAATTGCAGCGTGTAATTGGGAAATTTGGCGGCGATCTGTCGCCTCGCCACGGTCGCCTGATCTCTGTGCACTGCTCTGAAATCAGGCGACCGTGGCGAGGCGACATATCGCCGCCAAATTCCCCAATTACACGCCGCAATTGGGAGGGATTTTGAACGACGATTATTGCAAGGCGACATATCGCCGTCAATATTTCTCGCCGCGGTTGCGGCGTGTAAACGTACCCTTAGAGATTATTATGAAGATCCGTTAATCTCTGTGTGACCCCAGGATCGTGATAGGTCATGAACTTACAGCGTTCATGACCTATCATTCCCCTGGGAGAGTGCCTTATTATAGCATATGGGGGATGCCCCCATATGCTATAACACCGAGAAACATCGCGGGACCGCCCACTGGACTACGTCGGACATCACCGCCCACTGGACTACGTCGGACGCCACAGACAAATAAAGATGGGGTCTAAATTGTGTTTGTTTTTTTTTCTAATAAAAAAATCTTTCTCTGTGTTGTGTCTTCTTTACAATTTACTAGAGATTCCTAATGGCGGGTCTAACATTGGCCCTATATTATGAATCTCGGGCTTAGTGCCAGCTGCCAAAAAGCTGGCATTAACCCCTTATTACCCAGTCTGCCACCGCTACACGGCAGCTGGAAGAGCTGGATACAGCGCCAGAAAATGGCGCTTCTATGAATGCGCCATTTTCTGGGGCGGCTGCAGGCTGCAATTCGCAGCGGGGGGGGGCCCAGAAAGCTTGGGCCTCCCTACGCTGAGGATTCCAGCCCCCAGCTGCCTAGTTGTACCTGGCTGGCCCAAAAACATGGCGAAGCCCACGCCGTTTTTTTAAAAAAATTATTTCATGAAATAATTAAAAAAAAAAAAGGGCTTCCCTATATTTTTGGTTTCCAGCCAGGTAAAACTAGGCAGAAGGGGTTGGTGGCAGCCCGTAGCTGCCTGCTGTACCTGGCTGGACCAAAAGTGTGGCGAAGCCCCACGTCATTTTTTCTAAAAAATTTAATAAAGAACTACTAGAAAAAAAATGCAGGAGAGGAGACGACCAGGACACGGTGTCTCCGGATCTTGTGCACATGCTCTAAGGCTGCTTTCACATCAGCAGCTTTTGCCGATCGTGGCAGATGCGGTGAAAAAAAAGCATCTGCCGCGATTACCGCATAACCGCTGCACTTGCGGCAAGCCCCATGCAATGTCTATGGGGCTTGCGGTAAGTGTGCGGCAGGTGCGGCAAGTACGGTTTCGGCACTTGCAGCAGGTGCAGCCGCGAAAAAAAACCGCGGTCAGCCGTGTTTTTTTTGCTGCCGCATCTGCCGCAAGTGCTGATACTGCACTTGCCGCACCTGCCGCAAGCCCGCATAGACATTCTATGGGGCTTGCCGCAACTGTGCCGCAAGTGCAGCAGTTATGCGGTAATCGCGGCAGATGCGTTTTTTTTACCGCATCTGCCGTGAACGGCAAAAACCGCTGATGTGAAAGTACCCTAAAAGTGAGAAATTGTGTGAAAAAAAGAAAATGTTCAATATGACGTTATCAAATTCTGTGAAGTAGCTGTAGCTTCAAAATGCTCACTATACCACTAGACATAATCCGTGAGGCGTCTAGTTTCCAAAATGGGGTCACTTGTGGGGGAGCTCCAATGTTTAGGCACACAGGGGCTCTCCATACGTGACATGGTGTCCGCTAACTATTGGAGCTAATTTTCCATTCAAATTGTTAGCGGACACCATGTCGCATATGGAGAGCCGCTGTGTGCCTAAACATTGGAGCTCCCCACAAGTGACCCCATTTTGGAAACTAGACCCCCCAAGGAACATATCTAGATGCATAATGAGTACTTTCAACCCTCAGATGCTTCACAAATTGATCCATAAAAATGAAAAAAGACAATTTTTGTGGAAAAGAAAGTACTTTTTCATTTTTACGGATCAGTTTGTGAAGCACCTGGGGGTTCAAAGTGCTCACTATGCATCTAGATAAGTTCCTTGGGGCGTATAGTTTCCAAAATGGGGTCACTTGTGGGGGAGCCCCAATGTTTAGACACACAGGGGCTCTCCATACGTGACATGGTGTCCGCTAACAATTGGAATTGTAAGTTGATACTATGTCGTGTATGGCGATCCCCTGTGTGCCTAAACATTGAAGCTCCCCCACAAGTGACCCCATTTTGGAAACTAGACACCCCAAGGAATTTATTCAGATGCATAGGGAGCACTTTGGACCCCCAGGTGCTTCACAAATTGATTCATAAAAATGAAAAAGTAATTTTTTTTCACAAAAATCTTCTTTTATTTTCATTTATGGACTAATTTGTGAAGCACCTGGGGTATGAAAGTACTCACTATGCATCTAGATATGTTCCTTGGGGGGTCTAGTTTCCAAAATGGGGTCACTTGTGGGGGAGCTCCAATTTTTAGGCACACAGGGGCTCCCCATATGCGACATGGTGTCCGCTAACAATTTGAATGGAAAATTAGCTCCAATAGTTAGCGGACACCATGTCGCGTATGGAGAGCCCCTGTGTGCCTAAACATTGGAGCTCCCCCACAAGTGACCCCATTTTGGAAACTAGACATCCCCTGGAATTTATTTAGATGCATAGTGAGCTCTTTGAACCCCCAGGTGCTTCACAAATTGATCCGTAAAAATGAAAAAGTACTTTCTTTTCACAAAAATCTTCTTTTATTTTCTTTTATGGACAAATTTGTGAAGCACCTGGGGTATGAAAGTGCTCACTATGCATCTAGATATGTTCCTTGGGGGGTCTAGTTTCCAAAATGGGGTCACTTGTGGGGGAGCTCCAATTTTTAGGCACACAGGGGCTCCCCATATGCGACATGGTGTCCGCTAACAATTTGAATGGAAAATTAGCTCCAATAGTTAGCGGACACCATGTCGCGTATGGAGAGCCCCTGTGTGCCTAAACATTGGAGCTCCCCCACAAGTGACCCCATTTTGGAAACTAGACATCCCCTGGAATTTATTTAGATGCATAGTGAGCTCTTTGAACCCCCAGGTGCTTCACAAATTGATCCGTAAAAATGAAAAAGTACTTTCTTTTCCACAAAAAGTTTCTTTTTTCATTTTTATGGTTTCATTTGTGAAGCACCTCTGGGTTCAAAGTGCTCATCACCCATCTAGATAAGTTCCTTGGGTGGTCTAGTTTCCAAAATGGGGTCACTTGTGAGGGAGCTCCAATGTTTAGGCACACAGGGGCTCTCCATACGCAACATGGTCTCCGCTAACAATTGGAGCTAATTTTCCATTCAAATTGTTAGCGGACACCATGTCGCATATTGAGAGCCCTCGTGTGCCTAAACATTGGGGCTCCCCCACAAGTGACCCCATTTTGGAAACTAGACACCCCAAGGAATTTATTTAGATGCATAGTGAGCACTTTGAACCCTCTGGTGCTTCACAAATTGATCCGTACAAATGAAAAAGTATATTTTTTTTCACAAAAACTTTCTTTTGTCCTCAATTTTTTACATTTCACATGAGCAACCGGATAAAATGCATCCTAAAATTTGTTGGGCAATTTCTCCTGAGTACACCGATACCTTATATGTGCTCATAAACCACTGTTTGGGCGCATGGCAGGACTCGAAAGGGAAGGAGCGCCATTTGACTTTTTGAATGGAAACTTAGCTCCAAAAATCAAATTGCGCTCCCTTCCTTCAGAGCCCTGATGTGCACCCAAACAGTGGTTTATGACCACTTATGAGGTATCGGTGTACTCAGGAGAAATTGCCCAACAAATTTTAGGATGCATTTTATCCTGTTGCCCATGTGAAAATTAAAAAATTGAGGCTAAAAGAACATTTTTGTTGGAAAAATTAAAATGTCCATTTTTTGTTTCCACTTTGCTTTAGTTCCTGTAAAGCACCTGAAGGGTTAATAATCTTCTTGAATGTAGTTTTGAGTAGCTTGAGGGGTGCAGTTTTTGGAATGGTGTCACTTTTGGGTGTTTTCTGTCGTGTACACCCCTCAAAGGGACTTCAAATGTGATGTGGTCACTAAAAAAATGGTTTTGTAAATTTTGCTGGAAAAATGAGAAATTGCTGATGAACTTTGAACCCTTATAACGTCCTAACCCCAAAAATTTTTTTCCCCAAAATTGCGCTGATGTAAAGTAGACATGTGGGAAATGTTATTTATTAACTATTTTGTGTCACATAACGCTCTGGTTTAACAGAATAAAAATTCAAAATTTGAAAATGGTGAAATTTTCAAAATTTTTGCCAATTTTTTAATATTTTCACAAATAAACGCAAAAATGATCGACCTAAATTTACTACCAACATGAAGCCCAATATCTCACGAAAAAACAATCTCAGAATCGCTCGGATCCAATGAAGCGTTCCAGAGATATTACCTCATAAAGGGAGAGTGGTCAGAATTACAAAAAATGGTCCGGTCATTAAGGTGGAAATTGGCTCCGTCACTAAGGGGTTAAAGGGGTTGTTCAATCATTCCCCATGTTTATCTCCATTAAAATAAAAATGCTTATACTCCCCTCTTGTGCTGGCACTATTCCAGCAGTATCGGAACTCGTCATGAAGGGGCTCGTGAAGTTGTGACGTCCCGCAAGCCCCGCGCCCAATCAACGCAGGCTTCTCTCAGTCTTCAGTCATAAGAGTAATAAACAGGAGTTTATAGCTGTAGCTAGTCTCTCACCTTCTATTGATCACTTATACATCCACAGACAGTAATAGTAAAACTGGCGGTGATTGGACGCGGGACTCGGGTGACATCACAACTTCACGTGAGCCCTGAGAGACTCTACTGGAACCATGTTGGCAGAGGAAGCGAGTACAACTTCTTATTTTAATGGGAAAACAAATAATAAAAAGGGGTTGTCATAGTAGTGAGCAAACCCTTTAATCTAATAATAGCATAATGTAGGAACAGAGACCCCGATTCTAGAAATGTGTCACTTACTAGCTGTTAACTGTACTTTTTTTCCCCTCAAACTGTTTTAATTAGCAGGAGATCATCACTAGATGATCAGTAAACCTGCTGCCAGGTAAGTCCAACCCCGCCGCAACCACAGATTGGCAGTTTCCTGTGTATAATCAATAATTGGAGTGGGCATGGTTATACAGTGCTCAGCATTCAGAGAATGAAAAAGATAAAACTGTGATCAATAACAAAACTATAGCAAGCATTCAATTAAGTGGTACAGTTACCAGGGTCTATGCCTCTTTATATTGGAAAAGCAAAAATCTGGTGACAGATTCCTTTTCATTAAAGCTTACCAAACTGCCACAATGACTTGCTTGTCCACTACAGCTTTTCTTATCTTTTTTAAGTATAATAGCAAATGTTACCATATATTATGTTCACGGAAACTCATACTATATTGTATTTAGAAGGGGAATTATGCTGTTGACAGTATGTATTGCTCCAATAGTATCCACCTTGTATTCAAGACTGAAGAGTTGTATAAGGGACACAGCAAACCCACCAACAATACAATTATTTGGTCTGTAAGAAGGAAGAAGACTGAGTAACACTTACACACACCTCCATTAAGACTCGCCTCTACAAAGACCCGAATTGTCTTTACGCACAATTCAAAGTTCTCTGGTGTGACATGTGCGGCATCACGTACAATGAAAGACAGAGATTCCACACTTTTCATAAGGGATTTGGTATCATGCGGGCTAAAGTCCAGACCGATTGTTAAACTGTACTGGTTTACTGGAGTGTTTGTTCCTGGCTTGTTCATGACTGCAGTTATTTTAGAAGAATCTACATCTTCCTTTCCAACCTGCATGGAAATAAACATACAAAATGCTCATATTAAACAACAAAAGGTATATTAGGTATTGAAAGTGATGCAGTAATTTGAGTTGGCATGAATCGATTCGCAGGACCAAATCAATCGGTCGCGTCAGTAATCTGTGTTCATTGGACAGTAGGCCCTGAGAAGCACCTCTTGTCCGACTGCATACAACAGCTGGCCTGGTGCAACATCATTGTGGCATGACACACACCAGGCCAGCTAACCAAAAGAAGAGCCACGGATGCTGGGACACAGGAGGCAGTTCTCAGGGCTCCTGCCTACAGGTTACTGATGCCGCCCACGGACCAGACCATGCGAATCAATGGGCACCAACTCTAGAAGTAATTCATTACCTCTATATTCTCCTGTTTTAGCAGAAATACCATAAAAAGTGAAAGGCCAAGTACACCTGCAAATGTTGTTTATTGAAAAAAAAACGTACACTACTTAAGGAGTGAATTATTCTCATGTTTTCTTTCGGAGCACACTGCTCCCTGCCTCCTAGCTTGCTGCATGCCAGAGATGGGAGAGGAGGAAGGTAATGCGTTATTTTGCTAAATGACCTACCGCACGGTCCAGCACAGTCTAGTGGCGCTGTATTCTCAAATTACTATAAGCAGAGGCAGTTTTGCCTCAGCAGCTATGGAACAGAATAAGGGAACAGAAGTCAACCGGATGCAGTGATCAGACCCGATTCAGAGCAGCGCTTACAAGCTTTATAGAAAAGAGCCTGCATGTGCTGCGCTCCTTGTCTGGGACAACAGCCATCAGTGATCGAGAGCTGAGACAGCCTGCAACCTCGGCATTGAGTATCAAACTGAAGGGTTGAAAATCCCTCCATTCATGGCTAAATCGCTTGTGCTTAAAAAAAAAAAAAAAAGGAGAATTTTGTGTACTCACCGTAAATTCCTTTTCTCTTAGCCTCTAATTGGGGGACACAGACCGTGGGTGTTATGCTGCTGTCCACTAGGAGGCGACACTAAGTAAAATCTGCAAAAGAGTTAACATGACTCCTCCTCCGCAGCATACACCCCTGGGGCAGACACTGCCTCACCAGTTTGTGCTAAAGCAGTAGGAGCAAGTAAACAGATTAACGATATAATAAGGCCTGTAAAAAACCAGGCACCTATAGAACAAGTAACAATAGTAAAAACAACCGGGCCTGTAAAGAACAGGCACGTATGTAATATCTCAGAAGTACCCTGAGAGACCAGAAACTTGAAAAAAAAACCAGTAAGAAGGTATGAACAGGCAACAGGGTGGGTGCTGTGTCCCCCAATTAGAGGCTAAGAGAAAAGGAATTTACGGTGAGTACACAAAATTCTCCTTTTCTCCTTCGCCTCATTGGGGGACACAGACCGTGGGACGTCCCAAAGCAGTCCCTGGGCGGGAAAAGAATACATTAGACTCTTATACAAGCTGTACCCTACCGGTGAGCTGCTGCCACCAGGGAGACGCATCAACTAGAACTGCGTCTAATAAGGAAAGAAAATGAACACTGTGCTGGTACACAACAGCGTAAGCATACGAACATTGTGATGTACCCCAACAGAGTAAAAACTGAACCAGGTGACAGCCTCGTCTACCTACAACTGAGAAGCCTGGTCCCAAAGGAGGTAGAATGCCCCCGGTTGTACAAGTGCGTGCACGACATTATACCCGATGTAAACGGTAATATTTGCAACTGCTAAACTTCCTGAATAGGAAGTCTGTACGTATAACCAGTTTAGCTGAGGATGTCGGCATGCGCAGTAAGCGGCCCACCAAGGGGATGAAGAACAATCTGTCAAGAGTTTCTTTGAAGGACAGAAGGAACTTCTGGAAGCTGCCGCAATAGCCTCATAGACACGTAGAGTTCAGGTGAATCCAACGTGAGCTGAGCCATGTTGCTACGGTGCATCAGTGCTGAACGACTGAAAAAGAGCCGGAACGGTGTGGTCTTTGTGTATATAACATGACCCTGTCATCTTATGAAGAAAAATGAGACAGGTCGCAACTCAACCTATCTTGGCGACCACCTAAAAAGGGGCGCTTCGAGGAGAGCGCTAGGGTCAAAGACTCAACGGATAGGGTAAAGGTAGAGGTAAAGTTAACACCACCCTTGGTAACAAAGGTGAAGAAAAAATTTTTGTGAAGGTCTGAAGGAGAATCCCGCAGCACATATTAGACCGGAACGAAGTCCCATGAAACCAACCGTTGTTGTAATGAAGGAGGGGACAATGCGTGAAAATGTCCCGGATGGAAGGCGCTAACCTGAGCCCACAGCCACGCAATGGAGGCGTAACCGAGAAGGTAGCATGGGGATGTGCCCCTGAGGCACTCGAGGGAGAGAATCGATGAGACCGGAAACAGGTGTTTACCCCCCGAGACAAGGTTGTAGCGCCTGTTCGCAAAAGGAGAACTAAGTATCAGAGCTACAACCAGGTGTCAGGGCCCCACTAAGAATAGAGTTTCCGATTCTTTGAGAAAAGGACCTTGGAAAGAGGGCCTGTACGGTCTGGACAATGCCAGGGAAAACCAGTGGTGAGTGAAAATAGGCCAACATACTAAGTGCGCCTGGACCAAACCGGGGTCCTCTAGAAGACTAACGCCATTGGACCTGAACCCTGCCAAGGCCCTTTGGATGACTGCAAGGCCGTGAGATTAAATCCTCGCCTCAGACTAAGAAAGAGGGGCCGAGGGGTATCCGCTCTCATAAGTTGTGAATTGTGAGCTATAGCCCCGAATACAGGTACCTGCTGTGTAGCAGGAACGAAGAAGAAGAAAACCGGAGTGATCTGATTCACTGTATACTGGGTCCTACCTTGGACATTACATGAGTGGGTTACACCTGCGAGGCCCCAATGATGAGATACAAATCCCCAGGAGGAGAATCGTGTGGGGAGACCAGAGGAATGGTTGGTCAATAGGTAACCAACCCGTATGCCCTAACGTCACGGAAAGAGAAGTGACGGACTGAAGAGGGTCTGCGTCTGTGACGATGGCATCCAGATTGGAACTGGAGAAATTTCCTCGGCATGGAATAACTAGGTACGATGATTTAGGGAGTTCACTATAGTGTGATCACCGCTGCGCAGTCCCAAAAGAACGCGTTTTGAGTGTATCCCTGGTGAGCAACCAGGTTAAATGAACTGGGAGGTCCACTGCAATGTGCAAACGCATCTGCGCAGCCTCCAAGTGAAAAAGCCTTGATAAGGAGACCCTCTAGATAAGGGAGGACAACTTGTCGTCGTGATTGAGAAATGGATATAATCGCTGGTATCACACAGAGCCACCGAAGGGCTAGGTAGAGAGAACAAACTATGGAGCACCCGGGAATATGTAGACAAATGTGTTGACATCTATGAAGGCCAGAAACCTTTGTACTGCCATGGATGAAAGAAGTTCAGGGAGGTCGCATAACGTTTCCCTGTTTGGGGACTACAAGAGGACTTGGTGACGATCAGTCAAGATATACATCCGCTTCAGCTGCGACCTCAATGCCATGAGGAAACGGACGGAAGCCTGAGGATTACTAAGGAAAAACGTTGTTGCAACTCTGCATCCAGTTGTGGGAGCTGAGGAAGAGGATCGTCCGAAGTTGCTTGTAAGACGGTCCCATATTGGAGACGGTACTGTGCACGTGCTACAACCCAATGTCCTGAAGAGACGGATGGGGAGAAATAAGGAGTACCAAATAGTGGTGCCATCCATTGCAAACCAGACACCCAGCTGTGGGAGCTGGAGAGGATGAATATTCAGATCCGCGTGATAAGGAGTCTCCTATCGAAGACGGCAATATGAAGGTGCTACAACCCAAGTGCCCTGAGGAAGGCTAATGGGGAGACTGAGGGCTACTAAATCATAGCGCCATGCACTGCAAACCCAGCTCCTACCGTGGGAACTGGGGGGGATGATTGTCCGGATCCGCATACCAAGCTGTTCTGTATTGTAGAGGAACCAGGGGGGACGATTGTCCGGATCTGCGAGCCAAGCAGTCCTGTATTGGAGATCGGAACACTTAGGAACCGTCGCCATAAATGATGTTTCTCAAATCAGGAGGGGGAACGTGGAGGTAACACCCCGCGTTGCCGCCTGTTGGTTTTGGGAGATCGGTACGCACAGGTACCGTCGCCCTCCATCTTTCAGTACTCGTTCCTCTTGTGGCTAGATTGCTTCTCTAGTCTCAATGGCGCTTGAAGCCACTACGGCTGCTCCATCGGTTATCATCTGCATTGTATGCTTAACTGACGGTCTGATGCATCCTCGCGAAGACTCTATCCTGGAGAGGAGGGAAAGTATCAGATGAATGTCTGAATCAGCTCCTAAAAACAGTTCTTAGTTGAAGATCGGAATGCTGAGAAACCGTCGTCATAATGATGTCCCTCGGAGCAGGAGGGGGTACGTGGAGGTAACACTCCGCGTTCCCGCCTGTTGTTGGTTTTGGGAGATCGGTACACATAGGTACCGTCGCCCTCTATCTCCCGTGGGTGGTGGATGTGGACTCCAGTCGACACTGGGAGGATATATGCGGTGTGAATGGGACATGTACCTCTGAAGGACCGCCTGGATTGCGTGATGAATTGTTTAACATTTGTGCGGCCGTTTCCTTTCTGTGAATTAGTCCGTGAGACATAGGACTGTCCATGGATGGAGAAGGTACAAAAAGTGTTTGTTAATGGCCTGAATAGGGTAATAACCCTCGCCAAATGTGCGACATGTCCAGCAGGGTAAGCGTGGAAGATCAGGGCCCCAGTCTAGAGAGTAGATCTGACGGACAATGGCTAAACCAGCCAGCTTTCCCCGCAGTCTTTGACTTAACATGCAAATAGAGTCTGTGGAGATTTGGTTGGGAGTCTCAAAACACAGATCTAGCCAGATATCCCTCTAAGGAAAGATTCAGCTAAGGTGTGGCTCCTGCGGAGAACACCATTACCACCATAAGTGGCCCTTGTAGTCAATATCCAGCTCCCTTACAAGCTTAGAGATATGACCAGGGAATACCAAGGCCAGGTATCCAACAACAGACAGCTGCCTAATATAGCATTCCGCTACAGGCAACGATGGTAAGCACGCCTGAGGAGGAGTGCTGTCTGTACCATGGTTGTCCACGGTGCAAATCGGACCGGTCTGAGTCGCACGTTGGGGAGAATGGTAAATCTTGTACTTGGTAAGAGTACGATTGTGGCAGTGAGGGTAGGAACTGCTGAAGTCAGAAAAAATAACATATAATGAAGTTCCTGCAGCGACACCTACAATGCAGTGCCTGCAATGACACATATAATGAAGTGCCCGCAGTGACACATATAATGAGGTGCCTGCAGTGACACATATAGTGAAGTTCCTGCAGTGACACATAAAATGAAGTGCCTGCAGTGACACATATAATGAAGCGCCTGCAGTGACACATATAATGAAGCGCCTGCAGTGACACATATAGTGAAGCTCCTGCAGTGACACATATAGTGAAGCTCCTGCAGTGACACATATAATGAAGCTCCTGCAGTGACACATATAATGAAGTGCCTGCAGTGACACATATAATGAAGCTCCTGCAGTGACACATATAATGAAGCTCCTGCAGTGACACATATAATGAAGCTCCTGCAGTGACACATATAATGAAGCTCCTGCAGTGACACATATAATGAAGTGCCTGCAGTGACACAGTGTCTGCAGTGACACATATAATGAAGCTTCTGCAGTGACACTCCATACAGGGAAAGAAGGGGATGAACCCAAATGTGAAGGCTTGATATCCCTATAGACGTGTGTCCCTTGGAGGGGTTCTCCGAGCACCCGGCTGAGAATCCCCAGCCTGGCACTGTCCTTGGTGCCATAGTGTCCCTGGTGCTGAGCCACAGCTGCGGAAGCATAAGAGCACTTACCCTGCTTGCCACATGTTGCACGTCCAGGGTCCGGTTACGTCCGGGTATACAGCGACGCCAGCTCGCCCAAGTCGGTGCCCCTCCGGGGACCGAGTATACAGCGGCGCCATGTGTATTCCGGGAGGAAGTGGCGACCGCTGACATGGAGGGAAGAGGCGGGCCAGATCACAGGGCTCGCTGGGATCACGCGATGCGCGAGAAGCGCGAAGAGACAACCGTTCCGCCCTCCTCTGACGCGTCCTGGGCGGGCTCCGCCTGAGATGCGCGTCACGCGAGGGGCGGAGAAAGGCGGGGACTATCGAGGCTAGGCCGAAGCCGGGGCCTGGAGTAATACGCGGCCCCGGCAAAGAGGGGAGGCCGGCGCGGAGGTCCCGCCAGACCCGGGGACAAGGCCAAAAGCCAGATTGCTGCTGCACCGTGGGAGGAATCCCCGGATGCAGAGAGCCATCGGTGTCCGGGTCCTGTCGGGATGGAGGCCGGAGGTATGCGGCCGCTGGAAGGCATGTGGGAAGGGGCAAACAGGGCTCCAATGCCATGGGTAAATGTGTACCTGTGGTTGGCTCCTCTACCCGGAGTCCCTGTGAGGGGAGACTGGGGAGGGCAATGTCCGTCCTGCGTGTAGGACAAGTGACCGGCCTGCTGCTGCCATCCAGAAACCTAAAGATAGTATCCTGAAGAGGAGAGTGAGATGAGACCTCCGTCCCTCAACCCAGGGCTCAGCTATGAGGCCTGGGGAGGGCTGTTAATAAAGGAGTCTGTCTAAACCTTGGCCCAGGTTCTAAGATGAAGCTGGGGAAGGAGATGATTAGGTTCTAGAAACTCAGCCCATGTGGGGAGCTGAGAAAGATTCTTCTTTTTCTTCGGAGTTGTAGAAAAAAGAGGGAGAAAAAGTAAAATTCTAATAAATCTATCTAAAAAAGGGAAAACAATAAAAGAGGTCTGCCTCCTAAGCGACACTAAGCAAAACTGGTGAGGCAGTGTCTGCCCCAGGGGTGTATGCTGCGGAGGAGGAGTCATGTTAACTCTTTTGCAGATTTTACTTAGTGTCGCCTCCTAGTGGACAGCAGCATAACACCCACGGTCTGTGTCCCCCAATGAGGCGAAGGAGAAATTGAAATTTTACCCATTTTTGATTATGAAATAATCCTTATTTTGTTCTCATTGCGGCAGGCTCTCTATCCTCTCCTAAGGCTAACCTAAGCTTAAATGCTATTTGATTCACATTTATATTAAATAGATTTGAGATCACATTTGCTTCCATCCTACAGATACAAAGTGCTGAGCTATTAGAAATAGGAGAGACAAGCCTGCTATTTTCTGTTTTATTTACACAAAGTCTTTGGTTTTGTTAGTGCTCTGATTGCTCACCACAAGCCAGCCGCTATTAACCATATCCACGTCAGTGACTGATCGGTGCATCTTGGATTGCTTGCTGTGCTCAGTGTAGACCTCGGAATCAGAGGTGTATCCACGATCCAAGCTAACATCGGTGGAGTGATAAGAGGAGACTTCACTGTCAGATTGAGCACCTAAGTAATGAACATACATTTGGAATTAGAGCTTTCAAAATTCCTAATACATAATTACAATTTTTTATATGTAAACAGATAATATGGGAAAGAACTGCCAAACTGATGCGGCTCCAGTGGTGTAATCTAGCAGCCTGCATTTAAGAGACTATAAATGCAAACTGTTGCAAATAAAAATTTAAAGGGAACCTGTGATGTCATTTTGTGACATTAAATCATTCCCAACGTGTTTTAAATAAATCAATGTGCATCACAAACAGTTTCTAAAAAAACTAATTCCATATATTTATCTTAAAAAAGACTTTATATGTTGAGGTGACTGTACACACATCTGTCTGCAGTCATAGGGGCGGTGCTTTTGCTTACTGTCACTCAAGTTCATTCATTCTTATTTTTGTTTAATTTCATCGAATTGACTAACCTTATTGCAGGATCTGTGGTGACGTCATGACCATATGACCGTAATGGGCGGAGCTAAGTATAAGGGGTCTTTCACTTCAGACCTTCTTAGCTCCCCCCACTACGATCACATGGTCCTGACATCACCATAGGTCCTGCAGTGATGTCAGCTGAATACAATGAAGGAGGCATGACCAAATTAAAAAAATATCATGAATGAAGTTGAGTGACAGTAAGCAAAAGCGCCTCCTCTATGAATGAAGCCAGATATGTGTAAGCAGTCGCCTCAGCAAATAAAGGCTTTTAAGATAAATAAGTGGAATTTTGTTTTTAGAAAAACATGTTTGTGATGCACAATGCATCACGTAAAACACATTGAGGGCGGTTTAGTGTAACAAAACAACATGACAGGTCCCCTTTAAAGGGGATTCACAATACAAACTAGACATTATTTGAGAGATCGATTGGACCTAATAAGACTGGTGGACTTACTTTGAAAAATCAATGTCAGAATGGCTGTACAAATCCTTGTTACAAGTTTCACAGATTAATATTAAAAAAAGAGAATTTTGTTTACTTACCGTAAATTCTTTTTCTTCTAGCTCCTAATTGGGAGACCCAGACATTGGGTGTATAGCTTCCGCCTCCGGAGGACACAAAGTACTACACTTAAAACAAAAAGTGTAGCCCCTCACCTACTGCCTATACACCCCCTTCAGGAGAAATCCCATCAGTTCGGTGCACAAGCAGGAAGGAGGATAAACCCACAACAAGACCGAAAGGTCCGGTTATAAAGTGTCGGCCAACAGGGCCATGAAAGCGACATGAATAACACCAGCCACTTAAAAGGAAATACAAAGTCCAAAAGGCAACAGGGTGGGTGCTGGGTCTCCCAATTAGGAGCTAGAAGAAAAAGAATTTACGGTAAGTAAACAAAATTCTTTTTTTCTTTTTCGCTCCATTGGGAGACCCAGACATTGGGATGTCCAAAAGCTATCCCTGGGTGGGAGAAGACCCAAGCATGGCAAAAACAATCATAGGTGAGTGACAGCCGCCTGAAGGATCAGTCTGCCCACATTAGCGTCTGCAGAAGCATACGCATGAATCTGATAATGTTTTGTGAATGTGTGTAGGCTAGACCAAGTGGCCGCCTGACACACCTGTTGTGCCATGGCCTGATGACGCAAGGCCCACGAGGCACCCACAGCTCTTGTGGAATGCGCCTTAATCCCAGCAGGTAAGTCCCACGAGGCACCCACAGCTCTTGTGGAATGTGCCTTAATCCCAGCAGGTAAAGGCGAACCAGAGGCAATGTAGGCCTCCAGAATAGGCGCCTTGATCCACCGGGCCAAGGACGACCTGGAGGGCGGCTCTCCTTTTTTTTTTTTTTTTTTTCTGGTCGATGGTAAGGACGGACAAGGCGTCCGAGCGACGAAAGAAGCCGTGCAGGAGACAAATTTTGACAGCCCTGCCCAGGTCCAAAGTATGGAGATACTTCTCATGCTGGCGAACAGAATTAGGACAAAAGGACGGCAGGACAATGTCTTGGTTCAGGTGAAACGGAGAACGCACCTTGGGTAAGACTCTGCCTTAGGCCGGAGCACCACTTTATCTTGGTGAATCACTAGGAATGGAGATTTGCAAGACAGGGCTGCCAGCTCCGAAACTCTCCGCAGAGAGGTAATGGCCACAAGAAAAGCAATTTTCTGAGAGAGTCTGGAGAGAGACGCCTCCCTCAGAGGATCGAAAGGTGGCTCTTGCAATGCCGCAAGGACCAGATTAAGGTCCCAGGGATCCAAAGGACGTCTGTAGGGGGGAATGATGTGATTTGCCCCTTGCACAAACGTCGTCACCTGAGGAAGGTAAGCCAGACGTTTGTTGAATAGCACCGAGAGTGCGGAGATCTGTCCTTTGAGGAAGCTGAGGGCCAAGCCCTTACGTAACCCTGATTGAAGGAAGTCAAGAAGGGTTGGAAGAGAGAAAGGTCAAGAAGACTTTCCGTTGAGACGGCACCAGGAAAAGAAGATCTTCCAGACTCTTCTGTTAATCTTTGCCGATGCAGATTTTCTGGCTCGTCTCATTGTTGCGGCGACTTCAGAAGAAAAGCCACAAGGTGTCAGCAACCAGTCTTCAAGTGCCACAAAGTCAGGCTGAGGATCGCAGAATTGTGGTGGAAGAACGGACCTTGTGACAAGAGGTCTGGCCAGGCCGGGAACTTCCACGGAACCCCGCCGAGAGCAGTAACAGGTCCGGATACCAGGCCCTCCTGGGCCAGTCTGGGGCGATGAGCAGGGCTTGTCGACATTCAGTTCTGAGTTTCCATAGAACCCTGGGCAACAGAGGCAATGGAGGAAACACGTAGGGGAGGCGAAACTGGAACCAGTCCTAGACCAGAGCGTCCGCCTCCAAGCCTTGTGGTCTCGAGAGCGAGACATGAAGACCGGAACCTAGTGGTTCCACCGAGAGGCCATCAGATCCACGTCCGGAGTTCCCCACCTGTCGCAGGTGTGTAGAAAGACGTCAGGGTGGAGTGCCCATTCGCCCGCGTCCATACCTCGCCGACTTAGGTAGTCGGCCTTCCAATTGTCCACCCCGGGGCAGTTGACCACCGAGATGGACGAGTCGTTGTCCTCGACCCGCTGAAGGATTTGTTGGACCTCAGACAATGCCTGAGAACTTCGAGAGCCTCCCTGGTGATTAATATAAGCGACCGCGGTCGCGTAGACGGACTGTATCCGAATATGATTCCCCACCAGGAATCTTCCGAAAAGCCAGTGAAGCCAAGTAAATGGCCCGAATCTGTAGGACGTTGGCCAGTAGAATGGATTCCTGCTCCACCCAGGTGCATTGATCCCTGTGTTGGAGAAACACGGCACCCCAACCGAGGAGGCTGGCGTCCGTGGTCACTACTAACCAAGAGGAGGGCAGAAGGCATCTCCCTCGTGACAGCGACATGGCAAGCAGCCACCAGTGGAACGATTCCTTCGTTGACGGAGGCAGCGAGATGTGCCTGTCGACAGATGACGGAGTCTTGTCAAAACCCGTGGAGGATCTGCAATTGCAGTGGACGCAGGAGAAATTGCGCAAACGGTACTGCTTGTATGGCAGCCACCATCTTTTCGAGAATGTGCATCAGACGTCTGATGGAGACTGAACCCGATTGAAGAAGGAATTGGACTTCCTCTTGAATCGACATCTGCTTGCTTAAAGTCAGTATGACCAGAGTCGGAGCGGTGAGAAAGTCCATGCCCAGATACGTTAGTGTCTGCGCAGGAAGGAGAAAGGGCTTCGGCACGTCGATCAGCCATCCGAAACGCTGCCAAGAGTCGGGAGTTATCGAAAGACTCAGATGATACTGCTCCGGAGAGAGCTCTGACCAGCAGGTCGTCCAAGTATGGGGTTACTGCGTGGCCCTGAAATGCAGTACGGCCATCATCGCTGCCATCATCTTGGAAAAGACTCTCGGAGCTGAGGCTAGGCCGAAGGGCAGAGCCACAAACTGAAAGCGCTCCTTCCGCCACCGCGAACCTCAGCCGACGCTGATGAGCGGGAGCAAAGGGTACGAGCAGATAGGCATCCTGGACATCCCCTGAGTCTAGGAAGATCCCCTGCTATAGTGAGGTAATCATGTGCCGAACTGATTCCATTCTGAAAGTCTGACTCTCACGAGCCGGATGAGATCCAAAACCGGCCTTACCACACCGTTCTTCTTAGAAGCCGTGAAGAGGTTCGAATAGAACCCCTGGAAGCATTCCGCGTCGGGAACCTGAATCACGACCCTGTCCTGTAACAAGGCGTCCAGAGATTAAAGGCCGAAGCCCTAGCCGGCTGGAACGAGGAGAGAAAGAAGCGAGTCGGAGGGCACGAGGATGGTTCTATCCTGTAGCCGAGGGAAATGACATTTACCACCCACCGGTCTTGGATATGGAAGTGCCAGATAACTTGAAACCGGAAGAGCTTGCCACCGACAGAGAATGCTGCTGGGAATTGCGGCGAGACATGTGGAGGCTGCCTGGGAGGCAGAGGCTCCGGCTGACATAGACCAACCTGTCCGTATGATCCTAGACTGTACAGGCGGACGAAGAGGGAGAGGGCTAGAAGAGGGACGAAAGGCCCGAAATCTGGCATGCACTTGACGCTGTCCAGACTTCTGCACCTTTGAGGCAGGGAGGTGGAATTTCCACCTGTAGATTCCTTTAGCCCCTAAAAGCCTGTTCCCCGAGAACGGGAGACCCCCTCTTGGAAGAGGCGTCAGCTTTCCAATCCCGCAGCCACAACCTTCTGCGGGCTGCAAGCAAAAGGCGGTACGGCTAGCAGACCCAATGACCGCCGTCCTGCAAAATCTGCGAATGCGGAGGTCAGAGAGATAAGGCAGTCACCTCAGGAATATCCTGAGCTACTACGTTGAGCTCCGCCAAGCAGGCAGAAGCTGCCTGCAAAGCCCACACTGCCGCGAAAGCAGGGGCAAACGAGGCTCCTGTAGCTTCGTAAAATGACCGTTGCAGGAGCTCAATTTGGTGGTCAGTGGAGTCCTTTAAGAAGGAGCCATCTGTAACTGACATGACCGTATTGGCAGACTAGTCTAGAGACGTGTGGGTCCACCCTAGGTGAGACCGACCAAGCCTTTACAACGTTTGGAGGGAAAGGATAACGAGACACCGTCTGTTTCCTAGTGAAACGTTTATCAGGGCAAGCCCTGGGCGTCTGCCTAGTTGATCTGAAGTTAGAGTGATCAGAAAGAACAAGCCGTGTGACCTGGACGGAGGAAGAGACGAGACAGTTCCTCCGAGAGCGCAGCCTCCGAGGGGGAGTGGAGAGCAGTGAGGTCCAGCACGGAGTTACTGGAAGAAACCAAATCAATCCACTAAGGGATCTTCCTCAAATGTCTCGTCTAGAGACCTACAAAATTTAGCTGATCCTGATCCCCATCAAACCGAGATCCCTCTGTATAGGTCTCGGCGAAAAGTGAGGAGGCAGAGAGGACTCTCCACGACCGATTGGGGGACCGTTGGAGAGAGGATACCCCCATACTATTTCTGGGGTTTATGCCCCAGGAGGGGATGAATCGCTATAGGGCAGCGGCGAGAGTCAGGGGAACCGGGAGAACTTCTACAGTGACTGACTGTAGGTTCTCCTGTTATGTAGGAATATGCACTGCATCTACAGACTCTTGTGTAACAAAGGTGCCCTGAGTGCCCTCCTGAAAATGGCCGCCACTGTCTATGGGGAGGGCGGTCCAGTCCACAAAAGGCACGCAGCAGCTCTCACAGAGAGCGAGAGGCGGCAGGAACAACTGTCCCGCCCCCGTTATGTCTCCGGTCCGCCCCCGATATGACGCGAACCGCGTCATCCGGAAAGGCGGGCCGGGGGCGGGCAATAGGCGGCGGCTTCACAATAGGCCGAAGCCGCGGCCTAAATTAGAAACCCCATGCCGCGAAAGGCGTGGGGTCGGCGCGGAGGCCCGGGCGAGTGTCAAAAAAACACCCGGACTCCGCCAAAACGCCAAGGTCCTGACGCGCTGGGGCCCGCGGGAGGTCCAGAAATCAGGAACTCCCGCGATCTGGAGCATAAGGCTATTTCTGGGGTTTAATGCGCCCCCGGAGCCCCAGGTGCCTGTCAGCAAGAAGCTGGAGGGAGCGCATCCTGAGTGAAGGATGCCTCCTCATCCTAATGCCGGGGACCAGGCTACCTCTTTGCCCGAGAGCAGGGAGCATAGGGGGCAGTTTCAGTCCATGGAGCCTTCATGAGAGGGCAGGAATTCCCGGCTACCACAGAGCACGAATACAGGGCCGAAAGTAGGCCGCGGCAAGCCGGGGCCTAAATCAATGTGGTCGCTCGGCGCCTAGGAGCGGGAAGCAGCGGAGAGCCGGAAAAACCGGAGATTCCGCAGCATGGCTGGGACCAGGAAGACTGAGGAGCCCAGGATGCCCCGCACGGCGAATACCCCCAGTTAAACGGAACCGGAGGTCAGACTGCAGCTGCAGCGTACCCCCACACAGAGTACTTTATCGGTGCAGGGCCCGGTCCCTGAGGGTAACACAACTCCGGCCAGCAGATCCATGAGGGGCTGTGGATGGAGTTAGAGCTCCAGAATGTTATGGAAGCCCGTGACGATCCCACTTCTCCAGAGCCCCAAAGGGATGGAGAAGGAAAAACAGCATGAGGGCTCCAGCCCGTTGTACCCCATGGATACCTCAACCGCCTCTGCCCAAGGGTGAGGAAGGAGACATGCTGGGGATCCTATGGATCCACTTTTCTTCCATCCGACACTCTCCAGGGAGAGTAAGACTAAAGTGAGAGTGGATGAGTGCAGAGTGTGCCTCCTTCAACGCAAAGCTAAGAACTGATGGGATTTCTCCTGAAGGGGGTGTATAGGCAGTAGGGGAGGGGCTACACTTTTTGTTTTAAGTGTAGTACTGTGTGTGTCTACCGGAGGCGGAATTTATACACCCAATGTCTGGGTCTCCCAATGGAGCGAAAAAGAAATGAGCATTTTATGGCTGAATGGACTCAAGCTTTTTTTTTTTTTTTTTTTTTTTTAACTGAAAGATTATACAGCTATTCTGACATGAAAATGCAAACAAATACATCAGCCTCATCACTTCTAAGACATCTATTAAATCATGTATACAATATGTGCTGTATAACTTGGTATAATGTGTGTTATATAATTGTTCGTTTTTCTCGTAAGTGGAAAAAACAAATCTGAATGAACCTTTAATCTTATCAGTAGTACCTACAATGCCAGGAAAAGGGAAATTGGTTGTCATTTAAAAAATATATGATTTTACTTTTAACATTTCATCCAAAATTAAAAACAAATTGTGGTGAGAGCTGAAGAATGCATTCATGAAAATGTCATATGTTGTACAAGTACATAATGTTTCCTTGTTTATGTGTCTCAAAAACACGACTAGATAATCTCCAGACATTCTAGTGATTAACAGACCTAATACAGGATTTCGAGTGGATTTCCATGGTTAATTAGGTCTCTCGTCTGAGAAGGCTGCACAGATAGGCGCATATTATATTCTCTTGGAAAATAGTATTTTGAGGAGCGGTGATAAATATCTACTTAATGAAATGCTAGTTACCTCTTAGTCACACCAGTACCTATGATATAAAAATCCAGAATGAACATTGCAGGCGGTAAACATGAAGAGCAGCTGAACCCTTTTAATTTTATTAATGGATTTAAGCAGCATATTTATTTTCTTCATCTGGCCTTCACTTAATTTAGAGACGGCAAAAAGCAGCTGCTTATCTCTCGGGGCATTGAATTTCATAAAGCACATCCTCCATGTACCTGCATCATTATCGTTCCTGGTTGTCACCTGCAGGGCAGGTGGCGGCTTCACTCCTGCTCCAATGCACTCCAGCAGGCAGAACAGTGTGTACCAGTCATTGCTGGAATGGATGTTGGCAGCATTGGTCTTCAGAAGCTCATGAAGCCCAAAAGCGACTTGTCTGCTCACCCTGGACAGAACGCTTGGCTTCATCATTAAAAGAATACGAAGTGATAGGAGAACCTGTGGAGCAAAAAGGCAGGCTTAGAAAATGCAATGAATGATTTAACACGTGTTTCCACTTAAAAATAAAAAAATACAGTATATACTCATGTATAAGCAGAGTTTTTCAGCCCAAAAATTGGGCTGAAAAGTGCCCCCCTCGGCTTATACGCGAGTCAGTGACGGCTTGCGTATACAGGAGCCCCAACAGCCTCAGTAATCCAGGACCCCCCCCCCCTCGCGCTCTGGAAACCTGTAAAGTAAAATCTTTATACTCATCACTGTCCCCGCCGCCCGCCGCTGCCGACATCACGATCCCCGGCTTCATCCGTCCGTCTTCTTCCGGCTTCCTGTTCGTCGCAAGCAATGACGTCATTGCTTGCGACGAACAGGAAGCCGGGAGAAGACGGACGGATGAAGCCGGGGATCGTGATGTCGGCAGCGGCGGGGACAGTGATAAGTATAAAGATTTTACTTTACAGGTTTCCGGAGCGCGAGGGGGGGGGGCCCTGGATTACTGAGGCTGCTGGGGCTCCTGTATACTACCACTGGGGCTGCTGGGGCTCCTGTATACTACCACTGGGGCTGCTGGGGCTCCTGTATACTACCACTGGGGCTTCTGTATACTACCACTGGGGCTCCTGTATACTACCACTGGGGCTGCTGGGGCTGCTGTATACTACCACTGGGGAGGTCTGTATACCACACTGCTGGGGGCTGTATACCTGTGCTGGGGACAACCCTCGGCTTATACACGAGTCAATAGGTTTTCCCAGATTTTGGGGGAAAAGTAGGGGGGTCGGCTTATACACGGGTCGGCTTATACACGAGTGTATACGGTATATATATTTATCTCATTACATATGGACTACAAATATTAAAGTGGTGAGAAATGTTAGCATCAGTCCATATTTCATGATTAAGTGTCGTTACCATATCATTCTATTAGACACTTTTCTTCTAAAAAGCCTCATTCTGTGAATGAGTCCAAATGTCTTGCTGAAGGCTACAGTAAAACTTGTTATGAGTAAACTTGTGTTTTTTTCCCCGGGTTCGTGACCGTTGTTGCTGTGATAAAGCAGGTTAATCGTTAATAATCAGACTGATTATACTTACCGGGTCCGCCTTATCCCGTTCAGCTGTGCCGTGGTGCCGTGTCTCTTCCAGGGAGGTTGAGCAGCCGCGTCACATCAGGAAGAGAAGACACATATTGACTATTGGCTAACTTTACCTGCTGCAACCCCGCTCACGAACCCGAGCAGTTCACCCATCCCTAGTTATGAGCGCTTCTTATAGTCCAAGACATCTTATGGTCCAAAAATAAACGTCTGCCATACCTGCAAGAGTCATCATTATGCAGGGATTGAGTCTTACCTGTCCACTGATGTCTTCACGACGTAACAGTCTAATTGCGAGTCGTAGCAGTCCTACCACCGCGCGCTTCCACAAGGAAGCAAAACTCCACAGCATGAGCACAAAGATGATAGAGATGGTCTCTGACTACTTGCCAGACGCAGCCCACACGGTCTCTTCAGTGAGGAACAAAAAGAAAATGTTATTAATACAGAACGACAAGAACGTCCAGAATCAGAGACACTACGTACAGGACAAAGTCTCCAGAATAAAAGACACTATGTACAGGACAAAGTCTCCAGAATAAAAGACACTATGTACAGGACAAAGTCTCCAGAATAAAAGACACTATGTACAGGACAAAACTTCCAAAATCAGAGACACTACGTACATTTTACTGGGTTTTTCTTAAATAAACAAAACATAAAGGTGCTTATTCCACAACAATCCTTTCTTACTTTTATATCCTGATAGTTAAGCAGACAATAAAAGAAATATTGAAAGCCCAACATAATGGGGTCCCCAACAATAGTGAAAATGGATGGTTCAAATTCCCACTGGGCAGAAAGAAGAGCATCCTGGGAAAGCATACATAGCAAAAAAAAAGCTCACTCAGATGTTTCCAACATATTAGTGACCGGGCTTTGGGATACTGGTACATAGTTAGGTCATCTATTATATAATTGCCGTAGCGACTTCCGTCGGAGCGGCGCTGCTTCCGGTGGCTTGGTTAGCGAGTCCGAGCTGCTTCTCCTGGACTCTCCCCGTGGCCGCGTAGCGGCCAAGGCGACTCACGAAGCAATGCCCGCAAAGCGGGCATTGCGAGTCATTGCAGCCTAGCGAAGCAATGCCCGTGAAGCGGGCATTGCGAGTCGCTACAACCGCTAACCAAGCCACCGAAGCCGAAGCCCATACTCCTGTAGTGTACACCGCTATAGTATACTACAGTCCCATGACCATAAGCGCCATGGGACTGTAGTATACCATCGCGCTGTACACTACAGACCCCTGCCGCTCTAAGCCACTACGCGTACACTAACCAAGCCTCACAACCCCAAGCCCCTACCCACTGCCGCCCTAACCCCTAAGCCACTACCCCGACGCCGAAGCCCCTACCCCCTGCCGCACTACCCCGCCGCACCCACTACCCTCTGCCGGAAGCCACTACCCCTGCCGCCCTAACCCCTAAGCCACTACCCCGCCACCGAAGCCCCTACCCCCTGCCGCACTACCCCGCCGCACCCACTACCCTCTGCCGCAAGCCCCTACCCCCTGCCGCCGTAAGCCACTAGCCCGCATCCGCACCTAAACCCCTGCCGCCGCAATCCCCTAACCCCTAAGCCGCACCTAATCCCCTACCCCTACCCCCTAAACCGCACCTAAACCCCTGCCGCCCTAAGCCCCTACCCCCTAAGCCGCACCTAACCCCCTACTCCCTGCCGCCGTAAGCCACTACCCCGCATCCGCAAATAAACCCCTGCCGCCGCAAGCCCCTAACCCCTAAGCCGCACCTAACCCCTAAGCTGCACATAATCCCCTACCCCTACCCCCTAAACCGCACCTAAACCCCTGCCGCCCTAAGCCCCTACCCCTTAAGCCGCACCTAATCCCCTACCTCTACCCCCTAAGCCGCACCTAACCCCCTACCCCCCTAAGCCACTACCCCGCATCCGCACCTAAACCCCTGCCGCCGCAAGCCCCTAACCCCTAAGCTCCACCTAATCCCCTACCCCTACCCCCTAAGCCGCACCTAAACCCCTGCCGCCCTAAGCCCCTACCCCCTAAGCCGCACCTAACCCCCTAATAATAATAAAAAAAAATAATTAAAAATAATAAAAAATTCAATAAAAATAATAATAAAAAAATAAAATATATGCTAATAAGATCAGCCCTTTGCGGACCTGAATGAGAACTGCGTCTCAGCCTAAATAATAAATTAAATAATAAAAAAAATAATTAAAAAAGAATTAAAAAATAATAAAAAATAATAATTAAAAATAATAAAAAATTCAATAAAAATAATAATAAAAAAATAAAATATATGCTAATAAGATCAGCCCTTTGCGGACCTGAATGAGAACTGCGTCTCAGCCTAAATAATAAATTAAATAATAAAAAAAATAATTAAAAAAGAATTAAAACATAATAAAAAAAAATAATTAAAAATAATAAAAAATTCAATAAAAATAATAATAAAAAAATAAAATATATGCTAATAAGATCAGCCCTTTGCGGACCTGAATGAGAACTGCGTCTCAGCCTAAATAATAAATTAAATAATAAAAAAAATAATTAAAAAAGAATTAAAAAATAATAAAAAAAAAAAATTAAAAATAATAAAAAATTCAATAAAAATAATAAAAAAATAAATATATGCTAATAAGATCAGCCCTTTGCGGACCTGAATGAGAACTGCCTCTCAGCCTAAATAATAAATTAAATAATAAAAAAAAATAATTAAAAATAATAAAAAATTCAATAAAAATAATAATATAAAATAAAATATATGCTAATAAGATCAGCCCTTTGCGGACCTGAATGAGAACTGCCTCTCAGCCTAAATAATAAATTAAATAATAAAAAAAATAATTAAAAAAGAATTAAAAAATAATAAAAAAATTATTTAAAAATAATAAAAAATTCAATAAAAATAATAATAAAAAAATAAAATATATGCTAATAAGATCAGCCCTTTAGCGCACCTGAATGACAACTGCCTCTCAGCCTAAATAATAAATTTAATAATACAAAAATAATTTAAAAATAATTAAAAAATTATAAAAAAATAAATAAAAAATAAATAACAAATAATAAATAATAATTAAAAAAAAAATGCTAATAATAATATTACTGCTAATAATAATGCTATTAATGCTAATAATTATGTTATTAATGCTATTATTAATGCTAATAATCCTATTATTAATTCTATTAATGCTAATAATAATGCTATTAATGCTATTAATAATGTTATTAATGCTATTATTAATGCTAATAATCCTATTATTAATGCTATTTATGCTAATAATAATGATATTAATGCTATTAATAATGTTATTAATGCTATTAATAATGCTAATAATGCTATTATTAATGCTATTAATGCTAATAATAATGCTATTAATGCTATTAATAATGTTATTAATGCTATTAATAATGCTAATAATGCTATTATTAATGCTATTAATGCTAATAATAATCCTATTAATGCTATTAATAATGCTATTCATGCTATTAATAATACTATTAATGCTATTAATGCTAATAATAATGCTATTAATGCTATTAATAATGTTATTAATGCTATTATTAATGCTAATAATGCTATTATTAATTCTATTAATTTTAATAATAATGCTATTAATAATGTTATTAATGCTATTAATAATGCTAATAATCCTATTATTAATGCTATTTATGCTAATAATAATGCTATTAATGCTATTAATAATGTTATTAATGCTATTTATAATGCTAATAATGCTATTATTAATGCTATTAATGCTAATAATAATGCTATTAATGCTATTAATAATGTTATTAATGCTATTATTAATGCTAATAATGCTATTATTAATTCTATTAATGCTAATAATAATGCTATTAATGCTATTAATAATGTTATTAATGCTATTATTAATGCTAATAATGCTATTATTAATGCTATTAATGTCAATATTTATCCTATTAATGGTATTATTAATGCTATTAATGCTAATAATAATGCTATTAATGCTATTAATGCTAATAATAATGCTATTAATGCTATTAATAATGTTATTAATGCTATTATTAATGCTAATAATGCTATTATTAATGCTATTTATGCTAATAATTATGCTATTAATGCTATTAATAATGCTATTAATGCTATTAATAATGCTATTAATCCTATTATTTATGCTATTAATGCTATTAATCCTATTATTTATGCTATTAATGCTATTAATGCTAATATTTATCCTATTAATGGTATTATTAATGCTATTAATGCTAATAATGCTATTAATGCTAATAATAATGCTATTAATGCTATTAATAATGCTATTAATGCTATTATTAATGCTAATTATGCTATTATTAATTCTATTAATGCTAATAATAATGCTATTAATGCTATTAATAATGTTATTAATGCTATTATTAATGCTAATAATCCTATTATTAATGCTATTTATGCTAATTATAATGCTATTAATGCTATTAATAATGCTATTAATGCTATTAATAATGCTATTAATCCTATTATTTATGCTATTAATGCTATTAATGCTAATATTTATCCTATTAATGGTATTATTAATGTTGTTAATGCTAATTATAATGCTATTAATGCTAATAATAATGCTATTAATGCTATTAATAATGTTATTAATGCTATTATTAATGCTAATAATGCTATTATTAATTCTATTAATGCTAATAATAATGCTATTAATGCTATTAATAATGTTATTAATGCTATTATTAATGCTAATAATCCTATTATTAATGCTATTTATGCTAATAATAATGCTATTTATGCTATTAATAATGTTATTCATGCTATTAATGCTAATAATGCTATTATTAATGCTATTAATGCTAATAATGATGCTATTAATGCTATTAATAATGTTATTAATGCTATTAATAATGCTAATAATGCTATTATTAATGCTATTAATGCTAATAATAATCCTATTAATGCTATTAATAATGCTATTCATGCTATTAATAATACTATTAATGCTATTAATGCTAATAATAATGCTATTAATGCTATTAATGTTATTAATGCTATTATTTATGCTAATAATGCTATTATTAATTCTATTAATTTTAATAATAATGCTATTAATGCTATTAATAATGTTATTAATGCTATTATTAATGCTAATAATGCTATTTATGCTAATAATAATGCTATTAATGCTATTAATAATGCTATTAATGCTCTTATTTATGCTATTAATGCTAATATTTATCCTATTAATGGTATTATTAATGCTATTAATGCTAATAATAATGCTATTAATGCTATTAATGCTAATAATAATGCTATTAATGCTATTAATAATGTTATTAATGCTATTATTAATGCTAATAATGCTATTATTAATCCTATTAATGCTAATAATAATGCTATTAATGCTATTAATAATGCTATTAATGCTATTAATAATGTTATTAATGCTATTATTAATACTAATAATGCTATTATTAATGCTATTAATGCTAATAATAATGCTATTAATGCTATTAATAATGCTATTAATGCTATTAATTATGCTATTAATGCTATTAATGCTAATATTTATCCTATTAATGCTATTAATGCTAATAATAATTCTATTAATGCTAATAATAATGCTATTAATGCTATTAATGCTATTAATTATGCTATTAATGCTATTAATGCTAATAATAATGCTATTAATTCTATTAATAATGCTATTAATGCTATTAATACTGTTATTAATGCTATTATTAATGCTAATAATGTTATTATTAATGCTATTAATGCTAATAATAATGCTATTAATGCTATTAATAATGTTATTAATGCTATTATTAATGCTAATAATGCTATTATTAATGCTATTAATGCTAATAATAATGCTATCAATGCTATTAATAATGTTATTAATGCTATTATTAATGCTAATAATGCTATTAATAATGCTATTAATGCTAATAATAATGCTATTAATGCTATTAATACTGTTATTAATGCTCATAATACTGCTAATAATGCTATTAATACTGCTATTACTGCTAATAATAATGCTATGGCTTATATTATTGCTATTGATGATGCGATTATTATTTAAAAAACTTTAAAAAAACAATAAACATATTTTAGATACCCGATGCATTTGCATCAGGGTAACAGCTATAACTACTATAATCAAATTAATGCACGCTCTAGAATCCCGATGCATTTGCATCGGGCTCACAGCTAGTACAAATAAATAAATGGATATAAAAGGTATGACTAAGCAATTCCAGTCTGTTAAGAAACAAACTGTATTTTCAGATGACTAGCAGAAGGCAAAAGTTTGGACACCCTTGTTTATGCCTACCATTGGAATGTGTATATTGTAGGGTGAGAATGAATCAAGGTAGCAAAATAATGAAGTAATGCCCCATTCACACTGGCGGTTTTGTCTGGTTCCGGACAAAAAAACGCATCTGCCGCCTACCGGTCACACTTGCAGTAAGCCCCATACATTGTCTATGGGGCTTGCGGCAGGTTTAGCACGTGTGGTATAACCACGGTACTGGCACTTGTGGCCGTGAAAAAAAAAACGCTGCTGACCGCAGGTTTTTTCGCGGCCACAACTGCCACAAGTGTCGAAACCGCCGCAAGCCCTAGAGACAATGCATGGGCACACTGCAAGTACAGCCGTTAGGCGGCAAATGCGGTAAATCTGCCGCAATTTGACAAAAACGCTAGTGTGAAAGGGGTCTAACACATATGGAACTGTGGGGAAAAAGTAAACCGTGTAAAACAAAACCAGAATGTGTTACCTTAGATTAATTAAATTACCCTCCTTTTACTCTGATGACAGCTTTAAACTACAGGGGGGCCATTTCTATAGATACACCTAAATAAAATGGGAATAGTTGGTGATATCAACTTCCTGTTTGTGGCACATTAATATATTGGAGGGGGAAAACTTTTCCAGATGGGTGGTGACCATCATGGCTATTTTGAAGTCAGTCATTTTGGTTCCAACTTTATTTTTTTCAATGGGAAGAGGGTCATGTGACACATCACACTTACTAAGAATGTCATAAGAAAAACAATGGTGTGCTCGGTTTTAACTTTATTCTTTCATGAGTTATTTACAAGTTTATGTCCACTTATAAAATGTGTTTAAAATACTGCCTGTTGTGTTGGATTGTCAATGCAACCCTCTTCTCCCACTCTTGACACAATGATAATACCACAGAAGAAATGCTAGCACAGGCTTCCAGTATCCATTGTTTCAGATGCTGCACATCTCGTATCTTCACAGAGTAGACTATTGCCTTCGGATGACCGCCAAATATAAAAGTCTAAGGGGTCAGATCGGGAGACCTTGGTGGCCATTGAACAAGCAAATGATGACCAATCCACTTTCCAGGAAACTGATCATTTAGGGATGCTTGGACCTGACACCCATAATGTAGTGGTGCACCATCTTGTTGGAAAAACTCAGGGAACGTGCCATCTTCAGTGCATTAAGAGGGCAACACATCATCATGTAGTAATTTCAGATATCCAGTGGCATTGAGGTTTCCATTGATAAAGAATGGCCCTACTATCTTTGTATCCCATATATACCACACCATACCATTAATTTTTGTGTTCCAATAGTCTTGAGGGATCTATCCACTGTGGGTTAGTGTCAGACCAATAGCGGTGGCTTTGTTTGTTAACTTCACAATTCACAAAAAAGTTTGCCTCATCATTGAACATAATGTTCTGTGTAAACTGAGGGTCCTGTTCAATTTTTGTTTTGCCCATTCTGAAAATTCAGTGTGCTGATCTGGGTCATCCTCGTTGAGATGCTGAAGCAGCTGGATTTCGTAAGGGTGCCATTTGTGAGTAGCTAATATCCACCGAAGGGATGTTCGACTGATACCACTCTCCAGTGACATGCGGCGAGTGCTACTCTGTGGGCTGAATGAAGCAAGGACAACCACTGATGTTTCTTCATTAGTGACACTTCTTGCACCCACATTTTGGCAAATCCAACACTGGACCTGTTTCACGAAATTTGGCAAGCAGTTTGCTAACTGTAGCATGGGAGATGGGTGGTCTCGTAGGGTGTCTGGCATTGAAATCTGTTGCAATGAACAGGGTACTGCATTCACCAGACATCAACACAATTACTATCTGCTCCTCACATGTTAACCTCTCATGAAAGAATAAAGTTACGTTAAAACCAAGCACACCATTGTGTTTCTTATGAAATTCTCAATACGTTTGATGTGTCACATGACCCTCTTCCCATTGAAAAAAATAAAGTTAGATCCAAAGTTGGCACCATGGTCACCACCCATCTAGAAAAGTTTTCTCCCTCCCATATACTAATGTGCCACAAACAGTAAGTTGATATCACCAACCATTCCGATTTTATTTAGGTGTATCCATAGAAATGGTCCACCCTGTGTATCCTTGGCATTTTCTCTAGAAGCCTCAACAGGTCATCACCTGGAATGGCTTTCTATGGACATAGTAACGTGTCGCATGACACTGAAATCAAAGAGACACATTGCAACACTGGATGTAATTATTTCTCATGGTGATGCATTGCAATATTTCACTGCAACAGAGTTGCAAATGTTACCAAAAGTGTTGTATGTTCTGTCACTGGTTGAAAGGGAGACACTTACCATAGCCTTCAATGCCAGTCGCATGCAACATGTGATTATCTGCAACTGTGTTTTATATACAGCAAATCACATCTGTAAAGTAGTCGCACCACTGCAAATTGCAGAGAAGTTGCGCTGATTGTTGTCACCTGAATTTTCTGAAAAAAATACGTCACCATCTAGCCCTAGTCTTCAGAAGGCGTTTGTACCAAAGCTGCCTCTGATGGTCGCAAAGTTACACAAAGGTCTGAGCCCTATTCCACAACTGTTCTGAGCAAGAAAGTGGCTAGAATAACATAACTAGGTAAAGAGAAACTACAGTTCATCGCTTAAAAAAAAAAAAAAAAAAAGTAATTTAACCAGAAACTAGCTAGAACCTTGAAAATATGTGCAGTCATGAAAACCATCAATTACTATGATGAAATTTGCTCTTATGAGGACTGCCCCAAGAAAGGAAGACAGAGATTTACCTTTGCTGCAGAAGATAAGTTCATCAGACTTACCAGGCTTAGAAAACACAAATTAACATCACCTAACATAATGGTCCTCATAATTGATGGACAGACACAAGTAGCAGACATCTAAAAATTGACTATAAAAAGGATAGCGCAAGAAGACCCTTGTGGTTGAATTGCTTCAAAGAAGCCACATCGTGAGGCATGGTGGGGGACGTGATCTGATGTGGGAAAGTTAGACTTCAGAATGTAGCCAAAGCAGTCAGCTAGTCCTCAGTACTTCTGGCGACTCCTCCAAGACTATTGAAAGCAAACCCAGGGACTACCTGATGAAATTGCTTGAGAGAATCCTATGGGGGTGTAAAGCTGTAATCTCAGCAAATGACCGGAACTTTGACAAAGCTAAAGTTTAACACATTCTGGTTTGTTGCATGTTTTTTTATCTCTCATTTCCATGTGTTCCTTTGTAGCTTTGCTGCCTTCAGTCTTATTCTGCAATGTACACATTCCACTGAAAACAAGGAAAACTATTGCATAAAAAGGATTTTTCCAAACATGCCATTGGTACTGAATCTTCAATGTTTACAGTGCAGCAATAGTAATGTATTAACCCCTTTAAGAATCAGGCACTTTTTAGATTTATTTTTTCCTGCCCTTATTACAAAAGCTATAAACTTTATTTTTCCATTTATATAGTGTGAGGACTTGTTCTTTGCAGGATGAGTTGTGCTTTTAAATGATATCATCCATTTTATCACATGATGTAATGGTAATTGAGAAAACAATTCCAAGTGTAGTGAAATGGCAAAGAAAAAAAAAAAAAGCGGGAAGTGGGGTTAATTCTGCAATTTCTTTTATCATTGTGTTTACAGTGTTCATTTTACCATAAAGCAGACCTGATAGTATGATTCTCCAGGTCAGTATGATTATGTAGATACCAAACATGTATAGTTTTTGGCTTATTGAAGCGGTGAAAAAAATTCAGAAAAAGAGAAAAATGTTTGCTCGTGTTGCAGCTGTGAGAGCTTGTGTTTTGCACCCAAGCTGTTTTCTTTGTTGATATTATTTTGGCATATATATATATAATGTT
The DNA here is from genome assembly GCA_033576535.1 of Allobates femoralis. NCBI lineage: Eukaryota > Metazoa > Chordata > Amphibia > Anura > Aromobatidae > Allobates > Allobates femoralis. Next base: position 131,993,255 of record JARQOC010000006.1, read on the forward strand.
TTGATCGCCCGTTATTACATTCCTTCTGTTGTTGCGGCAGCTGAAAGATTAATTCTGCTGGTTATAATTTTTTTTACCCGTCACACTCTTTTCCTATCTGATTAATTTTTTTTTCTATAGATCAGACTTTTACAAACACAGCAGTACCATATATGTATTTTTAATGTATTCTTATCTCTTTCATTTTAGTATAGTAAAAGGTGGGTGAGTTTACCTTTTACATTTTTTATATATGTTTTTAAACATTTTTTTCCCTACTTTTTACAGTATTTAATAGTAGGGACATGACCCTGCAATGGTCTGATCATTTACTCTAGCTACAGAAATGCAGGATTGCTATGAAGGGCACAAATCACACTTTCCTATGAATGCCAGCCACAAACTGGGTTTCACATCAGTTCACTGTTGAGACAAGGGGTCATCACAAAACATCAGCACTCCGCGATCGCATCAATGAAGGGTCAGAAGAGTGCCCCCCCTTATTCTCTATGCATTTCAAAGTTGAACCAACTTCTTCATCAGTAGAACTAAAATACTGTAATTTTGTGGTGCTCCTGATGAAGAAGTTGGTTCATATTCAAAACGCGTAGAAAATAAACCACATGATCAAAACACATACAACATCCTCTAGATTTCTTGAACCCAACATCAACTACAAAGACTACTACTTCTATGCTCCTACTGCTCATTCTACACAGCGGGATCACCCAACCTTAGGGTACAGCTGCCGCCGTTAATCCTCAATTCTTCAGTTGTGAGTTAAACCCCATAAAATGGGCAGTTCTTATTCCCCTCACCTTGACTTTTTTTTTACCAATAAGACCCTATTGCGCTTGGTGTCCTTTCTAGTTATAGTGACAGCGAAATCTGATCTCCAATGACGTTATGTCACTTGAGCCTTCCAGTCAATTAGCGCCCACTTGACTCTCACTTCCTTCAGACTATACTAACACCAGGAAAAGTAAGATCTGCCGTTGCTCTTTGACCTCCTCCAAATGTTAATAATGTCTAAATGAAGTGCGAGTGAAGTGCTGATTGGCTGCAAATGTCACTAGAACAGGAGGTGAGTAAAGGCTGCCGTTATTTTAAATGCAGGTGTATAGGAATTGGAAAGGGGTGGTCTGAATGATGGAAAAACCCATTAATGCCACAAATCACTGTCTGAAAAATGAAAAGGAAAAGACAGGAAAATGTAAAATGCCATAATTAAATTAACTGCGCTTATCACCTATTTTCTAGGACAATTCTAAGCAGCATCTCAAGGCAGAAAGCAGCATCTTCTTCATCATAAGTCTCTTCATCTGGGGTCACAGATATCAAAGCCTAAATAAAGAGAACACCCAACATTAGATCCCATGTAACCAGAAGCCAAGTAACCCATATAATCCTTTCATCATTTATATAGTGAACACAAATGGCTGATTTTGTATTTCCAGAGGGATTACATTTTTGCTGGCATAGTCTTGTACTCTTATTTTATGGAGACATGTATGCCGCCTGGTTGTGTAATAGATCTGCAGGCCACCTCCTATACTAGAACAGCAAATGTTGTTCATGTAGTAGTCACTTAACTAGTCTACGTGTTAATGCTCTATATGTACATTATGACATATCAGCATGTGTGCTGGGAACAAATGCAATACATTACAAGTAAGAGTCAGTTGTCAGTGTGCCTGCAGAGTGCAGTCGACCGCTGTTGCCCTGCGCAATACGCAGGCTATGGAAAAGCTCCTCTCCTAGAGACATCGTTTTCATCATTCTAACACTTCAGAAGTCAGAGGAAACATTTTTGTAACATGTTAAACACAAGTATACAAAAAATGTACTGTAAATGTATAAGCAGGGAGCAGTCATACAAGTAAAAAAAAAAAAGTTGCAGCTATAACGTAAGCTTGACATAAACCTTATGCAAAGAAGAAAGAAGCCAGGAGTCATCATTTCATTTCCTCACCTTCATAAGTTCCTGTAGAGACTCTAATTGGAGAAACTTACTCTCAGTGATAAGTTTTTCTGGATCACAAAGCTGTAATACAATCAAAACAAAATGTATAAGGCCACACTCACATTTGTGACACGTCCTAGTGTTTTCCAATTTTTCATGGAAAACACACTGACCCATAGAGTACCATTGATCCACATACACATCAATTTAAAAAAAAAAAAACGGGTCCAGTGAGGCTCACAGAATGCCCATTCTTATCTATCTCGTAAATCAGAGTTCCCTATTAAAGGGGTTGTCTATAATTCGTATAACTACTTTTAACCAGCATCTCTCACCCTCGTAAAATAACAAAACTTAAGCTCACCTCCAGTGCTGGCAATGTTCCAGTGTGGTGTCGGCACTGGCTCTCCCAAGGCTCACATGGCATTATATCATGCAATCCCTAAGGCCAATTATCGGCTAATTCATTGCTCCCTCCTTCAGACATAATTGACATCCAAAAGAAAGCGAGAGCAGCCGCAGATTTCTCATTTTCTCCAGATGTCTGATTTTTGCAAGTAAGGAGACGGTAAAATGGCCGCTGATTGGCCTTAGGGATTGTATGACATAATGCCATGTGAGCCTCGGAGAGGCGGTGCCTACACCACGAACAGCAGCAAAGACAAAGGCAAACATACTCAAAGAGAAAGGGATTGTCTTGAGTAGTGGAAAACACCTTTAAAGTGTATGAGGATCTTTATAAAACAGTCGATATATTAAAGACCTACTTTGTACTTTAGAGTTTCAACCTAGTTTCATACATTTTTAACCGATACATTTTTAAGAGTCAATGGATAAAAAAAGTTCTAGTTGCTTCAGTAAATAAAGAGGAAAAAAAGATGCAACCAGCAGAACATCTGAGAAAAAGAAAAATTGCTCTGTTTCTCTCAGATAGTAACACTTAGGGTTGTACCTCTGGAACGCTTCAATGCAGTGGATCTGAGAAATGTTTTTGTGACATATTGTACTTCATATTAGTGGTAAATTTAGGACAACATTTTTGTGTTTATTTGGGAAAATATTGTAAATTGTTAAAAGTTTGCAATTTCCAAACTTTTAATTTTTATAGCCTTAAAGGGGTTGTCCGGGCTTATTGTATAATTTCCATGTGTATCTAGGCTGCAAAGTGTTGATAGTTTGTAATTTACACCATATCAACATTTTGCTGTGGATTCGGTACACTGAGCCAGAAGAGGAGGTGATCACTGTGTGCAATGGGGGTGGGTGGTCATATTGGGGACTGGGTAGGCAGCCATGCTTGGGACTGGGGCGGGTCATGCATGTTGTAGACTGGGGGGGACGTGTTTGTATGAGACTGGGCATAAACGACCAGTCATGCATTTACATACAAGCACTAAAACAAACACGGCCCCTGGTCATTTTCCTCCAGACGCAAGTGTCTAGGTGACAATTTAAAATGTTGAGAGGGTGTAAATAACAAACTGTCAACATTTTGCAGCCTAGATACACATGTGTAAATTATAAAAAAAAAAAGCCCGGACAACTCCTTTACACCAGAGTTAGGTCACTCAAAATAAAAAAAATGAAAATAACATTTTCCACACGTTTACTTTACATCAACATCCTTTTTGAAACTTTTTTTTGTTAGAAAGTTAGGCTGCTTTCACATCAGAGTTTTACGCTGATCGCGGCAGTTGCGGTAAAAAAAAACCGCAACTGCCGCGATTGCTCACATCATTTTCCTGACATCTCAGCTGATCTCATTAGCTGAGATGTCGGGCTTCCAGCACCTATCAGATCCGGGATCCTATCGGTGCTGTTAACCCCTTGGATCTTGCCGGCAATCACTGACAGCGGGATCCAAAGGTGCCGTGGAGGGGAACGCACTGTTCCCCGCCTGCATCGGAGATCCCGCGATAATATCTTGAGAACTCTGGTGCTCAAGTGACAGTCTGGGGTCCTGGCTTGACCCCGGAAGCTGTCACAGAGCACTTCCTGTGAGCGGTTGGCAAGCGCTGCCAACCACTCACAGTGTACAACTGTGGCAGATCCTGATGTGCTGCAGCTCATCGGTATCTGCCAGAAGCGATCGGACTGAGCAAGAATGTGCCTCCCTATGGGGCCGTGTAAAAGTAAGTTTTTAAAGTAAATTAATAAGTTTTTGCAAACATGTAAATAAAAAAAAAAAAATATATAAAGGTTCAAAAACCCATTCAAAATAAAGTATTAAAAAAATACACATATTTGGTATCACCGCATTCAGAAATGCCCAATCTATCAATATATAAAATCAATTAATGAGAGCTGTAAACTGCGTAACGGAAAAAAAGGTCTAAACGCCAAAATTACGTTTTTTTGGTCGCCGCAAAATTGCTATAAAATGCAATAACGGACAATCAAAACAGCGCATCCACCCAAAAATGGTATCATTAGAAACGTCAGCTAAAAAATAAGTCATCAAACAGCCCCAGATCCCAAAAAATGAGGACGCTACAGGTCGCAGAACATGGCGCAAAAAGTGTAATTTTTTTCAAACTTCTGAATTTTTTTTCACCACTTAGATATCAGTAAAGGTATATATGTTTGGTATCTACGAACTGGTACCGACCTGAGGCATCATACCTCAGTTTTATCATATAGTGAACATGGAGACTAAAAAAAACCAAAAAAACAAACATGTAATTGCACTTTTTTTGCAATTTCACTGCACTTGGAATTTTTTCCCCATTTCCCTGTACGCTATATGGTAAAATAAATCATTACAACTTGTTCCACAAAAAACAAGACATCATATGTCTATATTGACGGAAAAATAAAAAAGTTATGGCCCTTGGAAGCAGGGGAGCAAAAAAACAAAAATAAAAAACGAAAAATTCCCGGGTCATGAAGGGGGTTCATCCGCCAGCCAAAATCTATTGGTTTTGGTGGGCAGTTTAAACTCTCAGCTGATGATGTCACGTCACAATCAGCTAATGATGTCACGTGACATCAGCTGATCGCTACTGGCCAATCAGATCATTCAGGTCCTTGCTTGCAGTGATCGGACGTCTTCCCCTTGGGTCCCGGACAGCCGGCGGAGAGTAAGCATTTTATTTTTAATACCTTTTATTCACTTTTATTTCACTTTCGCAGTGTATGTAGATACACTGCGAAAGTGAAACTACAGCCCCGACATGTCACATGGGTGGAACACAGAATCTTCCTCCCCCGTGTTACCTCACATCCTGCTATTCCCCTGCACCCGTGATTATAGGCGCTGGAATAGACATTGTCTGAATGACAATGCGTATTCCAGCTCCTTATAATGGTGTCTATAGGAGAAAGCACGCGCTATTAAGTGTAAAGAATTAAAATGTTCATTCTTTTCACGCGCACGCCATTCTCCCATAAAAGTGCGACCGAAAAAAGCGCAGTGTCTCAATGGCAAAAGTGAAGTCTATTCACTTTTCCAGGAAACGCAGATACAAATGTGCTTTTGGAGAAAAGCTCAGAGTAAAAAAAAAAGCGGGAAATACACTATGTAGCCTCAGCCCCAAATTTTACATATTCACAAAGGCAACAGATAGTGGAATACAACGCAATTTCTACTGAGTACGCCAATATGGAAACTTTACCTCTCTAGCTCATACATTCATACACATCAAACTACTTTTGACGCACTGTGGAAAAGCTCAGACGGGAAGAAGTGCCATGTTGTAGCGCAGAATTTGCTGTTATGCAGGTGCACATTGGTAGAGTCTCTGAGGTGCCAAAACAACTAGACGCCTCAAAAAGTTACCCCATTTTACAAACTACACCACTCAATGAATTTATCAAGGGGGGAAGTGAGCATATTGACACCACAGGTGTGTCACGAAGCTTTATGCCATTGGGTAGTGAAGAAAAAATAATTACATTCTTACAACAAAACATTTTGTTTTGGCCCCAGATTTTACATTTTTACATGGGTAAAAATGGCACCAAAATTGTTACAATTTCTGCAGAATGTGACAGTATCTCGTATGTAGTTTTACAGTACTGCTTAGCCACACTGCGAGACTATGGAAGGAAGAAGCACTATTTGCCTCTTGGAGAAGAAATTTCATCATTACCTTTAACTGCTCTGATCGCAGCTGCACTGTATTGCAATGCACGATCATTGCATTACAGTGCAGCTGTCAGAGCTACACTGTCACAAGCCTTAGAGTTCATGTTGCAGACATGATCCCTGAGGCTTGCTGTAGACAGATAGAAGTCATCATAGCAACATTGGGTTACAATGGCGAGTGCCTTTGCGATTACATCGCAGGGTCACCGATAGGAGGGGAGAGGGAGCGCGATCTCCCTCACAATCCCCTAAGTGCCTCGATTGGTATCGATGGCGGCATTTATGGGGTTAAATTGCTGTGAGCACTGCCGATCTCACTGCCAACAGTGAGTGCCAGGTCTCAGCTTTAACATCAGTCAGAGACTCTGCTGGGCCACAAAATCGTCATGATGTACCTATACGTCATGGGTCAGGAAAGCACTGACTACTATAATATATCTAAGGTCAATAAGGGGCTAAACAAATTTATATTATATATATGAGAATGTATATAAAACAAACATTCCACGAAATCTATGAGTTGGTGGTTGAAAGCCTTTTACTAATGCTACTGATTAAATCACCTTAATACATTCTAATGCCATCTTTTTCGCCTCCTGGTTTTCAGTAGAAGGTCCTCTTAGACTGGACTGCTCTGTGCCACTGAGGGTCAGCCAGCTGACAAAACTCAGGACTGAAGATTCCCCACTAAGAAAACAAAACATAAGATAATTTCAGATTCAAAATGGATCTACATATATTACAAAAGAGCTGGGGACCCCTCATGTTGGCCAGAGTACATGACCTCTGCAGACTCGCTTTTATAACTCTGGTGGTCTGTGCAGAACTAAATTTCACACGATTGTCTTATTATTTGCATGTATGCTAAATGCTACAAGCATCAATATCAGTCAATAAGCAGGGGTTTACATTGTTTTTTTTAATATAAGCAGTGCTAGTTAGTAAATTAACAGTTGTTTATACATATAAAATAACCATTATGGTAATATAGAGAAGCAGGAGATAGATGTTCTGGTCAACCATGCTGTGAAATAGAATTATAAAATGGTAGAGTAATGGCCACTTTACACGCACCAACTTATCTGTCCAACTTCTGACCAACTTGCTGGTTGCAGTGAAATCATGGACACATTGTTCCATTGTACACAGCCACAAAATGGAGCAATGTGTCCATGATTTCACTGCAACCAGTAAGTTTATTCACCTCTTGTTCTGCAGCTTCACATTACAAAGGCGGTCTTATGTGTCTCTCCCCGCCGGCGGCGTGTTAATTATGCACGCCCACATGGGCGTGCTATAGAGCAGAGACATTGCTTGTCCTGCAAGGGGGCGGTACAGGCGATATCACGAAAATCGCGTCATATCGCCTGTACAGCCCCCTTGCAGGACAAGCAATGTCTCTGCTGTATAGCACGCCCATATGAGAGTGCATAATTAACACGCCGGCGGCGGGGAGAGCCACATAAGACCGCCTTTTGCGGCTTCACATATAATGTGAAGCTGCCGAACAAGAGGTGAAAAAACTACTTTTATAAACTGTCTCATAGCGGTTTAGGGACAGAAAGGGATGGTTACAAATGGATTACTATGGTGCAGGGACAGGTTAAAACAGGATGGGGGGCCGTTTGTAGAGGTCAGGTTCCCTTTAATGCTTCAAGTAGCCTTTATTTACACGTTAAAGTTTCATACTGAATCCTTTCTCAAAAGTGAACTAAATATGTACATCAATACAACAAAAGGTGTTTAAAGAAGTTGTCCGACCCCGAAGTCAAAACAATTTTTTAAGCTAATCTGAGCTGCATTGTAATATACAACACCCCTATAAAAAAAAAAGTTTGTATCTAACTTTGTTTCCTCCTGAATTCTCACTTGATTCCTAGAACACACTTTGTTTACTTGTGGCTAAACCAAACTTGACAATATGTCACTGAGCTTGGTTGCCTAATTCACAGCCAGAGCTGATCCCACCCAGCCTCAGTGCCCAGCACCGCCCACTGCACACTCATTGGCTGTCAGTAAGCTGATCTCTATCATCATTCCAGCATTGTACATAACACAAACAGTGATACTGTGTCCTGCATTCACGTTCTCTGCAGTCAGTGCTGCTTGCTCAATGCTGTGCTCCCTGAAAATAGTACAGATTTCTCCCAGTGCTGCTAGCAGTAAAACCAGCAGCAGATGGGTTAATATCTCCTGAAATAGCTGAAGGCACTGGGGGAAGAGGAATCATTGAAGTGTCCAGGGAACACAGTGTTCGGCAGAAGTGAAAGTGCAGCAAGGAGACATCTACTTATATAATCGGGAGTTTGGAATTCGGGCGTTGTCGCCGAATCCCAGACTCCTTTGCGCGAGCCGCAGCCGCACTGCCGTCCCCGCCACCCGCCGTCTCCGCCGCCCACCCGTCCGCCGCCTCCGCCCCGCTGCCCCTCGCTGCTCTAGCACCGCTGGGGCCTCGGTGACGCCATGCAGCTGGAGGAGCACTGTCCTTGCGGCGACATGTCATATCCAAGATGGCGACAAAATCTCGCGAGATTTTGCCGCCATCTTGGATATTACACGTCGCCCCAGAGACTCCGCTATCCCACCAACATAGCGCCGAGGTGACCGCCCAGCGCCCCTCGGGAGATCAGCCGCTCATGCGCATAAGCCGCTGATCTCCCGCCGCATATGCCGGTCAGTATCGCCGCTGCCGCCCGCTCTCCCCCGGCCGCTCCGCACTTACTCCTCCCCGCTCTGCTGACTGCACACATACTTTCTTTTTCGAGCCGGTCATGTGACAGGCCCTCTGTGATGTCACATTAGCCCGCCCTGTCACATGAGCGGCTTCAATGCCGCTCCAAGGAATACAGAGAGCAGAGGACAGGGGGACACAGGACATGCGCACACAACTGGGGCAGAGGACAAGGGGACACAGGACATGGGTAGAAGACAGGGGCACACAGGACAGAGGGACACAACAGGGGCAAAGGACAGGGGGACACAGAACAGGGGCACAGGACAATGACACACAGGACAGGAGGACACAAGGGCAGAGGACAAGGGGACACAGAACAGGGGTAGAGGACAGGGACACACAGGACAGGAGGACACAACAAGGGCAGAGGACAAGGGGACACAGAACAGGGGCAGAGGACAGGGACACACAGGACACGAGGACACAACAGGGCCAAAGGACAGGGGGACACAGAACAGGGGCAGAGGACAGGGACACACAGGACAGGACGACACAACAGGGGCAAAGGACAAGGGGACACAGAACAGGGGTAGAGGACAGGGACACACAGGACAGGATGACAACAGGTGCAGAGGACAAGGGGACACAGAACAGGGGTAGAGGACATGGACACACAGGACAGGAGGACACAACAGGGGCAGAGGACAAGGGGACACAGAACAGGGGTGGAGGACAGGGACACACAGGACAGGAGGACACAGAGGGACACAACAGGGGCAAAGGACAGGGGGACACAGGACAGAGGGACACAACAGGCCCAGAGGACAAGGGGACACCAAACAGGGGTAGACGACAGGGACACACACCACACAGCCACACCGGACAGGGGCACACCGGACAGGAAGACACCGGACAGGAAGACACCGGACAGGAAGACACCGGACAAGGAGACACCGGACAGGAGAACACAGAACAGGGCCACAGGACTCAGGCACACGGGCCAGAGGACAGGGGGAGATGACAGGGGGACACAGGACAGGAGGACACAGGGGCAGAGGACAGGGAGACACAGGGGCAGAGGACAGGGAGACACAGGGGCAGAGGACAGGAGGACACAGGGGCAGAGGACAGAGGAACATGGGCAGACGACAAGGGGACACAGGCACAGGACAGGGGGACACAGGGGCACAGGACAGCAGCACAAGACGGCGGGACACACTGGTAGAGGACAGGGCCAGAAAACAGGGGAAGACGCCGCACAGAACAGGGAAACACGGGGCAGAGAACAGGGGAAGGTGGGCCAGAGAACAGGGGAAGACAACTAACCACTCAGCCACCATATACAGTGCTAACTACTGAGACATTGTATACACTGCTAACCACTGACTCACCATACAGTGCTAACCACTGACCCACCATATACTGTCCTAACCACTGAGCCATCATATACAGTGCTAACCACTGAGCCACCATATACAGTGCTAACCACTGAGCCACCATATACAGTGCTAACCACTGATCCACCATATACAGTGCTAACCACTGATCCACCATATACAGTGCTAACCACTGAGCCACCATATACAGTGCTAATCAGTAAGCCACCATATACAGTGCTAACCAGTAAGCCACCATATATTCTGCTAACCACTAAGCCACCATATACAGTGCTAACCACTGAGCCACCATATACAGTGCTAACCACTGAGCCACCATATACAGTGCTAACCACTGAGCCACCATACAGTGCTAACCACTCAGCCACCATATAATGTGCTAACCACTAAGCCAACATATACAGTGCTAACCAGTAAGCCACCATATATTCTGCTAACCACTAAGCCACCGTATACAGTGCTAACCACTGAGACACCATACAGTGCTAACCACTAAGCCACCGTATACAGTGCTAACCACTGAGCCACCATAAAGTGTTAACCAGTGAGTCACCATATCAATCCTGCAACAACACCGTCGTTTCTGGAGAGAGGACTGTACTATTCAGCGGCTATTTCTACGGTACCTGTTCATTTCTACGCACTCCCGATGCAATAGCATCGGGCCTATTTTCTAGTTAGGTGATAAGAGCCACAGCACACAGAGCCCCCTCCCCCATATATACAATTGTTCAGGAGCTGCTGGGTGGTCCCTGCATACAGCCTCCAACAGCTCCTCCCTACTCAGAGTCAGCAGGCATGAGCTGAGTTAGTAGGAGGAGGCCGGCAGCTGTCACTCACAGTGACTTCAGTTGTGATGCTGTGCACAGGGTGGGGGATAAGCTCCAGCTCTGGTGTCGGGACGTGACATCACAGGAAAAAGCAAAATCAATGCAGGAGAGGTCATGTGACCTTTCCTGTCATTACCTGGCTGAGAAGGGCTTACAGGAGATCAGGTGGGTAATTACCATTTACCTACTTGTATCTGTGTACAATAATGTAATGATAGATTTAAGCCGGATAACCCCTTTAAATACACAAAATCTGCGTCAATATTCAAAGAAACACCCACCTGGGCGGGAATGAGCTGTGTTTTATAAAAACAAAATGCCAAATTATTTCAAACCAGATGAAAGTAAGATCTATAATTTCTATAACATTACCTGATTTTAAAAATATATATTAGAATCTGAGGGTCCTCAGTGGTTGATACCTTTTAATGACTAACTGAAAAAATGGTAAAAAATATCAAGCTTTCGAGACAACTCATGTGGCACCCCAAGGTTCGGTTGCCACAGATGCACCTGGGGCAGAGATGGATCTTCACATCAGGTAAGCCCACAAACAACACCTTCCACTCCAGACCTGAAGGGGGAGCTCTACAAGCAGAGTTCAGGCGATGTGCACTATAAAAAATTTAGGCCTGGAGGTGGAGTCAGGAGTTCAGTTCCAGAGAGGACTGTGAAGACGTCATGGTGACAGAACTGCGCTAAGCCTGTACCAGTGAGAGCCATTAGTCAGAGTGAGGGACCCAAGAGCAAGGATCGGAGGCAAAGAGTAGTTGCCAGGGGAGTGGAGCCATACCGGTTCGCCCCAGAGGAACAGCGCTAAACCTGGACACTAGCGTCCGAGACTGAAAGGGATCTAACTGCCCAGCAGTAAAGACCGGAGGCCAGAGGGACTCCAGTAAAGACCGGAGGACACGAAGACTACAGATCTCCTGGCCGCAGCAGCACCTGAAGGCAAACCTGCCTCCTAGAGGTCAGGGACCACAGGGAGTACAGCAGTGCCCTGCAGAAGAGCTCTTGCTGCCTGCCATACAGGTGAAGACAGTAGGAGAGGGTCAGAGCCTAGATTCAGGCAGCCTAGGACAAAAGGCAGACACAGCGCAGCAGGGGGGCCTCATAATTCACCGGGTGTGGAGATCCCGAACTGCTTCCAGACCACCCGGACCTGTAACATCAGAGACGGTACCCTGGACTTTACCTGTAACATCAGTAAAGGTACGGAAACATCAACCCTGTGTGTGACTTATTGCGGCCTCTGATCCTGCTCCCTTCATAGACTGTCCTGCAACTTCTAACTGCCCCGGGGATCCCGCTCCACCTATGATCCCGCTCCACCTACCATCACCCCGGAGGTCTGACCTGCAGCTACACACATACCATACCGGAAATGTAGGTGGCATCACAAACTACTTTTATTTTCACTGACTTTTAGCGACCACCAGGGCCACGGGACCAGGCACAGGCCCCGTGACATCCCCCATGAATCAACGCCCGGAACACCACGGCCCTGGGGCGGGTCACTCAGTTCTCTCCTTCAGGCTTAATAATGACACATTCTTAACACACACACACACACACACACACACACACACACACACCACACACACACACACACGTGTGTGTACATATACAAGGTTGAATAAGTAGGGCATAGTGGTCAGTATTGGGAGGGGGAGAACAAACATCTGGGCAATAAATACCAGAGTTACAAGATAACAATGTGTGATGGCTTTTTACTTCAATTAAGGAAACTTAATGAAAGGACAAAAAGCTATGAATCCATGCAATTCTGTTCTGAATGTGTCAAGGGTCAACATAAGTTTATATTCCCAGATTTTTCTGATTCTTTGAGATTTGAAGTTACCTTGCAAAACTACTGATTTTAAATAATTTTAAAGGTATTTTGTTTTCTATAATGTCTAAAGCTTCTCAGTAATGACCATATATTTGAAGCCTATTCTGCTTTTTCAAGTAATTACTTTTTACATAGACACCTCAGTCCCGCCTAGGTGGGCGTTTCTTTGAATATTGATGCTCCCTTTGTGTATTTAAACCCCCCACACACCTGTTGTGCTGATGTTCATATGTAGGTCGGTTTAAAGAAAGGGTTTGGTACAAACCTGAAATGCTTAAAGGGATCCTGTCACCCCAAACCACCTCCTAAGCTATTAAAAGCTGTCCCTAGAGCATAGTAACAATTACCCTACACTCCTTTTAGCTCCTAAATGCATATATTGAAACTAAATATAAACGTTATAAAAGTACCTCATTACTGCTGTTAATGAGTGACTATGGTATTCATAGTCACCCAGCCAGGCTGTCCCTCTTCATAATATCACGCCTCAATAGGCGTGATCTTCATCATACATTCAAATGCGCGCCTCCCTGCGCGTCTCCCCGCTCTCCTATTCCGGACCGCTGCTGTGTGGGGGCTGTATGACGCGATTCGCATCATTTCCGGCGCCGGGTGACGTATTTACACCCGCGCCGCTGTTAGAGCTTCAAGCCCCGTACTGCGCATGCGCAGTGCGGGACTTGAAGCTAACAGCGGCGCGGGTGTAAATACGTCACCCGGCGCCGGAAATGACGCGAACCGCGTCATACAGCCCCCACACAGCAGCGGTCCGGAATAGGAGAGCGGGATGGCGCGCATTTGAATGTATGATGAAGATCACGCCTATTGAGGCGTGATATTATGAAGAGGGACAGCCTGGCTGGGTGACTATGAATACCATAGTCACTCATTAACATCAGTAATGAGGTACTTTTATAACGTTTATATTCAGTTTCAATATATGCATTTAGGAGCTAAAAGGAGTGTAGGGTAATTGTTACTATGCTCTAGGGACAGCTTTTAATAGCTTAGGAGGTGGTTTGGGGGTGACAGGATCCCTTTAAAGAGAAGCTACTTATGTATTACAGGAACTACTCCTATTTCACAGAGGCGCGGAACACCAGAACGTCCATCTCCTACTTCTCCTAATCTACATGCAGAAAAAGATCATCTTTTATCTGTAGCTGCAGCAGCTGAATAATCGATGTGCATTTATTGGAGTTGTGAAATACATAACCAAATCAAATGAGGAACCCCCTTCATCCCCTTATTTCACTTTTAAACTACAATATTATCCTGTGTGCGCTTGTCTCCTTTTTATATTATGGAAAGGTAAAAAATGTTTGTACCGTGTTAGCCAGTAGATCGAAAAATATTGGACTCTGAGTCCTCAGTGGTTGATACCTTTAATGGTGTCTTCAGGATGTGTGTCATTATCTGCCTGACGAAGAGGCCATAGTGTCCTGAAAGCTTGCTATGCTTACCATCTTTCCAGTTAGCCATTAAAAGGTATCAACCACTGAGGACTCTCAGATTCCAATATTTTTTTATATTATGGTAATATAGAAAGTTCCCCCATTGTTTTTCCATGAAAATTAGAGGATTTTTGCACTTCATGTAAAATCTCTCGTATCCGTCATTGAGGGACAAAGGAAACCTTAGGAGTACGCTTCTGCAGCCCGGAGGCTGGCACTAAGAATTACTACTAAGAAAAATAGTTGGCTCCTCCTCAGCAGGTTATACCCAACTACTGACAACCAAGCTATCCAGTTAGTGAGAAAAGCAGTAGAAAGAGGCACAGACAAGACAATAATTTATATTAACATACACATGCTAAATGGGGCAACATGAACAAATGATGGGTGCTGTGTCCCAAAATGAAGGTTAACGAGAAAGATTTTATGGTAAGTACAAAAATTATCTTTTATCGGTCGCTTCATTAAGGGACACAGGAGACCATGGCACATCCCAAAGCCCAAGAAGCCCACAGTGCCCGAGAAGTGAGCTTTCAACCTCAGCAGGAGTACTTTGTTCTTGGCTTTAAAGGGAACCTGTCACCCACATCTATATATAGATAGTGTATATTGACATTTTTTTTTTTGTTTTTTTTATTACTTGGAGTGAAGCAGTGGGGGCACAGTTATGGAGGGGTTCACAGACAGAGAGCGAGAGACAGGGAAGGAGGGTGACACAGGGGAGGGAGGGGGATTCACCGTAGCCTGCCCACCTGCCTCTGTCTGTGAACGCGCACTGGCCAACTTCAGCGCATGCGCAGATCGCTTTATGAAGTCGGCCGGTGCGCGTCAGACAACAGCGCGCCGTCCGCCCGGAAATGACGCGTCACGGCATCACATGACCGTGACGTCGCGGCCGCGATATTATGAATCGTGCCCGCGCTACAAAGTTTGAAACAACGCCCATTAGGGCGTAATACAGCGGCACAGGGGAACCGCCTCATAGACAAGAAGGCTTGGGAACGCCCCACTGCCACGGATTTTGTAAGTTTTGAAACGACTAAAGTGCACTTTCATATTGAACTAAAACACCACAAAGGGATGTGTAGGACTGTGGTGTTATGCTTCAGGGACATGTATTTACAGCTAACAAGGGTGATTTTGGGTGACAGGTTCCCTTTAAAAGCTTCCAGGATAGCAGAAAATATTCAGCAGGCAATGGTCAAATTGTAGGCCGAAAGACCTCAGTGAAGATGTTCTGGAATGACGAACAGCATATCTGAGCGTCTGAAGGAAGCTGTCACCTTAACATTGCATCTGATCAGAGCGGTCAGTCACTAACAGTATAAAGATATGTCTGCAGGATTAGAAGGAAATGGACATCGAGAAGGAAGAAAAAGCTCTTCGATAAGGTGGAACAAAGAAACCACCTTGGGATGGAATGAAGGCACCAGATGTAAAACCAAGTTGTCCATAGGAAATACAAGAAAAGAAGGAGTGGCAGAGCATTCATTCTTAAATTTTCTTCCCTCTCCTCTCCTAGTACACAACCTCCACTCACCCACTCATCCTCAAAGAAATCACACCTTGATTTACATTCACTGTGAGTTCCTTCTCCCTCTCACAGATATAACTGCCTTCCAGATACAGATGCTGCTACCACTTTATATAACACCACAGTAACAGCAGCACACGATTCAACTACCCCCCTCACGCATACCAAAACTCGCACAATCAACAGGCAACCCCGACAGACCAGCCTCATTAAAGAACGGAGACGGGCTTCCAGGGTCACAGAGCGGAGATGGAAGAGATCCCATTCCACCAAGCACTTTATTGCATACAAGCAGTTCCTCGCCAACTTCAAGTCTGAACTCACTGCCACAAATCAAACATACTTATCTCTCATATCACCTTCTTATAACCCTAAACAGCTATTCAACCCTTTTAATTCTCTCCTTCGTTCCCCGCACCTCCTCCTGCCCCTCTTATATCCGTAGAAGACTTTGCCTTATTCTTCAAGCAGAAGATTGCTAATATCTGAGAAAGCTTCGGTATGCAATCCCCAGAGGCCTTACCACCTCCTGCCAAATCTAACTAAAAAATATTTCATGGATCCATACATTCCTTGACAAAGAAACTGCAAAAACACTCCTGCATGCCCTCATCATCTCCCACATAGAGTACTCCAACCTCCTAAAGTCTTGCCTCTCCTCTAGCACTCTGCCCCTCCAATCTATCCTAAACTTTGCTAACCAACTAATTCACCTTTGTCCCCGCTATTCTTCAGCGTCACCTCTCTGCCAAGCCCTTCACTGGCTTCCCCATTGCTCAGAGACTCCAGTTCAAAACTATAACCACGACATGCAAAGCCATCCATAACTCCATACATCTGTGACATGGTCTCCCAGTACTTACCTACACGAAACATGCGATTCTCTCAAGATCTCCTTCTCTATTCCCCTCTCATCTCTTCTTCCCACAACCGCACACAAGGTTTCTTCTGTGCATTCCTCATATTCTGGAACTCTGCTCCAACACATCAAACTCTCGCATACCCTGGAAACCTTCAAAGGGAACTTGAAGACCCATTTCTTCTGACAAGCCTACAGTAAAGCAGGAGCTTCAGTCCACCAAACCGCCGTATGACCAGCTCTACCCTCTCCTACTGTATCCTCACTCATCCCCTGTAGATTGTGAGCCCTCACAGCAGGGTTTTCCTTCCTCCTGTACGTGTGTGCCTTATATTGCTCACAAATATTGTATTTGTCTATGGATGCCCCTTTTTCACATGTAAAGTGCCATAGATTAAATGGTGCTATAATAATAATAGCAGGGCCGCTAGCTTAGATACTCACCTGATATAAGTGAGAACAATGCGGAATGCCACCTTCTGAGAGCCAGAGTGAGGAAATGTTGTGGATTTGTTCAAAGGGAGGATGCTGCAAAGCATTGAGAATCAGAATAAGGTCCCAGTGATTCAAAGGAGGCTAGTAAGGCAGAAAAGAGTGGGCCATCCCCTGAAGGAAAGTCTTGGTCTGGATGCGAAGTCCTTTGAAAGAGAGGGACCTTAGGGCCAAACCGAACTCGAGTTCTGACTTCAGGAAGATGAGATGAGAAGAAAGGGGAAAAAAATATTAGGTGGAAAAGTATTGGATTTATATCAGTGGAAAAAGGCTTTCCATGTATGATGGTAGATGCACGATGAGGATGGCTTCCAAGCCTTAATCATAGTTTGTACAACTTCGTAAGAAACCTGAAGTGCATAGAACAGTGGCTTCAACAGCTATACAGTTAAATTGAGCAGCCGTGAATTTTGGGTGGAAGAGGGGACCTTGAGAGAGAAGATCTGGGTCGCCTGGCAGCCTCTACAGAATGTCTGCTAGAAGCTTGACTACTTCAATGTACCATGATCTTCTGGGCCAATCCTGAGTCACGAGGAGAATGGGAACGCCTTCTGACCCGATTTTCTTTAGAAGCCTGGGTAGCAGAGGCAGCGGTGGGAATAGATAAGGAAGAGAGAACTGTGACCAAGGAATCGCCAGGGCATCATATGTAACTGCTTGAGGATCGACAGCTATGGACCCGAATCAGGACACCTTTTGTTAGGATGCCATCAGGATGAATCTACAGTGCCCTACCGACAGGAGATCTGTTCAATCACAGTCGGATACGAAGACCATTTGTAACGTTCGCTAGAGCGAGCTGCGAAAGTGGACTGCCTGGGCCAAAGCATCGATCTCGACTTGAAGGGGCTTTACTAGGTGGTTACTGAGTCTTTGCTAGAGCCTCTGATAGTTAAGTTAGGTATGTGCTGGAGTGTAGCCACTAAGTGCCACTCCAGGGGATCAGACTACCTTGACAGCTTACTCCCCAGGAGTTGGTGATGGAGGCAGGTACAGTCTCTGGTATAGATAGGTGCAGCCGGATGGCTGATAGAGCAGGAGCTGTGGCGGCGTCATAAGCAAGGCTGGGTCAGCTGGTACAGTAGGTACAGCTGCTGGGCTGGTTCAAGCTGGCACTGAGGGTATAGCAGCAGGGCTAGTTCAGACAAGTACTTGTGGGTTTAGCGGGACTAGAAGACAAACACGGGTTAGGTTAGGCAAGGGACTCAGCAAGGGTAGCAAGTGTAATGGGGGACTTGACAACTAGCAGCATGTGTATAGGCATTGACCTTGTTGCTCAGGTGCTACCAATAGCGGAAAATACCAAATTGGGACTTACTACCAGAAGGTTCTCCACTGTTCTGTCAAACAGCAAAAATGGGAATGTGGAGATAACCATTGTGAATTGGTTAGGAGGACATGCTTCTTCAGCCTAGGAACGACACAAGGGTTTGAATAAAAATCCTTGAACCGTTCACCCGAGAAGGGAACAGAAATCTGACACCTGACTGATGAAAAAGAAATTGGTTGGAAAAAAATCATTGCCAAGGAGGGTTTTCTAAGGGGACGAGAGAGGGGAAAAAAATGGTCTCGAAGAGAAAAAAATTCTATCTTTAACTGGAGGAGTAGATTTCTCTGACTCAGGCATAGTTGACCATGGAATGCCACACATCCTAGAAAAGGAGAAGGTAGTTGCCCACCCGAAGAGGCATCCCAGGTGGGGCTGACCCAGCATGTGTAGGAGAATCTGTTGCTTTTGGTGTGCAATGACTTGGAGGACTGAGTGCATGGATGCCAGGAAGGAGTTGGCTTAAAGGATTTCTTGGTGAGTAGGCTGAAACAGATGAAAAGAACTAAACTGATGAGGCTATGAACTGGATGAAGTACCAAGGTTTCTCTTTTGTGGAAGCAAGGTGCATGACACGCTGTGTCAAGAGATTCATAGGATTGTTGTTCTGTAGTCTGGAGATTGGAGGATCAATCAAGGGAAATGCAGACCAGGTGGCAATCAGATCTGCAGGAAAAAGGAACAAAATCTGAACATATCTACCGAGTGTAAAAACGTTTTTCAGGTTGGGCCCACTCATTATCCACTACTACACTGAACTCAGAGTAGTTAGAAAAACATTTGGTGGCAAGTCCAATCCTCCTGAAGGATACAGAATCTGCAGGGGTGAGTGTTCCACTTCTTTTAATTGAGGGTCTGGTTGACACAGCACAAAGCAGACTGGCGACTATATTTCTTAGCTTAGAAATCTGGGCGAGATCCAGGCCTGAATCTGAATCAAAATGGCGATTCGATACCTGAAATGACTGAGCCTCTAGAGAGAAAGCATGATGGTGACTGTATTCTCAAAGTCATTGAGCGTGATGAAGACTGGAAGACAAACTTGCTCTTGCGATGCCTGGACAACTGACTAGCATTCTGGATAGTTGTCGAGGTGCCCAAAGCAGAGGCAGCAGTTGATAGCCGCTCCATGATAGTGACCAGGGTCTGAAATACCTTGGCTTAATCTGTGGTTAATGGCCCAGGCTGGAGGGAGCACAATTGTCAGAGGTCGTGGAGGATTCATGGGCTGGAGGTGGAAATGGCTTAGTGGAGGCAGTGCAGTTGGCCACGGTTTGGCTTGATGGAATTTTTTGCTTACAGGATATGCAAGCATAGTTCATGAACAGTGAGGGCTGGGAGACCAGCACGTATGTCTTTCTTTAGGGCCAGACATGGTTAAAAGTAGAAGAGCTCTGGAGGAGGTGCCCTGATTACAGGAGGTGACTGACACAAAGAGCCGGCTCCCTGCTGTGAATGACAGGAGCCAGCAAACAAGTGATAGCCACTAAAAATTTTTTAATGGCTCTCACTTTGAATAAAATACAAGTGTTTGGAGACGAAACCCCAGCCACCAGAACAAAAAAAAAAAAAAATCAGTCCTCAATTTAATTGGTCCATTGCAAGTGGGTGGGTGTTCGGGCCCGGGTGAGTGGTGTTTCGTCCATATCAAGAGATCACCGTAATATTAAACATGTGTTCACGCGGGGGTGAATACACATTTATTAAAATATTAGAATCCCAAAAGATCCGGCTCTTTTTGGTGAGTGGAGCCATGGGATCTGATCACCAAAAAAAGCCGGACTGCTCATCACTAGTGACAGGATTGACAAAATACTGAAGGTGCAGATGAGGTATTTACATAACTCTGTAGGGGGGAGAAGTAGTGCTGCCGAGGATGGAGGAAGGGGCAGAGAGACTGCAGGGTGGCAGAATTACTTGTGTGAGCAGCTGATTGGCTGATGTGAAAGGAGGCGTTGGTTCCTAGCTCCACTAAGCCACATATGAAGCAAGAGTCTAAATTTGAGACCTAACCTTAGGAGAGGCTCCAGAAGGCTGCGAAAAAGGTAGCAGGAAAGCAGATGAGTATGGAGGAGGTCTCAGAAAGAAGAGAGACAAAGGGAAGATGGAAGAAAAGATTGAAAACAGTAAGAAAGGGGAAAAACATCACAGGAACAGCGGAGAGATTCACTTGCCTGCTATGAAGGATGAAAGCTGGATTAATTGCAGGAATGATCGACTTGGAAATCTTTGGATGATCAGCTTGAGCTTCGGTCTTCACTCAATGCACACGCCCTGCTCTGGGGCGAGGCGGGCAGGAGTAGAAACAGAAGGACAATCTTCACCATTTACATCACTATGCCACAGTGACTGTGTTAATAGGCAAAAAGGAGAATTTTGTGTACTCACCGTAAATTCCTTTTCTCTTAGCCTCTAATTGGGGGACACAGGACCGTGGGTGTTATGCTGCTGTCCACTAGGAGGCGACACTAAGCAGAATCTGCAAAAGAGTTACGTGGCTCCTCCTCTGCAGCATATACAGCCTAGAGCAGGAAATGCTTCTCCAGTTTTGTGCTAAAGCAGTAGGAGAATGAACAGAAGAATGACAAGAATCACAGTAAAATAAGGCCTGTTAAGTAAACAGGCAGCCACATAATAACAGTAAGGTAAAACGTGTAACCGAACAGGCAACTACGTAATAACAGTATAAGCAGGCCTGTAAAATAAACAGGCAACTATATAACCTCTCAGGAGTAAGATGAGAACCTAGTTACGGCCCGAAACGGGCAACAGGGTGGGTGCTGTGTCCCCCAATTAGAGGCTAAGAGAAAAGGAATTTACGGTGAGTACACAAAATTCTCCTTTTCTCCTTCGCCTCATTGGGGGACACAGGACCGTGGGACGTCCTAAAGCAGTCCCTGGGTGGGAACAGCAATGGAAAATCACCAATGATAAAAATAACGATGCACCTACAGGTGGGCTACTGCCACCTGGAGGGTACAGTTTCCCAGACTTGCATTTGCAGAGGACTGAATGAAAACCGAAAGCGTCTGGCAAGCATGAGCATGCTGGCCGCGTGGATGCCTTACACACTTGTTGTGGTAATTCCTGGTGCCTAATAGCTCAGTAGCCCAGGAGGCCCCAGCAGTCAAAGTAGAATGTGCTGTGCCCGCAGCCGAAGGATACAGCACCATGGATGAATGGTGCCACCTAAAAATTAATAATATAATAAGAGTACTAATAATATAAACAACATTAATTTATGTTTCACTTTTTTTTTTTTTTTTTTTTTGTAACAATGCAAAAAGCATGGATGGTGGATTTAAGCCATTTCATCAAGTATTTGTAGAACCTGGCCTGCCTGCTGTGTTTATCCTTCTGGAAGAAGGAAAACAGATTGCTAAGGGAACTTGTCCTGGGCGCGTATATGCGTAGGGTTCTGACCAAAGGTCTAGTAATGTAGTGTAATTCTGACCGGATGAAACTGGCGCTGGACTTAGGCCGTCAGAAATATATATTCAGGTAGGCGGACAACAAAGGACACCATCATCTTGAGGAAAAAACCAACCGGACGTAGGACAACATTGTCTGGGAGACCAGAAAAAAACCAAAAAAGGTGGTTTACCTGAAAACGCTGCAAATTTAAAGACTCTGCGGAGAGAGGCAATTGCCATCCAGAAAAAAAACAACTCCCTGCGTGAGAAAACAAAGGGATTTGTCCCCCATGGCTTAAAATGTGGGTAGCGTAAAACCTGCGAGGACGAGGGTCAGGACCCCTGGGTCTAGTAGACTGAAAGGGAGGAACAAGTCAGCAGACTCCTTGAAGAAAAGATAAAAATTGAGGTCTGGTAACAAGGCGATGCCGATAGGGAGGAAAGAGAATGATTTCCCATGTTGATGGAATATCTCTTCAGAAAAACTGTCCGCGCTCTGATTGAGGTTGTGACAACATTATGTGAACACCCAGGTGTCCAGGGTCACGTTGTTGAATTCAGAGCCGATGAATTATGATGGTAAGACGGTCTTCCGAAAGTGGATCTGGACGATCAAGTAGGTGGCATAGCACGTCAGCTATGAAGTGACAGAGATCGGCATACCAAGCGTGCTTGGGCTAGTGTGTGTGGCCACAAAGATGATTTGTCGACAGTCCAGTTTGATTATCTTCACTACCTTAGGATAGTGGTATTCTCGGAAAAAAAGGAGTGGAGTTGGAATTTGGTCCAGTCTAAGATTAGACCTTCCGCCGTCTATGACTGTGGGTCGTGGGACCTGGCTATGAAGCTAGGAACCTTGGTAATGAGGTGTGACTCCACTACGGATGTTCCCGGAGTTCTCTAACGATGCCAGAGTTCTTTGAAGACACCTAGATGTAGGAATCCTATTCTGAGGTAAGCCCTTGGCAACGGAGGAACTGTTTGTTCTAAGCATCTACGAGCGTAGAATAGTAGCCGTAATACTGAGTTTGTGAATCCCGCCTAGTGAAGAATGTGGTAAACGTCCTTCATTGCCTGAGAACTTCGGGATTCGCTCTAGGGAATCGACATATGCCACAGCCATGGCATCGTCAGACTGCCTTCTGAAATTGCGGTACGCCAGAATAAGGGATAAAATCTTCCGTGTTGGGAATCTCGCCCAAATCTCCCAAAGGACGATGAGTATCGTTGATTCCGATCAGGATCAATTGTTCCGAGTGTTGAGATGTAGGTACAGCGCGCCTTACTCTGTCCGAGTCACGTCCGTGAATAGTACCCTTCACCTTTTTGGAAGAAGATACTTCCCCTGCGTACTAGTGAGTGGCTGAGCCACCACAGAAGATACCATATTGCTGGTACTGGAAGATGACAACTCTTGATACGTGATCGTACCATCTCATCTCATGACGTGAGCATGGATAATTGGGGAGGCCTGAGGAGCAGCTGTGTCAAGGAATAACTACCAGTGCTGCCACCGTCCTGCCTCTGACCGTCATGTCAGCTCTGACAGGCTGAGGTGACCGTTGAAGGAGAGTGCGGACTTCCAGTTGAAGTGCCTATGCCTAGTCTCGGAAAAGTCTGACTAGTGTTTTGAATATATTGAACTGCGTTTCGAAAATACTAAAGACTGCAGTGAAAACTGGCGTAGACTTGTGGAGGGTGACCAGCCAACCAAGTCTTAATAAAGTGTTCACCGTAATAGAGACGCTGCGTTCTCAATCCCTGAAGGTCGTGTATTGAGGAGTAAACTTCCAGGTATGGAAGAGTGACCTCGTCCCTGGAATGCAGGAAAAACCCAGACAACTGCCATAACCTCTGTGACCACTGAGGGAACTGTAACAAGTGTGCACGGAAACGCCACACTTAGGAATGGCCTTTGCAAATTGTAAATATGATAAGTGGCTGCAAGTGGAACATGCAGGTAGTCATCCTGTATATCTAAGGATACAAGGTATTCTCCGTGTTCCATGAAACATTATTATGGAGCGGAGAGAATCTGTGTGGAAAAATCTGTCCCAGGTATGTTTGTCTAGCTGTGTCAGTCTAGCACGGGACGTACTGCACGTTCTTGTTTATGGGCTACAAGATATTTGGGATAGAGCCTTTAAAACCCTGCTGTGTGTGTGGCACAGGCATAGAACCTTTAAACACGCTCTGCGTGTAGCACAGGCATAACGACTCCCTGAATTGAGGGTTGTCTGTGATCGCTACATGTGCGTTGATCGAGTTTGGGTTGATCTAGACGATGATCCGTTAAATGAATTCCCAAGAGGTCGCAATTTGGCTGGTTGACTGCGAGTGAGGCACCGTCTGGTGCTGCGATTGGCATCCTCAAGGTATGGTAGCGGACTCCGATGCTCACTGTTGTGTTCTGTTCAGCAGAACTGTGACCCTAGGGAAAACCTGTTGTCAGATAGGGTACCGTACGAGCCTTGCCATGGAGTCCAAATCCAACAAAACTCCCTTATGGTAAGTGGGGCGCTGAGGGTCCCATGGGTACGATCTTGCGTCCTGCGAGACACAGTTGAATGTTCGAATTATCGACATTTAGCTTCCTTTGAGATGGGACGTTGATTTGGAGATGCATGAAGGTCCGAGTCTGGGGTTGGATTGCGAAAACCATCAGACGTCGGAGCCATCATCCTGCTTGCTGCATGCTAGTTTCCCATAAGCTGCGACATAGTCGCAGACGTATAAACTGCCTACCTAGATTTAGCATTATGTGCTCTGATAGGTACTGGCATCATTGGCTGACACGATGCAAGGAAAGCCAGGCTGTGCCTATTAGTGTGTCACCCGCACTAGGCAGAGGAACTCTGCTCGCTGGATGTGAACATAGGCGAAGCCGTGTCATCGTAACGACACAAAATAAACACATTACATCCATAGGGGATTGAGTGGATCACTTCTCCCCTGTGCGTACTGAGAACAGTCTGACGCCTACTTTCTTCACTGAGATTATGTGTAGCTGCTGACAAAAAGGTTTACAGCAGCACAGAGTATGTCAGGAGAGATCTTGTAAGGCACGGTACATTCATTGTGATGTTAGTGATGACAACACCGTGCTGCAGCAGTTGATGAAGTTGAAATATTCACAAAAACTGTATTCACAGCAGCACAGAGTATTTCAGGGCAGAACACGTCGGTCAGCCCACTTGCTGTACTGGCCCTCGTAAATGCCTATGTAGCATGTCACACATGGCCTAGCCTGTGACCCGTGGCATAGCCTGTCACACGTGGCATAGTCTGCACATGGTGTACAGGGGGAGAGGAGGCTGCAGCAGGGAATCATAATCCCTGCTGACAGCCCTGCATCTGCCCCCCCAGCCTGTCACTCATGGTGTGCAGGGGGCAGAGAGCTGCAGCAGGGAGACAAACCCTGCTGGTCTGATATATGCCCCCATAACCTGTATGCCCCCATAGCCATTACACACTGTATATGGCCGCTGTGCCTAACAGGGTGCTGTGCCCACAGCCTGTCACTCATGGTGTGCAGGGGGCAGAGAGCTGCAGCAGGGAGACAATCCCTGCTGGTCTGATATATGCCCCCATAACCTGTATGCCCCCATAGCCCTAACACACTGTATATGGCCGCCGTGCCTAACAGTGTGCTGTGCCCACATCCTAATGGCGCCCAGAGCGTTTTTGGCGCCGCCAGGAGGAACAAGGAGGGGGCGGGAACCTGAATGGGCGCGCAATACAAGCGCCCAAAGGAACTTCCCGCCCCTCTCCGTGATGCGGCGCCGCGTCATTTGACGCGTCCGGAGGGCGGGCGGTGGGCGGGGATAGGCGGTCCCTTCCACGCTAGGCCTGAAGCCGGGGCCTAGCGTGATTTGCGGCCCGCAATGGCGGGGGGGGTCGGCGCGGAGGTCCGGGACGGATCCAGAACCGCCGGTCTGGCAGCGAGGGGGGGCCATGACGGGTCCCTGCCGCCCCAGGTACCTTGCTGCCTGCTCTAGCAGGGGCAGCGTAGGGGAAGCTGAGTACCTCTTCTCCCTGCCTTGTTGTGAAAGCTGTGCAGGGAGAAGGGGGACAGGTAGACACCTCTGGCCCTGCAGGGCTGAGTGGGGCTGTACCCGGACCCCACCAGGATCCTGGGGTAGATAAGTGCAGCTGCGCTGCTGGTACCTATGGTGCCTCAGCCTAATAGCCCACAGGGTGATTAGGGGGACTGCTGTGCTTGTTTGAGAAGCTTGTGAGCCTGCGCTCCTGCAGGCAGCCGGGTGCCTCAGTCTAATAACCCACAGGGTGATTAGGGGGGACTGCTCCAGAATCCCAGCCCAGAGTGCAGCATGTGCTGCTGGTACCTGTGGTGCCCAGCCTAATGACCCATAGGGTGATTAGGGGGTCGTCTCTGAGCCTGTGCTCCTGCAGGCATCCATCCAGAATCCCAGCCCAGAATGCAGCATGTGCTGCTGATACCTGTGGTGCCTCAGCCTAAGCACCCAGAGGGTGATTAGGGGGACGTCATCTGGCAGAAAGTCCAGCTCTGGCTTCAACTCAGGACCCCGAGGGAGAGAGGAAGGTGGATGTTATGCTGGGCTGTCTCAACTTTAACCCAGCAACCCAACAGTGGGAGGCCGAGAAAGGAGTACGGCATATGTAACGATTCTCAACTTCAACCCAGCGCCCCAACAGTGGGTGGCCGAGGAAGGAGCATGCCGGGGGTCACGCCGGACCCACTTTTCTTCATTGGAAGAAAAATTGATGAAAAAGTAGAGAGTAAAAATGTAGGTGTGCCTCCTTCGACACTAAGCAAAAAACTGGAGAAGCATTTCCTGCTCTAGGCTGTATATGCTGCAGAGGAGGAGCCACGTAACTCTTTTGCAGATTCTGCTTAGTGTCGCCTCCTAGTGGACAGCAGCATAACACCCACGGTCCTGTGTCCCCCAATGAGGCGAAGGAGAAAAGGTCCTGTCATGCTGAGAGGATACAGACTGACTCATTTGCAGACTGTGCTTTGTGTTTACTGGTTAGGAAATCAGAGTAGCCCAACCAGCTCTGTTGCTAAACAAACTAAATAAAAAAATACATTTTTGGCAGAAACTGGGCTGGAAAGCTCCAGACCCGTAGTCCTGCATCGAAGTGACATTAAGCTAAACTGAATGGCCCTGTTTGAGCAGGCAGATGTAGCCTGCTAGGGAGGAGCTAACTTTTTATTTTATTAATTGTAATTGTAAAGTGACAGCCTCCTTGCTGCAGCAGCGCAGACACATGGTCCCCTGTGTCCCCGATGAAGTGAACGAGAAATCTTATTGGTTAAAATTCCTTAAAAGCAAACCTATTATAAAATTCTACATTTTACAGAACAGACAGGATCTCACATACCGGTTTGCAGGTATTTCTTCTCGCTGAAGGGAAATCTTTCCATTGGGGTCAACAAAGTCTTCAACCTAAGAAAAAAGGGAGCACAAAGTTGCATTAAAACTATGAAAAAAAAATGTACTTCCAACCTCTCTTTGCCAAAATGTAAGACAAAAATTTTTCTTTAAAAGTTAAATTACTGTGGTCAGGGTTTTTGTCAATACCAGACGCAAGTAAAAGGTACCGTTACACACACAAAAAAAAGTACCAAATGGAACAATGTGTCCATGATTTCACTGAAACCACTGAGTTGCAAGCAATATATCTCTGTGTGTAACGGTACCTTAAGGGAATGTGCACATTAAGGTTTTAGTTTTTTAGCGGAAATTCCTTTACGAAACTCTATTTTAAACTGACTTTTCAAGTTGACCATCTCCAAATACCTGTGTGTACATATCCCAAAAGGACAGCTGTCAAAGCTTTCCTTCTGCAACAGATACACAGAAATACACAGGAATTTCCCCTTGCTTTTGAGGACCAAGTCTAACAGTTTTTGGGTTGAGAACTAATGTGGTATTCATATATGTACAAACAGCTCACCTCAACCATAGCCTTAGGCAACAGCTCAGAACGGAACAACTGCAACATGGAGTCCATTATGTTTTTCCAGCCCTCACGCAGAATATCTCCATGCCGATGGGCAAGGTGGAAAACCGTTTTTGCTGCAATTTGGGCTTTGGGGTTGCTACCAAAAACAGTAGGTATATTTTCTACAGCCTGGCAAAAAATAATTAGACAAATGAATTAAAATATAGTTATACAGTTATATAGCAAAAACTCACATTCAATAGTAACAAATGCCCTGTCAATATACTGTGACCCTACTCTCAAATCAATGTAAAAATTAATCTTATGGGTACTCCAGATTGATTCAAATGTATTTACATCAAAAAAGTGTAAGAAAAAAATAAAAACAAAAGGCTATCATTTATATTAAATGGCATCTTTATATGTTTTGTAGAACTACTCACTGTCATGGAGAAGTTGCTCCTGATTGTTCTTTCCATTATAGGAAACAACAAATAAGATCAGGGGTCATTGGCTTACTTCTTGTTACTTATGCTAACAAGCCCCCGATAACTCCTTTGCTCCAGTCTCAGGTCAGGATGGTGGTTTGTTTCTTGCTCCTGCATGTCAGCCCCGGACCAAGCCTGATGTAGTGTGTACCTGTACGGTCATACCTATGTTCTGTGACTAGTTTTACACATCTTGCATGTACCATTCTTAGCTTCATTCCTTGCTTGACAAGTTACATACAAGCTGTGTAGATGTAGACCAAGATGACAGATGTCATTGCACAATACACAGACAATGTTTGTCATGTGCTCCTAGCCTGAATCAATACAATGTGTATGTAACATGTTGATGATCGTGGATGACATCTACAAGCAGTGATGAGTCAGGTATGACAGTACAAATTGTACAATATGAACACAAGACATCAGGCTTGGTTGGGGGCAGGCTTGAATAAGACACAAACCACATCCCCCAACTTTTGACAGTATAGCTGCATTCTACTCCATATACAGGATGTGCACGAGTGATATGATCCTAAAGGTCTAATGAAAAAGAAAATAAACTATAATCTTACCTCACTACTGAGAGTTGTAAACTTGCAGAGAGAAATGATGAGATTGTCAAAAACATCACTCAACCCATAGTGTGCAGATATCATTGCACATTTCCTACAATAATGTAAGAGAAAGGAATTTAGTGCACAGAGAATAGAGAAACTAAGAGTAAAATACCAAAGGCTTCTTCTGACACGGAGATGTCATGTATTAGGCACAAAGTTAAGAAGTTTGGCAGAGCTTTAGCCAATAGCAAAACGTGATATCACAGAAGGGGCATTAGTTTTACCAATTTCTGCCTATGATATCCCCATATTGCCATTTTCAGTTATTTTAATAGAGTTATCTGTTTGCGCACTAAGCCCATCGGAGGTGAGCAGCACTGAAGACATCGCTTCCAAGACATGAGCACAATTGACAGGTATTCAAATATTAAACCGATATCAGAGTATTACATTAAAGGGGTATTCCCATCTCAAAATTCCTATCACATTAATTAGTAGGTGTAATAATAATAATAATATTGGCTAATATCTCCAATTAGAAATGTAGTGTAGTTCTCCTGATTAGGTGCATTACAGTTTAGGTATCCATGGTTACGACCACTAGCAACTAATTAAATGCCCTTTATGAGTGGTTGTAACCATGGATACCTAAACTGTAATGCCCTGCACAAGAGGTAAGCAACATGACTAATCAGGAGAACTATACTACATTTCTAATTGGAGGTTAGAAATTTGCCAATATTATTATTACTAAACCTACTACATATTGGGATTGGATCTTGGAGACGGGAATATCCCTTTAAAGAATTATCGTATGTTCTCCACTGACGTTTCAATAAGGGGTTTTATTCATTACCTGAATCCAGATATGGCTTTTTGAATGATGGTCTCTTCCATACTTTTGTCAAACACATAGGACAATGCAGCAATAGTTGGCCCCCAGATCATAGTGAAGAGATCATGGTCATAGCTTCCAGGTGAGACATGTAAAAGATGCCTTCAGGTGTGGCACCTCGGTGCAATAACACACTCCACATGTAATTCTCCCTGACCAGGCCCGTCTGTTCTTCAGGCATTACTATTTCATCATTCCTGAAAAAGAAGGAAGAGTCTTAATATTCTATTCAGCTGTGTCTTATGTTACCTGTGATCTACTGAAAGATTGTTAATGGTCAAAGTGGCCCCAACAACACTGTGTCCACAAATGAAACATTTCCACTACAAGAATGGCCTAAATTACACAGCAAAACCTGTGTGTAAAGTGCAATCTGTCAACTCTACAGTATAGTGTGATGGGTGAAATGTGCTAAATCCACATCACGTGCTGTAATATCAGCACAAGCCCTCAAATCTGTGTGAATATTTTACAAAAAATGGACAATGGGGCATAGTAAAGTGACACTTTTCAGACTTCTGCAAAAAGAAATAAAAAAAAAAACTCCATAAACATGCCAGCCTTGATCAGTAAGCATGCCTCTCTATGTATGGCACAACACTGCCGGCTGCAGAAAAGACCTGCTCTGTACATCACACATTAATTGATCTTAGGTGGCAACTGTTTAAAATAAGCTATAGCCCATTTAAAACACAAAAAATTATACTAAACATACAAGCAAACCTATATCAACATTGGGAATATCTATCTTAAATAAAAACAGAACAATATGACAAAGAACAGATGACTTACTTACCAAAGAAACACATTCCTATACCAAACTGTACAGCAAGACTGAATGAAACAGTCCAATATTAGCAACACTTGTGATTAAAAAGTTTAAGAACTGTATAAATCTATTTTAGGGAGAACTCCTTATGATAGGTCATTCATACAAATTCTGTAGGCCCTTATAATATACAAAAGTAAAGCACAAAACGCAGTTTATAAAGTCTTTATTATAAAGCGAAGAAGAAATCCACACCTACAGGGCCCTATGTGAAAAAGTGATTGCCCCTACTTAGTAGCATCAACTGCAATCAAGAGTTTGCTATAACTGTAAATGAATCCTTTACAACGCTCTGGAGGAATTTTGACCCACTCATCTTTGCTGAATTGTTATAATTCCGCCACATTGGAAGGATTCTGAGCATGAACGGCCTTTTTAAGGTCATGCCATAGCATCTCAATCAGATTAAGTTCAGGACTTTGACTAGGCCACTCCAAAGTCTTGTTTTTCTTAAACCATTCAGAGGTGGACTTGCTGGTGTGTTCTGGATCATTATCCTGCTACATAACCCAGGTGTGCATTAGCTTGAGGTCACAAACAGATGGCCAGACAATCTCCTTCAGGATCTTTTGGTATTCATGGTTGCATTTACCACAGCAAGTCTTCCAGGTCCTAAAACAGCAAAACAGCCCCAGAACACTACCACCACCATATTTTATTGTTAGTATGATGTTCCTTTTAGGAAATGCTGTGTTACTTTTCCACCAGATGTAATGAGACATACACCTTTCAAAAAGTTCAGCTTTTGTCTTGTCAATGCACAGAGTATTCTCCCAGACATCTTGGGGATCATCAAGATATTTTCTGGCAAAACTGAGATGAGCCTTTATGTTTTTTGTGACTTGGAACTGTGCTATACAGGTCATTTATGCCCAGTCTTCTTGTTATGGTGGAGTCGTGAACAGTAACCTTAACTGAGGCAAGTGAGGCCTGCAGTTCATATGTTGCTGTAGGGTCTTCTATGACCTCTTGGATGAGTTGTTGCTGCTCTCTTGGGTTAATTTTGGTTGGCCTGTCACTCCTGGGAAGCTTCACCACTGTTCCATGTTTTTGCCATTTGTAGATAATGGCTCTCATTCTGGTTCACTGGAGAACCAAAAATTGAAAATGTGAAAGGGTTATTCTCCCCAATGAAAAACATGAATTGAAAAAAAATTTTGGAGCGATAACCCTAAAAATACAATTATCAGTATATGCAATTGCCTACAATATTAGAAATAAATATGAAAAGCTCAGAATTTGCTTTATGAAGCTTTACAATAACATTTAGGTAGTAGGGATTTATAGAGCACCTTCACGTTCCATTGTAGATTTATGGCAGATTTTAGGTGTTGTAGTTGCTTGTTTACAAGCTGCATTTTTGCCACATGTTCTCTGAATGGTAAAAAATGCTGCACTTTACAGTACAAGCAATGTGAACGATATGTCTGAAATCTTTTGCACAAGCTGCTCATTTCTTACTTGCGAATTTTGAACCATCAAACCGCTCTCTTCAAATCTGCAATATGCAGCAAGTGTTGTAGCGTTTTTCACATAGTCAAATGAATGGGGATGAAAATGAAAGTAAAAATGCATGAAAAACACAAAGTATGTCAAAAACAAATGTATTTTAAAGTACGGTAATTTTTTTCTCCGACTCGAAAATAATAGAATTAGTCTTACCGGTAATTCGGTTTCTAGGAACCTCCCACGAAAGATCGGAGGTTGCCACACCGCCCTAAATATAGGACAGGAAACACAAAGAGGTTAAATACCCCTTCCTTTACTGCACACACTAGCATGAATAGTTACCACCAATAGTGCAGGAATCATACAATAAAAACATCAAATAGGGAGGGAAATTAATGCTGTTGTGGAACATTCCTAGAAACCGAATTACCGGTAAGAGTAATTCTATTTTCGCTAGTCACCTTC
This sequence comes from Allobates femoralis, assembly GCA_033576535.1. Lineage (NCBI taxonomy): Eukaryota > Metazoa > Chordata > Amphibia > Anura > Aromobatidae > Allobates > Allobates femoralis. Next base: position 132,025,733 of record JARQOC010000006.1, read on the forward strand.
CACAACAGCAGACCGGAGGAATACAAACAAATAATACCTAGAGAGGGATAACAGCCGTGACTCTCCTGCCAAACGTAAGAACCCTATTAAAGTCAAGTCTGTAATGTGTCGTGAAAGCATAGACCGAGGAACAGGTGGCGGCTCTGCAGGTCTACTCGGTAGATACATCTCCCCGTTCTGCCCACGAAGTTGAGATCGATGTGGTGGAGAGAGCTTCCATAGTCTGAGACGGTGAGCACCCCTGTTGAAGATACGCAGTGCAGATGGCTCTCTTAAGCCAGTTGGAGATTGTACCTTTGGATGCCTTCTTCCCCTTGTTGCGGCCACAGTGCTGAACAAATAGATTATGGTCAACCTTGAACGCTTCAGTCTGTTGGAGGTAATGAAGAATAGTTCTGTGTACATCAAGGGTATGAAAGGTCTCTTCCTTGAGATTAGAAGTAGAGCAAAAGGAAGGGAGGACAATGTCCTGATTCCTATGGAAGTCAGTGATCACCTTGGACAAAATGTAGGGTTGAGTCGGAGCACAATACTATCATCCAAGATTCTCAAATAGAGTTCCCTGATTGAGAGGGCCTGACGTTCACCTACCCTCCTGGCAGAGGTGATGGCTACCAGGAAGGTAGTCTTCTAGGAGAGAATCTGGAGACTTGAGTCAGATAAGGGCTCAAAGGTTGTTTGCGTCAGTCCATTGAGAAGAATTTAAGGTCCCAAGGAGGGACTCCGCTCTGGAGTCTTGGCCAAGTCTGCTGGGGAATGTCATGAAACGCCTGATCCAGGGGTGATTGGACAGACTCTGGTCGAAAAAGGAACTATGAGCCAATACTTGCACTGAAAGTGTGTACTAGGCGTAAGGCCCAATTCTAGGCAGTTTTGTAAGAAGTCCAATATACGTGCGATATTTGGATAAAATGGATCTGGAGGATCTGCAGCACACCACGAGACAAATTTCTTCCAGATCTTGCCGTATATGGCATTTGTAACTGGCTTTCTACTATTTTGTAAAGTGGAAATCACTTTGTCAGACAATCCCTTGGCCCGCAGGATCCTGGCTTCAATAACCAGGCCTCTAGGCTCAATTTCCGAGGGCTAGGATGAAGAATGGGCCCTTGGTGAAGCAGGTCGGACCGCAGAGGTAGAGGAACTGGACCTCCATGGCCAGGCTCACCAGAGCGCTGTACCAGCTCCATCCCGGCCAGAAAGGCGCCACCAGGATTGTGGGAACGTTGTTGTTTCTGATCTACTACATCATCCTGGGAATGAGCGGAATCGGGGGAAAGGCATATGCCAGTTTGAACTCCCACAGATGAGAAAATGTGTCTACTCCCAGAATGCTGCTGTCCGGCATCAGGGAAAAAAAGCGTTCACTTTTGCGTTGTGACGAGAGGCAAATAAGTCCACCTCAGGAAGACCCCATTTGGCCACCAGACACCCGAAGACAACTTATATCTTGATAGAGACACCATTCCCCAGGATGAATGTCCCTCTTGCTGAGGAAGTCCGCCTGGATGTTGTCGGGGGCCCTCAGATGGGCTTCAGATAGGGACAAGAGATGTCTTTCTGTCCAGGAAAAAAAATCTTTGCAGAAATCAAGTTTAGACTTGCAAATCTGGTGCCCCCTGATGATGGATATGGGCTACTGTGGTGATATCGTCTAAGAAGACCTGTACGTGGTGGCCCTGGATCAACGAGACTGCTGCCCTGAGCGCCTCTTCCACCATATTCAACTCACGGAAATTGGATAAACTGGCGCTGATCGGAGAGGACCACCTGCCCTGGAAATGGTGACCAGCAATCGTGGTCGCCCCAGCTCCTCTTGCTGCCGTCCTTGTTAGGGACAACAAAGGCGACTGGTCCCAGGCAACAACTTTCCGGAGGTTCCGAGGAGTCAGCCATCAGGTTAGGGAGGACCTCACATGCCCCAGTAGAGCCACTCTCCTTGAGAGGGAAGTTGATTACTTGTCCCAGGAAGACAGGAGATGCCTCTGCAGATCTCTGGTGTGGGCTTGAGCCCAGGGAACCGTCTGGATGAAGGCTGTCAACGAACCTAGAGTCGACATCATGTCCCTCAGGGTAGGGCGTAGCTGATCCCGGAACCTCAAGATCTTTTGTACAAACTCCTGCCGACGATCTGTTGGTAAAAAGGAGGCTTGTAAGGGATGAGTAGACGAGAACTCCAAGGAACTGCTTCCGAGTGGATGGAGTCCAGCCGGATTTCTCCAAAGTTCGGAATCCATACCAGAGAACGCAGGATCTGTAAGGTGGTGGCGACAGCCTGGTTCAGTTGAGAAGACGACGTGGCCAGAATCAGAAAGTTGCTGAGGTACGGGACAATGTAGATCCCTCGCTCCCTTACGAAAGTTACTACCTCTGATGTTAGTTTTGAAAATACTCGAGGGGCAGAGGAACGTCCGAAGGGCAATGTGTTGTATTAAAATGGTACACACACTGGCCCCTGGAGACAGCAAACCTGAAGTATTGGCGATGCGCTGGGAGGATGGGTACATGGTAATACGCATCCCTTAGATCGAGTGTGGCCATAACCAGTCCTGTCCGATTAAGGGAATAGTGGTTCTGACGGATTCCATTTGAACCGATGGTAGACCACTGATTGGCTCAATGGTTTCAAATTTATTATAATCCTGTAGGAACCCAATGTTTTTTTTTTTACCAGGAAGAGGCGTGAATAGTGACCTTCGCCTTCTTCATAGGGAGAAAGACGAGAGATCATCCCTGACTCCAGGAGAGTCTGAAGACCCTGATATAAGGAATCTTGAAGATGTTTTGAGGCAGGAAGATGATTTTTAGACTCCGTGGGGTGTAGGACTCAAACTTTATTCGTAAACCGTCTTGAATGGTGCGAAGCACCCACTGATTGGTGGTGATGGAACGCCACCTGGAAAGAATGTTTGAGAGCCGACCCCCCACCGTTTCGCAGTCACTGTTTTTCTGGCTGCTGCTGTTGATGGGGGACAAGGATATCTTCCCTTTGCCACCTTTGGGTAACTCCACTGTCCCATTTTTCCTTTGCCTCTGTATGAAGGGGCCTGCTCACAGGGAGGACGAAAAACCGCTTCCTTGCAGTTCTCTGTTCTGGTAAAGATTTCCTTTTGTCCGTGGCCTGCTCAAGAATATAATCGAGGGCCAGATCAAAAACAAGTTCCCTTTTGAAAGGGATGGAACAAAGTCTGACTTTGGAAGTGATATCCCTGCTCCAAAGCTTAAGCCAGAGAGCCCTCCTCGCCGAGTCAGAGAGAGCCGCAGATCTTGCAGCGACCCTGACCGACTCCCCAGAAGCATTAGCAAGGAAACCTGTTGCCTCCTGCAGAAGGGAGAGAGAATCAAAAATCTCCTCCCTAGAGGTACCCTGGGAGATATGATCTTCCAGCTGGATAAGCCAGCGAGAGAGGGATCTGGCTACATAGGTAGCTGCGATATTTGTCTGCAGAAAGCACAAGGAGGTATCCCAGGTCTTTCTAAGAGACCTTCAATCTTACAGTCCATGGGATCTTTTAATTGCGAAGAATTCTCAAACAGGAGGGCAGTCTTCTTCGCAACTCTAGACAACTGGATATCCACTTTTGGGAGGTCCCACTTGGAGCACTCACCATTAAGGGGAAACCTATGCTTTAGCTCAGATGGAATACTGAGATGCTTTTCGGGGGAATTCCCATTCATGTATAATTAAGCTCATAATGTTATCATGGACAGGGAACCCCTTATGGATCTTGGCTTTTAGACCCCCGAACATCTCGTCCTGAATGGAGTGAGAGACCTCCACCTCCTCCACCCCCATGGTAGTACGCACCATATCACGTAGTTCCTCAATATCATCCGAGGAACAGAAGTATTTTTTCTTGTCTGACCCTGACGAAGCCCTAGACTCCTCTAAGTCTCGTAAATCCTCATGGTCTTATGAAACGACCTCGCCTGACTCAGAGGTCGGGTCTTCCAGGGCTATTTTCCTCTTATTGGCTGAAGGAGTTTTAGTCGGGGGTGGCGGCTGAGACATAGCCGACATGAAGGACTGGACCTCCTGTCTAATAAGGGTCTTGATACTGTCCATCAGGGACGGTTGTTCAGCACGTAGGATGTCATCAGTGCAGGGTTGGCACAGTTTCTTTTTGTGCGAAGCAGGCAATTTGACTAAGCAGACACCACATTTGCATGTTGAGGTCTTCTCCTTATCTTTCTTGGGACCAGAAGCTTTGTCTCCCTAAAACATAGAGAGAAGGACCTTGTAAGCCACCAGAAATCCCATAAGAAGGGGGAATGGGGGACCCTATCTTGCTACTTCACGGTAAGGGGATGAGCGCTGGGCTCTGCAGATGCAGGCACAGGGGCTTTGTCACTGTCCATGTCCTCAGTCATACAGACAGACACAGAGAAGTCCTACCTGGAGGTGAAAAAGCTAGACCGGGCTTTTATGTGCCGGGTCCTTAGCGCTGGATAATGTGGCTCCTCCTCCAGGTCCAGAAGGGGGGCGACCGCTTCTCAGCCGCCGCAGGGTCTTCATAATGGCTGCAGGGGTACGCTGACATTCCGGCCGTGCGCGCGCTTCCCGGGAACGCAAACTGGAAGTGACGCAGTAACCTTCGAGATGTCATTTCTGGTGCACACGCAGCAGGGCCGTCGGCGTCCTGCAAGGAGGAGAACGCCGGGGAGCTCAGAGAGGCCCCTGGCCACACACCGCTCCGATTTACTCCCCCAGGAGAGCACGGGAGGAGCGGGAAGGAATGTCCCAGAATCACAAGCCCCTGCATGGTGACGGGAGCATCACCAGCAGGAAGGAAAGCCAAAACCCCCAACTTTAGCTGCCCGGTTCAAGTAAGGCCACAGTGCTCCTAGTCAACGGCCACAGGCAGCACCGAAGTAACCTCTTTATGCCCCATAGGGGACAGGAAAAACACTGGTAAGTGCAGGAAGGGGAGGGGTATTTAACCTCTTTGTGTTTCCTGTCCCCTATTTAGGGCAGGGAGGCAAACTTCAGTCTGCTGTTGTAGAAGGTGACTAGAGAAAAGACACCCCCCGATAACAAGAAGTACTAGGCGGGTTTGCTATGCTGCTGAATATAAGCTATCCTCCGAAAGTAAGACATATCAATTTTATGTAGGACAGCATGCCTGCCGATCAGAAGACTGGGGCATGCAGCTGTGACTCATCCTCTAGCTGCCCCTGCTGTATTTATTCTGGCACTGCTCTCAGCTCCCTGCCTCAGATGCCGTAGATGTATGGTAAGCTGCCGTATGTATCAAAGCAGCGCCGGAATACATGCATCAGTGGACCGGGGAGAAAAGGTATGCATGTTTCTTTTTTTGCAGGTACTGCAGGGGGATAATGAGAGCTGCAAGGGGATGATGGAGATATTATGGGATGCAATGAAATGATAGGGATATTAAGGGCTGCAAGGGGATGTTTGGGATACTGTAAAGAGGGGCTGCAAGGGGATGATGGGGGTAATGTATTAGGGGCTGCAAGGGCATGATGGGGACACAGCATTGGAGGTTGCAAGGGGATGATGTGATACCGTATTAGGGGCTGCAAGGGGATGATGGGGATACCATTGGGGACTGTAAGGCGATGGAAAAATAAGACATCCTCTGAAAATAAGACGTAGCGCATCTTTGGGAGCAAAAATTAATATGAGACACTGTTATATTTTCGAGGAAACAGGGTACACACATTGATGAGTTTTATGTTAATTTATTTGCTTATTTACTGGTGTTTTTTAAACATTTATTTAAATGGGTGCAAAATGCTAAAAGAATTGACATTTTTGCAAATTTGATGGTATAGATCAGCAAGGAAAAAAAAGGGATCATGTGCAGGACATTTCAGAAATCACATTCAATTTGCTGCCACTGTATAACAAATATTTTTTACCCTTGAAAAACGAAACAAAAATGCTGCAAAAAAGTATCAAATGAACAAGCCCTATAGATACAACCTAGTTCAGATGCGATGATTAAAAAAAAAAATTAATTCAGGACCTAATAGAATGGATTACAGATATCACCCTACATGCAGTGATCACAGTGCGTCATGTACTCGCCAACCAGTGAAGAAGGTGGATGCTTAAGTGGCATTATGTTTCCATAGGCAGGCATTAACTTTTCACTTCTAACTTAGCAGAGGGTGCTACCTATGAACAGACTGTCACTGGCTGTACAGAGTGCAGTAGAGTAGGCATCACCCAACACATTCCCAGACTGACCTCCTTAAAGCTTCTAGCATGGAAAAGAGAAATGAAAGCAGAGGAGTGCCAGAGATCACATCCTGTCTCCTGGGCATGGTAATCCCCTGAGCTTTGAAGTCTCTGGTGTTGGATTTACGGAGCAGACTGCATTTCTGAGCACTTCTTAAGCCCTAGCTGCCTATAAACAGCTGTGAGCACTGAAAGAGCCAGGTTTCTTAACAGCTAGAAGAGGTGCAGTGACGACAGAACAGAGACAACAGAAACCTGATCAGCTGCTTATGTGGACTATGTGAAAAAAGGAAATAAACAGAATATCAAATATTACAATATGCGAGTAATATCCTGACCCAACGTTCTCTTGCTTTTTGCAATCCCCTTAATAATAACAACAAAGTAACATGAAAGAACAGGCTTTTCCAATCTTGCCCAAGAAGACACTTTTCAGCTGAATCCCATTTTGCAAAGCTCTCTGTTTTTATTCAATATGTGCAGAGAGGCCACACACGAAATTAACTCTTATCAGAGCCTTTCTGCTAAAATGACGAGAGGCAGAATACACCTGCAAATATAGAACAATAGTGCTGCAATGGACAGTCCTGCTCGGGACACTGCCACATCTATAGGCTTGACTACAGAAAGACATGACTGACGACTTACTTGATGGCATGATAAATATCTTCAAGCATATCTTGATCAAAATCTTTTCCACCATTGACACCTTTCAAATTTTTTCTGAATTCCTAAAAAAAACGAAGAAAAACACAGCGCTTTACAAATAAGGAATTCTCACATATGTGAAAAAAAGATTTTTCCTGAAGGAGGAGAACAATTCCGAAACGCGTTGAATAAATCCCTACATTGAAGATTACTATCTAAACTCTCATTTTCGAGAGCGTAACAGTGTTAACCCTCTGTTTTCTGTCATAATATTATAAATAAACTAACTAAGGCCGGACGCACTATAGCAGCTCTTCACTAATCTCGGGGAACCCATAATACATGTGCCCTCAGCTCGGTTAAGTACGCCACGTGTTCTCAGTACACCAATATGGACGATAACACAATACTAGGCTGTGCTGCTGCAACGATCTAAGGACTAAGAATTGTTGAATGGTTTTTATTTCCACAATGCATCAGCACCATGTGGAAGGAAGAAAACAGGGCACCAATCACCTGAAGTCCAAAACACGGTATAAGCAGTGTCAGCTGCAGCAGATCCGGGGGTGCGCAATCTTATAACAGCTTAAGAAGCACGTTCATGAAATGAAGAAAGAGGCACTCCCCCGGTGGTAGTTTTTCGCCAATGGACGGCTTTATTCAGCTTTAGGATACAGGGTGCAGGGGAGGGGGTGTCAGAGGTGCAGATTAACTTACCGGAATGTGATCCGGAACACCCTTAGACCCCGGGGGTGTAATTGGAGGAGCGGGAAAGGCAGCTATGACCCGCCAGAGGCAGCGGGACGCTGTGTCCGCCGGAGCCTGTAGGATCCAAGATGGCATAGACGCTGCAGAGAAGAAGAATGCAGCATGCGCAAGGAGGATGGCGGCGGCGACCGGCCTCCAAAGGTTTGCAAGGGGGGATACACAGACTGAGCCAGGGCAGGGGGATTTGGACACTGGGGCTGAAGACTCTGACCTGGAGCAGATGGAGGAGAATATGGATCAGGAGACCCGGAAGGAAGATGTTGGAAGAGAACAGGTTTTCTGCAGGAGGGGGCTATGGATGGCAGTGGAGGAGAGGCCAGCCTGCAGGAACCCACATTAAGGGACATTTTTACTGCGGGTAACCTTTTGTAACCTTTTGTAAACATACCCTAACTACTCTGACCCAACAAGTCACGGGCATGCAGACTGATTACTGATATGAAAACGGATATGAAGACGACTGATGCTAGGACTGGAGTGGTAGAGGAAAGGGTCAGTGTGGCTGAGAATGATCTGGATAAGCTGTGTAAAGCTCAAAAGAAATATGACACTCAGTTGCTGGAGGTTATTGCAAAGAATGATTATCTTGAAAACCGCTCCCGGCTGAACATCATCAAAATTGTTGGAGTCCCTGAAAAAGCTGAGGGTCCCAGGCCATCTGAATTTATTGAGGCATGGCTGCTCCAAAAAATTGGTGCAGATGTATTGTCTAAGGCGTTTATTGTTGAAAGGGCCCCCAGGATTCCATTGAGACCAGTCCCCCCTGGCTCACCCCCTCGTACTATCCTGGCCAAAATTTTGAATTATCGGGATAGAGACACCATCTTAAGAAAGGCGAGGATGGTGGAAAACATGACTATAGATGGGCAGAGCATTTCTATATATGCTGACTACTGTCCAACTGTACAAAGGATGAGAATGAAGTTTGGGGATGTCAAAAAAAAACTACGTGACTTGAGGCTTGAATATTCTATGTTATATCCTGCAAAACTGCAAGTGGTGGCGTTGGATAAGGTGCATTTTTTTTCAGACCCCGGAAGAAGCGATGGACTGGTTGGAACGCAACAATAGACGGTTACGGAATCAGCAAGATTCAGGAAAGGGATGATGAACATGTCCTGATATCATTCTTTCTCTTTTTTGTTTTCTTTTTTCCCCCTTATGCAGGACATCGTTCAACATTTTTGCCGTTATATACACGTTAAGTTCTTTATTTGTTTCTCTGCATAGTGGAACAGCCTAGCTGCAATATATGCTGGGATGTTCAGGAGAGGTGGTTGGTGGGCCGGGCGTCTGTGGTGTGCTACAAGTTGCCTATTATAGGATGAATAATCTGTGTTAAATTGTTTACTTAAGGCGGGAGGGGTGCGAAGTAGAGGAAAGATCGACGAGGATACCTATTGACGGTTGGTTGCTGGAATAGGTGATAGAGACTGGGTCTAGCGATTTACCGACTCTCAGAATGGGAGAAGACTACTTTAGGGGAGGGATAGGGGGGGAAGGGGGTGGGGATAGGAAGGGTGGGGGAGGGGAATAGGGAGGTGGGTGGATTGGGAGGGGAGCATAGACAGCGAACTAAGGTAGATGAATGGGGGCGCCTAGTGGTAGGTGACATCCAGTTGATGCCATGGGGGGTCAGTTGAAAATAGCGTGCTGGAATGTAAAGGGCTAGCTGACAGGAGTAAGAGAGCGATGGTTCTACAACATGTTATGTCATTTAAACCTTCCATTGCGTGTTTGTTGGAAACTCATCTAACTGGCGAGAAGAAGGGTAGTATGGCCAGAACATGGATAAGGCATGAATATCACGCCACGTATTCCAATTATGCGAGGGGGGTTTCGGTCCTGGTCCAAGCCTCGGTGCCTTACGAGGAGAGAGGTGTGTCTGGATAAGGAGGGGCAATATGTGCTAGTGGTGTGCCAGGTGTATGGATGTACGATTTGCTTTGTGGCGGTGTATTTTCCTCCTCTGTTCTCGGATGCCAAATTACATGAAATTATGGAGCACACTAGGCACAGGGTGGGGATACCATTACTGCTAATTGGGGATTTTAATAATGTATTAGATTGGGATCTGGACCGGGAGGGGAGAGGACAGAGAAGTGGGGGAGGAGATGGGGCGACGCCATTTGCGAGACAAATTAACGAGCTGGGATTGGTGGATTTGTGGAGGACGAGAAATGCTGGGACCAAATGTTAGTCATGTTTCTCTTCTTCGCACAGTTCAATGTCAAGAATAGACATGGCGTTAGGGAACAGACAACTGGATACTATGACAATTAAGGTGGAATATATGCCTAGAGTGGTGTCAGATCACAAACCAATCCTGATAGTTTTAAAGGTGGGGGTGGGGCGAGGAGGATGCAAGGGAGAGTGGAAGATTCATCCCTTTTTTTTTTTAATCAAATACTTTTTTATTGAACATTTTGGTAAACACATGTCAGTAACTTCAATTCAGCATGGCATAAATCTAATCATTTTAATGTGAGGAAGATTCATCCCTCATGGCTGCGGACGTTAGATATACAAAAAATTGGCGAGGAACTTGAAGGGTTTTTCTGGGATAATGAAGGTAGTGCCTCTGGGGTATAGTGTGGGACACTATGAAAGCGTTTCTTAGAGAGTTATTCATTAGAGACATCTCTAGACGCAAATCAGAAAATAGGGCGGAGGAGCAGAGTGATGGGCGCACTGAGATCGGCTGAGGAGGATGCTGTAAGACTGCCATCGGTGGAGGCGCAGTGGTGCCTGAGAGAAGCCCAAGATGTAGTAGATAAAATGCATGTCCGGGCTATGGCGAGGCGGCAGGAGTTCTACAAGGCGTCATTTTTTGAAGACGGTGAGAATGTGGGGCACTTACTATCTGTGATGGTGGCGGCCGAGAGAGACTCCTCATATGTGTACAGCCTAATCGATGAGGTTGACGGGGCGGTGGAGGACACGGAAGGTATATTAAAGATTTTTCGCCGCTTTTATGGGAGACTGTATACCTCCGGATTGGTGACATCGCGGGAAGAGGTGGAAGTTTACGTTGAGGGAGCTCAGCTGCCACAGATAAAAGTAGATGACAGTGAGAGGTTGGGGCTGCCGCTGACGGTGGAGGAACTAGAGTAGGCTCTGGCTTCTATGGTAAACGACAAAGCACCCGGGGCAGATGGCCTCCCGGCCGAGGTCTATAAACAGCTCAAGGACATATTACTGCCCAGGCTACTAGTGGTACTCCAAGAGGCATTACAAGCAGGAAGCCTACCGGAGTCTATGCGGGAGGCTGTTATAGAGGTCTTGCCTAAGGAAGGTAAGGACAGGCGTAAAGCAGAATCGTATAGGCCCATTTCACTGCTGTCAGTTGATATAAAGATACTTGCTAAAGTAATAGCTCGTAGGCTGGGAGAGGTGATTACGGACGTGATCCACCCGGATCAGTCTGGATTTATGCAGCACGAATCCACGGCCGTAAATTTAAGGCGTCTTTTTTTGAATATTCAGCCGCTAGCTGACAATGAAGGGAGCAGAGCGGTGGTTTCCCTAGATGCTCAAAAGGCCTTTGACAGCGTGGAGTGGGACTATTTGTGGTTGGTGTTGGAAAAGATGGGTTTTGACCAACAGTTTATCTCCTGGGTGAGGCTGCTGTACTGTGATCCCATGGCTCGTACAAGAGTGAATGGACAGCAGTCAGAGAGGTTCAGTCTGTTCCGGGGCACCCGTCAGGGATGTCCACTTTCACCCCTACAGTTTGCCATTGCCATAGAGCCCCTTGCTGCCTATATTAGAAAGACGGTCGAGGTGCAGGGATTTCGATTCGGCTCGGTGGAAGAGAAGGTGGCCTTGTATGCGGATGATGTCCTGTTGTTCCTTCGTGACCCAGGGGACTCCCTTCGACAAGCGGTCTGGGTGATTGAGAAATTTGGGGACATGTCAGGACTTAGAATTAACTGGGAGAAATCCAGCATCATGATGGTGGATAGCGACGGGGCAACTGAAGTGGAGGATTGGGGCTGTTCTAAATTGAAAATAGTAGATAAATTTAAATACCTGGGGATCAGGTCTCCTTGCTGGTCCTGGACTACGTTAAATGGAATATTATTCTGCTACTGGCCAAATTAAAAGATAAACTTCAAACGTGGTGCGGGCTGCGCCTCTCGGTGGTGGGCAGGATAAACTTAGCTAAGATGGTTCTCATGTCGAAGCTCCTCTATGTGCTCCATAACTTGCCTGTGTGGGTCCAATGGGTTATATTTCAGAAATTAAAGTCTCTGTTACGGAAATTAGCCTGGGGTACGAGCCAACCAAGACTGAAGTTGGAAACTTTGCAAAGGCCAAAGGACGAAGGGGGCCTAGCCATGCCAGATCCGTGGATCTATTTCCTAGCATCACAGGGTCAACATTTTAGAGGGTGGGCTGTGAGGGATGAGGGGAAATCCGTTCAAAGGATTCTTGAATACTTTGTTAACATGGGGCCATTGGTCAAGGGATTGGAAGCTGGAGACTTTGGGCGACTGGGGGGAAGGTTCCCCACTCTGTGCCTGGCCCAAAGGGTATGGAATAAGGTTAAATCCTTGCGAGAGATTGTGGGAATAATGAGGTATACTCCCCTGTGGATGAACGCAACTTTGGGAGAATTTCATAAACTAGGGGAGCAGAGGAAGTGGTTGTGTAAGGGACTGGAATATGCCTCGCAAATTCTGACTAGTGGGATCCTGAAGACGTTTGAGGCCCTGAGGGGGAAGTTTCAGCTGTCAGAGTCTGACCGGTACTTGTACTTTAGAGTTCAACATGCATACCGGCAACAACTGAAAATGACCAACCTTAAATTGCAGGCGGATGTTGTGCTGGATTGCATGTGTATGAAGGGCACTACTCGGGGGGTTATATCCACGATATATGGTGACCTTTTGCACACGGTGCTATTGCGACATCCTATTGGGGCATGCGACCAAGTGGGAGGCAGACCTGAGCGAGATGGAGGATGATGTCTGGGAGTCGATATTGGACTATGGACCTAAATTGTCGTTGAGTGAGCCGGGACGCCTGTCGCAATTATACCTCGTCCATAGAGAGTACAGATCGCCGGCATTTTTGTTTAAAATTGGAGTGAGAGATACGTCAGAATGTCCGAGATGTCATAGTGAGGGAACCGGAAATCATGCACATGATGTGGGAGTGCCGTAGACTGCAGGAATTTTGGTTAACCGTGTTGACTCTAATAGAGGGCAGATATGCATGTGAGGTACCTAGGGAGCCCCTTGTGTGTGTGCTAGGATATGTTGAACTTATAAGGGTGCCAAACATACAAAAGATAGCAGTGGCCAGACTGTTGTTTTTGGCCTGGAAACTAATAGCTAGGCATTGGATCGGGACCGAGCCGCCCTCGAGGGTTGAGTATGTACATAATGTGGATTATATTGTACATCTGGAGGAACAGATATACAGGAGGCGAAATGCTGACATATTGTTTGACCAACTATGGGAACCGTGGATGAGACAGTGATGAGGGGGGGAGGGGAGTGAGATGGGAACGGCCTGCTGAGCCCCAGGGGATCTGTTTTTTCTTTCTGAGAAATGGGACACACTGTACAGTATATGCCTATGTATGCCGTTGTTGCCTTTAATTTAAAATATACCGTAGGAGTTTGCTGTCAATGGGGAGGTAGGAGGGGGGGGGGGGGATACTGTTGGCTTAAGTACTGGTTACTATTGGAGCAAATTTACTTGTGTGTGATACACTGATAGGGTGGGGTTTGTTAAAGGGGGGAGGGGGGATGGGAAGGGTTTGTTTTTTGTAAAACATGCAAAAGATTTCGAGATTTATTTGTGTAAGAATGATGATTAATAAAAAATGTATCTGATTAAAAAAAAAAAAAAAAATTCATGAGGTATGAGCCTCTTCAAAATTTGCAGCATCCTTTTACTGCTGCGCACCTGCCCTGGAATTGTTACTCCAGCACCGGAATGGACAACAATTCTGGGGTAATTTACAAACCTTTATTAAAATGATTTGTAATGATTAGCCGGGTAGACTTGGTGAAGCTCCGGTTTGTCCTAGCTTCTCTCACTTTTTAAAAAAAAAAATACAGAGCTGTCAAGAGCGGTGAAAAAAGAGAAAAAACATAGGAACAGAATTTTTTTTAATAAATTCAGATCGTGAAAACAATTTGTGAAAATGTCAAGCTTTTTTAAGAAAAGATTCTGTTGATGAATCAGGTCCCTAATGTGTATAGTCAGCAAATAATGATCATCTAACGCCTCATCTAGACATGTTTTTGTCACATACGTGTTCTGTGGTTTTCACAGATAGAACTTGGACTCATTGCAGTCTATGGGGCTTTTCCTATGTCTGGGTTTGTTTGTAGAGTTTGCGTGTTTCTTTAATGGCATAAAAAATGAAACATTGATGGATGTCTGAAATTCACAGATTTTAACATGAAAATCACTGATGAAAAGTAATAGTAAAACACATGGACCAAACACTGATGAAAATCGGATCCCAACCACTGATGAGACTTCGAACATCTTTTTCAGTGTAAATGATCAGACATGGGCATCTGAATAAAGCCTAAGGCAGAATGAAAACAATTTCCCAATATGCTTTGTTTCAATTTCTGATTCTCATTCATGTGAAGCTCTGAACCCAAAACATTTACTATCTATGGATAAAAAGGTGTCCTTAAAAACAGCGCATAATTGCATTGTAATGCAGGTGAAATGTTGAGGATTTTATATTGAGTTTTCAGAATAACTTGACCCTCGTGGTGGTATAATGGCATAAATCAGCATTCTTGGCCATTAAAAATGTTGTTAAATAAACAGGAATCAATATTTCATTATTTTTTCATGCATGCCAAGAGCTATAACTTTATTTTCCATTGACAATTGACAGTGTATACTTTTAAGGAGGAGTTGTATTAATCAAAAGCATCATTTAATTGATCAAAAACTTTGTTGGAAACAAAAGAGTGAGCTGTAAATGGGACTTTTCCCACTACAGACCACTTTTTTTCCCTCATTTTTTGTCGCTCAGGTCTCTATTGAGTTTAATGTCCGCCACAAATGACAAACTCTACTTTGTGGGTTTGTGCTATTAGCTCAAGGAAACTAAATGGGATGGAAATTAAACTCATCTCACCTCTAGCGTCATTGGCACGTTCTGCTTGCGGACGTTGTGATTGTGTTGGTCAGTATTAAGCATAATGACAGCATACGCCAAGGCAAAGCAGGCATCACTGTGGGCGAATGGCGTTCCATTTGATTTCTAGAAATGGGAAGAGAATATGTTGCATGTTTTATACTTGTAGAACATTTCTGAATACTATTTATTATTAAGCCCTATTCACACTTTCGTTCCCTTACCCTCCAATGCTCAGTAAATGCCTCCAATAACCTCTGAATCAAAGGTGCTTCCCCTGGCAATCGGAAGGCTTCAAGGTAAAGTCTTAAAGCTTCATCAACCCTTAGACCTTGGAACTGAAACGTTCTAAATAAAACAAAGTAAATAAATGGTAAATGACGACGACTAACATGAGGAACACAAAAGTGTACTGCTAACTAGAGTGTCCATAACTCATAAATCATACATTTTTATTCTTAGCATCCTCAATCATTACTTGAATATTCTTTTCCGGAGTAGAAAAATGATTCTAGCATATCTGGAAAATGGTGTTGTGCTGTGTTTAGTAAAAATTACATAAAGAAATAAGATAATGAAATATGAGCAACATGCTAAATATACGGTGAGAACACTTACAATGAAGGGGTTCATTTACACGAGTTCTGGAGAGCAAACCAGGAATTATCAGATGGTGAATGGCTCCACTTACATAGATTATTTCCATATAGCTTTCAATGTGAAAGCTCGCCTCCAATTTATTTCAGGTGATCGTACAAGGCTGACTGAAGGTTTCTCATGGATATACAGCATAAAAATTGAATACGGTATTAAACTTATGCAAATGTTTGATATTCTTTTAGATCTCGGTCTGCAGACAGTGAATGGTTGAAGGTTTAGCACAACTGTTTCCAGGTGACATCTCTCGCGGATGCTCTAAGCTAAGGAATCAGTAACCAAATTTGGAAACACTGTCCTAAGGAGCCCATACACAATAGATTAATGTCAGCTGAACCTGCCATTATCGACAGATCTGACCAACAGGGGGGCAGGACAACTGATTGTCAGAGGAAAAGTTGATTGGACATGTCTGACTTTCAAGCTGCTGATCACAGTGTCTTCAGAGATAAACAGTCACCACAATTAAGGCCGGTTTCACATTAGTGTTTGTCTGCGCTGCGAAGGCAGGCAGATCACTGTGTGCGTCTCTTGCATTTTTCGTGCGTCCAAAGGTGCTTGATTTAGACGCAAGCGCACAAATGCAAAATGTAAGTGAAGTATACAATGAAACGCTGTCTCTCTCTCTATAATGGTTTTCCTGTGGGACCAGACACAGTGATGTAATGTATTCCTATGGAGTTTTTCAACCTATGCGCATGCAGAGAATTTCTGCTGTGTTTGCATCTGAATGGCTGCTTTCGACCATGCGTTTGCCGCTATCTGTCCAGACGCATGCAGATCGATGCTAATGTGAAACCAGCCTTACACAGGAGGTCTCAGATAAATGAGAACTCCTGTGTATGAAAGAGCCAGTATTGTTTGGCCAACAGCCTTCTATTGTGCATGGCCGACTTTTGGAGGTATTCACACATCCATGTAACACATCAGTATGCTGCCCGTTCGGCACCAAAAAATTAATCTGTCAACAAAGTGAATGGGATTTTCAATTTGTCGTGCAGATGTCAGGGTTTTTGACTGCTGCGTTAATGGCGCAAAAAGCGAATCCAGAAAATAATAAGCATGTCAATTATTACTCCGTTTTTGTGGTGCGCTTTCTGCACCAACAACATCCAATTGCTCACCCTCCCCGCGAATCCCACGGTGAGCCCCAGTGATGTTTTATTTCTAGACATTGGTAGGACCTGTGGGTAGTTGGGTATGACAAAGAGTCACATGGTGCAAGGTCCTGTAAGTACTCGCACGACTCCTGTCAGTGCCTGGAAGGAAGACATCACTGGAGCTCACCATGGGATGGCCTGTGAGGGTAAGAAAGTGTGTGTGTGTGTGTGTGTGTGTGCGTGTGTGTGCGTAAGTCTATTTACCTCAAAAAAGGGGCAAAAAAAATCAACAAAAACAGATGATGCATTTGTGATGCTATTTTTCAAAAAGAGGATCCATTTTATGTTGCAGAAAATGCACCAAAAATGGAACAAAAAAAAACAGAGCACCAACATTCTGTATGAATGAGGCATAAAACGGTACCTGAGAAAAAAAACAAACAAAAAAAACAAACATGTCCGATTATTTAAAATGGTAACACCAACGGATGTGGGAAGGTAGCCTTAGGCTATGTGCCCACAATCAGTAGGTGTTGCAGCGTGTTTCTTCTGGGGAGACTCTACTGTTCTCTGCAGGAGAACACAATGTCTGTGCCCATAATCAGGATTCTGGTCACAGAATATCTTCGCTTTTTTACCCTGCTGAGAACACTCACATCTCCACAAGCATAAATTGACATGTTGTGGCTCGGTAAGCAGCTCCTCATGTCAGTTTAAGCTGTGTTAAAAGCACAATGGGCATGAAATTTCTGTAAATCCATTGTGCTGGTACAGCAGAACGCAGTGTTTTGGATGCAGTGAAAATGCACAACGTCCAACACGCTGCTAATCCTGATCGAGGGCAGTCACCCTTACACTGATGTATTGTAGCAATAGTCTAGACAGGAGACCATTGCTCTCATCATCAATGTAAGAAGACTAGGTACATTGTAGAAATGTCTCATATTGTTGTATAATTCTGTTTTAGCAAATAATAAATAATAAGAACTGATTATCCACCTCCCATGACTTACCCCACAAAGCTCTCCAATAGATCAAGACTCTTGCGATCACTTACAAATTCTCCAATCATCTTCTTGTCCAGTCTTGGATTCTCCCTGAGCCACTGGGCTACCTCGCTGTTATCCATTGGTGTTTGCAAGAGATTCTTTTCCTGAAGGAACTGAATGCCTTTCTTTGAGTTTTGATTGAATTGCTCCGTCCCAGTTATAAGGAGCTGCAGAAACACCCGTCATAAAGTAATTAAACATTGTAGGTTTTTTTTTATAATAGGCTACAAAAAAAGACAATGAAAATGCCTGCAAGTTCAATACCTTTTTCTTGTTCTTTATGTCATTTAGCTCTTGGACTGTAGGAAGGGATGTGGAGAAACGTGGGGGTTTCTTACTTGTCTTCTTGTCAGCTGAAAAGATACCAGAAGCTAAGAAGGTGGTAGTACCTGAAACTTCATTATATACAGGGTACAGTAAAAGCATCAAGAGCAACCAAAACTGGCCATCACTGATAGGGAGGTTTCCTACCACATTTTATTTGATTATGCGGATAGAGGTGCTTAGAAGACAGCACACTACTGCACCCCCGCAGATCAGCTCCCCCTTAAATATGGGCACAATCTCTTCCTTTTCTTTATGCTCATAGAAATAAGCAGGTGACTGTACAGGCTCCGGTCCATGCTGCTATTAAAGATCCAGTTACACTGCACAATCATCATTAACAAGAGATTCCAATATGTCTCAGTCTAAACAGACTACCCATCACCTGATTATTGTTCTCGGCAGCACATTGTCCTGTGTAAACAAGACCCGCGCTACAGAGAACAAAGGCTTGCTATGTGCACTGAAGAACCCATAACACATCGTTCAGTTTTCAATGGGTATGTGAAGAGAGGTCTGCCATGCGATTACATGATTGCTGATCATGAAATATTTACTGGTTGGCAGTCTAATGATGAGAAACCAGGTAGTGTATATAAACTCACAGAGACAGAATGTAATATGACATGTATTTAGCAAAAAAAACATTGTAAGGAAAACCTCTGCAATAGGATAACTTCCCACATAGTTTAGGCATGCTCCCATATTACTAATGGAAACAAGGCTGATAAACAGTAAGATTCTGTATAACATAAAATAAGAAACTAAACAAATCATAAAACTAAATCTATTGTTTCTATCAACCACTTACCTCTATCACTGCCATCCTCAGCCTCCTGATCACCTAGGTTCATCTGATCAGCCATAAGATGACCACTCGTTGGTGGCCGGGCTCCCTGTGCTTCAGTGCAGACATTTGGAGAAGCGCTTTCCGTGGTGTGATCACTGCCTTAAAAAGAGAGGTCCTCCAGTTGACACAATGCAATAATAGGGCTGATCAGAGAATAGATGCTCGATAATATTTCCTGAAAAATTCTGACTCAGATTTTTATTTTCAATGTGAATGAAGAATGACAATCATCAAATATAGAAGCAGACTAATATAAAGAACAGCCTAACTTACTGTCTACTGGATCCTCAGCTACTTCTAGGCTTTCAGCACCAGTTTTGGCAGCTTCTTTCTTGTCCTGTTGTAATGTATTGCTCAGGATCTTAGCCTGACAGTGAGCTTCTGTGCTGTCAATAACTGTTAGGAGAGCTTCAAGGGAAAGCAAGTGTGTGGTGTACAGCTGGCCAGAGACTGGAAACGCGTTCTGGAAATCAAGAATCAAACACAACATAAAAATGTAGATAAAATAAATAGTGAGCATAGCTGACACACAGGCCTAGCCCCAGAGAGGACTTACAATTTCCTCTAGCAAATATTTTATAATAATGGGGGCCTACTAGAGAGACGACTTAGTCATGTTTGCAGAAAAAAACTAGGTTTATATATTCCAAATTAATAACCAAGAAAGAATCATCATACCTTTGACAAAAGTTTGGTGAGCTCCTCAAAGAGGTTGGAGCAATAGTAATCACAGTCGTAATTGATATAGAGCTCTGTGACAAAGCTGGGGATCCTCCAGAGCTGAACAATGGCTTCTAGGGCCATTTCTTTCATTTCGTAAGGCATCTTTGGATTTTCAATGGAAATTATATCCATCAGCTTCTTGATGTACATCTAAAAGAAATAAAAAATAGGAAAAAAAAAAGGGAAATTATATTTAGCTAAAGTCTGGACTCTTTTTACTATATTTGTCCTCAAATAGTCTGTATAAATGGGTTCGCCCTAACAAGATACATGATAACTTGTGGATCGATAAGGGTCTGGTAGATGGGCCCTCCAGTGCCAGTAGAAATCGAGAGCTTCCCATGCATTCACGCACCTGCTCTATTATTCTGCAGGAGACATGCGATTGTTGTACTGTTATTTTTCAGTCACATTACCTCTATGTGAGTGGATATAGAAACTGCCAGTTACAGACTATTTTTACCACAATAATGTCTCATAAGAAAAGGAATTCCTTGGCACGAATGTCAGCTGATGCGAAAAGAAAAGCTGCATTACGGGCCAATGAAAAATGTATAGACCAAGAAACAAGGCGGACACACATGAGAACAGCAGCTGCTTCCTCAAGAGCCAATGAATTTTCTGAGGAGAGGGAAGCGAGGCTTGCAGACAAGAGAACAAGAGCTGCTTCCTCAAGAGCCAATGAACTTTCTGAGGAGAGGGAAGCGAGGCTTGCAGACATGAAAACAAGAGCTGCTTCCTTAAGGGCCAATGAACTTTCTGAAAAGAGGGAAGCGAGGCTTGTAGACATGAAAATGAGAGTTGCTTCCTCAAGGGCCAATGAACTTTCTGAGGAGGGAAGTGAGGCTTGCAAACATTTAAACAAGAGCTGCTTCCTCAAGAGCCAATGAACTTTCTGAGGAGAGGGAAGCGAAGCTTGCAGACATGTAAACAAGAGCTGCTTCCTCAAGGGCCAATGAACTTTCTGAGGAGAGGAAAGCGAGGCTTGCAGACATGAAAACAAGAGCTTCTTCCTCAAGAGCCAATGAACTTTCTGAGGAGAGGGAAGTGAGGCTTGCAGACATAAAAACAAGAGCTGCTTTCTCAAGGGCCAAGCAGTAATTAACCCAAGCAGTACAGCTAGTCATCTAATAAAACTGGTACAAACTATTACGAAACTGCAGCAAGCAGGCTCAGTAAGTGACATATTGCTGGACTCGGGGTCTCTGCCCCTTTATTATGCTGCTTGCAGATTAGGTGGCAAAAACTTGGTGACAGATTCCTTTAATATGGCATAACACAATGCATAAGTACTTACTTCCAGTTGAAACTTCAAGTGCTCTCTCATACTTTCGAATAGAAGGAAACATGCCCGTAAGGAAGCTGCATATAGACTCAGACGATCTCCATTTAAAAGCTGCAGAGATCAGGGAAACATTTGTGAATACTGATAATCTGTCCAAAAAAAATACAAATATATAACAGTCTTTACTTACCTGAAACAAGTGCCGACAAAGCTCATCCTTCACAAGTCCCAGGAGTGAAATGTAATTTGCAATAGGTGCACACTCTAAAGCTACTGTAATAAGCTGTAAACCCATGTGTATCATCACTTCAGAATTATGGCGATCATGGGGATTGGTGAGTGAAATTAGAAAGCGGAATAATTCCCGAATGCAAGGAAGACCGTAAGGGACCAAGACCGCTCCTAAAAAAAATAAAAAAAGAACAAGATGATCAAAACATTATTACTCGCTTTAGTGATTTAGGGCAAAAACAATTTTAAAGCAGCTCTGTCACCAGGATTCTGGACTTTAACCAAGGATATGACTGCAGCAACACTTTGAAACTACACCTTTTTCAAAGAAATCCATTTTGTTCTGGTGTATGCTATTGTCATAGTTTTATGCTAATGAGGCACAAGTGCAGTGGGGCTGGATGCTGCATGGCTGAGCATTATCTGCATTATCTGCCCCCTGTCCACCCCCCGCCTCTGGTACATGACTGACAGGTCACAGCATTCTTTCTGTGATCTGTAGCCAAAATCACATGCAGATGTCATAATTACTGGGGGCTGGGCATGCACACTACTCTCCAAATGACTTCACTGAGATGAGAGATTGGTATTCACATGCTTCGCCTCGGCAAATCCGGCAGGAAATTTCAGCCACAGAAGGCAGGCCTCTGAAAAGCAGTGGCCTGTCTGTCAGTCATAGTCCGGAGGCAGGTGAAGAGTGCAGAAAATACTAAGACCGGAGACAACTACATGCAGTATCCAGGTGAAGGGTGCAGAAAATACTCAGACCGGTGACAACTACATGCAGTATCCAGGTGAAGGTTGCAGAAAATACTAAGACCGGTGACAACTACATGCAGTATTCAGGTGAAGGTTGCAGAAAATACTAAGACCGGTGACAACTACATGCAGTATTCAGCATGAGCGTGACCTGTCAGTCATAGTTCAGAGGCAGGTGCAAAAAATACTCAAACCGGAGACATCTACATGCAGCATCCAGCGTGAGCCTCATTAGCATAAAACTTCCACCACTGATTTCAAAGGAACATTAAAACATATTTCTTTAAAAAATAAACAATATGTATACATACATTTTAGTCAGGATCAAAGCTCCAGTGAAGCCATGACTTTAATTAAGACTTGAAAAGCCTGCTCACAAGTTCTCCTTGACAGTAGAATTTTGTTTTCCTTAACCATCCTTCAGAAAATAGTATCATCAACTGGACCAGGTTGGCTAAAATTCAAGGTGAAACAATCTGATCTTATGACAACTCTCACCTTCTTTCTGTAGAGACTGTGTAAACCTAACTCCTCGCGGATTGACATAGTCCATGTCATGGACAGAGGCAGAGTCTGAGTGGTCAGCTATTGAAGAAGTGTCTTCTAGGACTTCAGGGATGGATTCAACAGAGGCAGATTGCGTTTTCCTTCCCAAAAAATCTTCATTCTTTAAATGGCATGCAGAAAATGGATCCTTAGTATTAGTCACTTTTAACAAAACTGTAATCTATTACATATAAATAGGGAAAATAAGCAGAAACCATATAAAGCAGAGGTCCTCAACTCCAGGCCTCAAGGCCCGCCAACAGTGCAGGTTTTCAGGATCTCCTTAGTATTGCACAGGTGCTAATGTGATCATCTGCACAGGTAATGATTCCAAGCCCTGTGCAATACTAAGGAGATCCTGAAAACCTCTACTGTTGGTGGGCCTTGAGGCCTGGAGTTGGGGACCTCTGATATAAAGGATACTAGAAATTCTGAATTTTCAACTCCTTAAATTAAGGCATATAACTAGGTATTCAAATAACTTTAAGATAGGTGGGGGTTGCCTTCTGGGACCCCCCCACCCCCCATCACCCCCCATTGATTGTGAGAATAAAAATGGCCAGGCGCTGGTGAAGCAATGCAACCTTTTTAATTTTCCCTTGCAGAAGACCTCCTGCCCATCCAGATGTGTAGGAAACTACAGTGCGGTCCAATACAAGATAACGGGGCCAACAGCAGTTTATTGCACAGCCAGGTGACCAGGGGCTGCTGTGCAGAAGAAATACCATAAAGGGAACCCAATGCTACACCAGAATGGAATCCGCTTTATCCTCATAAAGAGATTGCCACTAATCATAAAGCAATGGAATAACCTTATGGCATTCCATTACTTTGTGAGATGAGAAAGCTCATTAACTGGGTCACATATCATATTATTCACCCCATTCAATAAAAGGCATGTATTGACAGGCTACGGGGAGCAAAGAAGAAGAAGTTAATCAGTAGAATTTAAAATGCCTACCTTTTGTTCATCCGGATTTTGTGGATCTGATGGATACAGATCCCCAGGTGACTGCAGAGCAGCAGCAACAGGGTTTGCATTATCCATTTCTGAAAGATCTTCCCTTGAAGTAGCTTGAGATGACAAACCTACTCCGCTGTCAGCTGTTGGGGTGACTACAGATGATGTGGCCTCAGAACTACCACCGGAGACAGGAGATGTGGCATCTGGAGATGTAGGCTCCATGAAAATAATGCCCCCTAAAAAGGGAAACCATGTATACTGAAAAGGGATGATTTCATGCATGAAAATCCACATATCGGAGCTGAAGCAAGGTATGAATTTTGTGGCAATGCTACTAACAGAATAAAACAACACCATATTTTTCTGACTAAAATACACTTTTTTGCCAGCAAAAACCTTCACAAAAAGTGTAGGCATCTTAACCCCTTCATGACCTTGCCATTTTTTGCAATTCTGACCAGTGTCCCTTTATGAGGTTATAACTCGGGAACGCTTCAACGGATCCTAGCGATTCTGAGATTGTTTTTTCGTGACATATTGGGCTTCATGTCAGTATTAAATTTAGGTCGATAATTTTTGCGTTTATTTGTGAAAAAATCAAAAATATGGCAAAAATTTTGAAAATTTTGCAATTTTCAAATTTTGAATTTTTCTTCTGGTAAACCAGAGAGTTATGTGACACAAAATAGTTATGAAATAATATTTCCCACATGTCTACCTTACATCAGCACAATTTTGGAAAAAAAAAAAAATTTTGTTAGGAAGCTATAAGGGTTCAAAGTTCATGAGCAATTTTTCATTTTTCCACCAAAATTTACAAAACCATTTTTTTTAGTGACCACATCACATTTGAAGTCCCTTTGAGGGGTTTACATGACAGAAAACACCCAAAAGTGACACCATGCCAAAAACTGCACCCTCAAGCTACTCAAAACTACATTCAAGAAGATTAACCCTTCAGGTGCTTCACAGGAACTAAGCAAATTGGAAACAAAAAAATGGATATTTTAATTTTTCTAACAAAAATGTTCTTGTATCCTCAATTTTTTCATTTTCACATGGGCAACAAGATAAAATGGATCCTAAAATTTGTTGGGCAATTTCTCCTGAGTATATCGATACCACATATGTGATCATAAACCACCGTTTGGGCGCACAACAGGGCTCTGAAGGGAAAGAGAGCAATTTCACTTTTGGAGCTAATTTTCCATTCAAAAAGTGAAATGGCGCTCCTTCACTTCTGAGCCCTGCCGCGCGTCAAAACAGTGGTTTATGACCACATATGAGGTATCGGTGTACTCAGGAGAAATTGCCCAACAAATTTTAGGATGAATTTTATCCTGTTACCCATGTGAAAATGAAAGAATTGAGGCTAAAAGAACATTTTTGTGAAAAAAAAGTACTTTTTCCATATTCACAGATCAATTTGTAAAGCATGTGGGGGTTCAATATGCTCACCACCCATCTAGATAAGTTCCCTGGGGGGTCTAGTTTCCAAAATGGGGTCACTTGTGGGGCAGCTCCAAAGTTTAGGCACACAGGGACTCTCCAAACGCTAACAATTTGAATGGAAAATCACCTCAAATTGTTAGCGGACACCATATCGCATTTGGAGAGCCCCTGTGTGCCTAAACATTGGGGCTCCACCACAAGTGACCCCATTTTGGAAACTAGACCCCCCAGGGAACATATCTAGATGCATAGTGAGCCCTTTGAACCCCCAGGTGCTTCACAAATTGATCCGTACAAATTAAAAAAGAAAATTTGTGTGAAAAAAAAGTATTTTTACCTTATTACGGATCAATTTGTAAAGCATGTGGGGGTTCAATATGCTCACCACCCATCTAGATAAGTTCCCTGGGGGGTCTAGTTTCCAAAATGGGGTCACTTGTGGGGGAGCTCCAAAGTTTAGGCACACAGGGGCTCACCAAACGCGACATGGTGTCCGCTAACAATTTGAATGGAAAATCAGCTCAAATTGTTAGCGGACACCATGTCGCATTTGGAGAGCTCCTGTGTGCCTAAACATTGGGGCTCCCCCACAAGTGACCCCATTTTGGAAACTAGACCACCAAGGGAACATATATAGATGCATAGTGAGCCCTTTGAACCCCCAAGGACTTCACAAATTGATCCGTACAAATTAAAAAAGAAAATTTGTGTGAAAAAAAAGTATTTTTACCTTATTACGGATCAATTTGTAAAGCATGTGGGGGTTCAATATGCTCACCACCCATCTAGATAAGTTCCCTGGGGGGTCTAGTTTCCAAAATGGGGTCACTTGTGGGGGAGCTCCAAAGTTTAGGCACACAGGGGCTCTCCAAACGCGACATGGTGTCCGCTAACAATTTGAATGGAAAATCACCTCAAATTGTTAGCGAACACCATATCGCATTTGGAGAGCTCCTGTGTGCCTAAACATTGGGGCTCCCCACAAGTGACCCCATTTTGGAAACTAGACCCCCAGGGAACATATCTAGATGCATAGTGAGCCCTTTGAACCCCAGGTGCTTCACAAATTGATCCGTACAAATTAAAAAAGAAAATTTGTGTGAAAAAAAAGTATTTTTACCTTATTACGGATCAGTTTGTGAAGCACCTGGGGATTCAAAGTGCTCACTATGCATCGAGATAGGTTCCTTGGGGGGTCTAGTTTCCAAAATGGGGTCACTTGTGGGGGAGCTCCAATGTTTAGGCACACAGGGGCTCTCCATACACAACCTGGTGTTTGCCAACAATTGGAATTGTTAGCGGACACCAGGTCGCGTATGGAGAGCCCCTGTGTGCCTAAACATTTGAGCTCCCCCACAAGTGACCCCATTTTGGAAACTAGACCCCCAGGGAACATATCTAGATGCATAGTTAGCACTTTGAACCCCCAGGTGCTTCACAAATTGAGACGTATAAATGAATAAAGAAACTTTGTGTGAAAAAACATACTAGTCTAGTAGTTACAATTCGCAGCATAGGGGACCCAATACATTTGGGTCTCTCCATGCTGAGGATTCCAGCCCCCTAGCTGCTAAGTTGTACCTGGCTGGCAACCAAAAATACGACAAAGCTCCATGTCATTTTATTTGTAGAATTTAAAAAAAAAAATTACATGGGGCTCTGCCATATTTTTGGTCCAGCCAGGTACAACTTGGCAGCTACGGACTGCCACCAGCCCCCAGCTGCCTCATTGTACCTGGCTGGAACCAAAAATACAGCGAAGCCTATTTTTTTTTTTTATTTCTAGAATTATTTCTAGAAAAAAAATGACATAGGGCTCCGCCATATTTTTTGTCCAGCCAGGTACAACTTGGCAGCTACGGACTGCCACCAGCCCCAGCTGCCTCGTCATACCTGGCTGGAACCAAAAATACAGCGAAGCCCTTTTTTTTTTTTAATTTCTAGAACTAATTCTAGAAAAAAAATTACGTGGGACTCCGCCATATTTTTGGTCCAGCCAGGTACAACTAGGCAGCTGGGGGATGGAATCCTCAGCATAGAGAGGCCCAAGCGTTCTGGGCCCCCCCTGGTGCGAATTGCAGCCCGCAGCCACCCCAGAAAATGGCGCATTCATTGAAGCACCATTTTATGGTGCTGTACCCACGCTCTTCCAGTTGCCCTGGTGCCAGTGGCTAACTGGGTAATAAAGGGGTTAATGCCAGCTTTTTATTGGCAGCTGGCACTAAGCCCGAGATTCATAATATAGGGCCAATGTTAGACCCGCCATTAGGAATCTCTAGTACGGTAAATAGTCAATAAATACACACAGAGAAAAATCTTTTTATTTGAAAAAAAAAACACAGACACAATTCGGACTCCATCTTTATTATAAAAAGATCCGACGTAGTCCACAACGAAGGTCCCACGACGCCCGATCGCTCCGACGTAGTCCATAATGAAGGTCCCACGACGTTCGATTGTCTCCGACGTAGTCCACAACGAAGGTCCCACGCCGCTCGATCGCCTTTTGCTTTCAGATCGCTACTCTGGAGCCCAATCCGCCAGCATGGTGATCGAGCTGCAGAAAGTGATATGACACCCCGGGCGCAGTGACCCACTATGTGCATCACTGCGCCTGGGCTGCCAGATCGCTTTCCGCAGCTCGATCCCCATGCATGGGGATCGAGCTGCGGAAAGCGATCTGGCAGCACAGGCGCATTGACCCACTATGTGCATCACTGCGTCCGGGCTGTCAGATCGCTTTCTGCAGCTCGATGCCCATGCAGGCAGATCGGGCTGCAGAGCAGCGATCTAAGAGCCTGGGCACAGTGACCCACTATGTGCATCACTGCGCCCAGGCTGTCAGATTGCTTTCTGCAGCTCGATCCCCCTGCATGGGGATCGAGTTGCGGAAAGCGATCTGGCAGCCCAGGCGCATGTGATGCACATAGTGGGTCACTGCGCCCGGGGTGTCAGATCACTTTCTGCAGCTCGATGCCCATGCAGGGAGATCGGGCTGTAGAGCAGCAATCAAAGAGCCCGGGCGCAGAGACCCACTATGTGCATCAGTGCGCCCGGGCTGTCAGATTGCTTTCTGCAGCTCGATCCCCAGGATCCAGCTGCAGAAAGTGATCTGACAGCTCCAGCACAGTGATCACATAATGGTCACTGTGGATCACTGTGCTGGAGCTGTCAGATCATTTCCTGCAGCTAGATCCTCAGGGTCCAGCTGTAGAAAGTGATCTGACAGATCCAGCACAGTGATCCACAGTGATCACATAATGGTCACTGTGGATCACTGTGCTGGAGCTGTCAGATCACTTCCTGCAGCTAGATCCTCAGGATCCAGCTGTAGAAAGTGATCTGACAGATCCAGCACAGTGATCCACAGTGATCACATAATGGTCACTGTGGATCACTGTGCTGGAGCTGTCAGATCACTTCCTGCAGCTAGATCCTCAGGATCTAGCTGTAGAAAGTGATCTGGCAGCTCCAGCACAGAGCTGTCAGATCCGGAGGCGGTGAAGAGGAGGAGGAGGAGCGGGACGCAGTGGAGACAGAGCGGCTGCCGGAGGGGTGAGTGGGAGAGGCGATCGCCGCTCCGGTGATCGGGGGGGCAGGAAGGGGGAAGAGGGGGGGTGACAGGAGAAGTAGGGGGGCACTTAGGAGGAAGCGGGGGCAGGCAGGAGGAAGCGGGGGCAGGCAGGAGGAGGCGGGCGGCAGGAAGAGGAAGCGGGCGGCAGGGACAGGAAGCAGGCGGCAGGAAAAGGAAGCGGGGGGGTAAGAAAGATGAAGAGGGGGCAGGAAAGAGAGGTGGGGAGCAGGGGGACAGTTAGAGGATGACAGGGGAGAAGATTGGAGGGTAGGGATAGCAGCGGCAGACAGGGAAGCATTACAGGCGCGGTGATTTTCACTTTCACTTTTGAGTGCCAATCACCGCACCTGTAGCCGGGGGGGTGGGGGTTGGGGCAAATCGACCCCCCTGGGGTGTTGTACAACTCCCCATGTACCTGCAGGCCGAGTGACAGGTCAGTGACACCCTCACTCGACCTGCAGGTGCCCGATCATTCCATGGCCCAGGGGGTGGGCCAAGGGTCTGGAAGGGGTTAAAGAGTCCAGAGGCATAATAATCCATTATTGAGAGGAGCACTCATATAGAATCAATTCAGATCACTGACTTTTATGAAGCTTCACAGTTCTCTCCTTTCCAGTCTGACATCTGATCAGTGCAGGGCAGGAAAGGAGGCTGAAACTTCACATAGCTAAAACTAATCAGGTCCTGCACAGTCCTCACCATGATGAAGGGCCTGAAGTAGAACACTAGTAAACACTAAAGTGTGTGGAATAAAATGACTTATACCTGCTACTACAATGTGCTGGAGTAGTGCGGTCACAAAAATCATGGTGGTCATGCAAAATACTTAATGTAGTAGTTTTTGATGTGGGGTGTATTCATTATTGCATCAACTAATTTGAGTAAGAGTAAAGTTTTGGCAAAGAAACCAACTAAAGGGTTTGTCCACTACTTGGTAAACCTATTCTCGTTCTCCATGTTGGCCTCATTAAATAAAAAAGCCCATACTCACCTTCTGTTTGCGCCTTTCCAGAGTAGTTGGCGCTAACGCTCCTGAGGCTCAAGTGAGGTTGTGACATCACATGACCCCTGTGCCCAATCACTGCTGGATTCTCCCTCCCAGCCTTTGGGACAAATCATTAATCAATAGGAAGTGAGGACCTGCCATAGCCGACTTCCTCTTTTTTGTCTGGAGGGAGAGGGAAGCTGATGGTGATTGGACAGGGGGATCATGAGCACGGACACCGATGGAATCATGGTGGCCCAGGAGGTGAGTACAAGCATTCTTATTTTAATGACCAAAAATGGGGAATGAGAGGGGATGGTCCAAGTAGTGGACAATTCCTTTAACCTCACTTTCATATTGTGGGTGAAAAAATGTTCTATAAAACTCAGCATTGTGAAAATTTAGCAAATGCTATTCAGTGAGATATTGATTATAATCTTACTTTTCAAAGGGGTGCACTCATTTTTGTTAGGCATTGTATAAGCAGCAGGGTTGTGTGCATTTTTGTGCATGCAGCTGTGTGTGCCATATAGTTGTGTGTATATACACTGTCCATGGAGCCGAGCTGTGTGTGTCTACTGTGCATAAAGCAGTGTTGTGGTCTGAGGTCTGAAACTAGGGTGCGTTTTACTGCAAGGTGTGTCCTACAATCCTGCCACTAAAAAAGTAAAAAGACAGACTACCTGCTGAAGAGCCAGTTGATAAAGGCTGGTGGGAAGAATCTGTGCCAGCCATAGCTTTGGTGATGTGACGAGGGGGCCTTGGAGATCTCTTCTGCTTTTTCCATTTTGAGGAATCACTAGCACCACCAGCTCTCATTTTCAGCTGTGAAGAGGACACCACAGAAAGGTTAACTTTGCTGTACTACAACATGCTTTAAATGAATGACTTCATGGCTTTCAAGCTGTCTTCCCCTGTAAGTACAAGGTAACAAAGAAGTCAAACTGAAAGGCAAAGATTAAAATCCCAGTAAAGAAAAAGTGGGGTGAGGACTCAAGAACTGTATTGATTTGGCAACTCAAACACATCACAGACCTTGAAAACCTTCTTTCTCTCAAAAACAAGTCTATGGCCAGGGTCACATCTGCGTTATGACCCTAGCCTGCCGGATTCCGGTTTTATCTTAGAACTTTTTCCAGCGCCGCATAGCGTTACCGCTATGTGGTGCTGGAAAACGTTGCCCTTAGTTACCCGCTGTTTACCTTAACGACCTGTCACACAGGCAGCGGCTTGGAGTGCGCTTTACAGTGTCGCACAGGAAACCGTTGCAGACAGCGTTTCCTGTGCGCGGCCGCAGCGACCAATCAGCGAAGCGGCTCGGCGGGATATATGAATCCCACGCCGCTCATTGGTCGCCGCTCTCAGCAGCGACCAATCAGCGGCGCGGGATTCATATTTCCTGCCAAGCCACGCCGCTGATTGGTCTCTGCGGCCGCGCTGACCAATGAGCGACGCAGCGCGTGGTTTGAATGCCGCATCTCTCATTCGTTGCTGCGAGAATTAGTGCGGCTTGGCGCGCGGTTTGAATTCCGGGTCTTTCATTGGTTGCTACGGCGACCAATGAAAGACTTGGTGCGTGATATGAATGCTGCGTCATAGTGTGACGCAGTTCACTCCTGTTTACAAGGCTGTCGGTTAGTGTGACACAGTCAGTGTAACGAACTTCACTCCTGTCTTTAAGGCTGTCAGTCAGTGTGACGCAGTTCACTACTGTCTACAAGGCTGTCAGTCACTAACGCACTTCACTCCTGTCTACAAGACTGTCAGTGTGACGAAGTTCACTCCTGTCTATAAGGCTGTCAGTCAGTGTCACGAACTTCACTCAAACATGCATAGAGAGATGATAAATAAATATAGCTACATAGACGATAGACACATAGGATAGATGATAGATATTGTGTATTCATTGCATTATTCTTAAATCTTCATAAATAAAACTACATACATATTCTAGAATACCCGATGCGTTAGAATCAGGTCCGCCATCTAGTTGATAAATAATAATGGACACTGGAAGCAATTGGAAAAGTAGCCGATAGTCAATAGCAATCTGTGTATAAGAAGTGATATAATTTTACAATTTCAATAGCTTAATATGGGTAGCCGATGGCAAGTGACACCTGAGTTCACATGCACAAATTGCACTGCAGTGCTGGAAAAAAGAGCAATAGCTTGGGGAGACCCAGTTAGGCTGCTTTCACATCAGTGTTTTTTGCCATTCAGGGCAAATGCAGGGGGTAGGGAACTCCAGACCTCGAGAGCCTCAGTGCAGGTTTTCAGGATTTCCTCAGCATTGCACGGGGGTTGGAATCATCACCTGTGCATGTAATTCTATTATCACTTGTGAAATAATATGGTAATCCTGAAATCTGCACTGTGTGCGGCTCTCGAGGCCTGGAATTCCCTACCCCTGGTGTAACTGATCACTTGCGGCAAGACTGCGTATGGCCAAAATTCATTCCCTATTGGACTTGCGGACATGTGCGGCACTTGCGGTTTTGCCAGACCCGGCAAATCTGCACTTACAGCAATGGGAAAAACAGCTGTACTGCAGTTTTGCCGCATCTGCCAAGACTGGCGAAAAATGCTGATGTGAAAGTAGCCTTAGACAAGTTTACACCATTGTCAAGGCTCTTAAGGTACCGTTACCACAGAGATATCTGTGCAGACATTGCTTGCAACTCACTGGTTGCAGTGAAATCATAGACACATTGTTCCATTTTGTTGCCGTGTACAAATGTAACAATGTGTCCATGATTTCACTGCAACCAGTGAGTTGCAAGCAATGTCTGCACAGATATCTCTGTGTGTAACGGTACCTTTAAGACCTAGCCATCTCATAGATTGGGCTCCATTCATTCTCTGAAAAACACTGACACCAAGATGGTTTTGTATACAGCAGTAGACAGAACATTGTCATTCTCTAGCTGCAAGGGTGATTCTCATGGTGGTAGATACAGCTGGCAGAGACCCAAGGTCTCAGGGGTGGGCAAATAAAATTTTCCCGAGGGACCACATGAGAGTGACCATTAGGAAAAGGTGACCCAATAGGCTGAAATTAATTCTGCTCAATATTACCTATCAGGAAATGTACACAAGTTTGGCACTGTTCCAATCGATAAAATCAATTTTATTGCGATACATTAAAATAGGGATTACATTAAAACAGACTACGCGTTTCAGACACAGAAAGACCTTTTTTTTTCCAAGCATGAAAAAAATCTATAATAAAAATATATTATTTTTAATTAATATTCCTTATATTGAGCAGAATTCCGTATGCTGACATTGCACTATATACAGTACGAGACCTCTATAAGGCCCCTATATACAGACTGAGTCCCCACATGGCCCCTATATACAGCATAAGCCCCCACATGGCCCCTATGTACAGCATGAACCCCCACATGGCCCCTATATACAGCATGAGCCCTCCCATAGCCCCCTATAAACAGCATGAGCCCTCAACTAGCCCCCTGTATTTAGTATGAGCCCCCGCATAGCTCCCTATATACCAGCATGAGGCCTAACATTGTCCTTATATAAAACATGAACCCTCATATAGCCCCCTATACACAGAATAAACCC
Organism: Allobates femoralis; assembly: GCA_033576535.1. Taxonomy (NCBI): domain Eukaryota; kingdom Metazoa; phylum Chordata; class Amphibia; order Anura; family Aromobatidae; genus Allobates; species Allobates femoralis. Next base: position 132,058,564 of record JARQOC010000006.1, read on the forward strand.
TTGCTTAAGTTCTACATTTGTGCATCAGGTTGTCAGTGTATAAGCCCACCTTATGGTTTGCTTCCCCTATATCTGTATCCCTGAGATAGTTGGATGGTTTCTAATGGTCTCTGCCAGGGTTCCATAACCAGTGCGAAAATGACCGGTCATAATAAACACCCCTGGTGGGTCAATTTGTGAATAGGAAGATCCTAGAGGAGAAACCTGAAGTGTTTACAGATGCATTAGGGTTAGAATACAAGGCTCCACATATGAGCAGGAAGAGTCAGGCACCACCCGCTCATCACGCCACTTTTGGGATCCACAAGCACCGCTGAGCTCAGCCTAAAACTGAAGCAGCAATCAGATCCTAAAGGTACACACTCTATGGCATAGTCTATATAATATCAAGGTAAAAAGAAAACGAGTAGCATTCACCAAACCGCTGGTAACACTTCTTTATTTCATTAGGTTAGAGCTTACAGACACGGAGACAGGAAGGAGGATGAGAGATGACAGATAGCTGTTTCACAGTGTACTGAACTCATGGAAGTGCTAGTTTATAGCGTGAAACAGCCAACGTTCATCTCCCATCTTCCTGTCTCCGTGTCTGTAAGCTGTGACCTAATGAAATAAAGAGGTTTTACCAGCGGTTTGGTGAATGCTACTCGTTCTCTTTTTACCTGGTTAGAATATAAGGCTATTATTGCTGCTTTAATTTGGCCCACCAATCCAAATTCACTTAACAGTTCATTGATGTATCCCCAGTGAATCCTGTTGAAGGCCTTCTCCACGTCCAATGACAAGAGAACACTGAGGATCCCCACGTTCCATCACCTCCAGAAGGTCTATTAGCCTTCTAGTACCATCTTTCGCCTGTCAGCCTGGTACAAATCCCACTTGATCTGAATTTATTAAATATGGGAATAGAAAATATGGGAATACAAGTAATATCCTATTGGCTAAGATTTTTTAGTACATTTTTAAATCACAATTTAGGAGAGATATAGGCCTGAAATTTCCCAGAGTATTGGAGGATTTCCCTGGTTTGGGGAGAGTGGAGATGCTGGTCTACTAGTTTAATTGGGGGTTATGGATTCATTCTGTTGACAGTAATTGAAAGTTCTGAGAAGAAAAGGTGTGAGGATGTGGGAGAACTGTTGATAATAGGTATTTGGGAACCCATCCGGACCTGGATTTTTTGTGGAGGATATTATAGCCTGTTGAATTTCTAGGATACATAAGGTGGCATTAAGCTTTTCCAATTAAACTGGAGAGACGTTAGGTAGATTAATTTTCCCAAAAAATTCTTGAATTTTTCCTGTGTTAGGTTGTTGAGAGTAGAAGAATTGCCTTGGGGTGAAGGGGTTAAAGAGTAAATTAATGTCCACCAGAAAATGGTTTAATCGGCTACAAAAATAATGCATTGGCAAAAAAAAAAGGTATAAACTTTCTCGCTACAGTGTATGTACCTCCAAACATTATAGAGGTTCTTTAATGATCGGACCCATTTCTCTACTATTCTGAGCTGGGTGGGAGCAGTCAAATTTCTTATACATGGGAAAAAAGAGAATTTTGTTTACTTACCGTAAATTCTTTTTTCTTGAATCATTAATGGGAGACCCAGACAATGGGGTTTAGGCAGTCTGCCCTCCGGAGGCCACACTAAGTACTACAAGTTTTTTGTAGTCTCCGCCCCTCCGCCTATAAACCCCCACTGCAGGAGCAGATCCTCAGTTTAGTTCACAAGCTGCGAGGAGGCAACCCACACCACAACTCTAGGCATGGCTGCGAACAATGCTAGCCAAAGAAGCCTGAGCCAACAAGGTCCAAAAACACAACAAAACGTCCAACGGGACAACTGGGTGGGTGCTGGGTCTCCCATTAATGATTCAAGAAAAAAGAATTTACGGTAAGTAAACAAAATTCTCTTTTTTCTGATCATCATAATGGGAGACCCAGACAATGGGGATGTCCTAAAGCAACACCCCAGGGCGGGAAAAGAGTTCCTTTGAGACGGTTGATGTGCGGGGCACCTCAAAGGTGAGCCACCGCCGCCTGTAGGACCCGCCTGCCCAAACTCGCATCCGCAGAGGCATGGGCATGTACCATGTAATGTTTGGTAAACGTATGGAGGCTAGACCAAGTGGCTGCCTGGCAAACTTGTTGAGCCGAAGCCCTGTGCCGCAGAGCCCAAGAGGCACCAACGGCTCTGGTAGAGTGAGCCTTCAATCCCACCGGGAGAGGCATACCAGAAGAACGGTAAGCTTCCAGAATAGGAGCTTTGATCCACCGCGCCAAAGTAGATTTTGAGGCCGGGGAACCCCTACGGCGACCAGCCGTAAGGACAAACAGAGAGTCCGAGGTGCGTACCGACGCAGTACGAGACACATAAACCCTGATAGCCCTCACCAGGTCCAGAGTGTGTAACTCCTTCTCACTCCTGTGAGTCGGGTTAGGGCAAAAAGAAGGGAGAACAATCTCCTGATTAATATGAAAAGGTGACACCACCTTAGGCAAAAATTCTGGCCTCGTGCGCAACACCACCTTATCCTGATGAACCACCAGGAATGGAGACTTGCACGAGAGAGCTGCCAGTTCCGAGATCCTCCTGAGCGATGTAATGGCCACCAAAAACGCCACTTTCTGGGAAAGATGGACCAGAGAAACATCCCGCAAAGGCTCAAAAGGAGGCTTCTGCAAGGCCGCCAGGACCACATTGAGGTCCCAAGGATCAAGAGGACGCTTGTACGGTGGAATCACCCGGCTAACTCCCTGCAGAAACCTACGGACCGTTGGTATCTTAGCCAAACGCTTGTCGAACAGCACCGACAGTGCCGACACTTGTCCCTTCAGAGAACTGAGGGACAATCCCATGTCCATTCCTGACTGAAGGAATGAAAGCAACGTTGGGAGACGGAAAGGCCACGCCTTCCGGCCAACAGAAGCACACCAGGAAAAGTAAACTTTCCAAGTTCTGTGGTAGATTTTTAACGAGGTAGGCCGTCTGGCCCTGGTTAAAGTGGAGACAACCGAGGGAGAAAAACCTCTGGAAGTCAAGAGCCAGGACTCAAGGGCCACACAGTCAACTTGAGGGCCGCGGAATTGAGATGGAAGAACGGCCCCTGAGACAGAAGATCTTGTCTGTCTGGCAGCCTCCACGGTTCCCCGTCTGCGAGCCACCACAGGTCCGGATACCACGACCTCCTGGGCCAATCCGGAGCCACTAGAATGGCTCTGCGACATTCCGTCCTGATCTTGCGCAGGACTCTGGGAATCAACGCCAACGGCGGAAAAACATACGGAAGATGGAACCTGGACCAATCCTGGACCAGAGCATCCGCTCCCAGAGCCTGAGGATCCCATGAACGCGCCATGAACTGCGGAACTTGATGATTGAGGCGAGACGCCATCAGATCCACATCTGGAGTTCCCCACCGTCGACAGATGGACTGGAAGACGTCCGGGTGTAGAGACCACTCTCCGGCGTCCATGCCTTGCCGGCTCAGGTAGTCGGCTTCCCAATTGTCCACTCCTGGGATGTGGACGGCCGAGATCATGGAATTGTTGTCCTCCACCCATAACAGGATGCGGTGGACTTCGGCGAGGGCCTGGGCGCTTCGAGTCCCGCCCTGATGGTTTACGTAGGCGACGGCTGTCGCGTTGTCCGTCTGAATTCGTATGGGTTTCCCTGCCAGAAAACGGTGGAAAGCCAGAAGAGCCAGGTAAATCGCTCTGATTTCCAGGACATTGATTTGCAGAGCGGACTCTGACACCGTCCAGAGACCCTGGGCCCTGTGGTGCAGGAACACCGCGCCCCAGCCTGTGAGGCTGGCATCCGTGGTCACTATCAACCACGAAGGCTGAAGGAAGGACCGACCCCGCGCCAAGTGATGGGGTTGCAGCCACCAATGAAGGGATTCCTTGGTCCGAGGAGAGAGAGACACCACTCTGTCCAGAGATGACGACCTCTTGTTCCACTTGTGGAGAATTTCCATCTGCAAAGGGTGGAGATGAAACTGCGCAAAAGGCACTGCTTCCATTGCCGCCACCATGCACCCCAGCAGCTTCATTAAGCCCCTCAGAGAGGATTGTGGCGAATGAAGAAGGGTGCGAACTGCCGACTGGATGGAGGCCTGTTTCTTGCTGGGTAGTAACACCAGCGCCGGGGCTGTGTGAAAATCCATGCCCAGATAAGTCAACGACTGGGTTGGCACCAGTGCGGATTTCGGGCGATTCAGAATCCAGCCAAACTGTTCCAGAGCCTTGAGGGTCGCATCCAGGCTCCCCTGACACAACTCCTGCGACTGGGCCTTGATCAGCAGATCGTCCAGGTAAGGTATCACGGCATGACCCTGAGCATGTAGGGTTGCCACCATTGCCGTCATCACCTTCGTGAAGACCCGCGGGGCCGAGGCCAGACCGAACGGTAATGCTACAAATTGGAAGTGTTCTTCCCCCACCGCAAACCTGAGCCAGCGTTGGTGTGCTGGCGCAATGGGTACGTGCAGGTAGGCATCCTTGATGTCCACGGACGCCAGGAAGTCTCCCTGAGACATGGCAGCAATCACCGAGCGCAGAGACTCCATGCGAAACTTCCGCAATTGCACATGTTGGTTGAACAATTTCAGATCCAGCACTGGGCGAAACGAACCGTCCTTCTTTGGAACTATGAAGAGGTTGGAGTAGAACCCTCTGAAACGTTCCCCAGATGGCACTGGGATCACAACTCCGTCCCTCTGAAGACCAATCAGGACTTGGTGAAAAGCCTGCGCCTTCTCCGGTGACGGGGAGGAAAGAAAGAAACGGTTTGGAGGAAATGACTTCAGCTCGATCCTGTAGCCCGAGAGATAATGTCTCTCACCCACCGGTCTTGAACATGGAGATGCCATACGTCCTGAAACCGGGCCAGGCGGCCTCCGACCGGTGGGGTGGCAGGAGTTGGGAGCGAGTCATGTAGAGGACACCTTGGGGGCAGCCGCTGCCGCGGCGGCCGCCGGCTTTTTCTGGCGAGTCTTATTATGCCAGGGACCAGAGGGTTTACCTCCTTTGTCCGATCGCGTGGACGAGTTAGAAGGTTGCGAGCCGGGACGAAAGGACCGCTGCCTGGGATTCCATTTGTGAGACCTCTGTGGCTTGGGTTTATTCTGAGGGATCTTCTTCTCAGCAAACTCCTTAATCCTCTTATCCAGCTCGTCCCCAAAAAGTCTGTCGCCCGAAAAAGGCATGACTTGTAAAATCCTCTTGGACACCTTATCCGAGTCCCAGAGTACACTACAGTATCATTAAACGACCTCTGAACATCCCATGGCCCAGCTTCCCCCTGAACCTCAGGGGAGAGCAGTGGTGCTGCAGCTGCAGAGGCAGAAACACTGGGACCAGGCCCAGTGAGACCGCAAGCTGCACAGGCACTATCCCCATCTACCTGTCCCATGCACTGTTTGCATGCCTTGGACCTTGTGGCGGGAGTCCCCTGTCCAGCCGTAGACATACTGGCGCCGCCCCGGGCAGTAAGGGTTAACACCGGGCACCCCGCGGAATACCGATCAGGGAAGCGGTGAATCAAAGCGGGACGTGTGCGACCTCCTCGGGCAAACTGCAGCTTCTCCCCGGAGCGCGATGTGCACGCCACCAATCCTCACAGGAATGAGGAGAAAATGGCCGACGCGCCACTAATGAGTGGGCGCGGCTAAGCAGAAGCCCGAGGAGACCGAGTACACATAGGCCGCAAGGAGCGTGACGTCACCGCCCAGAGGGGGACGCGCTCAGGAGCCGCACACAGGGAGAAAAAAGGCGCCAGAACATCAGTAATGGCGGCCACACTGTGTAACGCGGCTGACAATAAGAGGATCCCTTCAGGAAGGGGTCTCCTCCCAGAACCGCATGTCCCTAGGGAACCGAGGTTCTCCATACATGGCCAAACAACAAATACATTCACCATGTCCCCCCAGGCCCACATAAAGGAGATACAGAGTACCTTCACCCAGTGGGTCCACGTCCAGCACCGGTCCAACGGGCAGGGGACGGGGGGTTCAGGTTCCGGTCCGCAGGATACGCTTCCATGGAGAGGCCGCAGACCGGAACGGAGCTGTGCAAGGCTCCAGGGCTCCCACCCCACCAGAGCGCTTCAGAAGTGAGTAGTGGGGGAGCACGGCATAGTACCAGGCCAGACAATAAAGTCCTTGTCCAGGCCCGAGGGCTATGGACCAAGGTACCTCTACCTGTATGCACCCAAAGGTGGACAGGGAGTATGCCGGGGATCCCCACGGCAGGGATCCACTTGTCTTCATTGCATCACAACATCTTCACAAATAAATCTCCTGTGACTGCAAGTCATAGGTGTGATCTCCGAGCACACTGAAGTAAAACTGAGGATCTGCTCCTGCAGTGGGGGTTTATAGGCGGAGGGGCGGAGACTACAAAAAACTTGTAGTACTTAGTGTGGCCTCCGGAGGGCAGACTGCCTAAACCCCATTGTCTGGGTCTCCCATTATGATGATCAGAAAATTAAAATCTACACCTATTGTTTTGAAACCTTGGGCCAAGCTTATTTTGCAGGAATTTACGCAGAAAGCGGATTCGGGAAGTGTTTGGGGCGTTAATAGAGGCAACGCAGTACAGTACGTTGTTCAAAGAGGAAAGAATAATCACAAACCTACCCTCAGGATTTGTTATGTCATGATATTGAAACGAGACAGACTCTTTTATGAGTATACATACGGACGATTTTTTCCCTCTGTTGCTAGAAAAGAATCTATGGGGAAATGTAGAATTATTTACTCTGTGGGTATCTTGTTGCAGTAGGTGGGATTCCAGAAAACTTATTGTGTCACCCTTAAATTTATGTACTTTTTTTCCATAAATGGGATTTTTTACCAGGAGAATTTAATCCCTTAACTTTCAGGGTACCGTCACACCTGGCCATATCGGCGGCGATTTCTTAGGCCTAATGTAATGTAAAGAGGCGATATCGATGCCTTAGAGTTGTCGCCTGGTTCGCAGCACTGCTCTGAAACCAGGAGAGCACTCTGGGGTGATGTGTACACATCGCCCCATGTAACATGGCGATCGCCGATGTTACAGGTGATGGGAGCCATAGGCTCCCATGTTACAGGATCGCCACTGGGGTTTGTGGACACCCCAGCGGTGATGGAACCTGTAACATCGCCGGTGTGTTGCCGGAGGTATCGCCGTGTCTAAACACGCGATTGCGACGCTGGCGGGGTGCCAAAAACGTGCGCGCCCCGTGCATCGCCAGTGATATCTCCGGCGACATCTCCAGGTGTGACGGTACCCTGAGTGACATGAACTTTATACTCAATGACAGATTAAAAGTGCACTTATGAATACAGTATAGCAAAAAGCAATGTAGAAGGCACCAGAGAGTGCGGGGAAAAACAGGTATCAAACAGAACATAAAAACAATAAAATTTTTAAACAAACATGTTGCCGGTAAAGGAGTCGCCATTTGCTCCCATGTGGCCACCAAATACGCATACCTTTCTGATTGTAAAAGAAGTATTAAAAGAGTGTTCCTGGCAGAAATTAAAAATACTCAGGCTTCACATGTGTTAGTCAAGCCTTAGACCATTCCGGATCAGGTTTCTTCTTCTGTAGGCCATTTGAAGGGTTCGGTTAGATGTTTGTTCTGGCATTAGCTCCCGGAACAGCTTCACTGCCTGTATAGGGGAGTGGCAAACAAAGGTTGTATCTGCTTTTTGTATTACGAGTTTAACCGGGAAACCCCACCTGTACATTATTTTGTTGTCTTCCAGAGCTTTGGTGGATGTCAAATTCTCTCCTTTTTGCTAGAGTTCCAGCGGATAAATCGGGGAAAATAACTAGTTTACTGAATTCCTCCAGCAAGGGTTGCTTCTTCCTCAGACTTGCAAGGAAGGCCTCTTTGGTCTTAAAGAAATGGAGCCTAGAGAGAACTTCTCTGAGGCTAGGGTTTATTAATGCCTTTGGCTTAGGGACTCTATGCATACAATCCATTAGATCTCTGGGGTCCACTTCTGGTAGCATTATGGCCAATAGTTTGTTAAAGAATTTGGGTCTGACAGATTTTGGGATCCCCCATAAGTGGACATAAATTTTTTCTAGATCTATCCTCCAAATCTAGAACTTTATTTTTTTAGATTAGACACCCCATTGTCAAGGGCTTCATTTGCATCTATTAAGCAATTACGCGCGTCGGTCAGCTCCATTTCAGATTCCAAATGGTGACTGTGATCTCCAGTAGCTGACAAGTCACCAAATCCCTTCCATCATCACTTTAAGATCTGACTGCAGCGATTTGCACAGGGATGTACTCCGAGACTGCATCGCTTTTTTTTTGTAATGTGTATGTGCGCAGCTTCTCCATCCCTCCCTTCTGTTGGTACTTGGGATCCTCTGCGTGAGGAGTGGGAAGAGGAAGTCACAGATGGCACCATCTTTACTGCTGCCGGGAGGTGCCGGTCTCGGGGGAAGAAGTCACTTTTATCGGTGATCCTTCTTTCATGTTCTTGGTCCACTTCATCAGAGGCATCGGGTGAGTGCACATCGAGTGTTGAATTTTCCGGAACAGAGGACGGCTTGTTCAGTTTGTTTGGGCTGCTTAGGAGTTGAGTTCTATAAGAATTTCAGTGCCAATACCATTAGCTTTTAAGTCTCACCCCCCCCCCCGCCAAACCCACCAATATTTTCTTTGGAGTTCGTTATACAGTACAAAAATACCCTGAAATATGATTTTTTTATATTAATCACAGTGATTGATTACAGTGATACCAAACTTGTATAAGTTTTTAATTTTTTTTACTAGTAATTTTTTTTAAAATATTAGTGTACCCATTTGTTGAGACACGTGACCATTTTTTACATTCATGGATGCCACAATATTGAATTTGCTTATTTTTTTAATGACCATTTATAAGAGTAGAAAATGGAGACGACTTGCATTATGCTTTATTTTTACTGCTTTTTTTTTTCTTTTGTAAATCCCCTCTATGGACTTAAGGGAACCATCCAGAAGCTGCTGGAATGATTCCATGTTTGATGGCAGAGAAGAGTCAGATGATATTGGATCCAGATTGGACGTCGCAGGAAGCTCGAGCCTGGACTACGGGGGGGGGTGGTGGTGGTGAGGTTCTTCTCTTAAACAAAGCTGGAGTCACTAATTGCGCTGCGTTTTATTATTTTATTTCCAATAAAAATCTTTTTCACTTTGTTTTTTTTTTTATAATCGTAACTAGAAATTCATGATGGCCATGTCTAATATTGGTGTGATCCCATGAATTTCGGGCTTAAGGCCAGCTGATAATACAAAGCTGGCCCAAACCCCATTATTACCCAGCTAGCCACCAGGGCAGCTGGACGAGCTGTATACAGCGCCAGAAGATGGTGTTTCTATGAACGCACCACTTTCTGGAGTGGCTGTGGACTGCAATTCGTAGCGAGGGGCCCCACAAAGCTTGGGCCACCCTGCACTGCGGATCCCAGCCCCCAACTGCCTAGTTGCACCTGGCTAAACACAAAAATAGGGCAAATCCCACGGCATTTTTATTTTTTGTATTATTTCATGAAATTCATGAAATAATTAAAAAAAGGTCTTCTCTATATTTTTGGTTTCCAGCCAGGTACAACTAGGCAGCTGGGGGTTGGGGGCAGACCGTCCCTGCCTGCTGTACCTGGCTGGTACACGAAAATATGGTGAAGGCCATGTTTTTTTGTTTTTGTTTTTTAATTAATTAAAAATAAATTTTTTAGATTATAAATAAAAACCCAAGCACCTAACCTCAGGGTTAGGGGTTAAAAAAAAGCAGCATGGGCTCCCGCTGCATCTTCCATTGCCAGGTAAGGGTAACTCAAGCAGCTACTGGTTACTAATCCCTGCTGCTTAGTGTTACCTTCACTGGCAATGTAAAATACACAGAAGCCCCTTTTTTTTTTTTTTTTAAAAAAAAAAACATGACGTGGGCTTTGTCATATTTTTGTATGCCAGCCAGGTACAGCAGGCACAGGCTGCCCCCAACCCCCAAGCTGCCTAGTTGTACCCGGCTGGGAACCAAAAATATGGTGAAGCCCTTTTTATTATTTCATGAATTTTATGAAATAATTAAAAAGAATGACTGACTTCGCCCTAATTTGTGTCTAGCCAGGTACAACTAGGCAGCTGGGGGCTGGAATCCGCAGCGCAGGGTGGTCCAAGGTTTAGATATGGCCATCATGAATTTCTAGTTAAGATTTAAACAAAATAAAAAAAAAAATAAAAAAAGATTTTTATTAGAAATAAAACACAACATAATTAGTGACTCCATCTTTATTAAAGAACCCCCAAACCCCTGCCTGACGTAGGCCAGGCTCCAGGGTCCCGCAACATCCAATCCGGATCCAATATCATCTGATTGGTTTGCCGGCTGGCAAACTGATCATATAATCAATATCAGGTTCAAGGACCTGGATCAGCTGACAGATCACCTCTTAAGGTCACTTTCACACGCTAGGATCTCGTTAACGATATTGTTGAAACATCACGGATTTGTGATCGTTCAAACGATTTCGTTTGTGCGTCGTTGTGTATATACGAAAGATGTAGGAAGGAAAAATTGTTGAAACGTTCATCAAAAATTTGTGATCCTGACCTCAAATCTATCGTTCGTCATTGTTCCCATGTTCTGGGAAGCAGCAACATGGTTTAGTGTGACACCTTTTTGAACGATGTCGTTCATAATTCTCCTATTCCTGCCACTCTTTTACATAGTTCAAACGTTCTTCTCAAAATAGCTGGCGCGTTGCCAAATTTTAGATCGTTAATGATAACCTTGCGTGAGACAATGCACTAACGATGTCAGAAGGATCGTGGTCACGTGACATAGCTAACGATTTCGTTCACCTATATCCTAGCGTGTGAAGTGGCCTTTAGTTTGAATCGGCTGCCAAAACCGAACAGCTGATCTGTCATCTGAAACCACCCACCGCAAATACATCAGCTGTTTGGTGTTGGTGGTCAATTAAAACTAAACAGCTGATTTGTCAGCGAAGGCCAGTTTAAACTATCAGCTGATGCAGTCAGATGACACATCAGCTGATCAATTTGCTGACGGTCAGCTGATTCAGGTCCTGCCAGCGATCGGACGTCCCGAACAGTCTGCGGAGGGGTGAGTATTTATTTTTTAACACATAGCTTAATTTTATTTCGCTTTAGCAGTGTAAGTACATACACTGCTAAAGCGAAAGTACACATCACACGGGAACAGGATTCTTCCTCCCCCGTGAGACTTAACTTCATTCAGCGCTTGCGATTATAGGCCCAGGAATACAGCTGAACAACAATGCGTATTCCAGAGCTTATAATGGGGCCTACGGGAGAAAGTACTCTCTCCCGCAAAAGCGCAGCCGAAAATGGAGCAGCGTCTTAACGGCAAAAGTGAAAGTCCATTTACATTGCCGACAGACGCAGATGTTCTTTTTCGGAAAAAGTGCGCGTAAAAAAGCGTGAAAATTACACTGTATGTGAACGCAGCCTAAGGATCTAGTTGCACGGGTGAGATGTTTCTGATATAGCTCTTGGATGACGCCGATTTTTTTTTTATACCTATTTGCATACTTGTTCAAAAGACAGCATATAGGCAACCTACAGAGGAAGCTGTTTGCCTAGACCCCCCCTTCTATGGGACAGATTAAACAGCAGCTATGAGACCGGCTTATCCAGGGCATTTGGTCACTATTGTATTAGAAGTCGGTAGAAGGAAATGTATAGCAAAAGCGGCAATCCACAGAAATATCAGATGTTTACTAGGGATAAGGAAAATTCTACTTGGCTGTGTGAGATGATTATTTTGATGAAGTTTTTGGAAGGTACTGGTTCTCCTTATAATTAATTTGTAGACATTTATTAAGGGAGCATTGCATGCAAGATGACCAGTGGGATATCTGTAAGGAGAACAAGTACCATTTTCTAGAGACATTTTTTTCTTTCTAGAGAGGGGCTAATTTGTAAATTACCCCAAGTACAATACATCACATATTGGCTTTGAATCATGAAATAGACCACCACCACTCCTCCATCTGAGCTCTCAGGGCATCTCGACAACATAGAGGGGGGAGGGGGTGTCCCTCATTTCAGAACATACTTGTATGAAAAAAAAATATACAGACTGGCTGTGGAAGAAAGGCTTTCCCCCCTACTCTAGTGCCCAGGCTTTTCAATGCCATAACATAACATGGAAGGACATTCACGGGAATTCTGCAATACCACATTTTCCCTTTAGTGGCCACTACAGGGAAAAGGGCAGTTTGTCGGTATTAGAGTAGCTGGACTCGAAGAGTATGCAATATCCAACATGAAGCCACAGAAATCATAAAACATTTTACACTTTGTGAAAGCAGACGTGTTCACTTTAAAAGTTTAATCTGTATATTAAAGACCAATCTCCTCTAGTTATATGAATTATAATGTACAGGGGGTAATATAAGGTAACATTAAATGTACTGTAACAAATTCACAAAAGTGTTCATAAATGCACAGAAACTCACAGGGGGCAGAAACACTGTTATGAGGGAGGGGAGATGGAAATTTACAAGCCTCCTTACCTGTACTCGTTTGTTTTTCCAAAAGATATTGTAAGCCTCAAGAAGAAAATGGCACGAGCCATAATTAGTACTTCATGTAAAGTGCCTATATCTCAACATTCGGATTGCAGACAGGGGACTATTTGACACACCAAGACGTGAAGGTTAGGGCACGACAACATGCAAATTTTAGAAGGGTTTTTCATGGTTCCAAATGTATTTGTGTCATTATAAACGTTATCCTAGTTCAGGGTGGGGAACGCCAGGCCTCAAGAGCCACACTCTGTGCATGTTTTCTGGATTTCCTTAGTATTGCACAGTTTATAATTGAATCACCTGAACTGGTGATGATTCCAACCCCTGTGCAATACTAAGGAAATCCCGAAAACACGCCCAGTGTGCCGTTCTTTAGGCCTGGAGTTCCCTATCCTTGTCCTAGTTACTAAAATTTATACTGATGCAAATACTATGATACAGTCTAAGACTAAGTAAATAATAAGTACTAAATACTAAGATACAGTCTTTCATAAAAATGGTCCCCAAGGTTACGATTAATGATTTAAAATGCTGTCTTTATTGCCATGTCTTTCCAAGCTGACCAGAAACCATCCTCAGCTCATTTTCTTAAACCCCATTTTGTAAAATAGATGGTATGTATAATAAAGAAAAATAGCCACCCCCAAAAGAGAGAGCGAGCGTAAAACTTCACAAATCTGCTTCATGAAGTGTAGAACAATACAAAAAATAAAAATCAGAACATCAAGCCTATTCACTACCCATTCGATTAGACTCCATTTGTGCTGTTTTGTATATACTGTGATTCCCCGAAAATAACTACGGTACTCTGAAAATAAGCTCTAGCTTGATTTTGCAGGATTTTTGGAATATGCTTGAAATATAAACACTACTCCAAAAATAAGCACCACTTGCAGTCAGGGCTGGCTTTAGGTGGAGTCAAACTGGGCAATCACTCAGGGTCCCACCCTCTTTTGGACCACTAGAGTTTCTATTCTAATGTTAAGCCTGCTTAAGGTCCTTTGATGACTTCACAGTCATGTGACCATGGCCAAAGGTCTCAACAGGAACCAACCAGCAGGTTTTAAGGCTATAAAGTGAAGCCAGTGCCTTACAAGCTCTGGGATACGGAGTGCAATCATACCTTTACTTCAATGATTACATGTATGATTGCAGAGAAAAGAGTTATCAAACATCGGGAAATCTGTGCAGCAGAATGTGACTATGAGGGGCTGGGTTTCTTTGTTTTATTCCCCTGTGCGCTCTAAGCCAACCTTCCCTTCCCCCACCCTCCCTCTCTCCTTCCCTCTACCAGGCACCTCTTGTGTACCCCCAGCTCATAATTTTACCTCGCTCCCTTCAGCATCTCTGCTGCTGCTCCTAATCATGTTTCCAGACAACAGACTGGAGAAGACCCCACCCCCAGTCTCTGCATGTTCCCTGTCTCTTTGCCTCACAAATCATGGCCACAAGCAGCGGGACAGATAGCCGTTACTGTCATCTGTGATCACAATAGTGGCAACCTGTCCCACTGTTGTGACAGCGGTCTCAGAGAGGAGACAGGGAACGCGCAGAGACTGGGGGGGAATCTTCTTTGGAGGGGGCAGGGTGAAGTGATGTGATTGGGCACAAAGAATGTGCCTGGTAGAGTGACAAGGAGGGAGGGAAAGAGGGAGGGAGGGTTTGACAAAAAGCAGACAGGGGAGTAATACAAAGAAAACCAGCCCCTCTTATGCTAATTTGCTGCACAGATTTCCCAGTTTTCTCTGCAATCATATATGTAATCATTGAAGTAAAAGTATGATTGCACTCAGTATCCCAAAGACTGTAAGGTACTGGTTTCATTGTATAGCCCTAAATCTTAATGGTTGGTTTTCTTTAACTGCAGGAGCTTAAAGGAACTGAAAATGACACAGGTGGGTATGTAGGAAAGGCATTGAGGGGTAGAGAGCGAACTGGGCAATGTCTCAGGGCCCCCACTCTCTTTCGTGCCCCAGAATTTATATTCCGAGGATAATACTTGCTTAAAGGGAACCTGTCAGCTCGTTTTAGGCCTCTATTCTACCACTACCTGTCCCTGCACCTTACTAGCTCATCCCGAACAATCCCTCTCTGATCTAAAACTAAATAAAGCTTGGGAAAATTATTTAATAACTTACAACCAGTCTACGCCATAGACTGAAACGGGCAGTTTCCAGGGCTCCATTCTCCCTCCTCACAGGCTCTTATAGCACGCCCCGCTGGGCGTTATCATTCCGTCTGTTTTGTTGAAATTTCCGCCTCCTCCATGCAGTACGACATGCACCTGGACATTATTTCCGGTCCGGTGCATTGTGGGAGCTTATCAGGATGTACGGTCCGGCTCCGGCGCATGTGCAGGGCGCATATTGAAGCTGCCCGTACACCTGATAAGTCCCCGCAATGCACCAGACTGGAACGAATATCCGGATGCACGTCAAACTTTATGG
Source organism: Allobates femoralis (assembly GCA_033576535.1). NCBI lineage: Eukaryota > Metazoa > Chordata > Amphibia > Anura > Aromobatidae > Allobates > Allobates femoralis. The sequence continues at coordinate 132,073,578 of JARQOC010000006.1, forward strand.
AAAAGGCGGGAATTTCAACACAGGTGACGGAATGATGACATCCAGCGGGGCGTGCCAAGAGCCTGCAAGGAGGGAGACTGGAGCCCTGGAAACTGCCGATCCCAGCCTATGGATGTAGACTGAATGTAAGTTATTAAATTATATTTCACAAGCTTTATAGTTCAGTTTAGGTCAGACAGGGATGGTTGGGGAGCAAGGTGCAGGGACAGGTAGAGGTAGGATAGGGGCCTAAAATGAGCTGACAGGTTCTCTTTAATGACCTTAGGTGACATCACAGTCATGTGACCATGTCGTCACCAAAGGTCTCAACTGCAGGAGTCTAGAGCTGAAGAGGAGACAGGCTGGTATGTATGTGCAATATGTGTGTGGGTGTATGTCTGTGAATATATACATGTGTATGTATGCAGTGTGTGTATTTTCACATGAATATGTACATTTCTACCAAAGATGCACAGCACTTTTTAGGTAACTAATTTATTAAGTGGTATGCACCATTTAAAGGATTAAATGCATCGTACTCCAGTGGCCCCGTTCATTAAAGGGAACCTGTCAGGTCCCCCGTGCCCCCAGAACCACGAGCAGTTCTGGGTGCATATCTGAAATTCTTTTTTGATAGTTCTAGCATATAGCAGCATACATAAAGTGATCTTTAGAAAAAGTATTTCTGAAGATTGTTTATGATATGCTAATTAGGGCTTTGCTAGTCGATGAAGCATTAGTTCCCCAGACTAGTCAGCCCACATAGCATGTTATTTCGCCCCCGATATTGTAATAATATGCTATGCTTAGCATCGTCTTAGCTTATGCGCAACTATGGAACATTCGCCATTGAGCGTCCAGGTCGCTGGCTTCAGAGACTCATCGCGCATGATCAAAAGACGTACATACCTCTTGTCATGCACACTACGCATCTCTGAAGCCAACATACATACAAACAGGTGTAGAGTAGTGCACATGAATCATGAGCCTCTGTGAAGCCGGGAATACATACTCCCCGAGACAGAAAGACACTGAATGGGTGAATGTTACACAGTCGCGTGCAAGCTATGATGATGCTATGCATAGCACGTTAGGCTCACAGGGGCAGAACAACATGATATGTGGGTTAACTGGTCTGGGGTACTAACACCCCATCAACTAGTCAAAGCTCTACTTAGCATATCATAAACAAGCTTTAGAAATACTTACTCTAAAGATCAGTTTATGTATGCTACTATATGATGAAACTATCAGAAAGGGATTTCAGACCTGCACTCAGAACATGTCGTGGTTCTAGGTGCACAGGGGACCTGACAGGTTACCTTTAATACTGCACAGCACAACGCCAATCCTTATGAATTGGGCATATGCTCGTTAGCACATTGCAACGTCCGATGCAAACAGATTTGCTACTGATAACATGATATATGTGGCGACAGAATGATCTATTAGTGATCATCCAAACCTCATCATTCATTGTGAGCATGTGTAAAGAGTAGATTGTTGTACATGGAAAAAAGAAATAGGATGTTAAGAAATTCATGAGAGGATTCAAGGTTTAGAGAGTTATGTTGATGTTCCAGAATGTGATGGCAAGATTAGATTTAAAATGTTGATTTTTTTTGTTCAAAAATAAATATGGATTGTTGCAAATGGGAAAAAAAAATAAAACATCCCCTAAAAATAAGCCTTTGGCCAACTTTGGAGCAAAACATAATTTATGATCTCGTCTTATTTTCGGAGAAACACTACTTTTATAGCCGACGTTTACCAGAATAGAATTGTCAAAGAAAATGTGGAGAGGTACTGACGAAAAACAAAGCTGCCACTGATAGCAGCATTGGATAGAGCTCACAGTTTAGGCCAGTGGCCCCCACAAAACTGCTGGCCAAACTGTCAATCTTCAGGAGTGCACAGCTCCCCAGCAAGCATGAGAGCAGTGTGATCCTGATGGGAACAGGAGACAACCACTAAGTAGTAAAGTGTCAGAGAGCGACAACGTAATATAGGGGAGCAATGCAATGGTCGGCTAGGAAATTTCATATCCAAATAGTTTGTTCCCAGAAGGAGTGAGTAGTGTCCCCAGTGACAAGCTTTGAGAAGTAACAATCCTATAAGCCAAGTTCATCCATGCCACATGATTGTATATAAATCCAAACCAGAAACTATGTGCATACAGCTCTTTCAGAGATTTCGCCCCACAGTAGGACGGCCAATTGAACAAAAACAAAAAACTGAAACAGCTGTATGAAAATGGATCCTACGTCATGTGGCAAAAATCTTTAAAAGGTTGATATTGCCTTAGAGAATTTACCACTTCTACCATCAGGTAGCTCTAAGACCTTGTTCTCTTCCTTTGTGAAGCGCCTTTATTTAAAAGGACAAACGGGAATACAATCAGGGCTTAAAGATGGTGACTATTACAGCCCCTATCCCATTTCCTAAGAAGCTTATAGCCTAGAGAAGGTGTGAAGCACCAACTCTAGCGTTATTTACTTCATTGCTGGAATAAATGTAAGCCCCCTGCTGATATTATGCTCACCTGCAGTCATATTCGACCTTTTTCGGCACAGCTTCAGTCCCACAGCGCCATCTTGTGCTATAGCTTCTGACTGACCAGAAGTCAGAAGTTACAGCACAAGTGTTCAATGGAACAAGGTAATCATAGCTTGCATTGAGTAGTGATCTCCGGCTCGTATGAAACATTGGTGTTGCCGGTAGATCATAAATCGCCGGAGACCAATGGAAGCAACGTTGGAAAAAGATGAAGACAGTGGCAAGGAAGTATAATACAGGGGTCAGGGGACTTACAGTTAAAGGCCAACTCCTAGGGGAATAAAATTTTTATATGGTTCCTGCACTCCTACACTATAATGCTGAGCTGCCCTGTTACACTTGTATGATGTTTGATGTTTAGAACTCATAAATCACTTATTCACAACTGCTCCTTACCCAGCACCCCTCCCATATGAGACAATAAGTCACACCTGATTGTGCAGCTTACCCCTACCTCCTCAATCAGCATCTGATAAGACACTTCCTCATTCAATCACTTGAGCATGATGTCCCAGATGGTCCTATTTTGATCATCTCTGCTGAGAGGAGGTGTGGTCATACCCCCTATCTGTACAGAAGCAGATATCCAGAAACCAGCTCAGTGTAGGACCTTTTATAAAATCACGCCCGTGTGATTGAATGAGGTTGCGACCTGTTATGGGATGAGGTGAAGATGACAGGAGGAAAGTGGAGAGCTGAACAATAGGCATGCATTGTCCCATTGATGAGGGGTGATGGGTAAGGAGCAGTTAGAGAAGAAGTGATTAAACATTGAAGAAGTCTTAAACATTGTACAAGTGTAACAGGCAGCTCAGCATTTCAGTATGGGAGTGCAGGGACCATAAATAAATGTGCATCTCCCTGGAGTTCCCTTTAAAGCAACCCTAACAGCTGTGAAATATTACGAGAAAAAAACCCTGCTGGAGTAATTCTTTCAGAAAAGATGTCTTGCTTTATTTTACCAGATGGGACAAAAGGAAAAAAAATGATAATCTTGTGTACCAGAATGTGAATGCCTTAAAGGGATCCGGTCACCTCAAAAAGCCACCTAAGCTACAAAAACACGTCCCTGCAGCATCCTATCACTAATCTCACACTCCTTTTGTCTCCTAAAAGCATCCTGCAAAAATGGATAAAAACGATTTTATACTCACTCATTAGGCATTATAATTAGTAGGGGCTATATTTCTTTTTAGTCAGGACTCTCTCTCTGTGCTGCTTTTTGTGAAGGCTTTGCCCTCCCCCTCTCTGTCAATCACAGAATGCAAATCATTAGTCCTGCCTTCAGCTTCACATCACAGCAGAAGCTGCACAGAGAGAGAGAGAGGGTGGATCCTGGAGCCTGCAAAACATATATAAAATATATAAAAGAATATAGCCCCTACTAATTATAATCACTAACAAGGAGTATAAAATCGTTTTTATCTACTTTCATAGGATGCTTTTAAGAGACAAAAGGAGTGTGAGATTAGCGATAGGATGCTGTGGGACATGATTTTGTAGCTTAGGTGGCTTTTGCAGAGGACTACCAGCATCCAATATCCAAAGAGCTAAAAAGAGCGACTGCCACCTGGAGGTCGTAATTCAGAAAAATTACAGGGAATAGTGCAACATTAGATGCATTCACAAACTACACTATCAAAAACTTCAGGGGACTATCTGATATTGCTAGGCCAACTTTATATCTGAAATAGGTTGACACCATTTAAAAGGAATCCATTGGCAGGATTTCACCCCTTAATCTATGTAAATGTACATAAAGCTCTTTCAAACACAAGTACAGCAATCCTTTACCATGGCCAGTCTGCTGCTCAGAAATTAGTGTTTGAGTTTATATGCAAATAAGGCTAAGGAACTATGGCAAACCTAAAGCCTGTGTAAATCCAGCTCTATTGCCCACCCAGCACAAAATTCTACTCCTATGTGACAGCTTCTAAGCGTGTGACTTCAGGTAGACATCAGTGAAGCAGGGGGAGTGTGCGCTGGGCAGTGAACAGAGATGGAGTCATAGAAGCTTCAAACCTTCAGTGTTATAAGAACATAAATTCAAGCAATGATTTCTCGGTAACAGAGGAACTGACTGGCCATATAAAGGAATTGTTGGACTTGTATTTGAAAGAGCTTTATGCAAATATACATTTTGGGGGGTAAATAATCAGGCTGACAGTTAACCTTAAAATAAATTACAAGGGAGGGGTGGTTAACTAAAAAAGAAAAAAATATTTGCATCACTTCCAGTTCACTGCCCTCTGCACTCATTTAGGATTTCTTATCTTGCCCCAAAAAATAAACTTAACACTACTATAATGAAGAGCTGCTGACAATGACCATGCTCCTCTATAAAAGCTAAAATCCAATACTCATTGAAGCAGAACTGATTCATCGAGTGGAAATTTGCAACTATATTCCAAATGTAGCTCTTACAAGGTGACCGGCCAGATCTCAAGAGTGTGAGGCCCCCTTCACATCATGTTTTTTGTGGATCCATGTCTATCCATTGTAAAACTGATAGTCACAGATCCGATTTGGCCTCCATGTATTCCTATAGGATGTGAACAGATTGGTCTATATTAGAATCCGATTGTGTCAGTTTTGTGATGGATCCATTTGTGTCACTTATTTTCCCGTCCCCAAAGTCAGAATCTGCTCTGATTTTGGCCTGCCTGGAAAAAAATTGGACAGAAATAGACAAAAAGCAGATTCGTTGCTGTCCGTTTCAAATAACATGGAGCTCTATGGTGACGGATCAAACCGGATTCCACAAAAATCGGATCAGATTTGCTGTACTGCGCATGCTCAGAAGCAAGGAAAAGCCCTATCTCTGCTAACTGATGACTGATCCCTAGAAAAAACAGGCATCAGTGGCATCTGTTGGCACAGATCCGTGCTTGCCCGTGTGATCCTTGAAATTCGAAGGGTCACCAAGGATGTTCAAAAAAAGTGATGTGAAGGGAGCCCAAGTCAAAATAAGCAAAGCCCCTTCGCCTCATGCATCCACCAGAAAAGCCATGCTAACGGGTTACAATGAGGATGGAGGGAGAGCAAACGGGCTACAAGAAACAAACTGGTGCCTGTGTTTGTGCAAGCCACACAGAAATGGAGGAACAAAAGAGAGACCTTTAGGCTCTTAAAAAGTAGTACCCTCTCTAATTGGTTCACGTTTTTGGGTTGTTCACCACTATTGGTGTCCAGTTTGCAGAGAAGACATGAAGAGATCTGCAGAAAACAGGTAAATGTATAAATGTAAAAACAAAAAACACAAAGGAAAACACAAAGAGGAGTAAGTACAGTAAGAGGAGACACATATGGTGGGAAAGAAACTAAGTGGAGAGCAATAAAAAAAAAAAAAAAAGACAGGCAAGCTAAAACACATTGCATAGTACAACTGGTAATGACATATCAAGACAAATGGATCTGGTTGATTAAAGATTTTTTTGGAAGAACAAATTTCATTTAAATCAATAGATCTTGGAATAATAGTCTCCACAACTAAATGTATTTAATAAAAATGTTCCTGTGTCCAGACAATCTTATGCGTGTCCATGCTATGTACTGTTTAATGACCATGTCTGACCGTACAGGGGCATGGTCTGATCATACCACATCTCCTGTGATGAGATAATCTTATATATGTGTCCCTGCTACGTACTGTGTAATGGAGGTGTCTGAGCATACAGGGATATGGTCTGATCATACCACATCTTCTGTGCTGAGATAATCTTATATATGTGTCCTGCTATGTACTCTGTAATGATGTGTCTGACCATACAGGGACATGGTCTGATCATACCACATCTCTTGTGCGGAGATAATCTTATATACAGTTGTGGCCAAAAGTATTGACACCCCTGCAATTCTGTCAGATAATACTCAGTTTGTTCCTGAAAATGATTGCAATCACAAATTCTTTGGTATTATTATCTTCATTTAATTTGTCTTCAATGAAAAACCACAAAAAGAATTGTCCTAAAGCCAAATTGGATCTAATTCCACACCAAACATAAAAAAGGGGGTGGACAAAAGTATTGGCACTGTTAAAAAAAATCATGTGATGCTTCTCTAATTTGTGTAATTAACAGCACCTGTAATTACTGCGGCACCTAACAGGTGTTGGCAATAACTAAATCACACTTGCATGCCAGTTGACATGGATTAAAATTGAATTAACCTCTGTCTTGTGTCCTGTGTGTACCACATTGAGCATGGAGAAAAGAAAGAAGACCAAAGAACTGCTGAGGACTTGAGAAACCAAATTGTGAGGAAGCATGAGCAATCTCAAGGCTACAAGTCCATCTCCAAAGACCTGAATGTTCCTGTGTCTACTGTGCGCAGTGTCATCAAGAAGTTTAAAGCCCATGGCACTGTGGATAACATCCCAGATGACGAGAGATTTCAACGCAAGATTGTGCGGATGATGGATAAAGAACCTCGACTAACATCCAAACAAGTTCAAGCTGCCCTGCAGTCCGAGGGTGCAACAGTGTCAACCTGTACTATCCAGTCGGCGTCTGAATAAAAAGGGAATGTATGGTAGGATACCCAGGAAGACCCCACTTCTTACTTAGAGACATAAAAAAGCCAGGCTGGAGTTTGCCAAAACTTACCTGAGGAAGCCTAAAACGTTCTGGAAGAATGTTCTCTGGTCAGATGAGACAAAAGAGCTTTTTGGGCAAAAGGCATCAACAGAGTTTACAGGAGTAAAAAAAAGGGGCATTCAAAGAAAAGAACACGGTCCCTACAGTCAAACATGGCGGAGGTTCCCTGATGTTTTGGGTTGCTTTGCTGCCTCTGGCACTGGACTGCTTGACCGTGTGCATGGCATTATGAAGTATAAAGACTAACAACAAATTTTGCAGCATAATGTGGGCCCAGTGTGAGAAAGCTGGGTTCCCTCAGAGGTCATGGGTCTTCCAGCAGGACAATGACCAAAATGACACTTCAAGCACTAGAAAATGGTTTGAGAGAAAGCACTGGAGACTTCTAAGGTGGCCAGCAATGAGTCCAGACCTGAATCCCAATAGAACACTTGTGGAGAGATCTAAAAATGGCAGTTTGGAGAAGGCACCCTTCAATATCAGGGACCTGGAGCAGTTTGCCAAAGAAGAATGGTCTAAAATTCGAGCATATCATTGTAAGAAACTCATTGATGGTTACCAGAAGTGGTTGATCGCAGTTATTTTGGCTAAAGGTTGTGCAACCAAGTATTAGGCTAAGGGTGCCAATACTTTTGTCTGGCCCATTTTTGGAGTTGTGTGTGAAATGATCAATGTTTTGCTTTTTGCTTCATTCTTTTTTGTGTTTTTCATTGAAGATAAATTAAATGAAGATAATAATACCAAAAATTTGTGATTGCAACCATTTTCAGGAAGAAACTGAGTATTATCTGACAGAATTGCAGGGGTGTCAATACTTTTGGCCACAACTGTATATGTCCCTGCTATGTACTGTGTAATGGCCGTGTCTGACAGTACAGGGACATGGTCTGATTATACCACATCTCTTGTGCTGAGATAATCTTATATATGTGTTCCTGCTATGTACTGTGTAATGGATATGACTAACCGTACAGGGACATGGTCTGATCAACCACATGTCCTGGGCAGGAGAGGAAGTAAAAAAAAAAAAAAAGTGTACAGACTTCTCAGAACGGGATCACACCTCATTCTTTCTTTGAGGCAAGACATTATACAAATACAAAAAAAAGAGAAAAACTACAAAGAGGGAAATGTTTTACCTAACAAAAAAAAAAAAAATCAGCTGTGATTCCGTGCTGTAATGTCTGTATACTCTATTGCATCCTCCTCTGCCCAGGAGATGTGGTGTGATCAGACCCTATTCCTGTACTGTCAGACACATCCATTGCATAGTATACAGCAGGGACACATATATAAGATCTCAGCACAGGAACATTTTTTGTTTAAACACTTGCAATTGTGGGTATTATTACTATTTCACTATTTATTTATTTACTATTTATTTTTTACTATTGATTAAAATAAACTTTAAAATAACTTTCTTTGTGGGAAAACCCATTATGGTTTGTTGAAAGCCAAGAGAAACGGTAAAAAGAAAAGAAAAAAAACAAAACACCTGTTCCGAGATGAGTCAGTTAACAAGTTAACATGGTGACCTCACACTGCACCATTGACACGGCCGCAGTTCTCAGTGCAGTCATGTCCTCGAGCTCCAGCTGATAGGATCCTTTCTCCTTCAGCGCGACCTCTGATGGAGCAGAGATGAGCGTGCTTCTTTGGACCTTGTAGATAATCGTTGGAGGGTATGTGTGGTGGGGATGTCATTGTGTTTTATTTATAAGTAATTTTCTCTGTAATTAACCCCTTCTATCACCCCGAAGCCACTGCACCAGGGCATCGGGAAGAGCCAGGTAAAGTACCAGGAATTGGCGCTTCTACTGAATGCACCAATTTCTGGGGCGGCTGTTAGTCTATAGTGTGGGGGGTAATAACTATGGGCCCTGCCACACTGAAAATACAAGCCCCAGCTGCCTATTTCTTCCTTGGCTGGCAATTTTTTTCTTGGCAATTAAAAATTGGGTGAAGCCCACAATCCTTTTTTTTTTTTTTAATTATTTATTTAAATAATTAAAACAAAAAAATGGGTTCCCATGTATTTTTCATTGCAAGCCAAGGTAAAACTAGGCAGCTGGGGGTGGCACACTATCTGTGCTGAGAATTAAAAATACAGGGGACCCATACACATTTTTTACCCATTATTTATTTTTTATTTTACAAACTATGATTGCAGGTTGGTTGCTATGCACTAATGTATATGGCAACCAAGCGCAGACAACGGTACAAATTGTGCATGCACAGTCTGAGTGCAACAGCCAATCACAGACGCTCTTACAGAGAGTGAGCATCTGCGATTGGCCATTGCAGTTCAGTGCAGTGAATATTCATGAAGCTTAATGAGTGGCCCCAGGCAGGCAGCAGGAGACTTGTGAGCTCTATCTATCCGTCTATCTACCTTCAGTAGGCATACTGGATCCAGTTCTACCAGATCCTGACTGATTTGGCAAACCAGATCCAGCGTTTATTGACATACATTTTAATTTATGCTGGATCATACTGAATGGATCCAGTCAGGTCCATGTTTTTAACTACTCCAAAAAATGCAGAATGTTGCGCTTTGTTGGTAGTTAAAAAAACAAAAAGAAAACAGTTTAACGCATTCGGCAGCAACTGGAAGCAACTGTCGCGCCCCGGGCAGGGGTACTCGGAGCCAGGCCCTCTCTTCGTCCAGTTCAGGCTTCGGGGTGTCACGGCGACGTGATCCGTCTCCGTGGGCCCAGGCGCGGCAATAAAAAGGGGGTGAAAAACAAAGGAATAAAGAGTTTTTATAAAATGTTCGTGACATCCACCGTGGGTCATGATCATCGATGTCGTTCAGACCCTGGGGATGATGATAATGGCGACAGCCAGAGATGGTGAGCCTCCACGGGTAGGGCTTTGTCCCCAGGGCAGTGTAGGGAGGTAAGGTCAGGGCTGATGCTCAGCCCTTCAGGGAGCTCCCACTGCGGCTTGAAACAATCAGTGTGCGGCTCTGCAGGTGAACTCCGTTGCTGTCGCATAAAATTACAGTCTCACACAAGTAGCGTTAAGCTTGACCGGGTGCTTTACTCTTAACTCTCAACAGCTCGCAAGGTACAGACAGTTCAACATAGGTTCAAACACAACCTTGCAGCTGGGACCGTTCAGTGACTGCACTGCATGCAGCTCCCGGCCACTTCAACAGGATGTCTATTAATAACTTTAGACGTAAATGCCCTGTACTCGAATATTCCACATAATCAAGGATTGAAAATAATAGATCAAATTTTGTTTGATGATAAAGAGATACAGGAATTACAAAGAAATTTTTGAAGTGGGGTATTGATTTTATATTAAATAATGTGTTCTCTTTTCAAAAAAATTTGTACAGGCAGATAAGGGGTTGTGCGATGGGCACGAGATTCACCCCCAGTTATGCGGGGCTCTATATGGGGGCGTTTGAATCTGTGTACATTGCGGGATCCCCTTTAGGTAAATCATATATAAGGTTTTACAAACACTTTATAGATGATTTAATTACCGTATATACTCGTGTATAAGCCGACCCCCCTACGTTTACCCCCAAAACCTGGGAAAACCCATTGACTTGTGTATAAGCTGAGGGTGGACCCCAGCACAGGTATACAGCCCCCAGCAGTGTGGTATACAGCAGCCTCCCCAGCAGTGTGGTATATACAGCAGCCTCCCCAGCAGTGTGGTATATACAGCAGCCTCCCAGCAGTGTGGTATATACAGCAGCCTCCCCAGCAGTGTGGTATATACAGCAGCCTCCCCAGCAGTGTGGTATATACAGCAGCCTCCCCAGCAGTGTGGTATATACAGCAGCCTCCCCAGCAGTGTGGTATATACAGCAGCCTCCCCAGCAGTGTGGTATATACAGCAGCCTCCCCAGCAGTGTGGTATATACAGCAGCCTCCCCAGCAGTGTGGTATATACAGCAGCCTCCCCAGCAGTGTAGTATATACAGCAGCCTCCCCAGCAGTGTGGTATATACAGCAGCCTCCCCAGCAGTGTGGTATATACAGCAGCCTCCCCAGCAGTGTGGTATATACAGCAGCCTCCCCAGCAGTGTGGTATATATAGCAGCCTCCCCAGCAGTGTGGTATATACAGCAGCCTCCCCAGCAGTGTGGTATATACAGGCCCCGGGTTGCAGCCACAGACCTGTAAGAGAATAGCTTTCATACTTACCCTCCTCGCTGTCATCGCGCGTCCTCGTCTCCTTCCCGCTTCTACCCGGCGTCATGTGACCGCGCACAATGACATCATTGTGGATGCGCCGGGTAGAAGCAGGAAGGAGACCGGAGGAGCGTGGGTAACAAAGTGGAGGGTAAGTATAAAAGCTATTCTCTTACAGGTCTGTGGCTGCAACCGGGGCCTGTATATAGCGCGGGGGGCCTGTATATACTACAGGGGGGGGGGGGAGAGCGGGGGGCCTGTATATACTACGGGGAAGGGGGGGGAGGAATCGGGGGGGCCTGTATATACTACGGGGTGGGGGGCGGGGGGCCTGTATATACTACGGGGGGGGGGAATCGGGGGACCTGTATATACTACTGGGGAAGCGCAATGTAATATGCACCGCACCCCCTGCCGCTGATGGACAGGAGGATGCAGTACATATTGCATTGCACTAATGAGCGGCCCCACGTGACCAGGCGCTCATATTACAGCCTCCCCCTGCCTCCTCCAGCCCCCAGACACCGGCCCCCCCACACTCAGCCGTATAGTGACTCGTGTATAAGCCGAGGGGGGCACTTTTCAGCACGATTTTTGTGCTGAAAAACTCGGCTTATACACGAGTATATACGGTATAATCTGGTCGGGTAGTGAACAAGAAGCTCTAGCATTTGTGGAAAGCTTGAATGTCAATCAATGGGGGTTAAAATTTACTATTAATATGTCTGATTATGAAATACAATACCTTGATCTAATGATCCATATAGACAAGCAAGGTATTTTGAGCACGTCCACCCATTTCAAAGAGGTGGACGTTAATAGTTATCTCAAATTTGACAGCAGTCAACTCCCTGTATGGATCAGGAATATTCCATACGGGCAATATTTGAGAGTTAGAAAAAATTGCACCTCCAATAGTGACTTTGTAAAAGAAGCTACCTATTGAAACGGAGGTTTAGAGAAAAGGGATACCCTAATAAACTTCTATCTGATGCTTTTAATAAATGCAAGCAATATACACCAAAGAATTGCATTAAAAAAATTGAAGATAAAGTACAGGAAAGAAGGAGCACTAGTACTAAGAATGGCACTAATTATTGTTGTAATTTAGTGACCACCTACAATAAATCCCATAGAAACATATATGGACTGATAAAGAACAACTGGTTCATTTTGTTAAGTGACCCTCTACTTTCCAAAATAATTCCTCTGAATCCTAGAATTGTTTTTAAAAAGGGAAGGAATCTACAGAGTTTGATAGCCCCAAGTAGAATAAGGGAGATTCAAGAGGTAGAAATAAGAGAACTGGAAAATATAAAAAAAGATTCTAAGGGTTCTAAATGTGGTTCTGGGAATTGTAAGTGCTGCACTTCTATATTTACATGGCAGCACTACTTTTATTTCCAATACTACAAAAGAAGTCTTTGAGATAAAATATAGATTTAATTGCCGTTCAAAGTTCGTTATTTACCTTTTGGAATGCCCTTGCGGGCACCTTGCGGGCACCAGTATGTGGGAAGAACAGTGCAATGCATGCAAGCGAGGCTTAATAAACACCGCTCAAATATAAAAAAAAGGTTTTCTATTGCATAGTATATCAAGGCACTATACCCATGTTCATGGAAGTGACCCATCCAGCTTACGGCTGGTTATAATTGATCAGATTCAAGAAGGAATTACAGATAGATTTGAAAAGCTCTGCAAAAGAGAGTCTTACTGGATATTTAGAATTAGAATGAGGACCCTTTCCCCCCGAGGGGTTAAATTTAACTGTAGGTGACTAATTAATTAATTGATCCTGTTCGAGAATAGTTTTTTTTATTGGTTTTTATGCAATATAATGTTTTATTGGTATGTATTTGTCGAATGGTTAGTTTTAGAAGTGTTTTAAGCGGTTTTAATTATTTAATTTATGTACTGTTTTTTATTTTTCATGTACTGCTTTTATATGAGAATTTTTATAGATGTATGAAATGGTTAATATTTATACACACCCCCAACCAATGAAATGTAGGTCTTGGGAATAAAAGGAGGGTTAACAAAGATTCCTTATCCACTTGAGAAATACGCATTGGGTGTTGAAACATGTTGTGGCAGGAGGAATCTTATTTATTTTTTGTCTAATAAATCAGGAGGTAACTTTTCAAAAACTTTGTTCTGCATAGTGTCCTTCCTTAGCGCCGCAACTTGGACACCACTGTTTGATATTTTACTTGGTTTTTGCCTCCCTATGGGAGTGTGGTGGTTGCGAGCTGCTTTAGTTGATAGGACCTTGCTGACGTGGAAAGCACCTGACGGGGTCCGGATCGAAGAAAAGTTGTTTTTTTTTTCCATCACGTTGTCAGCCTGGGAAGGAGCCGACGGGAGAGGATCTACAGCTGCTCCCTCACCATTGAGCCATCAGTCTTGTTGTGCAGATTGGGCACAACAAGAAAAGGTGAGTGAGCATAATAAAGATAATAGTTAACACGATAGGCTCTTTTACAACAGTGTGGCGCAATGATTATTATTTTTTTATTCACATACTTCAACAGGGCCGGCACCCTGGCTTCCACCCGGTCCCCCTAGTGTCCTCCTCTCCCCTGCGCACACTGTGGACCCCTTCTTCCTTCCCACGGGAAGCTGCCTGGGACCCGGACTAGCCATACCATGGCACTGGCCGCCGAGTCCGGATTCTTCCACTCTCCACTCACAGTCTATCAGGCTTTTCAGGTGTCTCGGTTTGGGAATTCGGTCCCTTCTCCTTCCACAGCTTGCCAGGAACATGAACCTGTGCTCACTCCTCGAGCCCTCCCAACTTAGTGTTCCTAAGATTGACTCTAGTTCCTTCATCCCCTTCCCGGGCTTTTCTCTGGCTCTCTCCCCTTCACTTTGCTCTCCCCTAAGTGCTGTGCACTTAGTTTTTAACATTTTTGTTGTTTGTGAGTTTGCAGTTTTGAATAAAGGTTTGGGTTAGATAGATAGATAGATAGATAGATAATTTTCCAAATTGCTGATGAGACCCCAAAAGCATCAAAACTTAATGTGACAATTAGAAAATTAGTGATCAGTGGCGTAACTTGAAGCTCATGGGCCCCAAATGCAAAAGCTTCAATGGGGTCCCAATTATTGTTAATCTTTAATAGCAATCTTTTTCTATAGGCCAAAAGGAACATTTGGGGCCCCCTAGGCTTCAGGGCCCAGGTACGATTGCAACCTCTGCATCTACTGTAGTTACGCCCCTGTTACTGACATATTCACATTTATCCGATCGATGCTGTTAGCTGCATATGTCGGCTGATCAGATGAGAGGGCATGTACAGGGATTGATGCGAGCTCAACGAGTGAGCTCGAATCAGAGTTAGGGACACAGCCAAAGACATTTATATGTCCTTTGTCGTGAAGGCGTTAAGCACCGTTTTCAGCACTGGAGCGGTGTAGTTCATCAGAAAATTTCTGTAGCAATTTTCATTGCTAAAAAGCAAACCAAAATCAATATTAACATCACTCCAGAACAGGGGTCTCAAGCATGCAGCCCCTGGGGCTTCACAGTGTGGCCCAAAGGCACCTTGGACATCTTGACAACACTGCGGTCCAGTCCAGAAAAGAGGACGATGAGGAAACAGAGGTGAGAAAAGTGTGTGTAAATGGAGGTCAGGTGAGAAGTGTGTGTGCGTGTGTAAAACAGGGAACATTACTCCATAAAGAAGAGAGACCAGGATGGGGCATTATTACAACTTGGAAACCAGGATGGGGAACATTACTACAAAAGTGAGGATCAGGATGGGACCACTATAATATGGAAACCAGGACGGGGACCAGGATTTAGACATCACAACAATATGGGTACCAGGATGAGGACATTACTACAAGAGGGAGACCAGAATGCAGATCACTACAATATGGGGACCAGGATTTAGACATCACTACAGTATGGGGACATTACTATAGTATAAGGACCAGTATAGGGGACATTACTACAATATGGAAACCAGGATGGGGATCACTACAATATGGAGACCAGGATGTGGACATCACTACAGTATGGGGACATTACTATAGTATGAGGACCAATATGGGGGACATTACTACAACATGGAAACCAGGATGGGGATCACTACAATATGGGGACCAGGATTTAGACATCACTACAGTATGGGGACATTACTATAGTATGAGGACCAATATGGGGGACATTACTACAATATGGAAACCAGGTTGGGGATCACTACAATATGGGGACCAGGATTTAGACATCACTACAGTATGGGGACATTACTATAGTATGAGGACCAGTATGGGGGACATTACTACAATATGGAAACCAGGATGGGGACCACTACAATATGGAGACCAGGATGTGGACATTACCACAAGATGGAGACCAGGACGGGGACATGAATACAAGAAGGGGAGTAGGACCCGGACATTACTACAAGAGGTAGACGAGGATGAGACATTACAAAAAGAGGTTGGCCAAAATTACTATATGGTGCGAATTGTAACGCAATATTACAAGAAAGGAATAAAATTATTTAAAAAAATTCAAAAGAATGCAACATTTTATTTACCACTAAATTATAAAATTAATATACCGTATATACTCGCGTATAAGCCAAGTTTTTCAGCCCAAAAATTGGGCTGAAAAGTCCCCCCCTCGGCTTATACGCGAGGCATACAGGCCCCCCTCACAGTTTGGCGCCCCCCCCTCACAGGATGGCCCCCGCATGCAGCGCTGCGCACATACATTACCTGGCTATCAGCTGTCACCCTCCGGTGGCGATTCGCTGCTCCTGGCTCAGGGCTGCATCTTCCTCTGTGTCTTCCTGCTTTGTGGCCGGGGCTCATCGCGATGACATCATCGCGATGCCAGCCGATCACGTGACAAGCAGGAAGACCGAGATCAAGATGGAAGCCGGAGCCAGCATCAGCGATTTGCCGCCGGAGGGCGACAGCTGATAGCCAGGTAATGTATGTGCGCAGCGCTGCATGCTGGGGCCATCCTGTGAGGGGGGGCGCCATACTGTGAGGGGGGCCTGTGTAATGGCACACTGCTGGGGCTGTATACTGTGCAGGGGACCTGTATACCACACTGCTGGGGCTGTATACTGTGCTGGGGACCTGTATACCACACTGCTGGGGCTGTATACTGTGCTGGGGACCTGTATACCACACTGCTGGGGCTGTATACTGTGCAGGGGACCTGTATACCACACTGCTGGGGCTGTATACCACACTGCTGGGGCTGTATACTGTGCTGGGGACCTGTATACCACACTGCTGGGGCTGTATACTGTGCTGGGGACCTGCTGTATACCACACTGCTGGGGCTGTATACTGTGCTGGGGACCTGCTGTATACTGCACTGCTGGGGCTGTATACTGTGCTGGGGACCTGCTGTATACCACACTGCTGGGGCTGTATACTGTGCTGGGGACCTGCTGTATACCACACTGCTGGGGCTGTATACTGTGCTGGGGACCTGCTGTATACCACACTGCTGGGCTGTATACTGTGCTGGGGACCTGCTATATACCACACTGCTGGGGCTGTATACCTGTGCTGGGGTCAACCCTCGACTTATACGCGAGTCAATACGTTTTCCCAGGTTTTGGGGCAAAAGTAGGGGGGGTCGGCTTATACACGAGCATATACAGTAAACAAAAAAAAATGCATGTTTGTTATCACCACATCCATAACAACCCAACCAATAAAAACGGTACCATAACCCATAGAATAAATGCCATTTAAAATAATAAACTAATCAAGCAAAAAAAATGTTAAAGTGATCAAAAAATGCATACAAAAAATATGGTATTACTAAAAATGTAATTTACTTCTACAAAGAAGAAATACAATTTTTTTCCTATGTGCAGCCCACATTTCCAGCTGAGTTTAAGACCCTTTTCTAGATAATGTGCAACTAGCGAGGAAGGACATAATATTAATAGAATAATATAGGCCTTAGAATATACTGGTTATTCTCACATCTGAGCCCCAGTGTTATGTTAGTGGAAGGTTCCACGTTATTCAGTGGTGCTGAAGTTAGATAAGCAGGCAATGACCCTTTCTGGACATTAGTTATCCTTAATTTACCAACAGAAAACCAGAACCAGTTACTAATACATAATGTGTGTTCACTAGTCACAAAATAAAATAACACTTAAGTAAACAAAAATTACAGCAAGGTACGTTTTTACAGTATTTTCACAAAGACAAATCCTAGTTCCACAAAGTACACCACGTAATCATGCAAATTAGTCGAACAGGCCAAAAAGCTAAGAAAAACAATGTTTAAATACCTTTTTCATATTCGCTCCAGCGTAACTTTTCGATTCTTCTTTAAACTGAGGTAATCTGGAAGAAAAATATGACATTGCAGTATTTGATATTACATATCTGAATATATCAGCAGTATGCACATTGTTAGACAGTTAATATTCATGCGCTATGTTATTTCTACCTTCTTTATCTTTTTATTCCTCAAAAGCTAATTAAAAAAAAAATAAAGCAAAGAAAAAAAAAAAAAAACTATTTAGGCAATACAAAAAAAGTGAAATATCAACTCTTAACGACATCAGCCTGGCATTTTGCGGGAGTGAGAACGTCACTTATATTATGAGTTGGAGCTCGTGGTCGTGACACACAGATAATTGAGTTTTGAAGGTCAGTGTTTTGCAGTAGCAGTTTCAAATTTTCACCTGTATGATTTGTAATGGCAGATCATTAATGGAAAACATCCTGCGAGTGCCAACTCCTTACATTTGTGCTTTGGCTGCAATCACAATAAAAGGATTTCTTATCGAAATTAAAGAAAAATAATTTAGAGCTTATCCAAGTATCCAAGTTTAACTAAACAAAATAAGGTGGTCGAAAAAAAAAGAAAAAATGAAAAGCTTAGTCATCTTATCTTATATATAATTGCGAAGTGGCTCATCCATTTCCGTCAGGATGTCCGCCTATGTCACTTCCGGCCACACCCTATTTGTCACCAAGTCATGGGTGTAACAATATGGCGTCCAGTAGTGTTCCATGCCACTCACCACCGCCAGTGGCCCGATTACCGACGCATCCACGTCACACACATCCCCTCCGTACGCATACGAACGTCGCCTGCCGCATGCCAATATGGCGGCCACTAGTGTCCCGCTGCATGCTCCCCTGCTCGCTGCCAGCAATCTGCCCGGTCTCCTCCCCTCCTCACGAACCCGACTCACCTCTCTGCCTCCCATTGCCTACAAGACCTTTGATAGTGTTACAGTCACGTGACTGATCACATGACTGTGACATCACTACAAGACTGACAGTCCCACACTGCACTCAGGTGTACAAGATGGGGAGGGGGGGACAGAGAGTGGGTGGAGACAGGAGTGGGGTGGAGACAGCGCTGGGGGGGGGGGAGACAGCCGCAGGGGGGGGGGGGAGGAACAGCCACTGGGGGGGGGGGAGGGAGACAGCCACTGGGGGGGGGGGGAGGGAGACAGCCACTGGGGGGGGGGGGGAGGGACAGCCACTGGGGGGGGGGGAGGCAGACAGCCACAGGGGGGGGGAGACAGCCACTGGGGGGGGGGGAGGCAGACAGCCACAGGGGGGGGGGGGGGGGGGGGGGGGGGGGGGGACAGCCACTGGGGGAAGGGAGACAGCCGCAGGGGGGGGGGGGGAGACAGCCGCAGGGGGGGGGGGGGGAGGACAGCCGCAGGGGGGGGGAGGGAGACAGCCGCAGGGGGGGGGGGGAGGGAGACAGCCGCAGGGGGGGGGAGGGAGACAGCCGCAGGGGGGGGGGGGAGACAGCCGCAGGGGGGGAGGGGAGACAGCCGCAAGAGAGGGGAGGGGGGGGAGGGAGACAGCCGCAGAGCGGGAGGCAGCCGAGAGCGGGAGGCAGCCGCAGAGCGGGAGGCAGCCGCAGAGGGGAGCGGGAGGCAGCCGCAGAGGGGGAGGCGGGAGGCAGCCGCAGAGGGGGAGGCGGGAGGCAGCCGCAGAGGGGGAGGCGGGAGGCAGCCGCAGAGGGGGAGGCGGGAGGCAGCCGCAGAGGGGGAGGCGGGAGGCAACCGCAGAGGGGGAGGCGGGAGGCAGCCGCAGAGGGGGAGGCGGGAGGCAGCCGCAGAGGGGGAGGCGGGAGGCAGCCGCAGAGGGGGAGGCGGGAGGCAGCCGCAGAGGGGGAGGCGGGAGGCAGCCACCGGAGGCGGGAGACAGCACCGAAGAGGGGAGACAGCCACCGAAGGGAGGGAGACAGCCACCGAAGGAGGGAGACAGCCACCGAAGGGAGGGAGACAGCCACCGAAGGAGGGAGAACAGCCACCGAAGGGAGGGAGACAGCCACCGAAGGGAGGGAGACAGCCAAGAGGAGAGAAAGACTGCCACAGATAGAAGAGAGACAGCCACAGAGGAGAGAGACAGCGTACAGACACTGCCCTCCCATACAATAGCATCAGGCCCACATCAAGTGTATATATATATATATATATATATATATATATATATATATATATATAAACATATATAGATTGATTTTCTGTTTGAACACACAAACATGTATACTACATACTAATTTACAGCCCTGCTTCATCATTATTGGAACCCATAAAGTTTACGTACATAATGTAGAATATCTCCTGAAAAAAAAAAAATGAATCAAGTGAAACAGCTTTCTGTATAGAGACTCATGTGAAATACAAAAGAGCAAATAATAAACAACAAAAATAATAGGCGGGAAAAATAGAAAAACTTAGCTTGCTGTGACACTTTTGTTTGAGGACATTAGAACTGCTATCATTAGCAAACATAAGACTTCCAAAAGGTATAAGGCCATCTCCAAAGATCTTGGTATTCCTTTTTCAACAGTGCACAATGCTACTAAGAAATTTGGCAGGCATGGAATCATCAAGAACCTCCCTGGATGTGGGGGAAAGAGGAAAATTGACAAGAAATGTCTACGAAGGTTGGTGTGAATGTTGGAAAAAACACCATGTCAAACATCTAAAGACCTGATGCCCAAACTGGAACAGTCTTGGGGTCATGGTTCCAACAAGTACCATACGCCGCACACTAAACCAAGCTTGTGGGCGAAGGCCAAGGAAGAAACAATTGCTGAAGAAAAGACAAAAAAAGAACAATTGACCTTTGCCAAAGAGTACCTTGACAAACCACAATCCTACTGTGAAAATGTTGCAAAGTAACTGTGTGACAGCACAATGAAGCTTATCAAAGAAAGAACACCCTATAAACCGTTAAGCATGGTGGAGGATTCATAATGCTGTGGGGCTGCTTTGCTGCATCTGGAACTGGAGGCCTTGACTTTATCACAGAGACTTCAGCATGAAATTCCTACCCAGTGTAAGAAAACTTTGTTTGAATCGAAGTTCATGGGTCCTCCAGCAAGACAATGACCCAAAGAACACATCCAAAAGTACACAGGAATAATTGAAAAAGACTAAATGGACTGTTTTAAAATTGCCAGCAATGAGTCTTGACCTCAATCCCATAGAAAATCTTTGGGATGAGCCGAAATCTGCCATTGGGAAAAAAAATCCTGCAAGCATTCAAGAGCTTGAACAAACTGCAAAGGAAGAGAAAATACCAGCTGAGAAGTGCAAGAAGCTTATATATACAATAAACATTTGGAGGCTGTCATCGATGCCAAAGAGTCTGCAACCAAGTATTACCGTATTTTTCGCATTATCAGACGCTTTTTTGTTCCCCCAAATTTTGGGGGTAATTAGGGGGTGCGTTTTATAATCTGAATATACAGATTATATACTACAGGGCCCAGGGGAGGTGGGGGCAGCTCTGGAGCGGGACTGAGGCGGGCTGCTCAGCCAGCGTGAGATCTCCTTCTCCCGCTCATATAATATGCCCTGCTGCTGTCCATCACCATGGTGCTGAAACCGCACCGTGATGATGTACTGGGGAAGCAGCGCATATTATATGTCCCTGCGCCTCCCGGTGATTTCACATGCTCCCCCTGTCCTGGCTATGGCCCCCATGCTGCTGCCCATTGTAAAATAAAAAAAAACCTTAACTTACCTCCTCCAGCGCTGTCCTCCCGGTGTCTCTCCAGTCTCCCTGCTGCTGCTGTGATCGGGCACGCAGAGATGATATCACTCTGCTGTGCCGATCACATGACCAGCATTACCAGGAAGTTGAGCAGCAGCACAGAGAGAGACACCGGGAGCACAGCGCTGGAGAAAGCAAGTAAAGCTTTTTTATTTTACAATGGGCAGCAGCATGGGGGCCATAGCCAAAACAGGTGGGACGTGCGCTGCCACAGGGGGACGTGCGCCGGCACAGGGGGACCTGCGCCGGCACAGGGGGGCTATATCCAATATAAGGGGGCCATAACCAGATTAAGGGGGCTAATTTTAGGATGGGGGGGCTATATCCCAGGATGAGGGACCATGTACCAGGATGAGGAGGCTATGAGGGACATATACCCTATATGATTTGTTAGACAGACGGACACTGGCATTATAAGACCGACCCCATTTAACATTGAAAATTATTTTTTTCTCTTTTTTTCCCCAAAGTTGGGGGTGGGTCTTATAAACTGGTGCATCTAATAAAGTGAAAAATACGGTAATTAGGGACCCTTTATTGCTGCATATGCTGTTTATTCTTATAAAATGCAACATGTAAGTTGACAATGTTTTATTGTTGTATTACTTTGAATCACAAATTAAAAAATTCTGAGGGTATAACTTTGATACATTTCCACTTAAAGAGGATCTGTCACCCTCCCACTGCCTGTGTGCCGCCTCCTACTGTGCTGTTTATGCTTTGTCAGGGCAGGAATCTGGAGCGGACGTCAGGACAAATAATTTGCACGCTGTGACTGACAGAGGAGGAAAGCATAAATATCACAGCAGGAGTGGGCACACAGAGGCAGTGGGAGATGGAATGGCCACAGTCAATCGAGTTCCCTCCAGCCACAAAGACTGCCTCCATGCTTCTAACTGAAGTTTTACAAAGGCTATATCTCGGGGTACACAGCACACAGACACATGGGGGACCCACTTCCCTGAATGCAGCAGACATGCTGCATTCAGTGCTGCACCTAGATTGCCATGCAGCAGGGGGGGTGACAGGTTCTCTTTAATTCTGAAGGTATTGTACAGTATATCAAAAAAGCAAAGGGGTGCGAATAGTGTTGAGCAGCACTGTATGTTTCCTCACATTAAGAAACCCTTGCATGACTTCAGAAAATTCAACATTCATACTAGATAGGGGCATTTATTGCAAACGTTAGTTATTTTACACAGCCTGAGTCAATCAACAAGCTTTTCGTTTGCAGCAATTTGCATTGCTATCGTATTGGCAGGGTTGTAATTGGCCGACACTCAAAGTGACCCGGTCTGTATAAAGATTGGATCATGTGTTGCGCCGCCATTTTGTTATGAATACCATCGAAATGGATGCTATTGGAGTCAGGGACAATGTTAGCTTACAGTGGGTGGTATATGTGTTTAGCACAGCAGAAAGATTCATCACAAACATTGAAATTGTATGAAAATTGGTGCAGTGTCCGTAAACTTTGACAACCTGGTCTGTCTGGGTCAACTCACAATAATGGCTCGGTATCTGTCTTTTACAATCTGTGCTCTGTGGGTGAATTCTGTCAATCTAGGTTGAACATATATGCTGTCTTGCGCTGCTTAGGGTACCATTACACGCTTCAATGCCGCTAATATATCACCAACGATCTCACGGGAACGCGGTCGTTAGGACATCTTTTTGACATCCTTGGTGAGATTTCACAAGTCTAGATATCGTGAACGAAGCACCAACATGTAGTGAGCAGCTATCGTTCGCACAACCCAGCGAACTATACTTGTTCACTGTTGTGATTAGGCGAAGTCGTCAATGACATCGTTATTCGCGGTGTCACACACAACAATGCAGCAGGTTGGTTGATCGAGGATCGTCTGATTTGAGAACATGTTCTCAAATCTGCGATCAACAATCCAACAATTTATCATAGTCATATCTCGGTGTAACAGGCAACGACGTTCTAACGATGTCGTTTGAACAACTCCAATCCCGTGACGTTTGAGCGATATCGTTCACGATCTCGTACCATGTAACAGGGCATTTAGAGTACTTATATTGCCAGCGCTGCTGACTTGCAGTGGACGAACCATCTTGATCACAAATTCAACCACAAGATTTTCAACTGCAGCTCTGTAGTGTATGCTATTGGAGCTGACATTTTGGTCCTGTGGGGGAAAAACTGTTAAGCCAAGCAGCATAATACTCCATCCCTTCCTGAAAGAACATAGTTGGCACCTGAGGAGTAGGGGCATTTTTTCTCAACCTTACCCCCTTGCAAATCAGCAAGGTGGTGTGATCCCCAGTCAGGCACCACTCAATTCAGAATTTTGGCTGGAGTTCCATGGCCCATCCAATGTAAAATTGGGTGCTCTGTGGTGGATCTCTACCAAGCAAGGCTGAGAGAGCCACGCCACACCAGGTGACGTCGCCGGAGATGTCGGCGGCGACAGGGGGAGCGCGCACGTTTCTGGCGCCCCGCCAGCGTCACCGTCGCATGTTTACATGCGGCGACCCTCCGGCGATCTGACAGGCGCGTGCCGCTAGGGTGTCTAAAAATCTCAGCAGCGGTGCCTGGCAGATTGCCGTCCCCCATTTACATGGATGTAACATCGACCGTGCCTGTTTAGAGCACTGCTCTGAACAGACCATCAATCGTCCTGCCTTCACATTAGGCGTCGCCAGCGTCGCCTAAAAAATCTCCGCCGACATCGCCAGGTGTGACGATACCCTGAGAGTTAACAGGGAAAACGGGCTCTGTAGGAGCCTTTTATAAAACCCGGCACTCTGTGGAGCAGCTATGCCAGTCTAGGCAGCACCAACTCTGATAAAAGGGTCTGTTTGGGGCATTTGGCAAATTTTTCCTGTTGGTAAACGGGTCACTATAGGCTGTGTAGATCGAGAGTGAACACAGGCTCTGTAATAAGAAAGAAAAAAAAATGGTGCCTTGGGGGGGGGTTTGGTAGGGGAGGGAGGGAGGGGAGTAACTTTAGAAATATAGGCTGTGTGGGTGCACGTGGAAAAAGGCTCTGTAAAGGTCTGTTGGAGAATTGGTGTTCTGAGTGAATTTGCCAGTCTTAGCTGTGTGTGTCAATTGTGGAGACAGGCTTTGTTGGGGCCTATATTTAAAATTTGTGCTCTGTGGTTTAACTCTCCCAATCTTTACTGTCTGAGTAAACACTGAAAACAGGCTCTGTAAGGGCCTTTTTGAAAACTGGTGGTCTGTGCAGGAACTCTACAAATATAGACAGTGTGGGTCAACTGAGTAAACAGGCTTTGTTGGGGCCTTTTTGAAATTTTTGGTTTGGCTCCATCTGGGAACTTTGGCAATTTTGGCTGTGTGGATAAGCTAACAATCATTACAATGAACCAGGAGTGGATCACACACTATTTGTCTACCTTTGGCTGCACCATGCCATTGTTGTACTCTATTTGAAATAAAAATTTGAGGGTCCTAACCAAAAAATACAACTAACAAAAAATATTTAGTTAAAAAGTGTTGTCTACCTCCTCTCCTCTGTCTCTTTCACCTACACCGCCACATCCACTTTCTCCTCCATTTGAACTTCTGCCTCCTGGTTCAAGCCTTTATTTTCTTGTTTATTATATCTTAGTCTAAAGGGGTTATGGTTACAGTGTCGGTCAGGCTCTGCCGGGGCCTATGCCTAAAATTGCTGCTGTGTGAGTGAACTCTGCCAATCTTGGCTGTGTGGATCATCAGTGAAAACAGGTCCTGTAGGAGCCTTTTTGTAAATTTTAGCTCTTTGGTTGAACTATGACAATCTCTGAGGGGTCACTCTTAAAATTTCTATTTTATTCATTTAATTTCTATGTAACATTGAATGCTGTGGTCACAGAACTCCTTAAAGACATTTCCCTATTCACATTTGTTTGCAATCATCCTGCTCTTAGCCCCATTTTACTTCCTTTTGCAAGCCCCTAGTCCTTGTAACGACCATTTTACAGTTATTTTACAGGATGGAAGTTCTGGTCTCCATTGATCTGTATGTATGGAGTTCGGTGTCCGGGGTCAAGTTCGAGTCAAGTTCGGTTCCCAAACCCAACTTTTTTAAAGTCTGGCTGAACCCGAACATCCATGGATAAGCTCATCTACTTCACAGCACAGGTAAAGTTTTGACTACAAATTAATTCCACTTAATTTCTTTACACAAAAAAGGTTAAGGCTACAAAAAGATGAGCAAAGCCTTATCAGCCAGAATGCTGAAGCAAAAGTTATCTAAAATGTAAAGGCGGCGTCACACGCGTCAATATCGCGAGCGACATCGCCGAAAAGTGACGCATCAGTGATGTCGCTTGCGATATCGCAAGTGTGTCGTGCTGTGTAACAGCGCGACGCAACTGCGATCTATCACTGGTCGCAGGTTGACAGGTTTACCAGCATAACGTAAAGCTGTCAATCTGCAACCAGCGATTAGAGTGGATCGCGCCGTCCGACACCGCAATAGCGATGTTGGCGGCGATCCAGCCAATACCGCAGTATTGCTGCGGATCGCTCGCTGGGCTGATCACAGCCAAGCGAGCGATGGCTCCGCCCGCATCACTGTGGCGTCACCGGCAACATCCTGGTATGTGACACCAAGGCTGCGATGTCAGAAGCGAGCACGCACCCGCGCATCGCTTCCGACATCGCAGCTTTGGTTGCTGCGTGTGACGCCGGCTTAAAAGTTAAACCTGCAATCATCTCACACATATCCTGGCTAACCGTGGTAGTTAACACCAAAACAGTTAAGTCTTCTGATGAGAAAAGACAGAGAATGGAGATGTAATTTCACTGCCGTTAGATAAAACAGCAGAAATCCAAACTGGGGCGAGCGTTTCCTGTGACACAATATGGCATACACTGAGGAAGAATGCGCATGCATGAGTGTAAATCCACAAAGCAAGGCTCTCTTCAAGCCAATGCACACAAAAAGCCCACCTACATTTAGCCAGGGCTGAAATAAATAAAGACTACTGGGACTACACTCTGGAGTGATGAGACCAAGACAAATGTTTTTTGCTACTTATGGCTTCAAAATTGTATGATGTCACAAAGGTGAGGAGGAGTTCAAAGGAACATGAATAGTGCCTACAGTGAAACATGGTGGTGGCAGGGTACGTATGTGGAGCTGCATTTTTTTGATGGGTTAATGAATTTACAGATCTACTGTTCTACTATAATGAATAGATTCAGTGGCCAAGTAGGTCTCCTAAACTGAACCCAAACACACACCTACAGAGATTTTTGAAAAGACAAGCAGAGCATCTCTCTCCAACCAGCATCCAGGCTTTAAAGTGGTTGCTCTATGATGGGAGGGGCTAGAGGCAGAGGGAGGGGCTAGAGTTAGAGCCCCGCCCCTCATCACAGTGCCAACCCACATAACCTCTCTCAGTGATGGGAAAGTCTTCAGTGAATACAGACTTTACCTTAGAATTGAGTATTTTGATAATGACTGATCGCTTCTGGCAAGCCGATTTGCCTAATAATATTACAAAGTTTTTGATTTTCATGTAAAATAAAAAATAAAAAACATTGGTTACGCTTAGTTCATACAAAATACAAGATATGGTCGTTTCTGATTTTTACATCAGCTTAATTTGTATGAAAAGGAAGATTTTGTAATGAAATACATATCAACCTTACTTTCAAGGTATGGATTAAAAATAAAAATGTTCTATGAAACTCAGTTTTGTCAATTTGAGATATTGATTAAAATCTTACTTTTCAAACATAGTGTCATCATTTATGCTGAACACTGTATATTTGTCAATAAAATATAATCCACAAAGGAAAGAAGCATATTAAAAGTGACATATTAAAGAGTGAGGACTTTTATTGGTCTGATGCAACATTTCAATCCATAGGGTTTAAACCTTTTAAACAAGATCATTGCACAATTTGCTGCAAATCTCTATATGACTGTAAGCATGAGAGCATGTTCTCATCACATCCAGACTAGATCTGACTTTTCACCTTTACAGTACAGAAGGCCATTGCGATGCAGCTGGTGACTGTTTAGTTTGCTGGGTCATGCAAGATGCCACTTAAACTTTGCTTAACAAATTTCTAGTGACCGGATGACATCCACGCAAATGTTTTATGTATATTACCAATATCGACTTGGTGAACCTATGCATCTCATTCTTCACTCAAAAGCAAAACGGTATCATAATCAAATAGTGGGATAAAAGACATTTCCACATGTGTAAGGGACCACTGCATTGGCTATCTGCATTTCTCCACTAACCTATACACAGCAAAATTGGTATACACTCTGTAATAGAAAGTGGATTTGTACTGTAACGAAAGCCTTAGTATTTAAATGATTACGACAAAATTGTAAAACATTCAAAATAAAAAACAGCCCAGTTTTTAAATGTCAATATGGTCAGAACAGAACAGGATTTACAGGGAAGATGTATAGGGATTTACCCTGAACAGCATCTTCTGCGTGAACAGAACAGAGGTCCTTAGTCAGAACTCAACTCGAATACTATGTGCAGTTCTGGGCACCACATTTTAACAAACATATCAACAAACTGGAGCAAGTTCAGAGAAGAGTGGTGACCGGTCTGCAAACAATGTCCTATGAGGAAGAGTTACAGGATTTGGGAATATTTAGCATGCAAAAAAGAAGACTGAGAGGAGACTTAATGGTTGACTGCAAACATCTCAAGGGCTGTCACACTGTAGAGGGATCATGTTTACTCTCATTGCACAAGGAAACACTAGAAGCAATGGGATGAAACACATGAGATATTAGAAAAAACTTTTTGACAGTGATCATGATAAACGAGGGGAAGGGGCTGCCAAGAGAGGTGATGAGTTCCTTATCAATGGAAGTCTTCAACCAGAGGCTGGAAAGACATCTGTCTGGGATGATTTAGTAAATCCTATTTTGAGCAGGGGTCTGGGACATGTGAGGGGAGCAACTTATCGCTGAACACAGCAATTACATGACTTTGGCTGCAGAGGTCACATGCTGTCTGGCAGGGATAGGAAGCAAAGAGGATGATGGGGGAGCCGCCATTGCCATAAGGTATGTACAGTAAGGCAAGCATACATTTTATATTTTTTATTATATGCAAAGCTCGGAACCATTTTTTTTTCTAAATTCAAGGTTAGACAAACCCCCTAAATATTTATTATATAGTATATATTATAATACATGTAGAATTTCAACTAATACCATGTCTTCACACAAGTGCGGTCCCTGCAGCAGCTGCTTGTACGCTATTCTACCAGTTGTGGGTTTCACAACTGACTAAGGTGAGCAATTCCACATCGACAAGTGAAAGTTTTTAATTGAGATAAGACCCTATATGCGCATTCTTTCTTTCACAGATGTCTTCACACATGACAGTATAAGGACAAAGGATTTTTATACAAAAATACTAACTAAAAACAAATCCCAATGAGTCCTGACAAATCACTAAAGAAGTAAATCAATTTTTGGTGTTAAAAAAAAAAAAATCACAACTATAATATATTATATAATATTAATATTGAAACCACCCTGGTGATATAAAGTTGCTGAAGGCATAATGGTGGCAGCTGAGCACTTTAGTAGCACAAGAAAATTAGAATATCCACACAATAAAGGTTGTCTATTCTTGTGCTACACTGATTTTCTGTGCTCTTTATGGCCACACATGATTGTGAGCAAACAAGGACGGCATCACATATGTATCCTATATGGTGCATAGACAGAGATTGTTAAAGCAGGAGATGAGCATTTATCTGAGAGGCCAGGCTCTTCTGCAAAGTGTAAATCAACCTGTTATCTGCATGTGACAGTTTTATTTTTCTTTAGCCTGTGCACCAAAGATCCTTTTATTAACCCTAGCAAGCTCCGGTCAGTCTCTCCTGTTCAGCATTAATTACACAGTTTGAGACAAAACTATGCAGTGGCTTAGTCATCTCAGGTAGGGTAAAGCATTCATAAGTGCTGTGCTGTGATTTAAAGACGCAGCCAAGGAGGTCTGGCAATGTTAACCTTACTAACTGCTGACTATAAGACACCAGAAGAAGAGGATATCTTGATAAAAACATGTATTTAAGGCTGCGTTCACACATTTGCGTATTTTGCTGCGCTTTTTTACGCGCGCTTTTTGCCGCGTTTTTCGGCCGCGCAAAAAAGCGCAACAAAATCTGCAGGGGCTTTCACACACTGCGCTTTCTTTACTCCAGAAAGCGCAGTGATGTCACAGAGGGGAGGAAGAATCCTGCTTCCTCCTCCCCTCTGTGACAGCCCCATAAGATTTCACAGTGTATTAACATACACTGTGAAATCTAAATTAAACAGAGGCAAATGTATGTAAAATAAAAAAGAATCAATACTTCACCTGTCCGGTGCCTTCTCCCGCTGTCTGGTGCCTTCTGCCGCTCTCTGGTTCCAAATGAGAGCTGTACTGAGAAGACCTGTGGTGACGTCAGAGGGGGGGCGTTCCCGGGGCGTTCCCAGCGCTGATTGGCTGTTCGCGGTCATGTGATATGTATCACATGACCGCGAGTGCCTGGGAACGCCCCTCTGACATCACCACAGGTCCTGTCAGTACACCTCTCACTTGGAATCGGAGACCAGACAGCGGGAAAAGGCGTCGGACAGGTGAAGTATTCATTCTTTTTTATTTTCCATATACATTTGCCTCTGTTTAATTTAGATTTCACAGTGTATATTAATACACTGTGAAATCTAATGGGCGGCCACAGCTGTCACAGAGGGGAGGAGGAAGCAGGATTCTTCCTCCCCTCTGGGAGAAGTAGCTGCGTAAACAACTGACATATCAATTGTTTACGGAGCTGCGCTTTCTCCCGGAAAACGCAGTGCGTATTTTTACGCAATGTCTGCACTGCAAAGTGAATTTCCCATTCACTTTGCAAGCAGACAAAAGGCACATTGCGTATTTTGAAAAGCGCGCGTAAAAAAAACGCGGCAAAATACGCAATGTGTGAACGTAGCCTTACAGTCAGAAAAATACAGTAGGTAAGCAGGAGTTGGGTCTTCATGGTAAACAAGCAAACCCATCTCCTTCTATTCACAAGTTTAATTCTGTGTATGCAAAAAATATTTATAGAATCTTATAATCTGTATATACAATTTAAAAAAAAAATCTAATAAAAGTATTAATTTATACATAAGTAAATAACTTTTAAAAATTCAGATACAAGATTAAAAAGGTGGCCCATAAAACCAAGACCTGATCGCTATAAATGACTTTTTCATCTGGAGAACAACAAGCAAACCTTGATCTTAGGCTTGGCAGCATGTGCTCAAGGTCCTACAATTACTTTTATTTCCTTTTGTCCACACTCCAAGAAGACAGATGAGTATCGGCACATCTTGCCCTGTGGACCCCATATAAGTGTAGAATATGCCAGTCCTCGGGGGGCCGTGTCAGCAAGGCACAGGCAAACACTAGAAGGTTTACCTTGAGAAGAGCAGCTGCACCATGTCGACAAGAGTATGCTCTGCAGATTTTCTCAATAACTCTGCGAAGACAAAAACAAATAACACAGGTGTCATTACGTTGTGTGATATTATCAAGAGGCTTCTGAAAGCGGTCTCCCCTCCATTCCTTGTTTACAGAGGATTACGGAAAATTTATTAAAACCAGGCCAGTGTTCACCCCTTGACTCAGTGAGTGCAATGTGTGTAACACCAGATGGTGCTGTGGAGCTGATAGAGCAATGCAGACACCAGGGAGAGAACCAACTGAAGGATCAGCAGAAGATTACACCTGTAAAAGAGAACTACAAGTGTGGTATCAAAGGCCCTTTATATGTTCACAAAAGGTTGAGGCTCAGTTCTTACTCTGTACTCAAGTTTATAAACCTGACACTTGCTTCTTACCTCTCCTGTATCCTTAAAATAGGGCTTTTGGACTTACTTAACATGTCCAGCACAAAGAAATACACCATGTGTATATACTGTATACATACACATGCATTGCCCATGAACAAAGTGTATGTACACATATACAAACACACATATATGTATATAACTCTGGTTAAGTACATTACCCATACTTCAGGGTTTTTCGGTCCATGTCTTTCTAACTAAATATCTCATTGTACCATAATAATGATTAAAAGCCTGATACCATTTACTACAATAAATGTATAACATAAATATGGGTCATGTATGAGGGAGTCTGAGTCATGGAGTCATATTCAGGGAAACTGATGACTCTGATGGTGGGTTTACACACACCAACTTATCTGTCCAACTTCTGACCAACTTGCTGGTTGCAGTGAAATCATGGACACATTGTAACATTTTGTGGCTGTGTACAATGGAGCAATGTGTCCATGATTTCACTGCAACCAGCAAGTTGGTCAGAAGTTGGACAGATAAGTTGGTGTGTGTAAACCCACCATGAGGTTTGGCTTAAAGTGCCGTTACACAGCACGACATCGTTAACAGTGTAATTGATACATCACGGGTTTGGAGGCGTGCCAGTGACATTGTTAGGATGTCGTCGCGTGTAACACCGAGATTCAACAACGATAAGTTGTTGGATCGTTGATCGCAGGTTTGAGAACATGTTCTCAAACCTCACGATCACCGATGAGCCAACCTGCTAGATCGTTGTGTGTGACACCGCGATAACGATGTCGTTGGCGACATTCAAAGCAATGATCAGGTATCGTCTGCGGGGGTTTGCGAACAATACCTGCTCACAACATCGTTGGTGAGTCGTCCACGATATTTAGACGTGTGACATCTCACCAACGATGTCAAAACAATGTCTGCAACGACTGCGAGCCTACGAGATTGCTGCGAACATCGTTCCAATGTCGTGCCGTGTAACGCTACCTTTACTGACTCCACAGACCTAATTTATGGTGTTTTGTTTAGATTTTATTAAAGGGTTATTTCATCTAAACAACCATCAACCCTGAGAACAACCACAAGTCAGAACATTATCACCCATCCTATGGATAGGCTTGTCCAATTATAAATAACCCATTCAAGTGGATTTCCCATTCGGACAGACTATTTCCATTCAATCTTAGGGGTTCTGTGTGGCAGTATATTTCAATTAAAGAGGAACTCCGGGGAGAGAAAACTCTTTAGCACAGTCCCGGCCCTCCTTCATGATGTAGCAGAGCTGTACACTGCAGTTCTGGAATCTATAGTTCGCTTATAATTGAATAAAATCATACCTGCTCTTTTGCTCTGACCCCCTCCCTCAGGGGTCAGAGAATATCAGCCTCACGCTGTTGGTGATAGCTGGAGGTGTGTTGGGGGTGTGGATTCCATGAGCTGCAGGATCATCCTACCCTTCCAGCCCCCTCACACTTCTGTATGGGAAGAGGGCATGGCTGCCGACCCCTTGGTCATAGTACAATTCTGCTCCTGATATACATCCTATGTAATGCATGATCAGGGGTGTTCTAGCGTGAAATAGAAATCATTCAACCAAGCAGGTAGAAATACAGGCTGTGATCTTTTGCTGTACAATGGTGCATATGATGGTACATAATGTGTGCTGTCATGTTTGAGGCTGGGAGTAGAGGCAGAGCATTGCATTGATCAATTCATCACTGGCATGGTCTCTTCCCCCATAGCAGTTGGTAGATTCCTGTCCCCTAAAACTGTAGCACTATGGATATTGATTTTGTCTTTGAAGGTATGAATCTACAAAGCATTTTTTCAGATATGCAGTATGTCATTTTTATTTTTACATTCTTCTCAGCATTCATGCTGCCTTTATTTGCAGTGTTTTTGGATGCAGATTACATGTGTATTTTTTCTACACTACTGCCCATGCAGAAGTGTGAGAGGGCAGGATTGTAATTATGATCCTGCAGCTCCCAGCATCCCCGCTCCCGACACATTTCCTCTTCTCACCAACAGCATATAGCTGACATTCTCGGACCCAGGGAAGGGGGGTTAGGGAAAAGACCAGGAATGATGTGTTATTGAATTATAAGCGATCTATAGATCCTATAAGTGCAGTGTACAGCACTGCTTCATCTTGTAGAAGGGCTGGGACAGTGCTAAAAAGTTTTCTCTTCCTCAAATTCCCCTATAACTGTCCGCCAGGGGTTTCGACACCGAAACGTTATGCAGCCAGACCCCAGCCATATATGCCATGCGCTCCCATCTCCTGAAGACTACTTACCGCTCAGTCTCATCTCAAAGCATATCCGGAAGCAGGACTGCATGATCTCACACACAGACTCATTGGTCAAGTGGGCACCTACTGGTGTGAGCAGCAGGGTGCGCAAAACCTGGACACAAACAAATATTCAATTATAAACTGGAGGGTTACAAAAGTTTACCCCAAAAATGAAGGACACCACAGAAGATACAGTACATGTGGAGTAGGAGCTTAGTGATTATTCTGGATAATAAACAACATCCTCCTCTTTCCATTATACTGATGATTTTCACTATTCTCTGCACTTCTTTCTCCAGCCCTTCCCTCCCAGAAAATAAAATACTGTGGTGCACCCTGACAAATGCTTGAAATCAATTAATTGAAGCGTTTAATTATCTTTTATGTGAAAAAGCTTTTACTTCAGGTACATGAGACCTCTGTTTAAAAATAACATTAGGCGAAAATCTCTTTCAGAGTCAAAACATGGCCCGTGTCTCCGTGTAACAGGATACAAAGAGCTTAAGCAATTCATCTAATTGCCCCCTGAATAAGGACAGGGGGGATGCAGTCCCCTCTCTCGAGTTACCTGCAGGATTTTCATCAGCACAACCTCATCGCTGGCTGGGTCGGTGCCAACGAAGCGGGCGTGTGTAACCGCATCTGCCATGTTCTCAATTCCTTCAGCTGTGCCATCATGGACCGGATCTACAGAGCAGACACAACGGGGTGTTAAAGATTTCTTCATTTAAGAGAGAAAAAAAAATTGAAGAAATTTTGCATTCTTTTTTTATCTAAAAATTGTATGTATTAAATAAACACAAATGGATGAGACCAAGAACCTTTTCCACTGCATATCTATATCTCGCCATATTGTGTTCCAATCAAAAACATGATCATTTAGGATTTTTAATAGAACGGTAACCAATCAATCCACACTATGCTTGCGAAAGTCAACATGACAGCGCTTAGAATATATACACAAATATGACATTGGCTCCGCAATTTGCAGATGCCCAGCCTGTTCGAAATACTAAAGAAATCCACCAGAGGGCAGTATGTGGACAGCATGGAAGCTGGATAGATTATACATATTGCAAACCAAAAGTAAAACTGAAAAGCAAATGACATTCCCTATACTGATCTGAGCAGCAGATCATATGCAGGCACTCACCTATTAGTGCATAGGAAAGAAACTTGTTCACTGAGGTCAAAGCAAGTCCTGTAATGGGGCCAGTGGTATCTTCAGAACGTATAACCTCCAGGAACGGACGAAGGAATATATTGGGCTCAATTTCAGATAGACCTAAAACCAAAAGGAGAACAAGCATCAGGATGTGCTCCTGGATTTCAAAATATGACATTCAGCTCATAGATTTTTTTACCATAAACTCAGGTTCAGACTGTGAACAGGTAGGATGTGGGAATTATCATTACATAAAATATACAAAAAAAGAACATGCATACATACACACAACATATGCAACATTAAAACAAATATACTTTCTTAAAAATACATCTGTTTGCTAAAGCAAGGCCTCAGTTGTACATAGGAAGAGAGAATATACCTACCAGGCCTCTGTAATAGGTGAGGCTCCAATATACAGCACAATGACCGCCCTCTGATTATGGCAAGTGAGGTCTACATCTCTCTTGCACCATTACGGCCATGATACACGTCTTCCGTTGGACTTCTCAGGCTCCTGGCCTTGTGGATGTGCAGTTCTCCACCTTGGTTGGCGTGCTAGATGGCATATGTGCCATTCAAAGTGTTGTGCTTATATTGCATGATTAAACTTCTAAAGCTATACAGTTATGTAAACCCGGGGCAGAGAAAGCGTTCCTAGTGCTAATGTTTTCATTACGAGGCATGCTCTAGAGCGTGTTTTCAGCACTCTGATGCCTCATTTCTGTAACACTATCTCAATCAGCTGTCTAAACCATGTCCTGTCCCAGACCTTTCCATCTCATTATCCCTATAATCAGTGATACAAATCAAAAAAGGTGGAGAGAACAAAACAAAAAACAAAACTTGCTTACGGTCACGAGAAATAAACCTAGAGATGGTGATAAAAAATCATGAAAATTCAGAGATTGCTTAAATAAGAAGGGTGGCTCATGACGAGGAAAAACATGGATGTGTCATCCTACAAGCAGGGCCACATCTGCCCAGAGGATGGGAGTTGTGGCAGCAAAATCCCATTCATGTCAATGGAGCGGAGCTATAATACCGCACACAACGCATGGACACGTGTGGAGCTGTTCTTGAAAAGAAGCAGCCTGTGTTTTTTGTTACTCTGACTATCATGTTCATTTATTTTATATAAAATATAAGGGGAGACAACAGAGGCGCAAATAGTGCCCTATCACTCAGTATAGCATAGGGACTTATAGATAAATTCAGGTTTGCACTAACCTGGTCCAGTTGTGACTCCCACAACTGGAATAAAAACGTTGATTTTAGTTTTGCAGGCTGCTGCTGGACTTCCACCTCCACAGGGTCGTGGGTGCTTCAAGAGTTCTGGGATCAAAGGTGTGTTACAGTCCGCGCTGCCCGATCATCCAAAGGATCACAGGGGAAACAGTGTTCCAAGTAAAGTTTTCTTTATTCTTATAAACCGACGCGTTTCGGCGCCCAATCCTGGCACCGTCCTCAGGATATACCCTGAGGACGGTGCCAGGATTGGGCGCCGAAACGCGTCGGTTTATAAGAATAAAGAAAACTTTACTTGGAACACTGTTTCCCCTGTGATCCTTTGGATGATCGGGCAGCGCGGACTGTAACACACCTTTGATCCCAGAACTCATGTTCATTTATTTGACCTATAAATCAGAATAATCATTTAGGTCTTAGTTTCTGTTCAGTTATAAAGCTTTTTAGCATGAATAATCTTGGTGCTGATAAGGTTCTGATGGAAAACCATGGGTCCGAACCCCAGGTGGATGCTATTTTGTATGCAATGATTAGATAGTTGGTACATGTCACCCCTTTATGGCAATAATATTCATTACAATAGTAATGGCATAACGCAGAGCGGTGGAGACTACACCAAACCTCCACCTCCACTGTCCTGCATTATGAACCCCATCACATATCAAAAATGGTTCAGGAATTGCTTTGAGGCTATGACAAATCGTCCAAGGTGGTGAAGATGCCACTAAACCCCCAGGTCTCCATGCAATCAAATATCTGATATGTGCTGGCAAAACTTGTCCAATCCATGGATGTCTCAGCTTACACCCAGGATCTCAGTGCTTTTAGTAGAGACATATGCCAGGAGGCTTCCCACCATCACACCTGTATTCACCAATATGTTAAAAATGAGGCAATGAAATGGGACATCTGCCCCATGATCACTGCATTAGTGGCAAATCTTATTTTACTGTCCAGCAAAAGGATATCTCTGATCACCAAACTTTACATTGCATTGGAGAGATATAAGCTCAGGACTACTGACCTGTCTCTGTTTGCCCACAGATAGTAAAGGGAAGAGGTCAGCAGGTTTTGCTACCTCATCTGAGGGCAACAGGATGTAGGCAAAGAGACCCCGACTCCAACGATGTATCACATTACGGGGTGCAGCAGTTGTGACAGTTTTTAGATTTAGGAATTCAGCAGAACAGAGAAAGCTGCCCCTGCCCAGACCAGGCTCTCCATGTACAGGGTCTATAGACTGTGAGCTGCTAATCACAGGAGACGGCATGTTAGGGTATGTGCTCACAGTCCAAAGGTGCTGCGTCTTGGACGCAGCCCCTCCGGACCTGATGGAAGCTGCAGGTGGCTGGAGGGAGACTGCGGCCGCCCTGTACTCACCATGTGCGGTGGGTGCAAGGCAGCTTCTCCGCTGCATTCACCCGATGAAATCCGCATCTGACTTCACAGAATGAAATGAACATGCTGCGGAGAAGTGAAATGCTGGCAACCCACACCACAGCGGTCAAAACGCTGTAGTCGGGAACAGCAGTGAAGATAAGATTTCTACATATCCCATCTCCACTATGCTGCTACTGAACTATGCAGCGGCAAGACGATGCGTTCAAAACGCTGCATATCCTTATTGTGAGTATGCAGACAGAGTACCAGGCACATGCTGTAGTAGTCCTAGCAATGATAATCTGATGCTAAAAACAATCGTTGCAAGTGAACAAGAAGCAAGGACCTTGGTTAGAGACATTGCCGAAATCTGCGTTTTAGCATGCTGCCCTCAAAATACATAGCAAAATTCTGCTGAGATTCCCTTTAATGTCACCTATAGCTCTGTCTAAGGGATCTCCAGCGATATCACCAAGGCCTTATTCTTACTAAACTCTCTCCTCTCCAATCCATCCTCAATACACCAGCCAGGATGATATTCCTCTCCAATCGCTTCACCGATTCCTCTATCCTGTGCCAGTCATTGCACTGGTTGCCAATCGCTGTAGAGTACAATATAATATTATCACTCTCTTCCATAGAGCCCTCCACAGTACTGCACCACCCTACATCTCCTCCCTCATCTCTGTCTATCTCCCTACACGTGCCCTCCATTTTGCAATTGACCTAAGACTGAGATCATCTACAATCTAAACCTCTCACTCCTGTCTGAAAGACTTCTCACAAGCTGCACCAATTCTCTGGAATGGATTACCAAAAGCAATTCAATTAATTCCCAATACCAATAGTTTTAAGCGAGCCTTAAAAAGGCATCTCTTTAGACTTGCCTATCACCTCATCTCACTTGTCTATCCATCTTTCCTTTTCCAAATCTTGCCTCGTGTCACCTATGTCTGTCCCCTATGCATAATATAGCACTTTATCTGTACTGTACAGATCCCGACCGGTGACTGGTTCATGCAGCGTTATGTGAAGCCCCTATTATATTGATGGCTGGACCATATATGACGGCACTTTTTACCATTTAGCTTTTGTGCTTCCCCTATTTCCTCATAGATTGTAGTTTGTGAGCAGGACCCCCACTCCTCATGGTTTCTGAATTTTTTGTTACTCTGTATGGTCTCATATTGTTTGTACATGTTCCCTCTGAATTGTAAAGTGCTGTGTAATATGTTGGTGCTATATAAAACAAAATTATAATTATTACATGTGCTGCCACTTTATTTTCACTGACAACATGCTGGACACATCATATTCTCTGAGGCTACTTACAGGTCAGGTTTACCGTTAACCAAAGATCTTTATTACAAAAGAAATAATATCCTATTTTGCTCCAATTTGCATATCAATCTTGCTTAGCCCAGTGGATGCAACCAAAGAAAAAAAGACAGCACATGGAAGGCAAGAGAAACTTGGGAAACAAACATTTTTTAATACTTTGAAGTATGTGGCACAAATGTACATACAGAGGAAAAAAGCATGAAATAAAAGTACTCCAGCACACATTAGGGTGGTGATATAGACACGTCATCCCAGCAGTGCACAACCCCCAGCCGTGAACCACATGATAATGCCAGCTTGGTCACAGTCATGCCGACTCTTAAAAATGTAAACTGTACTCATCAGTCACAGAAAGTCTCAGGATACAATATCCCCCCCCCCCCCCCCCCCAACACTCATTTCTGGGACCCTTGAAGTCGATACAATCTGACAATGTGGCTGAGCCAAAAAAAAACAAAAAAACTTCTGCTCCCCTGCCTTAACCTATGGTACGTAGTTGATTTATATTGCAATTAAAAGGGTTTCTGTTTAAGAAGAAAAGTCCATAGTCTCTTTAAGTGACTGCAGACTGCCAAGTCATGACACCCTGCGATGGATGTGTACAGTCCTGTGTTCCCTGGGAGGGTGGTCAGTAATATATGCAGGTTGTATACCTGCAGTCTCATGCCCAATAGCCTCAATTGGTTATTTTGCAATTGAAAAATAGGCTGGGTAACAATACCAATTGAAGGGTATAGAGACACCAACAATTAGTTAGTGTGAACACTAATGATAGCAATTTGTGGTTAGTGCCAATAAAACTTAACCTTTAATCAAGTTGCATTAAAAAGGGTTGCACCCGGACAGTGTTATCCCGTTGTGGGGTAAAAACCTGCATACAAGACAAACACGAAAATGCAGCTAATTTGTGGGTAGGAGATTGAGGGTAACACCCAGATCCCTTCAACAGGTATGTGACACTTAAATGCCCAGGTGAACACAAAGAAATAGAGTATACGGATTACAAGGTAATAGACAAGGATAAGCAGATGGGCCACATCTGAAACCATCCACCTTATGCCATTAACAGTGGGGAAAACTGATGACTAAGTTATCCCCTATAGGCCATGACTCCCCTGATGATGGGGCACTGAAATGTGATGAAGATGGCAGAGGAGATGTATGTGGCGGTCCATAAAGTGAATGTGTCATGATCTGAAGGACACTGAACATTATGAGGCTGTCAGAAAGTGTGGATCCTGGAGTATAAACCGGTGAGAAGGTTCCAGTTTCTGGGACGGGATTTATTTCTCCTTCACACATATTGCCGTTGTGTTTTCTGAGTGCATGGATTAATTATGTGAGGGATAACTCAGGAGCAGGCAAGATAAACAGAGCCGCGACAGGTTTAAACAATAGGAGGGGTACCTTGTAATCCTTTTACTCTATTTCTTTGTGTTCACTTGGGCATTTAAGTGTCACATACCTGTGGAAGGGGATCTGGGTGTTACCCTCAATCCCCTACCCACAAATTAGCTATATTTTCGTGTTGGTCTTGTATGCAGGTTTTTACCCCACAACGGGGATAACACTGTCCGGGTGCAACCCTTTTTAATGCAACTTGATTAAAGGTTAAGTTTTATTAGCACTAACCACAAATTGCTATCATTATTTTGTAATTGACAGCACACCTGCAAAGGACAAGGGAACGAGTGTGGGTGCAAGGCACACAGACGCAGATTGGCAGTCTGTGGTCACAAAGTGACGGCAGACATCTTCCTAGACTGGAAACCCCCTTTAAACCAGTAGACCATGATGCCACACATTCCCAGAGTGTTCACACACTTTTAACTTGGGATATCAATGAAAGCTGCAACAAATCATGTGAGCTGTGGCTGTCATTACAGGAGCAACATGAGCTTCAAACACATATTTAAATAACTCATCTCTGACTATTGCATTTCTTGTGGCTGCATACACCGATACATTTTCCAAAAATACAGGACTTGTATGGTTGGTGGGGAAAAATTTCCAGATATCCGCTTCCAATATATTCACTACAAGACATAACTTTATGGCCAGAAGTTACCAAATTTTGCAATTATGGGAAGAAGCAGTGGGCCCATAGAAACAGCACCCCGAATTCCGGAAGATTGCATTCACACCTCAATGTGAAAATCTCCGTGCCTCACTTTTACTGCACACAGAGCCATAGAATTGAATGTACGGTATTTATTCACACATCCACAGAAATCATAGATCCCAGTGTGAGATCTGTGAGACTGAGCTGGCTCTATGCCGATCTGTGTTTGTGGATCAGACTGGGCCTTAGAAGTCAATGGGGATCAGACACACACAGGAAAAAAAAGAATTCTAAAGGAAATATAAAACTGTGTGTGGACATTGTAGACTATCTGCACAATTTTTGGGGATGTTTTGAGAAAAGAAACTGTGTGAATACTCTCCAAATCCACCTTAAAGTCTTATGAGGTTCTGCACAGAGCAGTGTCTGGTCTAAAATTCAGCAAAAAGACTCCAATGTGCACAAAGCCAATGTTAGGTCTCTTCGTCAGGCCATGTTCACTTCAATGCTGTCTGTCAATCATTTGGAAATTTCAGAATTTTGTCATTGACTCCCCTTTGTTGTGTGCATATAACCAGATGACAAGCCAAGAAGTACACGGTCATAGACCTAAAGGAGCTTAGCCACTATTACGTATGTACTATACAATGTACAGTATATTAAAATGACAACTCTACTAACCTTCTGCCTAAGTACAAGAGTAAAGATAAGAGAAATGTAAAGCCATTTAGGCTTTAAAGAATGTTTTTACAACTGACAGAATGGACCAAGAGAAGAAAGGAGCACTGCTGGTACATACCATGGGCGCAGGCCCACCATATAGCCTAATACTCTAAAGCTTCAAAGAGCAAGCAGCCATAAAGTATCGCTCTCTTTAAACACTCCATATATCTCCCATAGCAGCTCGCTGGGCACGTGAATCTAACTGATGCATCTGCTCACTGATTCCACAGCTCAGATTTCATGATTTATAAGCTATATGGACGTCGGCTAAAGATTACTTAATCTATATCATTTCTACTAAACCCACCAGTCCGCAAAGACTCTATATCGCATGTATGTGGGTCTTCATCTGTTGAGAAGCCATTTACTAGCCAGTGCAACATTTCATTCCAGAGGCCAGGCCACCACTGGCCTATCTTAATCATCTGGAAGTGGGTAATATTCAGTGGTACACAACTCATTCTAACAGGGGACAACCAAAGCTGTCACGTCCTTTCTGTTTGCCTAATTTAAGGACAATGGAACAAATAGTTTCATTTGTCAACCTGCCATGTCATGTGCTTGTCTCTGTCACTAAACAAAACTTTCCACAAGGCATCAATAAATCATTTCTTTGTGTGGTGGGGACAAGAGTTAATCTACAGGTGACAAACATTTTCCTAAAAGAAAAAATATGACATTTATCTGTGAAAATTATTTATATACGTATTGCTACAGAAATTGTTGAGTGTTTAATTCAGAGTGGGCCAACATATATCTCGCCTCAACACACGCACATTCAGACTGGCGAGCATGCACGTGTTCATATGGTAAAAGTAGTTGCTGCAAGGATTCGATGGTGGTGATTAACTTCACTGAGGATAAATGGATCGGACATGTTAAAATCCAACTGGTCAATGCACTTTACCCCAGTAACTGAGGAGATCTGAAACACCCCCTTCCAAATGAAATAGGTGGTAGGTCCTGTCCATAAAGTAGGGTTCAGCCGACAATCTCCTAATCTGTATGGCCATATTATGGCTGCATGCACACATGTCCTAGTGCTGTCAGAGCACTGATCCATACGGTTTCATTAAGCCACACACTGTTAAAAAAATGAATCTATTTGTCCTATCCGTGAGACTCCAAGCAGATCCTGTTCTCATAAGATTTGCGGCTCAGTCATTAAAGTCATTAGTGGTCCATATAAAACACATGCACGGGGAGACAGACTTAGCACTTAAGTGTTCCAATGAGTTTCAGTATTTTTTGATATATTGATAAATGGGTTGACCAGTACTTTTATAATCAATTACCTATCCTTGGGAGAAGTTATTAGTATCAGATCTGTAGCAGTGTGGCCGCCAGCACCCCACCAATCAGCCATTTCCAGGTCCGGTACACAGTGAAATAACACAGATCCGTCAACTGTATAGTACCCACAGCAGGGTACTGCACATCCACCCCTACTTGTTCATTACCCTAAACAAGTGATGGGGCTGTCCTTTTCTGACAGCTGATCAGTGGGGGTGCGAGGTATCACATCTCTACGGACCTAATACTGATGAACTATCCTGAAAAAAGGTCATCAAAATAAAATAGTGGACAACCCCCCCTTTAAGAAAGTAAAAATGATAAAACACCAGTCAACGTGCTTGATTAAACAAAACAAAAAAAAAAAAAAAACAGATGCAACTAGTATGACATTTGGGAAGGGAATTGGCCGGCGTCTAGGATGGCAACACTCGCACGATGGATGAGTGCAGACTAAGGGTGTGTGCCCACATAGTGGTTTAGTGACGTTCAAATCGTCAGTAAACCGCTGGAAAATTCAAGGAGCTAGCTCCTGAGCTCAGAAGTCACCAGCGGTTTTCCAGCGGTTTTTTTTTCAGCGTGTGCACAGCGTTTTACAGTCGGTTTTTCCAGCGGTTTTTCCGGCGGTTTTCTATGGAGGATTTTGTCCATGGAAACGCTCAAAAACAGCTGAGAAGAATTGACATGTTGTATGCTGCTAAACCGCTAGGAAATCGCTCAACCGCTGGCGGATCCGCTCACATAAACCCACTATGTGTGCACAGCGTTTTCAAATTACATAGGGTTACTTGTAAGTCCTAAAGCTGCTAAGGATTTACATAAATTTAAATAAAACCTATGCTAAACTGCCGGCGGTTTTCGCTGCTAAACCGACACTAAACCACTATGTGGGCACATACCCTAAGACTGTCCATAATATTTTTTTTTTAATAAAAAGTAATTACTGTAAAACTTTTTCTCTTAAGAAAAAACACAGTTTCTACATTTCCTCTACTCCAAAGAACTATAAAATGTACATTTTCACCTCTACGTTGCCCCAATGACCACATCCGCAGTGAAATAGGTCTTTTGTGTAATAGGAATCCAATTGGATATATTTTACCTGCCGGCAAACATTGTACTAAAACATGCATCTAAAATAAAGCAATTTAAACTATAACAACTTACTACCTTAAAAAAAACTAATTAATTTTAGACACCAAATGTTGGTGAGAGCGTTTTGTTACACGACGTGATCCACTGCTATTTTACCAACTGCAACACATAAAAAAAGGCTCATGAACACAAGAGGAGTATCAATATAAGAGGGGAAAGAAACGTCCATTAAAAAAGGGGACAGGAGATCTGTGTCAAATTTCAGCTGGTTCCATTTCATGTTCAGGCGAAACACAAAGGGTACAGCTGTTCAGATATGGGGACAGTAGATACAAAGTGATCCGCCTCATGTTCTTTTATATTACACCACAGCTGTTGCTTTAGAACTATACATAGTGGATAGAAAAAAAACATTAAATCTACATTTACTAATCTACCAGGCAAAAAGGCAAAATTAGATTTACTTCTTGTAGATTATACAGCGACAAAATCTAGGTGGTTATCATCCTTAAAAGTTATGATACAGTAAAATGAGAAATTTATGCTGGGTCTTTTCTATTACAGACTCTCAGTGAAGTCATCCAACTATGACCGAAACATAAAATCTGATCTTTCTTTCTAGCCCTCGTAAAGTGGATCTACATAAGTAGCATAATTTTGGGACAAGTCCACTCTCCTATTAGCCAAAAGGGCTATTTTATGCTATTAGTGAGCAAACTTGTTCCAAATTATGGCTGATGGGAGAAATCAGCGAATGGAATGGACGCAATTTACAAGGCTTAAGCATTCACGACGATCGTTCGCTCCTCATATGTGTGTTCAGTTCATTTTCTATACCAGGGGTCCCCAATCTGTAGCCACAGTGGCTCGATGGCCTGT
Organism: Allobates femoralis; assembly: GCA_033576535.1. Classification (NCBI taxonomy): domain Eukaryota; kingdom Metazoa; phylum Chordata; class Amphibia; order Anura; family Aromobatidae; genus Allobates; species Allobates femoralis. The sequence continues at coordinate 132,118,197 of JARQOC010000006.1, forward strand.
GATGTATGGTTCGCGGCTGTCTTCTAGACCTGGTGCATATGCACCAATGAGAAAAACAACTATGAAGAGCAGATATTTTAATGGTGACATTTTGTGAGTGGCCTCACACAGAAGAGTAGATCTGAATGGGGTAAAGTAGGATGCCCCGGATCTTGGTATACTGCCTCTGTGTGATTTCTGTAAAAAAAAGGGAAAGCTTTGGCTGTCATTATATCAGTAATGGGGGGTGACACTACTGTAAGGCTACATTCACACACTGTGTATTCGCCGAGAATGTATGCAGTTGCGAGTTTTTGACTGTGTCTTGCACAAAAAAGTGCAACTGCATTCACACGCTGCGCTTTCCATGAGACCATTTTATAATGTGGCCTATGGGGAAATCACGTCAAAAAGGCGCAAAGATGGTCATGGTCCTTTTGCGGACGTGCTTTGCAGTGAAAGTGTGTCCACAAAAAGATGCCAAAATATGCAGCGTCGGAACGCATTTCAGCAAAAGCCATATCTTTTGCTGTGATGCGCTTCCAGCGTTGCGTTTCACTGAATTTACGCATGTGCAAAAAAGCACTGTGTAAATGCACAAATACGGGTCATTCCATATCAAGTGATCCAAATATGAATATTATTTTACCTGACGTCTTTAGTTTTTTTTTTTCTATATGAAGTACAACTTTGGTTAATTAAAAGTTTTGAATTTTTTTCTTAATCAGTTAAATTTTTTACAAATTTTTAAAGTTTTAAAAAAGCACGAATTTTGGCCGGGTATGGCTCTACATTTTCTATCATATCTCGGGGTAGAATGAATATAAAGAGGTGGGAGAGGCATCATTTTTCTCAAAACGGTACCGGCTTTCATTTAATAGGTCACAAGACTGTTTTTTTTATATGTTTTGGAGAAATCAAATTCAAAATTTTGATGCGCAATTGTGAAAAAAAAGTTTAAAAATAATAATAATGTATAATATAATTAATAAATTATAAATATTTCAATGACTACCGTATATACTCGTGTATAAGCCGACCCGTGTATAAGCCGACCCCCTACTTTTGCCCCAAAAATCTGGGAAAACCTATTGACTCGTGTATAAGCCGAGGGTGGACCCCAGCACAGGTATACAGCCCCCAGCAGTGTGGTATACAGGCCCCCGCAGTGGTGTACAGGCCTCCCCAGTGGTAGTATACAGCCCCCAGAAGTGTGGTATAAAGCAGCCTCCCCAGTGGTACATACAGGCCCCAGCAGTGTTACAGCAGCCTCCCCAGTGGTATATACAGCAGCAGCCCAGAGATATATACAGCAGCCCCAGTGGTAGTATACAGCAGCCCCAGTGGTAGTATACAGCAGCCCCAGAGATATATACAGCAGCCCCAGTGGTAGTATACAGCAGCCCCAGAGGTATATACAGCAGCCCCAGTAGTAGTATACAGAAGCCCCAGTGGTAGTATACAGCAGCCCCAGTAGTAGTATACAGCAGCCCCAGTAGTAGTATACAGCAGCCCCAGTAGTAGTATACAGCAGCCCCAGTAGTAGTATACAGCAGCCCCAGTAGTAGTATACAGAAGCCCCAGTGGTAGTATACAGAAGCCCCAGTGGTAGTATACAGCAGCCCCAGTAGTAGTATACAGAAGCCCCAGTGGTAGTATACAGCAGCCCCAGTAGTAGTATACAGAAGCCCCAGTGGTAGTATACAGCAGCCCCAGGGGGTATATACACAGCAGCCCCAGTAGTAGTATACAGAAGCCCCAGTGGTAGTATACGGCAGCCCCAGTAGTAGTATACAGAAGCCCCAGTAGTAGTATACAGCAGCCCCAGGGGGTATATACAGCAGCAGCCCCAGGGGGTATATACAGCAGCAGCCCTAGGGGGTATATACAGCAGCAGCTCCAGAAGTATACAGACCCCCCCCCATAGGTAGTATACAGGGGCCCCAGCTGTATACAGCAGCCCCAGCTGTATACAGCCCCCCCGTGGTATCCAGGGCCCCAGCTGTATACAGCCCCCCCCGTGGTAACCAGGGCCCCCCTTGCTGCACCTGTAAAGGAAGAAGTCAGTATACTTATCGCTGCTGCCGCCGCCGCCGCTCCGCTTCTCGGTCACCGCGCAGCTCCGGGTCTTCACGCTTCCTGTTCCTTCTCCGGCGCTCGAACAATGACGTCATTTCCTGAGCGCCGGAGAAGGAACAGGAAGCGTGAAGACCCGGAGCAGCGCGGTGACCGAGAAGCGGAGCGGCGGCGGCGGCAGCAGCAGCGATAAGTATACTGACTTCTTCCTTTACAGGTGCACAAGGGGGGCCCTGGTTACCACGGGGGGGCTGTATATACGGGGGGCTCTGGATACCACGGGGGGGGGGCTGTATACGGCTGTAGCCGGTGAGATAATAACACATGGAAAGGGGGCGCCATACTGTGAGGGATGGGGGGGGGCTGTATACCCCGTGCTGGGGGGCTGTAAGGCGATATGCACTGCTCCCCCCGCGGATGGGCGGGGGATGCAGTGCATATCATGAATAAGTTATGAGCGGCTCCACGTCACGAGCCGCTCATATTGCAGCCTTCCCCCCACCTCCTCCAGCCTCCTCCTGCCTCCTCCTGCTCCCGGACACAACCCCCACGTATATGACTCGTGTATAAGCCGAGGGGGGGACTTTTCAGCCCAATTTTTGGGCTGAAAAAGTCGGCTTATACACGAGTATATACGGTAATTACTACTATATTGATTTCAAGTACTATTCTTCTTAAACACTTCATAAATGACATGTTTGGTGATATACCGTATATACTCGTGTATAAGCTGACCCGTGTATAAGCCGACCCCCCTACTTTTGCCCCCAAAACCTGGGAAAACCTATTGACTCGTGTATAAGCCGAGGGTGGACCCCAGCACAGGTATACAGCCCCCAGCAGTGTGGTATACAGCAGCCCCAGTGGTATATACAGCAGCAGCCCCAGTGGTTAGTATACAGCAGCCCCAGTGGTTAGTATACAGCAGCCCCAGTGGTAGTATACAGCAGCCCCAGTGGTAGTATACAGCAGCCCCAGAGGTATATACAGCCCCAGTGGTAGTATACAGCAGCCCCAGTGGTAGTATACAGCAAAACCAGTGGTAGTATACAGCAGCCCCAGAGGTAGTGTACAGCAGCCCCAGAGGTATATACAGCCCCAGAGGTATATACAGCCCCAGAGGTATATACAGCCCCAGAGGTATATACAGCAGCCCTAGTGGTGTATACAGTAGCCCCAGAGGTATATACAGCAGCAGCCCCAGTGGTTAGTATACAGCAGCCCCAGAGGTAGTATACAGCAGCCACAGAGGTATATACAGCCCCAGAGGTATATACAGCAGCCCTAGTGGTGTATACAGCAGCCCCAGAGGTATATACAGCAGCCCTTAGGTAGTATACAGCAGCCCTTAGGTAGTATACAGCAGCCCTTAGGTAGTATACAGCAGCCCCAGTGGTGTATACAGCAGCAGCCCCAGGGGTGTATACAGCAGCAGCCCCAGGGCTGTATACAGCAGCAGCCCCAGGGCTGTATACAGCAGCAGCACCAGGGGTGAATACAGCAGCAGCCCCAGGGGTGAATACAGCAGCAGCCCCAGGGGTGTATACAGCAGCAGCCCCAGGGGTGTATACAGCAGCAGCCCCAGGGGTGTATACAGCAGCAGCCCCAGGGTGTATACAGCAGCAGCCCCAGGGTGTATACAGCAGCAGCCCCAGGGGTGTATACAGCAGCAGCCCCAGGGGTGTATACAGCAGCAGCCCCCGGAGGTATACAGGCCCCCCCATCATGATCCATGGTCATTGCCCGCGACCACAGGAAGCCGGAAGCCGCGGAATGAAGCCTGGGATCGTGATGTCGGCAAGCGGCGGGACAGCGCGACAGGACAGTGATAAGTATGATTTTACTTTACAGGTGTGCCGCGCAAGGGGGGGGGCCTGGATCATGATGGGGGGGCCTGTATACCTCCGGGGGCTGCTGCTGTATACTTGTACTGTATACTCGCGTATAAGCCGAGGGGGGACTTTTCAGCCCAAATTTTGGGCTGAAAAACTCGGCTTATACGCGAGTATATACGGTAATAGAAAAAATTTGTTACATGTAAAAATTGGTTTTGAAAGTATTGGGGTACTTTTAATCTTGTTCAATCACACTTGAGGATACGATCACCTTTTTTCTTATATATAAGAAATATAAAGAAACATAGTCTTGTGACATATCAAATAAAAGCCGGTATCGTTCTGAGAAATATGATGTCTCTCCCATCTCTTTATCTTAATTCTAGCCCGAGATATGATAAAAAAAAATGTAAAGCCATACCAGGCCAAAATTCACACTTTTTTAAAACTTTAAAAGACTGCATAAAATTAACTGATGAAGAAAAAAATGCAAAACTTTTAATTGTAATTAACTAAACTTCACATAGAAAAGTTTTGTTAAAAAATCTAGACGTCAGGTAAAAAAAACATTCATATTTGGATCACTTGATATGGAATGACCCATTGACGCTATAATAGTTATATATTTTTAAATATGATCCCATTGCGATCCCAACTTGAATTTTGGTACAGATGTGGCTAAGAGCATAGCAGGCACATGTTCATTTTTGGAAGTTTTTAAATTAGACCTTTTTTTGGGAAATGCGTTTTAAAATTTTGCATTTGCATTCACATGGATGAAATATTAACAAAGATACTCCTGTGACATATCTGGTGAAAGCCTGTACAGTTCTGAGTAGAATGGTGTTTATTTTGTTTCTCTATCTTATTTCTAGCCTGAGTTATGAGGAGAAATGTTAAGGCAGGCAACACCGAAATTCGCACTTTATCCGAATTTTGAAAATCAATATAAAAAAAAAATTTGAATTTTTTTCTCTTCACATTTTGCATTGTCTGACATGCTATTATCAAATAACAAAATCTCAAAAGAATTAAAAATATAGAGGTAAAAATCATTGGAATGACCCATACGCAACATGTGAACACAGCCTAAGGGAGCAGCACGGGTGTGGCACGGGACCCTCTCTCAGAGCTGCATGTGACTTGCGACCCTCTTTCAGAGTTGAATGTGGCCTCTCAAGGTCAGATAGGTTAGGGACCTCTGCCCTAGACACTTCTATAAGGCCCCTTTCACACTGGCGTTTTTGAAAAAAAATGCAGCAGATGCGGCAGAATTACTGCATCTGCCGCACTTGCATCACCCCCCATGCATTGACTATGGGGCTTGCGGCAAGTGCGGTATTGCCGGTTGAGGCAGATGTGGCAGTTGCGGCTGCGAAAAAAACGCTGCCGACCTCTTTTTTTTTTCGCAGCCGCAAGTGCTGCAACTGGCAAAACTGCACTTGCCATACCAGACTGCAAGCCCCATAGACAATGCATGGGGCTTGCCGGACCGGCGCCGCAAGTGCGGCCGTTAGGCGGAAGATGTGGCAGATGCGGTAATTCTGCCGCATTTTATCAAAAACGCCAGTGTGAAAGGGGCCTTACAGAAGTTCACAGCCTTAAAACAAAGTCTTTGCGTTTCTTAACATCAAGGTTTATACATATCAAAAGTGGCAAAACGTACATAGTTATATACTTGGCGAGTTGCAAAAATATTCAAGTAAAGCTAGCCATGCAAGATGGATTAATGCCCCGTAAACCCATACCCCCTAGTTTCAAACAAATTTTTATTTGGACTTCCTCCAGATGGATGTCATCCGCAGATAATATGTAACATTCTGATTCTTCTAACTGCCAAATTTTTGGCTCCCAAGGAAGACAGGCCACTGCCAGACGAGACTGGCAGCTGCTTACTCTGCTGTCCCCATACATGCTCAGCTTTGACAAGCGGCCATGTGCTCTGCAGAGTGGAGAGCAATCACTCAGTCAAACAAGTGTTTTGCAGACAGAAATCTGACTTGCACGACCAACATCCTTGGCTTCACGGCTTTCCCAAACCTCGTTCATATCTGGCATTATAAACTTCAATCCACAACTGGCTTGCTCCACCATAATACTACAAATATCTTCTAGAAATGAGCTCTAGTCTGCAAAATGAACACCATTGTGCTGTTTATTACCGTTTTTACAGAGTGGACAAAACGCAATCAAAATGACCTCAAAATGACAGGAACACACAAACTTTAATTCATCTAGATAAACAAGGCCTGTTTGCCAAGGACTTTTCTCAATACACAAGCTCTTATGTGGACTTGTTCAATCAGTCGGCCTGTCTCAGAGGGCACATGGATTGCCAGCCTCTGTATGAAATGTAGAAAAACACTAAACACAGCCAAATGCACACAAGCCGGCTTATTCTCCTATGTCTAACCTGTGACCTCTCAATATGTTTTCTCCAGAATGACCTTTTAGGTTAGAAGCATCACTAGACCCACTCACTAAATTTAAGATACAATTAATTAATAGCTTTCCATTCCATTTCTATTCTGTTTGCAATTGCAAACATATATCCAATTATCAAAATTTGGAATATAATGACCCCCCCATTTCCATAAGCAAATAAAATGGTTAAATACAAACTTTAGTATATGAGCAAACCATATTACTGACACCGAATGACCATTCCATATTCAATATTACTTACCAGTAAGAGCTCAGCTTCACACACAAGGAAGATGAGTAATGCAAGCTATAATGGAGAATGGGCCAAAAATGAGACATTGACTTGGCCATGAAATGTAGGTCTTATGGCAAGAGCAAAAAGCAATGTCTATAGTTACCAAAATTGGCTATGCGTCTAATATAGGGGTGTCCAACTTGTGGCCACATGCATCTGTCATTGTCCCTTTATGCAGCGTATAACATCAAGTCACATAAATGCTTGAGGATGCGTGCTCAAATTTCAGGGAGAAGACATTTAGCGGGTAACACCACATGGGTAGGTAGATATTACCATAATGCTCCTGACTCCTGTGTGGCACAGAAAGGAGTTAATGGGGGTAAAGAAAAGGTCAAATATGAGTGCTGCTATATTGATGGAGGATCACGGGAGAAGGGAATTACAGTGTCTCAGACTGAAAGGAAGGGGAAACTATTGTCTCCTCATTTTGGAGCATGAACAGGAGAGAACATGACCTCTATCGTTCTGAATAGCGCTGCTTCCATTTTCAGGATGCCCACTTAGAAGATATTACCGTTTCTGCCATAAATATCTAATACCCAAACAAGTACCACTGCAGCCCCTGGGGTTTGTTTCATCTGACAAAGTGGCCCTTGGACAAAAAGATGTTACACATCCTGCTCAAACTTCGAATTTTCTAATACATGACAAACAATCCACTGTAAAAAGGACAATAATGCTTAACTCTTTAATGACATGTAACATACAATTTCATAATAGGTCTCTAAGACATGAAGCAGGCTCAGGACCGGACCCTGCTTCATACCAGGAAGATACCAGCTGTTCGACATACCTGTAAGGCTACCTTCACATTTGCGTTCCCCTCTGCAGCGTTCTGCGGAGGGATCCGCAATGTGACCGCAGCACTGCAAGCCCCTATCTTTATAATGGGAACGCACGGTGCTGTGCTTGACTGCGCAAGACCGTGCGCACCCATTCACTGCCATATGTGATCTGTGCGCAGGCAGATGCCTGCGCACAAATCTCCCAGTCTCGTCCGCACCAGAAATGCAACATGTCACGTTCGTGGTGCGGACGAGACTGGGTGATTTGTGCGCAGGCATCCGCCTGCGCACAGATCACATATGGCAATGAATGGTTGCGCACGGTCATGCGCAGTCAAGCGCAGCACTGTGCGCTCCCATAATAAAGATAGGGGCTTGCGCTGCTGCGGTCACATTGCGGATCCCCTCCGCAGAACGCTGCGGAGGGGAACGCAAATGTGAAGGCAGCCTAACTGCAGAGCCAGGAGCTTCTGCAGATTGCAGCAGTTTATCAGTTTAGATGATGAGCTCCAGTCTTTGCCAATGGCATTTAAACCATAAATGACCATCAAGATGTATTTTTACTGGCCTGAGGTACAAGTGAATAAAATCTACCCACGGGTGAAAACGCAGCAGCTTTCCACTGTACACTACAGCCGACACCTTGCTGCATCAGTCACGATCGGTATTGGCAACAATCATCACCCTTTAATGTCTTAGAAGATGCTGCTGTCAATAGTGAATAAGGCATGCAGATGCGTAACAATGTGGGGTCTCCCTCTTTAACCCCATCAGCATCCTGAGATCATGATTGTGTGGTCCTGATAGCTGCCATGGAAATTTACGGCCAAATAAACAGTCTTAGAGTCTGCCGGCTACAGGGGGTCTGTTCAGAACTTAGCGACATTTATTATTATTATTATTAATTTATTTATATAGCGCCATTAGGTTCCATGGCGCTTTACATGAGGATAAGGGAGACAAGAACAAGTACACTAAATCTAGGCGATCAGGACGTACAGGTACAGGAGGGGCAGGGACCCTGTCCACGAGGGCTCACAGTCTACGAGGGGCGGGTTGGGATACAGTAGGATGGGGGAGTGTCAGGTATGGGGCGGTCACCTGGGTCTCATGGCAGGTTGTAGGCTTGACGGAATAGGTGAGTCTTCAGGTGACACTTGAAGCTTCTCAGGGTAGGCGAGTGTCTGACGTGTTCGGGCAGGGAGTTCCAGAGTAAGGCAGATGCCCGGGAGAAGTCCTGGACTCGGTTGTGCGAAGAGGTGATGAGAGGGGAGCAGAGGAGAAGTTCTTGAGAGGAGCGGAGGTTGCGTGAGGTAGGTATAGGGAGACCAGGTCGGAGATGTATGGTGGGGCCAGGTTGTGTATGGCTTTGTACGCCATGGTTAGTGTTTTGAATTGGGATCTCTTGGAGGCGGGGAGCCAGTGAAGGGCTTGGCAGAGGGGGGAGACAGGGGAGTAGTGGGAGGACAGGTAGATTAGTCGGGCAGCGGAATTGAGGATAGACTGGAGAGGTGTGAGGGAGTTAGCCGGGAGGCCATTGAGAAGAAGGTTGCAGTAGTCAAGGCGGGAGATGATAAGAGCATGAATGAGTGTTTTAGTGGAGTCGTGGGTGAGGAAGGAGCGGATCCGCGAGATGTTCTTGAGCTGGAGCCGGAGGGATGTGGTGAGGGCCTCGATATGGGGCTTGAAGGATAGGGAGGAGTCAAGGATTACCCTGAGGCACTTGGCTTGGGGGACTGGGGAGAGGGCGCAGTCGTTGATGCAGATGGATAGGTTGGGAGGTGGGGTGGAATTTCTTGGGGGGAAGACTATGAATTCAGTTTTGTCCATGTGAGTTTAAGAAAGCGAGCAGAGAAGAAGGATGAGATGGCGGAAAGGCATTGTGGGATTTTGGAGAGTAGGGAGGTGATGTCAGGGCCGGACAGGTAGATTTGGGTGTCGTCGGCGTAGAGGTGGTACTGGAGGCCGTGGGACTCAATGAGTTGCCCTAGGCCGAGAGTGTATATGGAGAAAAGTAGGGGTCCCAGGACCGAACCTTGGGGGACTCCGACAGAAAGGGGGTAGGGTGAGGAGGAGGTGTGGGAGTGAGAGACGCTGAAGGTCCGGTCCGCTAGGTATGAGGAGATCCAGGAGAGGGCAAGGTGGGTGATGCCGAGGGATTCCAGGATCCGGAGAAGAAGGGAGTGGTCAACCGTGTCGAAGGCAGCAGACAGGTCAAGGAGGAGGAGGATGGAGTAATGGTGTTTGTTCTTGGCGGTCAGTAGGTCATTGGTGACTTTGGTCAGGACTGTTTCGGTGGAATGGAGGGATCGGAAGCCGGACTGTAGGCGGTCGAGGTGGGAGCACGAGGAGAGGTGAGAGGACAGTTCGGAGTGGACGTGCTGTTCAAGTAGCTTAGAGGCGAATGGGAGAAGAGATATGGGGCGATAGTTAGAGACAGAGGTAGGGTCAAGTGAGGTTTTTTTAGGATGGGCGTGATAAGGGCGTGTTTGAAGGCCGAGGGGAAGGCACCAGTTCTAAGTGAAAGGTTAAAGAGGTGGGTGAGGGCTGGGATGAAAATGGAGGTGTGGTTTGGAATGAGGTGGGATGGGAGCGGGTCGTGGGCGCTGGTGGTGAGGTGTGATTTTGACAGGAGGGAGGAGAGTTGGTTTTCAGTTATGGGGGGGAAGTGGCTGATGGAGGAGGAGGGCAGTGTTGGTGGGAGGGGGAGTTGTGGGGATAGTGGACCGAAGCTGTTTCTGATCTTGTCGATCTTCTCCTTGAAGAAGGTCGCAAAGTCTTCACCAGAGATGAGGGGAGAAGGGGGAGGAGCAAGCGGGCGAAGTAAGGAGTTGAAAGTTTTGAAGAGCTGTTTGGGGTTGCGGGACAGGGAGGTTATTAGGGATGAGAAGAACACTTGCTTGGCAGTAGCAAGTGCTGTCTTGAAGTCAGTGATGGATTGCTTGAACAGAGCAAAGTGCTCGGGGTGTGGGACTTTTTCCATCTCCTCTCGGCGACCCTGGACGACCGTCTCAGGTTTTTAGTGAGGGTGGTGTGCCAGGGTTGCCTGTTAATGCGTGGAGCATGGAGAGTGAGGGGGGCAGTTAGGTCGAAAGCGTTTGTTATTGTGGTGTTGTATAGGGTGGTGGCAATGTCAATGTCATCAGCGGAGGGTATGTCGGTGAGAGGAAGGAGGGATTCAGCGAATAAAGGAAGATCAAGATCTTTTAGGTTTTATGTAGTAAAAATAACATTTTTCATTCCAGTCTTGTCACTTTGCCTTCATTCCTGAAAAGTAGTTGAAGGGTTAATTATCTGGCAGCAGTTGTGTGGTGACCAGAAAAATGCCCACAGGAAAAATGCCCACAGGAAAATTGCCCACATGAAAAATGCCCACAGGAAAATTGCCCACAGGAAAAATGCCCCCAGGAAAAATGCCCACACGGAAAAATGCCCACACGGAAAATTGCCCACACGGAAAATTGCCCACATGGAAAATTGCCCACATGGAAAATTGCCCACATGGAAAATTGCCCACATGGAAATTTGCCCACACAGAAATTTGCCCACACGGAAAATTGCCCACACGGAAAATTGCCCACACAGAAAATTGCTAATTGCAGTATCACAAAGTTTCAGATCTCTGATATTTGAGGTGCAAAGTGAGGATGTTCACCTGATATGTGAAAAATGCCCACAGACATGAATGCCAAGAGGAAAACAAGGTTATATGCTCTGCAAGACGAGGAATGGTATAAAGGTGTAAGTGAGATGCTTTGCAGGACTGCAGATGGTATAGAGGTGCAGGTGAGATGCTCTGCAAGATGGGGATAGTATAGATGTGTAGGTGAGATGCTCTGCAAGACAAGGAATGGTATAGAGGTGTAAGTGAGATGCTTTGCAGGACTGCGGATGGTATAGAGGTGTAGGTGAGATGCTCTGCAAGATGGGGATGGTATAAATGTGTAGGTGAGATGCTCTGCAAGATGGGGATGGTATAGAGGTGTAGGTGAGATGCTCTGCAGAACTGTGGGATAGTATAGAGGTGTAGGTGAGATGCTCTGCAGAACTGTGGGATAGTATAGAGGTGTAGATGAGATGCTCTGCAAGATAGGGGATGGTATAGAGGTGTAGGTGAGATGCTCTGCAGAACTGGGGGATAGTATAGAGAAGTAGGTGAGATGCTCTGCAGAAAAGGGAACAGTATAGGTGTAGGTGACAGGGCAGGGGGATAGTATAGAGGTGTAAGTGAGATGCTCTGCAAGATGGGGAATGGTATAGAGGTGTAGGTGAGATGCTCTGCAGAACTGGAGGATAGTATAGAGAAGTAGGTGAGATGCTCTGCAGAAAAGGGAACAGTATAGGTGTAGGTGCAGGGCAGGGGGATAGTATAGAGGTGTAGGAGAGATGCTCTGCAGAACAGGGAACAGTATAGGTGTAGGTGAGATGCTCTGCAGGGCAGTGGGATAGAATAGAGGTATAGGTGAGATGTCATGCAATACAAGGGAATAGTATAGAGGTATAGGTGAGATGCTCTGCAGGGCAGGGGATATTATAGAGGTGTAGGTGAGATGCTCTGCAGGGCAGGGGGATAGTATAGAGGTATAGGTCACATGGATGTCACACTGATGGTAGCTGATAAAAAAAATGCATAATTGCATCACACTCGTACCACAGTCGCATGACCATACAGAAAGCATTCACGCGACTGTCAATCATCAAAATCCCTCTGATAATGCAAACCTTAAGGCCGTGTTACACACAGCGATATCGCTAACGATATCTCTGCAATGTCACAGGTTTTGTGACGTTGCAGCGACCTCACTAGCGAAGTCGCTGCGAGTGACATGCCGCAGCAATCAACGATGAGCTCACTGACTGCGGAATGGCCGGGACCATTTTCCCATCGTTGGTCTCTCGCTGTCCAGCATCCATCGGCATGTGTGACAGGGACAACGACCAGCGATCCTCATTCTGCGCCCGAGACGTTGAGCGATCCCAGTGAGCGTCAGGGGACGCAGAATCGGTATGTGGATCACCCAGTGTGACTGCAGACCAGCGATCACATAGCCATGTTCCAGCGATCCCGGTCAGGTGGGATTACTGGTGGGATTGTTGAAACATCGCTATGTGTAACGGGGCCTTTAGTGTGCCTGTACCCTATAGGTGAGATGTTCTGCAGGCAGAAGAATGGTATAGAGTTATAGGTGAGATGCTGTGCAGCAAAGAAGAATGTCGGGGGAAATTGCCCACATAGAATTGCCCACTAAGATGATGTATTAGACCTGCAGTCCCATGTAACTCCACATATAATCCAGTGATACTCCTGTGAGTACAGATAGCAGTGATGGCTCCTCTCTCTGAATCTGCTGCTGGTTGGGTTCTGCTGTTTTGGGCTGGTGGGAGGGAGGAGTAAGGCAGAATCACTGAGAGATGACAGCAGACTGGATCTATCTATTACAGATAATGAAAGACTGCTACAAACCACAGATCTTCAGCATTTCTGCACTAGATCACCTGTAATTTACAAGATCATCACAGATCATGGGAATCCTCATCTTGCACCTCAGAGATCTGAAACTTTGTGATGCTGCAAATGGCAGTTTTCTGTGTGGGCAATTTTCCATGTGGGCAATTTTCCTGTGGGCAATTTTCCATGTGGGCATTTTTCCGTGTGGGCAATTTTCCATGTGGGCAATTTTCCGTGTGGGCAATTTTCCATGTGGGCAATTTTCCGTGTGGGCAATTTTCCATGTGGGCAATTTTCCGTGTGGGCAATTTTCCATGTGGGCAATTTTCCATGTGGGCAATTTTCCGTGTGGCATTTTTCCGTGTGGGCAATTTTCCGTGTGGGCAATTTTCCTGTGGGCAATTTTCCTGTGGGCATTTTTCCTGTGGGCATTTTTCCTGTGGGCATTTTTCAGGGAACCCAGTTGTGTATATGTTGAGGTGTTGTTTTTACATTGATATCACTATGAAGGGTTCTCCAATATATAGGTCCCCCAAAGTCTCTTCAAAACTGAATAAGTCTCTAAAAAACATCTTGGTAAATTTCCTTGAAAAAATTAACTTGCTGCTACAATTTTAAATCTTGCAACATCCTAAGAACATTGTACAGATGGCGCTGATGTAAAGCAGACATAAGGTAAAAGTTATTAACTTTCTGTGGTATCAGAATTAAGGGGATAATTAAAGTTTGAAAATTGCAAAGTTTTTCAAGGTTGTAAAATTTCTGATATATTTATAAATAAACGCAAAACGTATCAACCAAAACTTTCCATTAACATAGTATAATGTGTCATTAAAAAAAAAAAAAAAGACTGGGTTACAAGATTTGGAAATGTTTAGCTTGTCAAAAAGAATACTAAATGCATAAAGATGCAGAGAACTTTCATTATAGAGTTGGGTGCAGCCCAGGTTCAAAATGCTGATGGAACAGTTTTTTGATGTTTTCCTTTGGTTTTCTCTTGCCAAAAAGAAGACTAAGAGGAGACTTAATAGATGTCTACAAAAATCTCAAGGGCTGTCAACACTGTAGAGGGATCAGCTTTATTCTCTTTTGCTCAAGGAAAGACTAGAAGCAATGGTATGAAGCTGAATGGGAGACGACACATTAGATATTAGAAAAACTTTTTGACAGTGAGGGTGATGAACGAGTGGAACAGGCTGCCACAAGAAATGGTGAGCTCCCTTTCAATGGAAGTCTTCACACACACAGAGTGTGATGATTTAGTGACTCCTGCTTTGAGAAGGGGGTTAGATCAGATGACCTGGGAGGTCTCTTATAAGAGGAGCACAGTTGCTTTTTGTTTTTTTGACCCTTAAGGCCCCGTCACACACGTCAATGTCATCAGCGATCTGATCGCTGGCGACATTGACGGCTGATCGCTGGTGAGCTGTCACACAGGCAGACTCACCAGCGATCATTGGACCAGCGACATCGTGGAAATGATTTAAATATCGTTTCCACGATGTCTGCAGGCTGGTAACCATGGCAAACTGCGGGTAACTAGGCAGCGCGCGCTGCCTACATACCCGATGTATACCTTGGTTACCAGCCTTCTCTGCTCACCGGCTGGTATCCAAGGTACATAGCAGGTAACTAGGGTCCCTAGTTACCCGCTGTGTACCTTGGATACCAGCCGGTGAGTGGAGAAGGCTGGTAACCAAGGTATACATCGGGTATGTAGGCAGCGCGCGCTGCCTAGTTATCCGCAGTTTACCATGGATACCAGCTCCCAGCGCTTCCTGAGAGGCGCTGGGAGCTGGCTGATAGCGCGTCCCGGTGTCACAAGCAGCGATGCTGCATGTCCACCGGGCGACCATCGCCAGGTTTTCGGTCCAGTCCAAAAACCTGGCGACCGTCAACCAGCAATTTTTCGCTGGTTGATGCGACCTGTAACACGCGTCAATATCGCTGCAACGCCACGTGCAGCAGCGATATTGCACGCGATATTGACGCGTGTGATGGCCCCTTTACAGCAGAACATCCTCATTTTACATAGCAAAAACCTGCTGACAGATTCCCTTTAAATGGATTATCAGTAGAACAGGTGATCAATTGTTGATTCGCCAATGTCCTATTGCCAACTATTATCTCCATTGCCTATACAGTCATATTCTATAGGGTTGCCAGAAAAAGAAGATCTCCGTGCTCAGTGGCCCTATAAGGAATGAATGAAGTGGTGTTTGAGCATTTGCAAGGATGCTCCATTCCAAAAGGGGTATTACTGCTTATTGCATGTGCCAGAGTTCAGACCGCTACGAGCAACATATTATCCCCCATCCTTGTTTTTCCCAGATAACCCCTTCCGATATTGAAAAATACATTTTAGATGTATCATTTAGCGGTATATAAATAAAACAGGTGGTTCAGTTATAGCCAAAAAATATAGGGAAGAGAACAACCCAAAAACTTGAATTTTCTATTGTCTCTTATTTTAGATGGAAATAGTATATTTCATGAAGTAACAGACCAGCGAGATACCATAACATTAGATTATGGGAGTATTGTCGCTGTCAAACTGATATTTTTTTAATTGTAAAAGCTAAATGTTTATGATAGTACTCTCATGTGCATGGTTTTCAGAACAAAAGGTGATGCAAGATTTATTTTCAAGATGGAAGAAATGGATAAACATGACGTGTGCAAACTCTAAGCGCAGGTGACGCTGTGGCAGGCCTCTACAAAAACCACTATGGGCACGACTCATATTTGTAGGGGTTATCGTGCTAAATCCAAGTCACTTTTCTTTTATTTTGACCTGTTAAATTCATTGATCATTTGTTTTTCATCAAATTCTTGATAAAAAGGAAGAAGGAGGTGTTGGTGGCTATCACACATTTGCACAAGAATGTGCTGGCTTACAAAATTTGCAATTGATTAATCAGCAAACAACCTCAAGACCCCTAGCCTTGCAGTCAGTGCCAAGCATGAAAAATAAAACAGGTGAACACATAACATAGAATAAGGCAAATAAAATGAGAATTAATGAAAATATAAAAAAAATACAAGTAGGTGCAAATGCAATTATAGCTCAGGACCTTAAAATCTATGACTTTATACCTATGCTGTTCTTTGTAGAAACTGTTTAACATGAAATCGTAACATAAAGCAACACAACATTGCCATCCAGTGGCCAAGATATCAAGGAATAGGCAAATGCCACCAGACATATGGCAGGACAGAGACGTGGAAACAGCAGACTGGCGAAACTATCAAAAACCTATCATTTTCAGGATATCATATGCACGCCTGTGCAAGTGCGGGGAGGAACTAGTTAATTCACAGCTGGAAGAAAGTCGTCCTGGAAAATTACAACACATGCTTTAGCTCCGACTAAAATTTCACACCAGTATTCTTCAGCAGCGTGGACCAAAGATACGCAATACAGAAATAAAACCATCATTCCCTCCGCTTGTTTTTTCACCTGCTGTATTCCTTCAGACAGCGAGCGACATGCCCTGGGGAATAGGAATATCTATTGCATATGCTAAAATAAAAGGCCTGCTGATACCAGTGAATGCAACAATGGCACACAATGGGCTTTGTATGACTTGGTGGGAAAGCAAGGCAATGTCTGCAGAAATCCAAGTCACATTTATAGGGTAGGTACACAAAAAAAGAGCAAACACATTGGGGCAGAATATTACAGGTCTTAGGGTGCGTGCACACGATCAGTGTACGCAGCGTTTTGGACGCAGCGTCTTGCCGCTGCATCCAAAACGCTGCGTAGTACAGTACTAGCATAGTGGATGATGGGATTTCAAGAAATCCCATCCTCACTATGCTTAACCCGCCCGCAGCGTCTTTGGAGCTGCAGTGCAGGTTGCCAGGAGTCCGCTCCTCCGCAGCATGCTTATTTCATGCTGCGGAGTCCGAAGCGGCTCCCATCAGGTGACTGCAGGGAGGAGCCGCCCCGCACCCGCCGTACACGGTGAGTACAGGGCAGCTGCAGTCTCCCTGCGGCCACCCGCAGCTTCCCTTAGGTCCGGACCGTGTGCACGCACCCTAAGGGTGGTTTCACACTGCAGTTTTTTCCCTGATCAGTGTCCATCCAGTTTCTGTGCCAAAACCAGAAGAGGAACCAGGAGAGGAACATGCAGAGGAAAACTATAACTGAAAGATTTGCACCTGTTCTGAGTTTTGGAGACACTCCTGGCTTTGGGACACAAACCTGATCAGGGAAAAAAAGTGCAGTGTGAAACCAGCCTTACGCAGCCAACATCTACAGCGGATGGGCAAAAGAAGCACACAATTACAGTGGTGCACGCTGTGTGATATGTATGGTGGATCTTAAAAGGGGTTGGTCACTGCTTGGACAACCCCTTCGGATTCCTCATGTGCGCCCCCACAAGAATAAAAAGCCTATTATCAACTTATACTGCTGGTACGGATCCAGTGATGTCAGAACTCTCAGTCTCTGGATCCATGCGACACTTATGACACGCAATCCCCCGCGACAGCTTCTTTCTCTCTGCCTTTGGACGGTAATTAACAGAACGTGAACACGGCTATGACTCACTTCCTGTTTATTACTTAAAGGTCCATAGTCAGGGAGAAGAAAGGTGGCTCCGATTGTGAGTGGCGCTTGCGTGTCATACAACTGTTACATGGGCCAAGGAAGCGCGAGATCCAACACTTCTGGAACCAGGGCTGTGGAGCTGGAGTCATAGAGTCGGAATCAGTGCCCATTTTGGCACAGCTGGACTAAAATGGACCGACCCAGACTCCTAAAATGTATAATTAAGTACAACAGTTCAATGCAGAATGTGCTGAATATTATTACTATTATTATGTTCTAAACATCTTGATTATTGTATCAATGATTAAAAGCCTGATGTTCAAATTGCACTACAATAATCACAAAGATGAGCCATGTATGAAGGAGTCAGGGATATTGAGGGGTCGGCAGTCAGGGAAATTGAGGAGCCGGGAGCCAGGGAAATTGAGGAGCCGGGAGCCAGGGAAATTGAGGAGCCGGGAGCCAGGGAAATTGAGGAGCCGGGAGCCAGGGAAATTGAGGAGGAGCCAGGGAGCCAGGGAAATTAGAGCGGAGCCGGGATGATGGAGCCGGGAGTCAGGGAAATTGAGGAGCCGGGAGTCAGGGAAATTGAGGAGTCGGAGTCAGTGGTTTGGCTTACCGACTCCACAGCCCTGTGACTGGGACTCTGCCAGCAAATGAGGCGAGTATAGGCTTTATTTATTTATTTATATTGGGGTTAACATGGGGAAGGAGAAAGGGATGTCCAAGAGGAGGACAACCCCTTTAAGGCTCCATGCACATTAGACTAACTAGATATCGACTGGTTCATACGGCTAACTAACGTGTATGGGGCACTGGCTAATTGATAGTTGGGAGAGATGTCAATCAGGTGTGCCTGACTTCACAATTCCGATCACTTTGCTCTCTCGGACCTAAGCCACCAGCTTTCTCAGACAACATAGAAGTCCTCGGTTGAACGAGTGGACCTGTGTAACGGAGAACAGAAGAAATGGCTGTCCAGCAAACCATTGTTGAACAGTCACCTAATATATAGGAGGTAAATTTAGATATGTTGTTAGAGGGAACCTGACAATGCCAACAGTTTGGGCAAAATGTATCACCTAATGGTCACTGGCTGTATTATCTCAGCTAGGCATGTTTGACTCAAGCAGCAATTCAGGTAAAAACATACTTCTAATATCTGAAAATTATGGGCTTACCTGAAGAATTCCAGGTCAATTTTACCACTCAATTAAGGACACCGAAACAAATCCAAAAAAATGGTGGAAAATGTAACAGTTGGCCCAATGTGGGAGTAGGGGGGAAGGAGCTCGAGCAGAGCAACTACATCCTCCTTCTCCCTCACCTCTACATAGAATCTCATCAGCACCAACTGTTATCCCCAGAGTAATGGGAAATTGTGACTAAATGCAGAAGTTACCGTATATACTCGTGTATAAGCCGACCAGTGTATAAGCCGACCCCCTACTTTTGCCCCCAAAACCTGGGAAAATTTATTGACTCGTGTATAAGCCGAGGGTGGACCCCAGCACAGGTATACAGCCCCCAGCAGTGTGGTATACAGCAGCCTCCCCAGTGGTATATACAGGCCCCAGCAGTGTTACAGCAGCAGCCCCAGTGGTATATACAGCAGCAGCCCCAGTGGTAGTATACAGCAGCAGCCCCAGTGGTAGTATACAGCAGCAGCCCCAGTGGTAGTATACACGCAGCCCCAGTAGTATATACAGCCCCAGTGGTAGTATATAGCCCCAGTGGTAGTATATATACAGTCCCAGTGGTAGTATATAGCCCCAGTGGTAGTATATAGCCCCAGTAGTAGTATACAGCCCCAGTGGTAGTATATAGCCCCAGTGGTAGTATATATACAGCCCCAGTGGTAGTATATAGCCCCAGTGGTAGTATATATACAGCCCCAGTGGTAGTATATAGCCCCAGTGGTAGTATATATACAGCCCCAGTGGTAGTATACAGCCCCAGTGGTAGTATATAGCCCCAGTGGTAGTATACAGCCCCAGTGGTAGTATATAGCCCCAGTGGTAGTATACATACAGCCCCAGTGGTAGTATATAGCCCCAGTGGTAGTATATATACAGCCCCAGTGGTAGTATATAGCCCCAGTGGTAGTATATAGCCCCAGTGGTAGTATACAGGGCCCCAGCAGGGCCCCCCTCATAATTTGGCGCCCCCACCTCAGTTTCTGGGCCCCCCCGCATGCAGCGCTGCACATATACATTACGTGTCTAGCAGCTGTTACCCTCCGGTGGCAGATCGCGGCTCCCGGCTCCGGGCTCCATCTTCCTCGCTGTCTTCCTGCTTTGTGACCGGCGCGATGACGTCATCGCGCCGGTCACATGACAACCAGGAAGACAGAGAGGAAGATGGAGCCCGGAGCCGGGAGCCGCGATCTGCCACCGGAGGGTAACAGCTGCTAGACACGTAATGTATATGTGCAGCGCTGCATGCGGGGGGCCCAGAAACTGAGGTGGGGGCGCCAAACTTTGAGGGGGGCCGTATGACTCGCGTATAAGCCGAGGGGGGACTTTTCAGCCCAATTTTTGGGCTGAAAAACTCGGCTTATACGCGAGTATATACGGTACTTGTGAATTGAGAATTTTGAGACTGAATGAGCAGTCCAGAAGGAAAAACAAGTAGATTGCGCTAAAAACATATATAATAAAAGTTTCATATTTTCACATGAACTATTGATATATGAGAAAAAATTAAAATGGCAAGTTACTCTTTAAACTACTACAATAGGAGCCATAAAGAGAAGCCTATATCAGCAAAACATCGAACAGGATTAATGTGATTTAAAATTAAATATTCACAATAAAATTTTCACTCCGCAACACCCGTTTCTGCTGGTTTCTGGTAGGAATGAGGACGCCCAGTGGGGCATGCTGAAAGCCAGCGAGGAGGGGAGAAGGGAGCCCGCCTTTCCATTCTCCGGATCGAGACTGCATGCAAGTTATAATTCACTTTATGGAGCACAATTAGCTCAGAGAGGGATGGTTAGGGATTAGCTACCAAGGTGCAAGGACAGGTAGTGATAGGTTAGCGGGATCGAACGAGCTGACAGGTACGCTTTAATGGTGCACTCAGGGGAAATCGCACAATTTATTGCATGTTCCATTTTCTCCTGTTACCATTCTGAAAATTACAAATGTTGGGCTAAACAATATTTGTGTGGGGAAAAGTGCAATTTCTTATTTTTACAGCTTATTACAAAATTCTGTAAGTCACCTGCAGGTCTGAAAACGCAACATGGTGTCCACTAACGATTGCCACCAATTTTGCATTTGGAAAGTCCAATGTCGCTGCTTACCTTCAGAGCCCTGCTGTGTGCCAAAACAGTGGTTTTCCACCACGTGTATGTACTCGGGAGAAATTGCATACATCGTACAGTGTATTTTCTCCAGTTACACTTGAGAAAATGAAAGATTTGGAGCTAAAAGGAACATTTTTGTTACAATTTTTTTTTCCTTCGACATTGCTTTAATTCTGGTGAAGTAGCTAAAGGGGTTACTAAACTTCCTCAAAGTTATTTTGAACCCTTTGAGAAGTGCGGTTTTTAAAATGGTGTCATTTTTTTGTATTTTTGCACATAATACCTCAATGTCACTTCTAATGTGATGTGGTTCCTAAAAAGGAATGGATTTGTAAATTTTGTTGGAAAAATTTAAAGAATTCTGTTTAAATTTTAACTCTTATAAATTCCTAACAAAAATTATAAATGATGCTCATGTAAAGTAGACATGTGGCAATTTTTTTTTTTACTATATTGAGTGGTATAACTATCTGATTTAGTGGTATACAAATTAAGTAACAAAATTCTAAAATTTAAAAAAAAAATTCAAATATTCAATGTTTTAATAAATAAATGCAAATAATATTGCCCACAATCTTCCACCAACAAAGTACAATGTGTCACGAAAACAAAAACTGGGATCCATTGAAAAGGTCCAGACTTATTACCTGATAAGTGACATTGATCAGAATTGAAAACAAATTGGCCTGGTCGGGAAAGTGAAAACAGGCTTAAGAGACTGAGTTTATCAATCCATTTCAAGCTTCAACCTACTGCACAAATTTGAAACTTTCCATTTGATTTTCATCCATTAGATATACAATTGAAATGTTTATAAACTGTAGAAGAACATCCAAAATTTAAGTTATGGACAAATGCTAAATCAATGTTAAAACTAATATTTTTAGGAACTTTTGGTTCACAGCGCTTATTCTAAGCATGAAAAATATATTGCAATCTGAAAGTCCTCAGTGGTTGATACCATTTAATGGCTAACTGAAAAGATGGTAAACGTAGAAAGCTTTCGGGACACTGGGGCCCCTTCGTCAGGCTGGTAAAGGGACCACAGTGTCCGAAAGCTTGCTATGTTTACCATCTTTTCAGTTAGCCATTATAAGGTATCAACCACTGAGGACTCTCAGATTGCAATATATTTTTCTATCTACTGGCTAACACGGTATAAATATTCTTTACCTTATTCTAAGCATCAAACTTAGTTCATGGAGCAGCTCAAGAAAGTCTTGGCTGGCTTGAAGTTTGGGAACTAGTCTCCTTGGGAAATCAATCACATCTTACAGCACAATGACTAGAAGCCAGGAGGATTTGCACTCCTGTACTGCCAGCTGAATTCTCATATATCCTCTATGCTTTGGTCCATTAGCTTGTATCCTTATGGTCTTAACAGTGCTCAAGTAACTGGTTGGAAGGAACACTGTTGACAAGACACTTATGTTCAGTGTGAGCTTACTTCACAAATTCTCGCTTTGTCACTCTTACTACTCCTATATCGTTTAGTAGGCAAAGTAAATTGCAGAGACAAAAGGATATGCAACTAATTCCACATTGGACTGTGCCAGGCAGTTGGCATTTTTTAGAGTGATAATGTGATTATGTACAGTGATTAACACTTAAATGGCCACCATAAATGTACGTCCATGCTATACAGACCAAGAGGAAGATTTTATTAAAGTACTGTTGCTTTCATTAAATATTCCATTTACAGTAAAGTCTTATCAGAACAAACTTGGCATATAACCATTGAAATTATCAAAATATTCACAGCTCACTTTTGAGATGTACATACAGATACATACGTAGTGTAACATAGAAAAAGAGGGGCTACCGGACACTACTGACTGCACCTTTTGCCTAGGTTACACTGACTCCAGTGTTCCTCAGACCAACAATATCATCATCCAAAGAAAAAAGCACAGTAAGTGCAGGGAGGGGGTGGAGGAGGAAGACTCCTCCACCTACTGTCCACCTGGTAAATAAAAAAAGATCACAAAGAAACTGGTGAGTGCCGCTTTTTTCTTTGGAAGATGACATACATAGCGTACACCACCCAAACACACACATTTTATATAATATATATATATAATATAATATATATAAAATTATATATATGTACACATACATACATACATACATCACACAGTATACTTTTTAGCTGTTAATATTTCAAATATTTTTAGATTATATGAAATCATACAATTTGCCTGCATACCTATAAAGGTTGAATAGCCACACAATTGCCATGGAGATGTTTATTGCTGCGTCTGGACTGAACAGTTCAACCGTATGTGCTCATGGCATCTTTCAGTTGAAAGCAGTGAAATGTTTATTCTTGGCACAGTTTCTCCTCCGTATACAGCAAGACGAAAAATCGTCTGAAAAGACGCCAGCTATACTGCTTCAGGGAAATTAATGATGGCGTTTTCCTTAGGAGGTTTCGCCTTATATTAAAAAAAAAAAAAGGATAAAGGGTGCAAAGGCGTCTACAGGAACAAAGGAAAAGGACACCGTTTCCTGAATCCGCGCTGCTCACACAATGAAACATGTTAAGACCACGGTTATCGTGCAGTGATGGCTTTTATTCTAATCCTTTAGATGCGTTTTGGAGTTATATCCAAACTCCTTCCTCAGGGAGCCACAGTGCCTATGCCTATAGGCACTATGTTGGTTCCCTGAGGAAGGAGTTGGGATGCAACTCCAAAACACATTGAAAGGATTGGGATAATAGCCATCCCTGCACGATAACCGTGGTCTTAACCTGTTTCATTGTGTGAGCAGTGCGGATTCAGGAAACATTGTCCAGTTCCTTTGTTCGTTTTGGCTACCACTATTGCAAGTGGAGTGTGGATCATGTGGCAGCCATTACATACCTTCATACTGGTTGTGGGTGACACAACCATCCCAGGTGAGCAGTGACAATTGTTGACGGACATAATTGTTGTAAAGATAAAACCCTATTGCACTCTCTCTCCTCTTAACAGTTCAAGTCATCTAGAGGGCATTGTGTGTGGGTGCCCTTGAAAGCATAAAGACTGTAAAGCATCCATTGCTTACCCCATCATATTAGTGCTGTCCCTCCTGTGTCCCCATATCAGTCTCTTTTTAAGTCTGTCGCGGCATTCACATGCCACCTACAAACATGATCGCCCCAGCCAATCACTGGCCTGAGTGGAATCTTGCCATAATCCTCGACATCATCACGATGATTAGTGATTGGCTGCAGCAGTACACGTGTACACGTCATATGACAGCTGCAAAGCATAGATGGCAGAGCTAAAGGAGGAGGCATTTACCACTTTTGGAAAATTATCATTGTCAGCAATTTTTCAGCTTCCGCTGACGTCATGTCGACAGAGGGGCATCTTCTCTGCTCTGTTGACGGGCGTCATAGCAGATGTCATGCTTATTGACAGCTGGCTCTCCCAGAGAGGTAGCAGGGAGCTAGCTCTCAATCAGCATGATGTCGGCTGTCTCGCCCCTTCCACAGAGCAGAGCAGAGCAGAAAAGCCATAGCTCTGCTGACAGCCAAGTGCCTGGCAGGAGTTATCTTAACACACAGTGGCGGCTGGGAGTGGCGGCAACTACCTGCCTGATGATGATCGGGCTTTTTTTTTTTTCAAATAAAAACCCTGAATATACACTTTAAAAGTTATGTGATTATAGTAAAAAGAAACCAAATGAGAAGGATTCATGCATCAAGGTTACCGATTAGGTTTCAAGGATCGGATGTTTGTTACTTTCCTCCTTGTCTTGAAACATCATACATGTTATGACTATACTATATATATATATAATATATATATGTATTTTGTGTATATATATTATATTATGTATATGTATATATATATATATATATATATATAATATTATATATATAATATATATATAATAATATATAATATATATATATGATATAGATAGAGAAATCTTGATCTGATCAGCTATTTTTTACATCTTGCCTCAATGGGATTTAGGTTTGGACTTTGTGCCAAAGACGTGAAAATAATTTTATTTGTATAGCGCTAACATTTAACTTTTGTTGGTGTAACATGAAAGAAAAATGTGGAAAAGTTCACGGGGTATGAATTTTTTACAAGGCACTGTATCTGAATATTTACCATGTGTCCTTTTCCTCCGTGAAAAGACTGTATCCATATTCTCTGGAATATTATTTGTAAAAACTATTCACAGTCTCTGTGAATGATCACTTGTTACATACTGTTTATACCTTTACAGAACAAACCCATATATTAAAATCATAATAAACAAATGGCTGTTAAAGATCAAAAGCAACAAGTAAGACAACACTGATCATAGTCTCATTAGCTTTACTACATAAGAAGGGATAAAAGGGAAGGGGTTGGAAAGGGATATGTGAGAGGCAAAAGGATCCCGCAGTGAAGTTATGGAATTCAATTATGGTTTGCAGAGCAGATAATTATGGCGCAGTGACTCAGACTTCTTGACAGTAACAAGGACCAAAAAGACATTTGGAATTTAATATGCAAGAAGAGCCTGTGTGCAACTTCATTTATCAAAGAACTATTTAAAACATTTTTTGGAATTGTGTTCAGTTTCATTGTGGGCTTGGTAAAAACTTCCACATACTATTTGTCATCCATTGTGTCCCAATCTACCAGCATTAACACAGACACAGGGCGGTATTTATTTGATGCCTCCTCTACCAAGCCGCATTCAGACTAAATCCTCCATGTGTATTTAATAAATCACACCAGTTAGGTGGGCAGGATTAGTTTCAAGTCACCTAATGACTATATCATAAGCAGCAGCATTAAGGGGATTAATATTAATCTTGGCCATTTTTATGAAAGGCCAGGCACCGCTTTAACAAGAGAGGCAGCAACACAGTGAGAAAGAGCGATAAGAGCCTGGGTACAAACTCATATCTTTTTATTTAATCTTTTTATATCAAGTGCTGGAATAACAACAATTAGCAAAGTTCTTTATGAGATATATTGGCTTTAAAAATAAGTATCATAACTTGACATTTAAGGTTATCGAAAAGGTTCATTAGGGGCAAAGCACAGGATGAGATACGTGTACTGGACTTCTGGAGATAGGACCTTAATCCAGAGATTTATTCTCATTGACAGGTCTTTGAAATATACCATACCTAATGCTGGCCGTTCATTTGCTCCACTGCCACCGTGACAGCACTGCAGTCTCTGTCAAATGAGTTATGTAGGCAGGTATGAGGTCTGTAAGTTAGGTTATGACTGAACAAATAAGGCTCAATTCACACATGCATTGGAGAAACTGTCTAATGGTGATATTACTTGCTAGGATATCGTTAGCGATATCCAGTGCTTTTTTTTTTTTTTTTTAATAATATTCACCAGTATTGAGGGTTGTGCCATCAGGCTCCAGCGGATTAAGGAGCAGGGGGGGAGGGTGCTGTCAGGCCCCAGCGGTTTGAGGAGCGGCAGGGGGGTCCTGTCAGGCACCAGCGGCTTGAGGAGCGGGGGGGGGTTGCTATCAGGCGCCGGCTGCTTGAGGAGCCGGGGGGGGGGGGGGGGTCCTATCACCTCATCTCGCTTATCTAGCACTTTAGCTGTACTTGTACAGATCCTGGCTGATGACCGGTTCATGAAATGTTGTGTTAATCCTCTATTTATTATATTGCTGGCTTGATCATTTATGTAGAGCACTTTTTGCTCTTTACCTTTTGTGCCTCCACTATTTCCTCTTAGTCCTGTAAGCATGTATGCAGGGACCTCACTCCTGTTAGTATCTGTTGAATTGTGTTACTCTGTATTTTCTCATATTGTCTGCACATGTTCCTTTTGAATTGTGAAGTGCTGCGGAATAGGTTTGGTGCTATATAAAAATTATTATTATATTATTAATTCCAGCAATGAACTGATGAAATCAAGTGAATGTCCTTTCAAACATGTTGACCAATTTCAGAACATTTTGCCCATAGACTGAGATATGTAGAAATAAAAATAAAACTGGGCGTTCCTCACCCTTCATTAGGTCCAGTGCTGTGACTCCACTGCTGCCCCGATCACAGTTGATGAGACGTCATCAGCGCTGCACCAGTCACTGAGCTCAGAGGCTTGGCCACAGTAGACGCACCAGCTGCCAAGTTCAGTGACATCGGGGCAGTGACAGACGACAAAAAAAAGGGTAATTTAAAATTGGTATTTTTTTTTTACATATCACTGAGCTGATGGTTAAAAGTTTGTTGAAACAGTTAACAAATCCTTTAAAAATTGGACCTTCCAGTAGAAACGACTTCAAAACTGTACTTACGCCGTGTCAAACATTGCAGCTAATTAAGCTTAGAAGTATTAGTTTCATTACTAGACAGCACATAAGAGACATTTCTAGGGCAAAGAAACAGCTTTTTTTGTCTTTTTAGGTCATATGCACATGGGTTGAATCTGACCAACATTGCACAGACGCTAAAGTGAGGCAAAATCTGCACGTGTTATGGCTCAGTCAGATGTCAGTGAAAAGCAGGCCACGTTGGCTACGCTTCATAGGCTCATGTGGCTGCCGGGTTTGTGACAAGAACCCCACAGTCAGTGTGTGCACCGACCAATTTTCGTCTCAATAAGCCCTTCATTGTGGAGGATGTTACAGGTTTGCAATATATTAGTTTGTACTGCAAAATGTGAAATAAGATGAATTCCTCATAAAGACTACATGTGCTACGTACTTTAATATCAGTGCTTGATGCATTTCACAGGAAGAAAAATATGTGGATTTGATTTAAAAACTTTAATGTATTTAGCTGGTAATGGATTTCTGTGCGTACATAAAGCCACATGCACAAGTAGTGTAAGGTGCTTCAATGCAATATCACAAAAGCATTTAGAAGAATAAAGAATAATCTCAAAACATAATATATAAAAAAATAACCCTGGCCTGCAACCAATATTGCAGGATTAAGATATTACATAGTAAGTAAATGAGTGAGACAATGAAGCCGACTAGGGACATGACTATGAATCCAGAAAAAAGCTGGATAAATAAGGAACATTGGAGGTTCCTACGGTCACACAGTTCACGAGTCTGCCACAGTGTACACAATACATAGATGAGGACGGAAGGATATTGCCGCAGACAGGGACATACTTGTACATGGTGATGAGCAGTGTTTGGCCTCTCAGCGGACAGCCCTAATAGCTGTTACCCCTCTCTGTTGAAACAACAGATTTAATCCCCGAATGAGCAGCAGATTCCTTGATGTGCATTACATCCGCATTAATCAGAAATGTACCCGCACTGAAATCATGTATATACAAAACAGTAAGGGCAGCTGGGAAGGTTTAGGCTACAGATAAGTGTATTTATTTTTAACGCTGCCTTTGTGGACTGCATTCTTACTTAACATACAGCGCAGGCATGCCGCAGAAATGTCGGAGCCCCAGACCTGTTAGCATAAATATAGTCATACGGTACTTTTGCAGACGATGGCAGAAAATCTCTCCCCCGGTAAAGTGTTCTGTGGATGAAAACATTCAGCATGCTGCTGTGTCCACACTCCATTCTGCACACACAAGGTCAAGCCCATCCAATCTGACTGCATCAGTGTCATGGAATGCTGAAGTACACATATTTGCCATTCAACACGAAAACGGCTTTTCAAGTTCAATCAGCTATAAATGTTGCTTTGTTTTAATTTTCCACTGAACTTCCTGGAACCTATTATCAGGCTGTCAGGGATGTATATTTAGCAATGGCAACATGGCCTCTTTACAGCTGCACCACTGCCCATGTCACCTCCAATAAACAGAAAGGCAATCCCAGGGCTGGACAGTTACCCCTGAAAGCTACGGTCAAAGCTGTGAGCTCCAAGTGTAATATTACAACTACAGCAGCGGAATTCTCATTAAATGCGTGTCTGTCTAAATATTATACAATCATCGGCGAAAGTGTTGGTACCCTTGAAATTGTCCTAGAAAATTAAATATTTTTACTAGAAAATGAATGCAATTACAAGTTTATCTTTACTTCTTTTATGTGTATTGGAACAACTGAAAAAAAAGCAAATTGGGCAATGGCAGACAAAACTCCAAAAATGGTCTGGACAAAATTGTGGGCACCCTCAAATTAATATTTTGTTGCACACCCTTAGGCATAAATAACTGCAATTGTTTCCTGTAACCACCAACAAGCTGCTTAAACCTCTCACCTGCAATTCTGGGTCACTCATCTCTTACAAACTGGTTCTCCCAACAGCAATTTTAAGATATTTCCACTGGTGTTCAATGAGATTAAGGGTGCCGTCACACGCATCGATTTAGTGAACGATATTGTTAGCGATCACATGCATGCGAGATCGCTAACAATATCGTTCAGATCGCTGGTGAGCTGTCACACAGACAGACTCACCAGCGATCAATGGACCAGAGACATCGTGGAAACAATTTAAATATCGTTTCCACGATGGCTTGCTTCCGCTGCCAGCCTGCATTAAGCGGGATCAGGCTGGTCTCCAAGGTAAACTGCGGGTATCTAGGCAGCTCACGCTGCCTAGATACCTGATGTGTAACTTAGTTACCAGCCTTCTCCGCTCACTGGCTGGTATCTAAGGTAAACAGCGGGTAACTAGGGTCCCTAGTTACCCGCTGTGTACCTTAGATACCAGCCGGTGAGCGAAGAAGGCTGGTAACTAAGGTATACATTGGGTATCTAGGCAGCGGGCACTGCCTAGATACCCGCAGTTTACCTTGGATACCAGCTCCCAGCACTTGTGAGGGGCGCTGGGAGCTGGCTTATCGGTCGTCTGCCGGTGTCACACACAGCGATGCTGCGTGTCCACCGGCCGACCAACGACAGATTTGTGAACATGCTCACAAATCTGCGATCAAACAATCAAGCGATTTTACATGTAAAATCGTTTGATTACACACAGCGACGCACAGACGATATCGCTTAAGCGATCAAAAAACGAGATCGCTCAAGATATTGTTCTGAAAATTGACCCCTGTGACGTGGCCCTAAGGGACACTAGTTACCCGCTGTGTACCTTAGATACCAGCCGGTGAGCGGAGGAGGCTGGTAACTAAGGTACACATCGGGTATCTAGGCAGCGCGCGCTGCCTAGATACCTGCAGTTTACCTTGGAGACCAGCCTGCTCCCACTCACCGCAGGCTGGCAGCGAGAGCAAGACATCGTGGAAACAATATTTAAATTGTTTCCACAATGTCTCTGGTCCATTGATGCTGGCGAGTCTGCCTGTGTGACAGCTCACCAGCGATCTGAACGATATTATTAGCGATCGCGTGTGCATGTGATCGCTAACAATATCGTTCACTGAATCGATGCGTCCGACGGCACCCTTGGATCCAGACTAATTTCTGGCCACTTCAGAACTCTCCAGTGCTTTGCTTCCATCCATTTCTAGGGGCTTCCTGTCCTGCTGGAAGACCCCTGACAAAGGACATAAACCCAGCTGACATTGGGCTCTACACTGTGACCAATATCTATTGGAAATCTTCAAATTTCCTGATGCTTTGCATACAGTAAAGGTCCCCAGTTCCAGAGGTAGCAAAACAACCCCAAAACATCTTTGAACTTCCACCATATCCAAGTATAGGGTCTGTGTTCTTTTCTTTGTAGCCTCATTCCATTTGCAGTAAAAAGTAGAATGATGCGATTTAACAAAAAGATCTATCTTGGTCGTCTGTCCACAAGACTCTTTCCCCGAAGGCTTTTGATTTGCGTACATTTAGGCAAACTGCAGTCTAGATTTTGTACATCTCTGCATTAGCAGTGGCTTCTTCTAGGTCTCCTGCCATATATAGTTTCATTTAATTCAAATGTGAACAGATAGTTTGCGTTGACTCTGATGCCTAAGCCTGCAGAACAGCTTGAATTTCTTTGGAAAGTGATTAGAGCTGCTTATCTACCATCTAGACCATCCTGTGTTGCAACATTATCAATTTTTCTCTGCCGTCCACGTCCAGGGAGATTAACTACAACGTCATTGGCTTTACACTTCTTGATTATGATGCGCATCGTGGGCATAGAGACACCAAGATCTCAGAAGAAAAACTTTTAACCATGAGATTGTTGATATTTTTCACCAATTTTGCTTCTCAAGTCCTTAGACACACAGTTGTCATCTCTTTCTGTTCCCCATGCTTAGTCTGGCGCACACACACACAATGTAGAGAATAAGTCAATGTCTCCCCATTATATACCTGATATTACCATATATGGCCATTACGCTTGTCAATGCCAGGCTCTACTGCTAGTATATAAATATGGAACCAAACATTAAAAGGGAGCAGTAACTTCATTGTAATATGTCACGTCATGCACTTTGCATATAGATATTTTCATTAGTTTAACATTATTTACCGTTTATTTTAATTACAGCCTAATTGTCACTACATTGTTAGTGCAAAACCTCAAAAATGGGCCAGAAAACCTTGTTGCCTCCATTCCCAAATTGTGGGTGAACAACATTTGTTTCAAGTATGTGATGTTTGTTCAAATGCACCTGTGGCAAATACCTGATATGGGCTATATAAGGCTAGGGCCACACTAGTGTTGTGGCCTCCGTCCTGGGGAGTCCGTCAAAAAGCAGGATTCTGGCAGAATTAACGTAGTGTAACGCTGCCTTAACGCTACTAATAAAATCCCATCGGTGAAGACCTCCCGAGCGCATGCAAACGCCAGCACATAAGTGCTGGAGTTTGAAATCTCGCACTATTTCATAGCGCAGGAGACAACTGCTCTCGTCAATTTTCCCGTGCACTACGAAATAGCGCAAGATTTCAAACTCTGGCACTCACATGCCGGCATTTGAATACGCTTTGGGTCCCGTCATCCATAGGACTATAATGGCAGCATTAACTACGGTAACGCTGTGCTAATGCTGCCGGAATCCTGCTCTTTGGCGGGCCCTCCTGGACGGAGGCTACAACACTAATGTGGCCCTAGCCTTATATAGCCCATATCAGTTACTTGCCACAGGTGAGTTTGAACAAACATCACATACTTGAAACAAAAGTAGCTCACCCACAAAGGGAACCTTTGGGAAAAGTGGCAACAAGGTTTTCTGGCCCATTTTTGAGCTTTTACACTGACAAAGTAGTGGCAATTAGGCTGTAATAAGAATAAATAACAGGCAAATAATGTTAAACTAATGAAAATATCTATATGCAAAGTGCATGACGTGACATATTACAATGAAGTTACAGCTCCCTTTTAATGTTTGGTTCCATATATATACTATCAGTAGAGCCCGGCATTGCCAAGCGTAATGCCCATATAAGGTAATATCACCCATATATGGTAATGTGTGAGTGTGTATGCATGTACCATATCTCTGCCCTTACTCATAGTCCCACCCACTCCACATAACCATGCCGACTCCATATATCTCAACCCCTACATATAGCCTTGTCACTTCATAGCTCCACCCCTCCACATAGTCCCAGGGCAGGGCTATGTGGAGAGATAGGGCTATATGGAGTGGGTGTGGCTAAGTGTAGTAGGTGGAGCTGATGCATACACACACTCTATATATATATATATATATATATATATATATATATATATATATATATACATATATACACATATACACACACACAGGCGCACACACATTTATTAGTATATTTTTTTTCCCTTTGATTTAGTAGTTAAGTGTTAGAAATAAAACATGCCAGAACTGATCCCCTAGTTTTCTACAGAATACTTCTAGACATTCAGTGCATGTGTGGTATGAGATTATATCTGGTGCCAGATCAATAAATGCTACATGCTGGGCTTGATCTAGCCATCACTGGACTAGTGCACAACTTTATCACCAGCTGTGCCTGTCTTAAGCATAAAACTGCTCACCCAACTCATAAGGGAACCCTTGAGCTTCAAGTGGTACATTGATGACTGAAAACTACTTTAACTTTGATCTTAACACAGTCTTATAAATGGCTAGAAGAGTTTTCACAAGATAACCATATTACTTAAGCAACCAGTAGGCTTAAAAACCAAAAATTAAAAAGCCTGCACCATTCACGACTACATAAACCATCTGGACAAAGAGCTTTCTCTCCAGTTGATTTGGACATGTTCATCTCGACAATGTAAACTTACTGAATCGCTCCCCTCTAATTGCTTTATGAAACATATAAAACACAAGGAATTCATTTCTCAAATTCAGAAATGGAACTTTTCCAAATTTAAAAGTACTTTATCCACAGACTGTAGACAGTCACTGAAAGACAAGTCAATACTTTGTGTTTTATTGATGGAAACTCTTCACTTTAATACGCTTTGTGTTTAATGTTCTGAAGCAGAAGGTATTTTACAATGAAACTGCTTATTAACACTGGAATACCTTTCAGGATGCTTGAACTGAAACTGGGGCTGGTTACTGTGCTCGCAACCCTATAGATAATCTTCATATAACCCAACAGTATCCATACCACTTATAACATATAATGAAAAGAAAAAGATGTTCAGCCATAACAATAAAACCACCCATTATTGTGTAGGTCCCCTTTGTGCAACTATAAAAGTGTTGCGTTGAATCCAGAAAATATCTTAAGGACTCAAGTGCTATCTGGCACCAAGACGCTGGCAGTAAATCCTTCAAAGGAGGATATCTTGTTTTTAAAATTTGAATGGCTAACAATCTTATACCTGTATTAGATTGGCGGAAGTGTTCGACCCTCAGCATTTCCTTGGTGAAAAGCTACCACTTCTGAGCGAGTATTGTGGCCTCTTCTTTCTATTCTTTATACAATGCAATCCTCTCCTTATCAGCTGTGCTTTGTCTCATTCATTTAAATGATTCATAATGTAAACTCTACAAATAACATTTTATCGTTCATTTTCTCCAATATACATTTACTTCAATTACGTCCAAAACAGCGATGACTAAAAAGGTAACTAAACTAAAAGGTAGCATGTCCAAATAGACAGCGCAGCATTCCAGCGAGCAGATACAGGCTCCCACAAATAGATAACCTTTTCGTTTAGATTAAGTTCCCATACCCCCCGCTAGCTTTCTGCAGTGGAACATATCTGTCTCCACACCAAGTTTTGATCTAGTTACTGCTATCTATGATGTTACAATGAAATATTTCAGAAATGCAACACAGCAATAGGGAAAAAGAGAAATCAAAAGGGATATCACAGCTATGGGCACTGCCAAGTATCTGGACTCTCAGGACTGATCCATTTCTTCCAATATAAAAGGCCAAGCCCACCTAAAAATAGATCACTCTATAAAGATGGGTGCAGCAATTATTAACAACTTGGATAAAGATATAGACACAGACCTAAAATAGGAAAGGAACAGAATAATATGACATCTTTAAAGGGAACCTGACCTCTCCAAATCACCGCCAACCCTATTAATACCTGTCCCTGCACCTTGAAAGATCATTAGCAGGGGTCCTTTTCTGTAAAAAATGAGTTCTGTAACATTGTGAAGCCGACCTCACCATGCGCATTGCGCACATGCGCGGTCTTTCATTTACACCTAAAGGGTGTACACACGTCACCAGGACCGGATGTGACGCAAATAGCGCCACACCGGCTATTACGCCCATACAGCAGGGCGAGAAGGACTAGGATTAGTTATCACGCCCATTAGGGCGTGATAATGACCTGCTCAGGAGGGTTTAGAGTCTTCACAGGGAACGCCCTGTGAGACTTATTCAACATGAAGAAGTTGTTCATATGTGAGTGTATAATGGTGTTATGCACAATGTTACAGAACGCATTTTTTACAGAAAAGGACCGCTGCTAATGATCTTTCAGGGTGAAGGGACAGGTATTAATAGGGTTGGGGGTGATTTGGAGGGGTCAGGTTCCCTTTAAGTAAAGCTTGCTCAAAACCAAAGAAATTAATGTTAGATTACAGGAGAATTTTTTTTTTGTTTTTTACAGTTTTGATATAAAGTGCATAAAAGCAGAGTACCTTTTCTAAAATCAGGGCACCTGCAAACAGAAATTCCTGCACCAAATCCGCATCAAGGCAGAAAAACTCACCCAAATAATGCAATGAGGTACAATAGAGAGAGAGAGCGAGAGACAGAGAGAGAGAACACCATGTGTTTTTTGGTTAAAAAAAAAAATGCACAAACTACACACAAGAAACACATGGTGGATATTTGCAGTGTTTTTTTTTAATAATGAGGAAAATGTGTAAAAATGCTGAAAAATACTGCAATAATTGACATGCTGCAAATTTTTTTGCAGTGGAAAAGTAAGCAACACGTGCACAACACCTCGGAAATCTCATACACTTTGATGGTTTCAGGAAATACATGCAGGTAATTTGTCAAATCTGAACCTTTTCTACAGGCAAAAAAATGCACTGTGTGCACATAGCCTTATAGTGTATCACTCCGTTCAAGTCTAAAGGTGGCGTTACATGCTAGGATATCGTTAACGATATCCTTACAACGATCACGTGACAATGATCGTTCCGACATCGTTAGTGCGTTGTCACACACAAGGATACTGTTAACGAAATCCCATTCGGCAACGCACCAGTTAAATAGGAGAGCAAGGACTGAACGATCTTTTAAAGCGGCAGGAATAGGAGAACTTTGAATGAGATCGTTCAAAAAGGTGTCACACTGAACGATGTGGCTTCTTCACAGATCCTTAATTGGACGATGAACGATAGATTTGAGGTCAGGATCTCAGTTTTGTGATGACCATTACAACGATTTTTCCTTCCTACATCGTTCGTTTACACGCAAGGACGATCTAATGATATCGTTGGAACGTTCACAAATCCGTGACGTTTCAAGGATATCGTTAACGAGATCCTAGCGTTTGAAGCGGCCTTAAGGCGGCCTTCACATTTGCATTTGTGTCTGCATGCAGACGCAAACGCATTGGAAACGCTGCCATACTGATGTGAACGCAGCAGAGAATGTCCGTTTGAGTTCACATCAGTATGGTACCCAGCCAGCCAATCAGCGATCTCGGCGGCGGCCGGGAGGCGAAGATCAGCGGCAGAGATTTTCTCCTCCTGGCCGCCGCTGAGATCGCAGATTGCCCACCGGGAGAGATTTCAAGGTGATCCGTAGCGTTCTCCTGCACGGTCATGTGGAGGACACTGCAGATCCATTGAAATCCACGAATTGTTTGTGTGCTTGCGGTCGCTTGCTGGTAAAACAAGTGCCCATGAACGCACAAAAAAATGCAACATGTTGCGTTCGGAGGGTGCACAAATTATGCAACCGCAGCCAAACGCAGGTACCATGCGTTCCCATGTTAAAACATAGGAACACAGTGTGCATGGGTATGGCTGCGTTCGGAACGCTGCATTCACAAACGCAAATGTGAACCCGGCCTTAGACAGTGAAAACAACAGGAGATGAACAATGATCTCAAACATCTTCATCAGTGCCATAAGACTTGAATGGTGAGGCCTGCAAAACCTTCTACACTCACTCCAGCTGTTGTCTTGGGTCAGGTGAAATTTGGAAATACAAAATCGGTGGAGGTCCTCATGGTGGGACCCATTCTGATCTATCCCATCGATATGTGATAATTTGCTCCTCCACAAAGAGAAGCATTCTAGTCTTCCTTTATCCTTGACTATACCATCATTGTAAATAAGCACCTGTACCTTGTCACCCCCACCTCATTGTTAGATTGTAAGCTCTTATGAGCAGGGTTGCCATTTTTTGCTCTAATTATTGTGTTATATTATGCTTTGTATTATATTGTTTTTGGCATTGTATTGTATTTTCTAATTGTTTCTTATGATTGTTTAAATGTGAACTTTGTATTGTGAAGCGCTGCGGAATATGTTGGTGCTATATAAATAAAAATTATTATTATTATAATTATTATCCTTGATAGCTGTAACAATGGAACATGGACCCCAGTAGTAAGTCTAACCCAAGTCTCCACAGCACAGGGACCTCCAGTGAGGCATGGAGGAGGACACAATAGTGACCCATCTTTGATGTAGAACGACAATAACACCTATCCTAGGCGGGTAATAGGTAAGGTGCCTATACATGACAGATGTGTATTATATTTTTAATAAAAGAGGGTGAAGGATCATGTTGAGCTAGAACACCGTATTTATATTGTAGAATTACGAATGAAAATATGAACCATGATGGAGATTTAGAGTTGAATGTTTTTGGTCCTATCAGAGGCTCAAATCAAAAAGTGTCACTTTAATGTCTGATCTATTACAGCAAATACACAGCCATTTTCTACACACAATTATTCTTAAAGTGTCCCTTGTATTTTCACGGCACAGTTATTGTTGCCAGAATAGTATCGCTAAAGTGTCGTGAAATATTATGATATTACGGTACATAAAATTAATACTGCAGCAACAGTATGATCACAAGTCTCACATATAATTAAATTGCGATATTCTACTATATAATTGCGTAGGCATTTCCGTGTCGGACCCCGAAAAGACCGTGGCTTTGTCACTCTGTGACGTCACCACGTGCGAGCAATGGCCGCGAAGCGGCCATTGCGAGTCGCTGGCCGAAAATCGAACCAGAGGCTCGGCTACAAAGTTA
The DNA here is from genome assembly GCA_033576535.1 of Allobates femoralis. Lineage (NCBI taxonomy): Eukaryota > Metazoa > Chordata > Amphibia > Anura > Aromobatidae > Allobates > Allobates femoralis. The sequence continues at coordinate 132,155,408 of JARQOC010000006.1, forward strand.
GCGATTTACCGCTCATGTAGCACGAGCAATGGCCGCGAGGCCATTGCGAGTCGCTGCCCATGTTAGCCATTTACCGCTCATGTAGCGCGAGCAATGGCCGCGAGGCCATTGTGAGTCGCTGCCTGAGCCGCCTCACCTGCCGCAAGTCCCCCTATACTTTCTATGGGGATTACCGCAACCGCGCCGCAAGTGTAACGGTTATGCGGCAAACGCCGCAGATGCGGTTACACTTGCGGCGCGGTTGCGGTAATCCCCATAGAAAGTATAGGGGGACTTGCAGTTATTAGCGATTTACCGCTCATGTAGCGCGAGCAATGGCCGCGAGGCCATTGCGAGTCGCTGCCTGAGCCGCCGCACCTGCCGCAAGTCCCCCTATACTTTCTATGGGGATTACCGCAACCGTGCCGCAAGTGTAACGCTTATGCGGCAAACGCGGCAGATGCAGTTACACTTACGTTGCGGTTATCCCCATAGAAAGCATAGGGGGACTTGCGGCAGGTGCGGCAAGTGCGGTTTTGCACTTGCGGCAAGTGCGGCCGCGAAAAAAACGCAGTCAGCCGCGTTTTTTTTCGCAGCCGCACCTGCCGCAAGTGGAAAACCGCATTTGCCGCACCTGCCGCAAGTCCCCCTATACTTTCTATGGGGATTACCGCAACCGCGCCGCAAGTGTAACCGCATCTGCCGCGTTTGCCGCATAACCGTTACACTTGCGGCGCGGTTGCGGTAATCCCCATAGAAAGTATAGGGGGACTTGCGGCAGGTGCGGCAAGTGCGGTTTTGCACTTGCGGCAAGTGCGGCCGCTAATTAAAATAAAAAAAATTAATCTAATACAAATAAATTAAATAATAAAATAAATCAAAATTAAAAAAATAAATAAATAAATATATATAATTAAAATATTAATAACATTAACTAATTCTAAGAAAATCAAATTACTCAAATAAAAAAAAATTCAATTAAAATAAAAAAAATACTATTATAAAAATATTAAATAATAAATAATTACAATAATAAAATAATAAATAAAAAAAAATATTCCATATAAAAATTCATAACATTAACTAATTCTAATAAAAAAAACAAATAAATAAAATATTCATAACATTAAGTTATTCAAACAAAAATGTAAATAAAAAAAAAAAAAAAAAATAATATAGCTACTATAATCTAATTAATGCACGTTCTAGAATCCCGATGCATTTGCAGTATAAAGCTGCTACAGAATACAACATCACGGGCAATCCTGACAAACCAGCAGCACTTAATTATTTCCTTTTAGTTTTGTACATCGGCACACTTCTGAAGCTAAGAGCGTATGTGGACTGTGACAGGAACCTGTTAGCCATTTTTCAGGTCATTCATAGTTTAATGTCAGCTAAATTTAGTGGCTGATTCCATTTAGTGGCCTATTCCATTTGTCCAAGTAAATTCTTGGCCTGTGGTAGGGGAGCATAACAGGCATTGTTGTCAATCTCCAAAATGCGGCTGACACAATCAAAATGTCACCACTTACCTGCTGCCCTGCGCTCCGAGCACATGGACTGTCTGTGACAGATAAGGTGAAGAAATAAGACTCAACACAAACCTCATGTCTAGAAAGGATTTAAAACCCTGAACCTGAGAGTGATACATCAGGGTCAGCCAAAGGAAACCCGGCTGTTGGAACTCCACAAGTGTTGACTGCGCCATCTATAACATTGCCCGGCAAAGTGAACTTCAGTCTGTAGCAACAGTTGTGAGAAACCTAAACAAAGGCAGAAAAGGCCAGAGCTAAACTGATGAGAGCAGCGACCCCAGACATAACTGCGGAGAGGAGAGGGCCAACACATGCTCCAATCAAACTACTTTATCTTCAGGAAATTGCAAGTAATAAAAACACACTGCATACTGCCAGCTATATTTAGGCACAAATATAAGCATTCTGCTCCATTTACACGGCGGCTCGGGACTTTTTAGCACTAATGTAATGTGTTAGAGAGCAATATTTCTTTTAGATGTCTTTCTGAAGGAAATGATAACAGTACTCAGGTCTCCGACTAAGGCCGAGAAATATTATTTTAAAGTGTGGATTATGTACACTATGCTAGAGAAGGTACATGTAAGATGGATCACTTACATAAAATGGGACACTCACTCTGGTGTTATCTGGTTATTAGCCCCTCTAAAAGCCACGCATTGTGCTATAGCCAATAATGAAGAGCACAGGCTAAACATTTGTATCATATCATATAACCAAGTGCTCCCTCTGTAATAAAATAAAAAATATATTACAGTATATATTATGTAAAAATACACACATATACATTCACACAGAGCCATGGACTAAAGTGTTGGCACACCCTTGAATTTGTTCCAGAAAATGAAGTACTGTATCTTTCCCAGAAAAATATTGCAATTACACATTTTGTTTTACACATTCATTTCCTTTGTGTGCATTGGAAAAACACAAAAAATCTGAGAAAAAAAAAGCAAACTGGACATAATTTAACACAAAACCCCAAAAATGAGCCACACAAACGTTTTCTCATATTTCTAAAATTAGGAGGGGAGACAACTTGCTCATTTCACCTGTGGCAAGTAACAAGTGTGGGCGATATGAAAAGCACACCTGAAACCAGATAAAAAAGGGGAGACATAGATTCGATCTTTTCATTGTGTATGTGTGTGACACACTAAGCATGGAGAACATTTGAGGTAAGTATTTGGTCAGTATTTTCCCCTCAATAAGCTAAACTCAGGAATTGAGCAATCAAGAGGAAAAATATAATACAAAGACGTATATTTCATCCACTCCTGGTTTTGGCTTACAAAGACTGATGTTAAAAACTGACCAAAAATTGAACATGTGACCATAGCCTTATTTCCAGCTTATTATGACCCTAAGCATACAGCAACATAATGTCACTACCTACCATCTTCACTTCCACGACTCATGGTGGTTCTTCTACTAGATCATTGATAATATATAGACCCCATAGGGCTCTGATCTCAAAATCTAGTCTACTTGGAATGTCATCAAGAAACAGATCTCCTCAAGCCTACATCCACAGGAGAACTGTGGTTAGTTCTGCAAGATGTTTGGAACAACCTCCTTACAGATTTCCTTAAAAAACCTATATGCAAGTGCACTTAAAAGAATTAATCCTTTGAAGCACTTTTGAAGACAAAGGGCAGTCACATCAAATATTGATTAGATTTAGGATTTGCCTTAAGGGATGGGCGAACATCTCTTAATTCCCTGTTTTCGGGTGCGAAGCTGGCCTGCTACAGCAATGAAAGTGTTAATCCCACTGTTATACTTTCCAAGTCCGCATACAGGCTTCCTGTGTGATGCACGATGTGTCACTTCCGGGCCGCCCCTTATCTTTTGCCCGAATGTGATTGGCTGTTGGAGCTGGTCACATGACTCATCCCCCAGCAACCCGGAAGTGACGCTGCGCTGCCGCACAGCTTCCCCGTATAACGTGGACCCGGTAAGTATAATCAGGAAGATTAGCAACACTTTCATTGCTGTAACAGGGTGACCACGATCCCGAACACGGGGAATAAAGAGATTTTTTGCCTATCACTATTTGCCTTTATTTACTGACTTTGCTAATAGATAAAAATATAGTTATTAACCCTTTTACGCCAGACCTGTTTTATGCTCCTGACCAGGTCAGCATACAATTTTAACCAGAGTCACTTTATCTAACATATATGGCTAGAGAGCAACCACTTTTAGGAGGAGATGTGGCCAGAGAGCGATCACAGGGGGAAGCCAGAGAGCGATCACAGGGGGAGGCCAGAGAGCGATCACAGGGGGAGGCCAGAGAGCGTCACAGGAGCCAGGAGCAACACAAGGAGGCCAGAGAGCAACCACAAGGAGGCCAGAGAGCAACCACAAGGAGGCCAGAGAGCAACCACAAGGAGGCCAGAGAGCACCACAAGAGGCAGAGAGCGACCACAAGGAGGCCAGAGAGTGACCATGGGGAAAGTGCACAGCTTGCGGACAGGGAGGGCAGAAAGTGCATGGGGCAGAGGGAGCATACAGGGGGATAGAGATAGCCACCATCCCAGTGACATCGCATCATCATCTCAGCGCCCACCCGATGTGATAGCATCGAGCTCCCATCTTTTGAGGTAATAATTCTGGAACGTTTCAACTGATCTCAGCGATTCTGAGATTGTATTTTTTGTGACACCTTGTGCTTTCATGCTAGTAGTAAATTTTGGTTGATATGCTTTGTAATTTAAGAATCAAAAATTTGACAAAAAAAATGTGAAAAGTTTGCAATTTTCAAAATTGTAATTTTTATGCCTTTAAATCAGAATAAACAAAAACAAAATTGCTAATAAATATGATTTCCTACATGTCTACTTTACATTGGCATCATTTTTTAAAAGTTCATTAAAGGGACAAAATTACTAGATTGCGAGCACCCAAATGCCTTGTATAGCACCATTAATTACAGAGTTATACAGATATAACCATTATTGTCTAATTAATGGTGCTATACAAGGTAAAATAGGAGTGCCATTTAACTTTTGGGGAGCAGATTTTGCTGGAAACGTCAGCAAAAAGACTTTGGAGTTGGTATGCTAAACAACTCCTCAGACTCCTTAATTTCTCTGAATCCGACTTAGACTCCAACTCCAACACCACAGCCATGATCTGTGGGCACCAAATGAGGAAGCTCCAAGATGACAGAACAATACAAAAAAAAACTAAAGTGAACCCATTTGTAAATTAAACCCCTTATGGAATCATCTACAAGTGCAGTGACTATTTTGGCATTTTCCAGAAATAAGCACAGAATTGCTGTTGCCCAACTCGTACTTCTGGAGACATACACCCTATAAACTAAGAGGGTTCATTCTGCTATACATACGGATGGCAACTGCAGTTTCGGCACACTATGAAGCTTAGAACGGCGGGGGGAGGGTGATTTACATTACTGCTTTTAAACCAAAATTTAAACGTATTGTCTACCTCCCATGGGTACAGATGACCAACCATCCCCTTTAATACGTTTTTAAAATGCATAAACACTGAAAGGGTATGTTCACACAGCGCGTTCTAGATCCGGTTTTGTAATTGCTGCTGAAAATTCTACAAAAACGCAGCACAAAAAAAAAAAAACAGGCCATATGCACACGCTGCGTTTTTTATCTAAGAAACAAGTCCTTACAGAGAAGACAAATCATTAGGGCTCTTATAGAGCGGAGCTCGCCCTGTGCCAACACCCCATAGTCATACACAGATGGGGAGACAGGATAGGCTTTGCACACGTCTGTGAGATATCGCTTCTCTATTTCCTAAAAAAATCATTATTTGCTTGTTACAAAAATATTTACATATATAAAAGGTAGAGATTCATTTCAAGCTTATGGATTCTTCTAAAGACAGAAAATAAAAGATTAGGTATAAGAAAAGGAGTCTTATGAAATTAAAAATCTCAAGTGGTCCAAAATCAACAAATGACTGTTCAAACCAAACCCAGAGGTCAGAGCACCTGTAAGGTTTGCATCTATTTCCACCCTCCTGTTATAATACTGGCAGCTTTGGCTTTACAGGCATCAGAGGGTGACAGAGTTAAATGGACAATAGGAAGGTGGGAAACCCTGAACTGTTGGGGCATACCAAAGGAACACAGAATGCCTGGGCTTCGTTTGAACAGTTATTTTGTGATTACAGGCTCGATATAAGCAGAGTGAATGAAACACCAAGTTATAGACAATAGCACCCCATTAGGTGAGACGGACTAGCAACCTAATATTAGAGACCCATAGACTTTAAGTGATTATGTCCCACTGACCATGCAGTATTCCCCACTAGCAGTATGGTCTAGCGCAGGGATAGGGAACCTCAGGCCCCAGGCCGAATGCAGCCCTCGATGACTTTTTTGTGGCCCTCGGGCAGTGTCCTGGGGACCGCAGTGCTCAGACTTGCAGACACATTTTGCTGACTGTCTGCCCTTTAAATCTAGCTCTCCAGTGATCTCTATGCTCCCAGCCTCTTCTGTGATGTCTAGGGTTCTAGCAAACCAAGAAAACAAGTTGAGAAGCAACATAACCAATATCACCCACGCCAAAATGAAGCCGCTCCAGCCACCACAGTAGGGTTGATTGTTTAACCAAATATCGCGGGTAATTTTCAAGTTGATAATATTGTACGGCCCCCAAAGGATGATAGAAATTTCCAAATGGCCCTCGACAATGTTTCCCCGCCCCTGGTCTAGAGTAGTAGGGGTTGTGAGCAGGTAGATCACATTTACAGGATCATCTCAATGAATTAGAATATCATCTAATTCAAAAAGTTAATTTTTTCAGTAATTCAATACATAAAGTGAAACACATATTACGGTATATAGAGTCATTACAGAGTAATCTATTTCAAGTGTTTATTTCTGCTAATGTTGATGATTACAGTGTTGGCCAAAAGTATTGACAGCCCTGCAATTCTGTCAGATAATACTCCTTTCTTCCTGAAAATGATTGCAATCACAAATTCTTTGGTATTATTATCTTCATTTAATTTGTCTTCAATGAAAAAACACAAGAAGAGAATGAAGCAAAAAGTAAAACATTGATCATTTCACACAAAACTCCAAAAATGGGCCAGACAAAAGTATTGGCACTCTCAGCCTAATACTTAATTGCACAACCTTTAGCCAAAATAACTGCGATCAACCGCTTCCGGTAACCATCAATGAGTTTCTTACAATGCTCTGCTGGAATTTTAGACCATTCTTCTTTGGCAAACTGCTCCAGGTCCCTGATATTTGAAGGGTGCCTTCTCCAAACTGCCATTTTTAGATCTCTCCACAGGTGTTCTATGGGATTTGGGTCTGGACTCATTGCTGGCCACCTTAGAAGTCTCCAGTGCTTTCTCTCAAACCATTTTCTAGTGCTTTTTGAAGTGTGTTTTGGATCATTGTCCTGCTGGAAGACCCATGACCTCTGAGGGAGACCCAGCTTTCTCACACTGGGCCCTACATTATGCTGCAAAATTTGTTGGTAGTCTTCAGACTTCATAATGCCATGCACACGGTCAAGCAGTCCAGTGCCAGAGGCAGCAAAGCAACCCCAAAACATCAGGGAACCTCTGCCATGTTTGACTGTAGGGACCGTGTTCTTTTCTTTGAATGTCTTTTTTTTTTCTCCTGTAAACTCTATGTTGATGCCTTTGCCCAAAAAGAGAGAATATTCTTCCAAAACGCTTTAGGCTTTCTCTGGTAAATTTTGGCAAACTCCAGCCTGGCTTTTTTATTCTCGGGGTAAGAAGTGGGGTCTTCCTGGGTCTCCTACCATACAGTCCCTTTTCATTCAGATGCCGACGGAGAGTACGGGTTGACACTGTTGTACCATCGGACTGCAGGGCAGCTTGAACTTGTTTGGATGTTAGTCGAGGTTCTATAACCACCATCCGCACAATCTTGCGTTGAAATCTCTCGTCAATTTTTCTTTTCTGTCCACATCTAGGGAAGTTAGCCAAAGTGCCATGGGCTTTAAACTTCTTGATGACACTGCGCACGGTAGACACCAGGACATTCAGGTCATTGGAGATGGACTTGTAGCCTTGAGATTGCTCATGCTTCCTCACAATTTAGTTTCTCAAGTCCTCAGACAGTTCTTTGGTCTTCTTTCTTTTCTCCATGCTCAATGTGGTACACACAAGGACACAGGACAGAGGTTGAGTCAACTTTAATCCATGTCAACTGGCTGCAAGTGTGATTTAGTTATTGCCAACACCTGTTAGGTGCCACAGGTAAGTTACAGGTGCTGTTAATTACACAAATTAGAGACGCATCACATGATTTTTCTAAGGGTGCCAATACTTTTGTCCACCCCCTTTTTTATGTTTGGTGTGGAATTATATCCAATTTGGCTTTAGGACAATTCTTTTTGTGTTTTTTTCATTGAAGACAAATTAAATTAAGATAATAATACCAAAGAATTTGTGATTGCAATCATTTTCAGGAAGAAACTGAGTATTATCTGACAGAATGGCAGGGGTGTCAATATGTTTGGCCAACACTGTATGTCTTACAACTAATGAAAACCTAAAGGTCATTATGTCAGAAAATTAAATGAGGGAGGATGAAGGGTCTGAGATAAAATATTACCTAAATAGGTATCAGAGGCTTCACCTTCAGTGGTTGAGAGAGTCACAACTACTATAAAGGCAACATTCAGACTGAGCGTATTTTTTCTCTTCTGTTCAAACTGCTGCGTTTTTAGCTGAGAAACAGGAGCTGTAAAAAAAAAACACACCCCAAAAAACATCCATTTTTGGATGCGTTTTTATCAGTTTTTGACTGCTGCGGTTTTTTTCCCCATTTTGAAGGGCTCCAATGGTAAGAAGGCTACAGAAATTGACAGGTCATTTTCCAAAACGGAACTCTCCTAAAGTAAAAAAAAAACAGATCACTTTAAAAGAGCACAGTCTAAATGGCAAAAATGAAAAACCATACACTTTGCTGGGTTGTCATTTGAGTGATCTGTTTTCTGCAGTGCACTGCAAAACAACGGATCAAAAAACGCACAGTCTGAACGTAGCCTAAAAGCATATCACGGCTGCTGCAGTTCCCAGCGTGGTGCTTACACAGTAGGGAGGGATGAAGGGTTAAAAACCGCGCTGCCATATTCCACAAGACATCAAAGGGTGAATATAATATTAATTTATCAGACAACGCGTTTTAGGGCTCCCTTGACCCTTCCTCAAGATTAACCCCTTCCCGACATAGGACGTTGTGCAACGTCCTGTGTTTCTGCCCGTTCCCGACACAGGACGTTGCACAACGTCCTGGCAGATTTGAGCTCCTGCACCCCCTGTGAGCCGGGTCGCTCAGGTGTCACAGATGCTGCTGCTCTGTGACAACCTGCAGATGACCCCACAGGGGGTGGATTAACCCCCCCGTGCCCAGGACCCCTCCGATCGGCAGTTTAAAAGTGAAACTGCCGATCGGAGGGAATCACAGGGATTCACCCCTCCAGATCTGATTGGAGCTCTCCAATCAGATCTGGAGGGGCGGATCGGCAAGTGCCTACCCCTCCTCAGCCCCCTCCAGCTCCAGGACTCTCCAGGACTGTCCAGGGCCCCCCCGCCGTCCCCCCCAACCGCCCGCCCCCCTCTATTACAATGTATGTGCCGGCGGGCTGCACCCGCGTGCGCCCGCCAGCAACACTGCCTGGTCCCCTGCTCCACTGCTCCCCCCCAGGCTGCCCCCACCTCCGGGCCCTGTGCCTGGCCCCCCTCCTCACCTCCTGCGGCGGGCTGCACACTTCCGTGCACCCGCCGCTGCTGCCGCCGCCGCCGCCGCTGCTGCATCTCCTCCTTCTCTGCCCGGTCTGTGGCCCCGCCTCCTCTCCCGGCCTCCTCCTGCTCATCGGTGGAACGAGGGAGGTAAGTATGTATGTGTATGTATGCATGTATGTGTATGTATGCATGTATGTGTATGTATGCATGCATGTGTGTGTATGCATGCATGTGTGTGTATGCATGCATGTGTGTGTATGCATGCAAGTGTGTGTATGCATACATGTGTGTGTATGCATGCATGTGTGTATGCATGCATGTGTGTGTATGCATGTGTGTGTATGCATGCATGTGTGTGTATGCATGCATGTGTGTGTATGCATGCATGCGTGTGTATGTATGCATGCATGTGTATGTATGCATGCATGTGTATGTATGCATGCATGTGTGTGTATGCATGCATGTGTATGTATGCATGCATGTGTATGTATGCATGCATGTGTATGTATGCATGCATGCATGCATGTATGTGTATGTATGTATATCTATGTATGTATGTATGTGTATGTATCCATGTATGTATGTATGTGTATGTATGTGTGTATGTATGTATGTATGTATGTGTATGTTTGTATCTATGTATGTGTATGTATGTATGTATGTGTATGTATCTATGTATGTATGTATGTATGTATGAATGAATGAATGAATTGATGGTGGGTGAATGGATAGGGGGTGCATGCGTGGACGTGAGCGTACATGAGCGTGCGTGGACGTGAGTGTGCGTAGACGTGTGCGTGCGTAGACGTGTGCGTGTGTGGACATGTGTGTGGACGTGTGCGTGCATAGATGTGTGTGTGCATAGACGTGTGCGTGCGTGGATGTGTGCATAGATGGATGTGTGCGTAGACGTGTGCGTGTGTGGACATGTGTGTGGACGTGTGCGTGCATAGATGTGTGTGTGCATAGACGTGTGCGTGCGTGGATGATGGGTGCATAGGTGGATGGATGGGTGCAACAAGGGATCAAGTGTCCTCTTGTTGTAGTCTCTGGGATCATAGTCATGGTGCACTGTATGACAGATCATTGTCATACAGTGCACCATAACTCTGACCCCAGAGACTGTAAGAAGAGGACACTTCATCCCTTGCTGCAGTCTCTGGATTGACCAGAGGCGATCGAGCGTCGTGGGACCTTCGTTGTGGACTACGTCGGAGGCGATCGTGCGTCATGGGACCTTCGTTGTGGACTACGTCATAGGCGATCGAGCGTCGTGGGACCTTCGTTGTGGACTACGTCGGATCTTTATAATAAAGATGGAGTCCGAATTTTGTTTGTGTTTTTTTTTCAAATAAAAAGATTTTTCTCTGTGTGTATTTTCTGACTATTTACCAGAGATTCCTAATGGCGGGTCTAACATTGGCCCTATATTATGAATCTCGGGCTTAGTGCCAGCTGACAATAAAAAGCTGGCATTAAGCCCTTTATTACCCAGTTTGCCACCGGCACCAGGGCAGCTGGAAGAGTCTGGGTACAGCGCCAGAAAATGGCGCTTCAATGAATGCGCCATTTTCTGGGGCGGCTGCGGGCTGCAATTCGCAGCATGGGGGGCCCAGAACGCTTGGGCCTCTCCATGCTGCGGATTCCAGCCCCCAGCTGCCTAGTTGTACCTGGCTGGACCAAAAATATGGCGGAGCCCCATGTCATTTTTTTTCTAAAATTAGTTCTAGAAGAAAAAAAAGGGCTTTGCTGTATTTTTGGTGGCCAGCCAGGTACAACAAGGCAGCTGGGGGTTGGTGGCAATCCGTAGCTGCCAAGTTGTACCTGGCTGGACCAAAAATATGGCGGAGCCTCACGCCATTTTTTTTCTAGAATTAGTCCTAGAAAAAAAATAAAAATGGGCTTTGCTGTATTTTTGGTTGCCAGCCAGGTACAATGAGGCAGCTGGGGGTTGCTGGCAGTCCGTAGCTGCCAAGTTGTACCTGGCTGGACCAAAAATATGGCGGAGCCCTACGCCATTTTTTTTCTAAAATTAGTCCTAGAAAAAAAAAGCTTCGCTGTATTTAGATGCATAGTGAACACTTTGAACCCCCAGGTGCTTCACAAATTGATCCGTAAAAATGAAAAAAGAAAATTTGTGTGAAAACAAATGTACTTTTTCCTTACGGATCAATTTGTGAAGCACCTGGGGGATCAAAGTGCTCACTATGCATCTAGATGCATTCCTTGGGGGGTCTAGTTTCCAAAATGGGGTCATTTGTGGGGGAGCTCCAATGTTTGGGCACACAGGGGCTCTCCATACACGACATGGTGTCCGCTAATGATTCCAATAGTTAGCGGACACAATGTCGCGGTTGGAGAGCCCCTGTGTGCCTAAACATTGGAGCTCCCCTACAAGTGACCCCATTTTGGAAACTAGACCCCCCAAGGAACATATCTAGATGCATAGTGAGCACTTTGAACCCCCAGGTGCTTCACAAATTGATCCGTAAAAATGAAAAAAGAAAATTTGTGTGAAAACAAATGTACTTTTTCCTTCTTACGGATCAATTTGTGAAGCACCTGGGGGTTCAAAGTGCTCACTATGCATCTAGATACATACCTTGGGGGGTCTAGTTTCCAAAATGAGGTCACTTGTGGGGTAGCTCAAATGTTTGGGTACACATGGGCTCTCCATACGCGACATGGTGTCCGCTAACAATTCCAATAGTTAGCGGACACCATGTCGCGTATGGAGAGCCCCTGTGTGCCTAAACATTGGAGCTCCCCCACAAGTGACCCCATTTTGGAAACTAGACCTCCCAGGGAACGTATCTAGATTAGTTGTGAACATTTTGAACCCCCAGGTGCTTCACAAATTCATCTGTAAAATTGAATAAGTACTTTTTTTCCACAAAAAAAATCTTTTTTTATTTTTACAGATTATTTTGTGAAGCTCCGGGGTGTTCAAAATGCTCACCACCCATCTAGCTAAGTTCCCTGGGGGGTCTAGTTTCCAAAATGGGGTCACTTGTGGGGGAGCTACAATGTTTAGGCACACAGGGGCTCTCCAAACGCGACATGGTGTCCGCTAACAATTGGAGCTAATTTTTCAGTCAAATTGTTAGCGGACACTATGTCGCGTTTGGAGAGCCCCTGTGTGCCTAAACATTGGAGCTCCCTCACAAGTGACCCCATTTTGGAAACTAGAGCCCCCAGGGAACTTATATAGATGTGTGGTGAGCATTTTGAACCCCCAAGTGCTTCACAAATTCATCCGTAAAAATGAAAAAGTACTTTTTTTTCCATAAACATTTTCTTTTTTCATTTTTACAGATTAATTTGTGAAGCACTAGGGTATTCAAAATGCTCACCACCCATCTAGATAAGTTCCCTGGGGGGTCTAGTTTCCAAAATGGGGTCACTTGTGGGGGAGCTCCAATGTTTAGGCACACAGGGGCTCTCCAAATGCAACATGGTGTCCGAAAACAATTTGACTAAAAAATCAGCTCAAATTGTTAGCGGACACCATGTCGCGTTTGGAGAGCCCCTGTGTGCCTACACATTGGAGCTCCCCCACAAGTGACCCCATTTTGGAAATTAGACCCCCCAGGGAATTTATCTAGATGGGTGGTGAGCATTTTGAACCCCCAGGTGCTTCACAAATTCATCTGTAAAAATGAAAAAGTACTTTTTTTTCTACAAAATGTTTTTTTTTCATTATAAAAGATTAATTTGTGAAGCACTGGGGTATTCAAAATGCTCACCACCCATCTAGATAAGTTCCCTGGGGGTCTAGTTTCCAAAATGGGGTCACTTGTGGGGGAGCTCCAATGTTTAGGCACACAGGGGCTCTCCAAATGCAACATGGTGTCCGCTAACAATTTGACTGAAAAATCAGCTCAAATTGTTAGCGGACACCATGTCGCGTTTGGAGAGCCCCTGTGTGCCTACACATTGGAGCTCCCCCACAAGTGACCCCATTTTGGAAACTAGACCCCCCAGGGAATTTATCTAGATGGGTGGTGAGCATTTTGAACCCCCAGGTGCTTCACAAATTCATCCGTAAAAATGAAAAAGTACTTTTTTTTCTACAAAAATTTTCTTTTAGCCTAAACTTTTTCATTTTCACATGGGGAACAGGATAAAATGGATGCTAAAAATTGTTGGGCAATTTCTCCTGAGTACACCGATACCTCATATGTGGTCATAAACCACTGTTTGGGCACACAGCAGGGCTCAGAAGGGAAGGAGCGCCATTTGACTTTTTGAACGGAAAATTAGCTCCAAAAGTCAAATTGCCCTCCCTCCCTTCTGAGCCCTGCCCTGCGCCCAAACAGTGGTTTATGACCACATATGAGATATCGATGTACTCAGGAGAAATTGCCCAACAATTTTTAGGATCCATTTTATCCTGTTGCCCATGTGAAAATGAAAGAATTGAGGCTAAAAGAACATTTTTGTTGGAAAAATTAAAATTACCATTTTTTCCTTCCACTTTGCTTTAGTTCCCGTGAAGCACCTGAAGGGTTAATAATCTTCTTGAATGTAGTTTTGAGTAGCTTGAGGGGTGCAGTTTTTGAAATGGTGTCACTTTTGGGTGTTTTCTGTCATGTAAACCCTCAAAGGGACTTCAAATGTGATGTGGTCACAAAAAAAAATGGTTTTGTAAATTTTGCTGGAAAAATGAAAAATTGCTGATGAACTTTGAACCCTTATAACGTCCAAACAAAAAAATTTTTTTTTCCCAAAATTGTGCTGATGTAAAGTAGACATGTGGGAAATGTTATTTATTAACTATTTTGTGGCACATACCTCTCTGGTTTAGCAGAATAAAAATTCATAATTTGAAAATTGCAAAATTTTCAAAAATTTTGCCAAATTTTTAATTTTTTCACCAATAATCGCAAAAATTATCGACCTAAATTTAATACTAACATGAAGCCCAATATGTCACGAAAAAAACAATCTCAGAATCGCTCGGATCCAATGAAGCGTTCCAGAGATATTACCCCATAAAGGGACACTGGTCAGAATTGACAAAAATGGCCTGGTCATTAGGGTCAAAATAGGCCCGGGGGTGAAGGGGTTAATATCATATTGCCATGCTTCAGGGTGCTTCTGTTAGCGCTGAAACACATTGACTAATAAATCAATATTATATTATAGTCACCTTTTGATGTCTCGTGGACTACAGCAGCGCACATTTTAACCCTTCATCCTCCCTACTTTAATTTTCTGAGATAATAATCTTTGGTTTTTCATTTTCATTAGTTGTAAGCCATAATCATCAATATTAACAGAAATAAACACTTGAAAAAGATCATAGTTTGTAATGACTCTATATAAATATGTGCGTTTTACTTTTTATATTGCATTACTGGAAAAATAAACTTTTGAGGACATTCTAAGTCATTGAGATGCACCTGTAGATAAAGAGCAGCACCGCATTCAGAGAGGCACATTGTACCTGTTTACCAGCTTGTATTCTGCATGAGGAAACATGATTCCTCTGTGCTTCAATTGTATCTACAAAGCACCGTAGCTATGGATTAAGATACAGTGAGTGGTTTATTAGTATTTTTTTAAATGTTTATGTCCCTCAAAAAAACATTTCCCTTGAAACTGGAACTGAAAAAAGTATCATTCATACTACTACTACTCTGAAGATGTCGCCACATGACAGCTGTATCAGTAATCACATGACTTCCAGGACCAATAGCACATTTTGTAAACGGCAATAGAGAAGTCAGAAAAGTATTAAAAGGAAAAAAAAAAGTTAGTCAACACAACACCCATCATTTAGCTGGGGAGTCAATCCGCTCCTTCACAACTGTCTCTCAATAACGTACGGCAGATCAATGAGATTTTAGAGCAGGCTGGTCTAGTTGCTGGAAATCCCCAAAAATCCTTTAAATGAGCTAAGGACAATGTGCATTAATTCTCCATTGATAACGAGCAGGGAGAAGGGACGGAGGGAGGGACAATGTGGGATGTATTTAAAGGCGTTGTCCACTACTAAGACAACCTCACCACCCATGCCGACTCCATTCCCACAGTGTTAGTGCTTGCGTTCTTGGGGCTCACGTTAGATTGTTACCTTTAGTCTTTGCCGGCTTCTCTTTCCCCATGTTCAGACATATAGATTAATCAACAGGAAGCGAGAGCTGCTGCCGCTCACTTCCTACTGAATACTCCTGCTTTCAAAGGTGAGAAGAAGGAAGTTGGCGGTGATTGGAGGAAAAATGTGGAACGATAAGGGGTTGTCCTAATAGTGAACAACCACTTTAAAGAATCGGCACGGCCTCACCTTCGCTATCTAATCAAACATACAGTAAGGTAAAGAAATACTGCACACCAGGAGAGCATGTGTCTAGACATCTTCAGCACATCCAAATATCATACATGAGAAATGGAAACATGTATGATACTTGCGGGCACACAAGACTATTGGCATGTTGAAGTTTCTCTCTATACTTTGAATCATAGGACAGAAAAGATACACTGGACAAACTCCTGAATAATACAAAAAATAATAAAGGAAAGGTGCAAAAAGAAACAACTTATGCACTAGAAGTAAAAGAAAGGGACTGACTATAAATGAAATGAACAAGTGACCCTAAAATAAAGCAATAAATCCAATTTAAACGGTATAAGTAAGGCACTATGGGAAGCACAATTAGGTGTTTAGCTGCTCTCATCGATGTACACGTGCAGCTCTATGCAGCATGGAGGCCTCCAATTACACCATTAGGAGAGAAAGATGCCTTCCCAAATGACTGCTTTGGCTCTGAAAACAAATTAGCCTGTTCTTTGTCTGATGGGCGATTCTTCCCCTGCAGGGACAGCGCAGGGTGCCCTTTATTGTAGTGATGTGGTGGCTGTAGTTTAGAAGTTTATTTTGTGAATGTCTTACACAATGTTTCTGTCAGCACTTCAGAGACCCAGGGCTGATTAATTACTCTCGTCTGGGACCCTCCAGCCACTCAGCACATAGAAACCTGCTGAAGCAGAACAACAGTTGTACCCTCTCCTCTTCAAACCAGGCCTAAGCCTGAGCTGTCAGTCCCTTTTTAAAGTGCCATTAAATGACCAGATTTACAACTTCTGACCACCAGCAGTAAACTGTATGTTGCCAAGACACTCGTTCATCTACATTACATTTAGTTTACAACTTTAGAGAAAAGCAAACAAAATTATCAAGATCTGGGAAAATGGGAGACCCCATGGCGGTATCATATTTGATCAGTTAGTAAATAAATAACCGCGTGGAGTTTACTTTAGGTAGGAGCAAGAGCACACGGCAGCTGACAAAAACCTTCAGGCATCCTAATAATGTGCTCACAAAATGTCTACAGGGTCACAGCACCATTAGGAAAATAATTCCATTTTGGAATTTTAACAGTTGACATAAACTTCTTACATAGAATTTAAGGAGAGCCGCCGGAATCTTACTTTTCCATTTGTATTCACAATTGTTGCTTAGATCAAACACATAATAGGACTTGAAGGACTTGTCAAATATGTGATGAATATCAGGTCATCAGGTCCAGGAGCGGAATATGGCCTAATCCCCAAAGTAGGTGGTCAGTACATAACTATGCTAGATATAACTGTCCCTCGGTACTCCTGTGACAAATAAAATATTACCCTATATGAAGAAAAAAAGGAGGATTACTATGGATTTTTTTTAAATCAAGCCAGTAAAATTTGCTTAATGGGGTTGTGCCACTAACAATTGTACATTTTAATTAATAGAATAAAATAGAATCTTAGAATAAAAATAAGGTCCCCAATTGGATGTTTAAAAAAAAAAAGTTCCTGTGCTTAGATAACGTATGTGCCCCTGTGTAATATATGTGTCCGACAATGCAGGAACAGGTCAGATGTACCTGTAATAGATGTATACAGACATTACAGCCCGGAATCACAGCTAATTTTTTCTGTGATGAAAAAATATTTCATTGCCTGTTAAAAACCTGGTTTACATCACAGAAAGAATCAGCTGTAATGTATGTACACTCTTTGACTTCCTCCCCTAGAGCTGTGGTATATCCGGCCTGCCCCTGATTAGTTGGACACATACATTACACAGGGGTACATTTATAAAAATATAATTTTTTTAACCCACCCAATTGTGGAGCTTATTTTTATTCTAAGATCTGCAAAGAAAAAGGTGAAAGAAAGGGGCGCTGTGTAGGATCTATAACACCGTCTTGGTGCTGCTGTTAGGTGCAGTGTGCACTAACCTGGTAGGGTTGTGCCAGCCCTGCACAACCCTGGTTACAAGTCTGGATGAGGATCTCTGGTCAGGCTGACGGCGCCTGCGATGCCCTCGCTCCACTGCCGAGTTCCCTTACTGGAGAGTCACGTGATTGAATGTCGTTATGTGACCAGTTACATCATCACAGGTCCTGTAATTCACTAGGTTCAATGTAGAGTTAACCGCAGGTCCTTAACTTGAATTAAGTTTAGGTTTAAATTGAAGCTATCCGTGGCGTTTTTTTCTTCCAGACACACTGTCAATTCCAAAGCTGCTCCAGCTTCTACTCCCTCACTGAGGGAAAGAATATTGAAAGGAAATAAGTGTAGAAGTCTGCTCAGGAGTGCTAAGGAAGACAGTATAAAATATAGAGGAAAAAGTTATCAAACCTTTATTATTAATATTATTAATAGGAGGATTATTAATAGGAGGATTACCGTATATACTCGTGTATAAGCCGACCTGTGTATAAGCCGACCCCCCTACTTTTGCCCCCAAAACCTGGGAAAACCTATTGACTCGTGTATAAGCCGAGGGTGTTACCCCAGCACAGGTATACAGCCCCCAGCAGTGTGGTATACAGCAGCCTCCCCAGTGGTATATACAGACCCCAGCAGTATTACAGCAGCCTCCCCAGTGGTATATACAGACCCCAGTGGTAATACAGCAGCCCCAGGGGGTAATACAGCAGCCCCAGGGTAATACAGCAGCCCAGGGTAATACAGCAGCCCCAGGGGTAATACAGCAGCCCCAGGGGTTATACAGCAGCCCCAGGGGTTATACAGCAGCCCCAGGGGTTATACAGCAGCCCCAGGTTATACAGCAGCCCCAGGGGTTATACAGCAGCCCCAGGGGTTATACGGCAGCCCCAGGGATATACAGCAGCCCCAGGGGTATACATGCCCCAAATGCTGCACCGCCCCCCTGTGTGGTAGGGCCCCCTGCTGCTTAACTTACCATCCCTGGTCTTCTGAACTGCACCGCGCCGATCTTCTGTGCTCCGTCCTCCATGCTCCCGTCCGGCTGCATCCGCGATCCCGGCCGTCGCAGTTACGATGACGTTATCGTGCGATGGCCGGGGATCCCGGATGCAGCCGGACGGGACTCGGAGCATGGAGGACGGAGCACAGAAGACCGGCGGTGCAGAAGACCGGGGATGGTAAGTTAAGCAGCGGGGGGGCATTTACCGTATTGACTCGTGTATGAGCCGAGGGGGGAACTTTTCAGCCCAATTTTTGGGCTGAAAAACTCGGCTTATACACGAGTATATACGGTAATTTGCAGGAGGATGAATAATGAAGGTTTGATAACTTTTTCCTCAATATATTTTAGGGGTGCCTTCACATTTGCGTTTGTTACGCAGAGCACTGAACGCAGCCAAATGCTTGCGCACATGCGTTCCTATGTTTAACATGGGAACGCATGTGCCTGCATTTTGGCTGCGTTCGGTTGTATTTACATACGGATGCGCATAATTTGTGCACCCTCCTCCACACTCAGAACACAGCCCTGTTGCCTTTTTTGTGCGTTCGTGGGCATTTGTTTTATCTGCAAGCACACAAAAAATGCATAGAAGTCAATGGATCCGCAGTGTCCTCCGCATGACAGCGCAGGAGAACGCTGCGGAGCTCATTGAAATCTCTCCCGGCGGCCATCGGGTGATCAGCTACAGCCGCCGCCGCTCTCCTGCCGGTGTCAGCGCGGGAGATTTGAAGATACAGCTGATCTGACAACTGTTTAAATCTCCCACGCTGACACCGAATAGGTGATGTCGGCGCGGGAGATTTGAAGCAGCGATCAGCTGTTTCTTATCTCCTGCACCCATATCAACCCTAAAAAAGTGATTTCTACACTTTTTTCCTTTCATTATTCTAAGATTTATTAGTTAAAATGTACAATTGTTCATGAAGGCACAACCCCCTTAAAGGGAACCTGTCACCTCCTAAAAGCCACCTAACCTATCAATACATGTCCCTGCACCTTCCTATTACCATTATAACTATCCTTATCTGCTAAAGGCTTGCTTTCAATCTGCTAAAAACGTTTTTATACTTACTAATTAGGATGATAATGAAGCGGGGGTTATATGCAATAGTCCCCCTGGGCGTGTTGGTTTGCAGCCTGAATGATCGTTTATCACACCCCCACGGGCGTGAGCTTGAATTTTAATTTTGCGCCCCCAGCCTGGCTCCCTCCGCTCTGCAGCCTTCCTGTGGTAATGAATCTGAACGCGTCATTTCCAGAACCGCGGGCCCCTTAGCAACCCGATATTTACCTTAGCAGCACATAGCGCTGCTAAGCGGAGCTCCATAGAATCCCGCATAGCAGCCCACACCGCTGCTAAGGTAAATATCAGGTTGCTATGGCCCCATACCCTGCAAAATTGGCAGTGTCTCAAATACTTATTTTCCCCACTATATATATAAAACTAAAACAATATTCAGGAAAGCAGCAGAAATGAACTAAGGCCAGAAACTTACTCTTGACCTGGTGACAGGTTCTCTAAGTAGTAGGTAGCATAAAGTGATCAATTTTACAGCATGTTTCATTTCATCCTGTACCTTCTCAGACTCATAGGGGAGCCTCTGTTCATAGGAGCTGACAGATGAATTGCTGGAGATGTGCTCTCTATATATATCACACATATTAGAGGAGATGCTACTTCCCTACTTCTCAGGCACAGAAAATAGCAAAGAAAGAATATGATACAGCAGTAACTAGCAAAACTAAGGGTGCAACAGTAAAATGCCTAATAGAGGCAGCACTGTTTCTGCAGGTACATCATTACATTTCACTCTATCTTACCCATAAATAGGCTAAATAATCAATGCAGCAGGGAATAAGAAAAGTCTGATAAGTAAAAAGGGACATTGTTCTTCTTTAATCATTTTTACATAGTCATTCAAATGAATAGGAAAAAAAATAAAAACATTAAAAAAATGCAAAGAAAACTGTATTTTATGTAGCGTTCTCACTGCCAATACTTTTATATTGTTTTATACAAAAGGAATCTGTCAGAACAATTTACAATCCCCTCTCTGTCACTCTTTGTTTACAAAGCTTCTGTTTCAAGTCATATGCAAAAAAATTGCTTTGGTCTTGGGTCCAAGCACGTCCCAATCCTCTGGCTTCCTGACGCTCTTCTGCACCACCTCACCGCCTACATAGCCAGTAAACGGTCAGCCAAGCAGAAGAAGGAGTGAAATAAAGCCAGGGAGCCAGAGGCTTGGGAAGTGCTCAGATCGTGACCAAAGCCTCCTTTACCCATGAATTAAAACAGGAATTTTGGGGTTAAGGAACAACAGCTAGTATAAAGTACCGTATATACTCGTGTATAAGCCGACCCGTGTATAAGCCGACCCCCCTACTTTTGCCCCCAAAACCTGGGAAAACCTATTGACTCGTGTATAAGCCGAGGGTGGACCCCAGCACAGGTATACAACCCCCAGCAGTGTGGTATACAGCAGCCCCAGAGGTATATACAGCAGGCCCCCAGAGGTACGGTATATACAGCAGGCCCCCAGAGGTACGGTATATACAGCAGGCCCCCAGAGGTATATACAGCAGGCCCCCAGAGGTACGGTATATACAGCAGGCCCCCAGAGGTACGGTATATACAGCAGGCCCCCAGAGGTATATACAGCAGGCCCCCAGAGGTATATACAGCAGGACCCAGAGGTATATACAGCAGGCCCCCAGAGGTATATACAGCCGGCCCCCAGAGGTATATACAGCCGGCCCCCAGAGGTATATACAGCCGGCCCCCAGAGGTATATACAGGCAGGCCCCAGGAGCTATATACAGGCAGGCCCCAGGAGCTATATACAGGCAGGCCCCAGGAGCTATATACAGGCAGGCCCCAGAGGTATATACAGGCAGGCCCCAGGAGGTATATACAGGCAGGCCCCCAGTGAGGTATACAGCAGGCAGGCCGCAGGAGCTATATACAGGCAGGCCCCAGAGGTATATACAGGCAGGCCCCAGGAGCTATATACAGGCAGGCCCCAGGAGCTATATACAGGCAGGCACCAGGAGCTATATACAGGCAGGCCCCAGGAGCTATATACAGGCAGGCCCCAGGAGGTATATACAGGCAGGCGCCCAGTGGGGTATACAGCAGGCCCCAGGGTATATACACGCAGCCCCCAGTGGTAGTATACAGGCCCCCAGTGGGGTATACAGCAGGCCCCAGGGTATATACACGCAGCCCCCAGTGGTAGTATACAGGCCCCCAGTGGGGTATACAGCAGGCCCCAGTGGTAGTATACAGGCCCCCAGTGGGGTATACAGCAGGCCCCAGGGTATATACACGCAGCCCCCAGTGGTAGTATACAGGCCCCCAGTGGGGTATACAGCAGGCCCCAGGGTATATACACGCAGCCCCCATATGTATACAGGCCCCCAGTGGGTTATACAGCAGGCCCCCAGTGGCACTCGCCCCCCCCCCACACTGTGCAGAGCTCCCCCCTCCCGATGCATTATCTTACCATCCAGCCGCATCACCGCCGGTCCTGCCGTCCTTCCTCGCGCGCTGCGTTCCCGGTCTCATGTGACCCGGCGGTCGCAGTCGGATGACGTCATCGCGCCGGGTCACGTGGGAGCCGAACACAGCGCGAGAGGATGGACGGGAGCACCGGCGGTGATGCGGCTGGATGGTAATATAATGCATCGGGATGGGGGGGGCTCTGCACAGTGTGGGGGGGGGGGGCGAGTGCCATTGGGGGCCTGCTGTATATGGGGGCCTGCTGTATAACCCACTGGGGGCCTGTATACATATGGGGGCTGTATTGCACGGCTCCCCCTGCCGCTGTGATGGGCGGGGGGAGCCGTGCATATCTAATGAGCGGCCCCATGTGACGGGCCGCTCTGTCAGGAGCCTCCCCACGCCTCCTCCAGCCTCCCCAGCACCCGGACACAGCCCCCACACAGCACATACCGTATAGACCCGTGTATAAGCCGAGGGGGGGACTTTTCAGCCCAATTTTTGGGCTGAAAAACTCGGCTTATACACGAGTATATACGGTAAGCGTGGTTCAGATGTAACATGCTGACACTCAGCTCAGGCTCTGCTGCAAGAGTAGTCACTGTGATTTGATCCTATGATCACATTACAAGTGCGGAGAGAAGGGAGAGATTAATCTCTCCATGTCCTCCATTGTTGGCCTCTGCATATATCGCACTGTAGTCGGGTGACATCCAAGCTCAGTGTGAGGTTTCACACACAACCATAGACTTGTATGGGGGCTTGTGATCGGAGACCCACTGCCCAACGCAGCATTGCGCCATTTTTTTCTCAAGTCCTTTTGGAATGGAAAGAACTTGCACATAAACAATAAGGCAGAGTCTAAAGGTGCCGTTACACACAGCGATGTCCCAGTGATCCCAACAAAGACCAGGATTGCTGCAACATCGCTGTGTGGTCGCTAAGGAGCTGTCAAACAGGCAGATCTCTTCAGCGACCAGGGAGCCACCTCCACATCGCTGGGTAAGCGGTAGGAGGCTAGTAACCATGGTTACCAGTGTCCTCCCGCTTAGCGCTGGTAACCATGATAACCACCGGGTATCTAGGCAGCGTGCGCTGCTTAGTTATCCTGTGTTTATCATGGTTACCAGCCTGAGAGGTCGCTGATCGCTGGTGTCTTGCTGTCACACAGCAGCGTTCATGCTGACCAGCGGGAGACCAAGGACCAAAAAATGGTCCTGAAGGATGTGCAGCGATCAGCAATCTCACAGCAGGGGCCTGATTGCGGATACATGTCACACACAGCGATATCGCTGGCGAGGTCGCTGATTTCAGCGATATCGCTAGCGATATCGCTGTGTGTGATGTACCCCTAAGGAGTATAGTAAATACAAATGTATATTTATTTAGCAAATTAATACCTACAGATAAATACTACTTCACCTTGTTCTCATAACCAATTTAGACTCTTGAACAGCTCTTACAGCACTATTGCTTGGAATGATAATCCTCAAACTATACAATAGCCTGAAGTGACCATTATGGCCGGCACTGAGCAGAAGGTGATTGGAGACAGAATTATCACTTGTCAAGACTTCTTTGAGAATGGAAGCGTAACCATTTCACCTTATAAACAGTTTTCGGATGAGATTTTCAAATCTTCATATGAATCCACCTGTGAATAAAGGGAACCTGACAACAGGATTTACCCCTATTAACTAATTATAGCGCGACACGTATCTTCTGAGGTTATATTCCTGCACAGCGTAAAAACTAGAGTGGTTTTCTGCACAGAAATCCTTCTGCTTTTAACAGTTCAAGCAAAACTGATGTGATTTAATGAAAATAGATGCCCACTGTGTGCAGAAAGATATTGTGAACAGAGTTTCTGGTGGGTTTTTCGCAACATGCTTCTATGGGGAATCATAAGAAAAATATAAAAAAACAAGTGTGGTGTACCTTATAGTCTAGATGTGCAGTACCTGGCAATGTTTGAGGGGGAGCGGCAGACGATCACCAGAGGCAGAAGCAGGCTGTAGGAGCGCCTGCCGGTGAGCACGTTTGCCCGCTGTTTAAGTTAATTTAATATTCAGTGTTACTCGCCTGTCCATCACCTCTCAGCATTGAAGCAGTCGATGAGAGGTGGGTGGGATGATGGGCAGCTGCACATATTAAATCTTAAACAGCTTAATCTTCTTGTGAGTGTGTTTTCTTCCAGCGCCGCTCTGCAACCCTAGCCGCTCGCCACAGATTTTTAATGGCATCTGTGTGGCAGGGAAGTCTGTTGATTCGTCGTGTTCTGCCATGAATGAGAGGGGCAACTGCATCAATAGCTGATGGGAGTGTAGAGTTGTAGAAAGCTGTGGATTATATGTGTCGTGGAGTGGAGATATGGATGATAGTGGTAAAATGGCGTTGGAGAGTGTGTGAGTGTCAAAATGTGTGAGGTTTCTGCGAGGGTGTACGAGTTGGGGGACATGGGTGGCAGATGAGGAGGACAAGGATGAGAAGGTAAGTAGATGGTGGTCAGAGAGGAGGAGAGGGGAGGTTGTGGGTTTAGTTAGGGAGCAGAGGCGGGTAAAGATGAGGTTTAATGTATGTCCATCTGTGAGGGTGGCTGTGGAGGACCATTGAGAAAGCCCAAAGGATGAGGCAAGTGACAGGAGTTTGGAGGCTGTTGAATGGTGGGTGTCGATGGGGATGTTTAAGTCGCCCATTATGATGGTGGGAACGTCAGCAGATAGAAAGTATAGGAGCCAGATGGAGAATTGGTCAAAGAAGGTAGTGGTCGAACCTGGTGGTCGATAAATGGCGGCCACTTGTAGGTTGGAAAGAGAGTAGATACAGACAGAGTGCACTTCAAAAGATGAGAGGATAAAGGAATAAAGGAGGGAGGAGGAGGAATTGGGTTGAAGATGCAGTTGTTAGAGAGGAGAAGACACCCTCCTCCACCATGTTTGTTGCCAGTGTGAGGTGTGTTGGAGAAGTGAAGTCCACTGTAACACAGCACAGCAGGGGAGGCCATGTCGGAGGGTGTCAACCAGGTTTCTGTGAGGCCCAGGAAGGAGAGTCTGCGAGAGGTAAAGAGGTCATGAATGTAGTGAAGTTTATTACAAATGGAGCGGGCATTACAGAGTGCTCCAGAGAGAGGAGGTGGTGGAGAGGATTTAGGGAAATAGGCTTTATATTTAGGAGATTGCGGCTGTTTCCTGCAGATGTGGGGTGATAGGAGGGAGGAATAGTGGGGAAAGTTGGCTGTGGGGGTCCTGGGCTGGGAGATATGTCGCCAGCGGATAGCAGCAGCAATGAGAGACAAGCAGGTGGGAGAATGAGAGCGGCCGGCTTGTTTTGTCTTTCTGCAGGAGGGGTGTGCGATTGAGAAGCAGGTCAGCGGAACAGATCAGGTGAGGTGATAAGCGAGATGGGGAGATCAATATTTGTGTTGGGACTGTTGGAGCTTGGGGTTAGTGAAAGAGGGAAAGGATTAGTGGAACAATTACTGTACCTTTTATATAATAAAGCTTTAAACTTTAATAAGTCTGAACCTTGTATACTCTAAAGAATTCACAGCCTAGAAAGGTGTGATGTTGTTGATTGTCTGATAAGTCTTAGTTTAGGGGAACTCATCGGCCCCCAAAATCCGACGAGTGGTGGCAGTGTGTGTGAAGGGAGGTGCGCGGTCTGAGTTAGGGTGTGATTGATGCTCCCTTTCGGCATAGGACAGAGGTAGAGTGCTGGATTGAGTGAGAGGAGATGGGGGTGAGCCTGCAAGGGTTAATCTATCTCCTTGTGGTCTTTTTCCTTTGTCCCTTTCCTTTCCCTGACCACTTCCTGCTCCCTTTCCACCCACCACCTTTCTCCCCCCGCCATCTCACGGCTGCCTGAGCCATCCCATTACCTGGGTTCATTCGCTATCCCTGGGACCAGGTGTGTTTGTGGGCGACTGGACTTGCCAATCCTGGTTGCCGCAGACGGGAATACTACCCCCTAGTGCAGCACCCCTCAGAGGAAACCAGACCGCTGGGGCACCACATTCTCCCGTAACAGGGCTCTCAATGTTGGCACCAAAAAGGTTCAAAACACTATTATCCTACAAATTAGCCCCATATCAGGTTACAAATTTTCTTCTTTCACATAACCGGTTCTCTTTAAAAAGACGATTTTACAATTATAGCGAGAGAACTGTGTCTAAAAATTTGGGATACTATAACTCAGACAGATGTGGCGATGTAATTCGTTATTAGGGATACATCTTGCTGTCAAGTTCCCCAAAAAGGCTCTGTTCAGAATTTTTTTTTACCCCAGACACAGAATATGAAATCTATCGAGTGATAAGCCAAAATAGAGCCCTCATCCAGGTAGCTGTATGCTCCCATCGTTAAAAAAATATATAATTATATTGTGCTTCCACAGGCAAAACAACAGCATAACGTGTAATAAAATGTGGGTCCGACAAACTCACAATGTGCCTCTATATAGGTAAGGGTAACAATTTAATGGCAAAGACATACATGTAATAAGCAAAATGCACAAGTCTAAATTATGATAAATAAATACATTACGATGCGGCTTCTACCAAATTCCAACTCAAGAGTCAACAGGATGCCCCGAAATACACAAAGTAAACCTAAACCATTGTTTTCAGGATTCTTAGGAGACGTGTGTAACATTCCCATAACATCCGTCTAACTTAACCCCCCTACACTGCTCCAGTGACCAACAGCAATAAAAGGATTAGGGGAAGGCCTGCTAAATCAACACCCTGTCTAATACTTTAAACATATTCAACAAGACTGCAATAAGATATCAGGCTTCCACACGTTTGGGGAGTCTCCGTCCTCTATTTATTAAAATTTTCTTCAAATTAAAGTTTTGTTTTATCAAATCTAACGCAGCTTTGAACTAGATACCATCAATCATTGACATATGCAGACCCTTTTTGCAATACAATAAAATGACTGCTAGAAATAATATAAAACCAATGTGTTTAATTTTTCATTTTCTTTCACACTTTGTTAAAAGTAAAGTTCTACAAATAGAACGGTCCCTTCGATTTACACCAATACATCACCCATCTAAACTGATACTAGTCCAGTCTAGAGAAGGGTGATGAGTTATGTTTGAGTCCAAGTGTTCTCCATAGTGATATCATCAAGCTAACAGAAGACCTAAATATAAAGTTACTGGCTCCACTTTGGGAATATCAATTTGCTAACAGATAACCAGGTCTCCTAGAAGATGAACCATCCCAAAGTACTTGAGAGAAATGAAACCTAAAGCCCATTTAGCTTTGTATGGGCATTCACTGTGTAAGCATGAGACCGAAATGTCTTAAGGTGCCATCACGCAACAGATATCAAGTATGCTGCCAAGTGTGTTTGCAATTTAGGGGATATGGACACAGAAATTTTTGCTGCCGGGGTTTTTTTTTTTTTTTTTTTTTTTTTTTTTTAAATGCTCTCTTGCCTTTTGCTTGTTGCAGAATTACTTATTTGAGGATCCATCAGTCGGCTTGTCCAGACGGGGGTGTCTGGGACTTCGGTGTTATTCTGAACTCCCTTTAGCTGATTTATGACCAAAGACCACAACGTTGACCTTAACTTTGTGGTCATGAAAGAGGTTGCCCACTACTCTAACATTAATGGTCTATCCTTAGGATAGATCATCAATGTTTGATTGAACCGGGGTCCAGAGCTGCCTTGTGTTCTGTTGCTATAGCCTATTCAAATCAATAGAATGCAGATGTGCAGTACCTGGCAGCAGCCACTATCAGAAGGCGGAGCAGCTCTAAAATGGAGCATTTCTGGCCACCTGCCGATGCCAGGAACAACTGATCTGCAGGGATGTCAGGTGTCAAGACACTGACCAATCTTACACTGATGACCTATCTTAAGAATAGCCATCTATGTTAAAGTAGTGGACAACCTCTAAACAGCCAAAAAGAACCTAGATTAAAAGACTTAGAAGCTCTCCAAGACCGACAATGTGAAGGCAATAAGGCACTAATAGCCCAAACCAATGGCAAAAATTATTTTTAACCCAAAATATACGCATCTAAGAAAAAAAATTAGTCCCCAAATATGTCCATATCCTTTAATCGGGACAGATCTTAGAAACCTTTTAACAGTAAAGTGTAAAACCTGTTATATATCTCCATATCGGTATCTTATAGTGATACACCATACATCATAGTCCCTCTTTTGCCATGGATCATTAAAATGAGAACACCCCAACTAAAGTGTGGTTGTTCTATTTAATTGCTCCCAATAAAGTGACAATCACAAATCCAACACATTAGGAGTGTGGATGGGCAGAGAAAAAGACAAGTCATATACAGACAACCGTGATCACAATACTATTGGCATGTCACATTCTTAGCCTTTAAGCCCCCATCACACTAAGCGAGATCGCTAGCACGACCGCTGCTGAGTCACAAGTTTTGTGACGCAACAACAACATCAGCAGCGATCTCGCTACGTTTAACACGTAGCAGCGACCAGGCCCACGCTGTGAGATCGCTGATCGTGACAAACTCTTCTGCACCATTTTTTGGTCATCGCGCTCCTGCTGGGGAGCATGCATCGGTGTGTTTGACAGGGACAACTACCAACGGCCTCAATACTACAGGTCTGTGAGACAGGGTGCCAACGACCGCTGTATCGTTCAGTATCGTTGCTGCCTCGCTGGTGAGATCTGACTGTTTGAGATCTCACCAGCGACCACGTAGTGACGCACCAGCGATCCCTACAAGGTCGTATTATTGTCAGGATCGCTGGAGCGTCGCCAAGTGTGACGGTACCCTTATAAACATTTAGTCAATAAACCAAGAATTTGCAAAACGGACTAATAAAAGCTACAGAAATCTTTTACCAAAGAAAAAATTGTAAGAAACAGTGTACATTATCATTACAATCAAACAGTAAGACAAAAAGTTTTTAATCTCCTGATGCGGAAGAAAAACCCCTTTATAAAGTCATCTTTTTACTTACCGCATATAAATGGGAATGACAATCATTTATGTTATTGGGTTTCATTAATAATTTAGCAGTTTTCCTTCTAAGGAGACTGTGATCCGCTGGCTATTGCTGGGCCAGACCATGTGAAAGTAGAATGTGCAAGATGCAAACTGATGCAAAAGTTTTACTGATCCTGAATATCATAATTGATTTTAACCCCAAATACATGTATTTTAGAAAAAAAAAATTGATCCAAAAATGTGGAAAACCCCTTTCAGTCTTACATTTCTGTTGTCCAATCAACAAGGACCACAGAGGAGGTGCACATTTAGCAGGAGCAAGCCTCTTCATGCGTTATATAAAAATTCAATAAAAATTAAGTGTTGACATGTCCTCCTAAGGCATCTCTTGATGGCAGATTATATAAATGAAAAGATGGCAATTATTTTGCTCTTCCACACACATGGAAGCGTGCCTCGGTTTAAGTGTGCTTAATAAAACAAGGGGGAACCTAAACTCCCGTGTGTCTCACCAAGAAGTCAGCTTTTGGCATCATGCCAAGACCACCATACATGCTGTATATTCTCATCCTCTGGGACCATGGCTTTTACTTTGAGTAATGAAATTTAAACATAAATCTAAAATGTATGTCATAATTTAGGAACCTAAAAAAACAAAAATCAGATACCGTATATACTCGTGTATAAGCCGACCCGTGTATAAGCCGACCCCCCTACTTTTGCCCCCAAAATCTGGGAAAACCTATTGACTCGTGTATAAGCCGAGGGTGGACCCCAGCACAGGTATACAGCCCCCAGCAGTGTGGTATACAGCAGCCACCCCAGTGGTATATATAGGCCCCAGCAGTGTAACAGCAGCCTCCCCAGTGGTATATACAGCAGCAGCCCCAGTGGTAGTATACAGCAGCCCCAGAGGTATAAACAGCCCCAGTGGTAGTATACAGCAGCCCCAGTGGTAGTATACAGCAGCCCCAGTGGTAGTATACAGCAGCCCCAGAGGTAGTATACAGCAGCCCCAGTGGTAGTATACAGCAGCCCCAGAGGTATATACAGCCCCAGTGGTAGTATACAGCAGCCCCAGAGGTAGTATACAGCAGCCCCAGAGGTAGTATACAGCAGCCCCAGAGGTAGTATACAGCAGCCCCAGAGGTAGTATACAGCAGCCCCAGAGGTATATACAGCCCCAGTGGTAGTATACAGCAGCCCCAGAGGTATATACAGCCCCAGTGGTAGTATACAGCAGCCCCAGAGGTAGTATACAGCAGCCCCAGTGGTAGTATAACAGCAGCCCCAGAGGTAGTATACAGCAGCCCCAGAGGTAGTATACAGCAGCCCCAGAGGTAGTATACAGCAGCCCCAGAGGTAGTATACAGCAGCCCCAGAGGTAGTATACAGCAGCCCCAGAGGTAGTATACAGCAGCCCCAGTGGTAGTATACAGCAGCCCCAGAGGTAGTGTACAGCAGCCCCAGTGGTAGTATACAGCAGCCCCAGAGGTATATACAGCCCCAGTGGTAGTATACAGCAGCCCCAGAGGTAGTATACAGCAGCCCCAGTGGTAGTATACAGCAGCCCCAGAGGTAGTATACAGCAGCCCCAGTGGTAGTATACAGCAGCCCCAGAGGTATATACAGCCCCAGTGGTAGTATACAGCAGCCCCAGAGGTAGTATACAGCAGCCCCAGTGGTAGTATACAGCAGCCCCAGAGGTAGTATACAGCAGCCCCAGTGGTAGTATACAGCAGCCCCAGAGGTATATACAGCCCCAGTGGTAGTATACAGCAGCCCCAGAGGTAGTATACAGCAGCCCCAGTGGTAGTATACAGCAGCCCCAGAGGTAGTATACAGCAGCCCCAGTGGTAGTATACAGCAACCCCAGAGGTATATACAGCCCCAGTGGTAGTATACAGCAGCCCCAGAGGTAGTATACAGCAGCCCCAGTGGTAGTATACAGCAGCCCCAGAGGTAGTATACAGCAGCCCCAGTGGTAGTATACAGCAGCCCCAGTGGTAGTATACAGCAGCCCCAGAGGTATATACAGCCCCAGTGGTAGTATACAGCAGAGCCAGAGGTAGTATACAGCAGCCCCAGTGGTAGTATACAGCAGCCCCAGAGGTATATACAGCCCCAGTGGTAGTATACAGCAGAGCCAGAGGTAGTATACAGCAGCCCCAGTGGTAGTATACAGCAGCCCCAGAGGTAGTATACAGCAGCCCCAGTGGTAGTATACAGCAGCCCCAGAGGTATATACAGCCCCAGTGGTAGTATACAGCAGCCCCAGAGGTAGTATACAGCAGCCCCAGTGGTAGTATACAGCAGCCCCAGAGGTAGTATACAGCAGCCCCAGTGGTAGTATACAGCAGCCCCAGAGGTAGTATACAGCAGCCCCAGAGGTAGTATACAGCAGCCCCAGTGGTAGTATACAGCAGCCCCAGTGGTAGTATACAGCAGCCCCAGTGGTAGTATACAGCAGCCCCAGTGGTATATACAGCCCCAGTGGTAGTATACAGCAGCCCCAGAGGTAGTATACAGCAGCCCCAGTGGTAGTATACAGCAGCCCCAGAGGTAGTATACAGCAGCCCCAGTGGTAGTATACAGCAGCCCCAGTGGTAGTATACAGCAGCCCCAGTGGTAGTATACAGCAGCCCCAGAGGTAGTATACAGCAGCCCCAGAGGTAGTATACAGCAGCCCCAGAGGTAGTATACAGCAGCCCCAGAGGTAGTATACAGCAGCCCCAGAGGTAGTATACAGCAGCCCCAGAGGTAGTATACAGCAGCCCCAGTGGTAGTATACAGCAGCCCCAGAGGTAGTATACAGCAGCCCCAGAGGTAGTATACAGCAGCCCCAGAGGTAGTATACAGCAGCCCCAGAGGTAGTATACAGCAGCCCCAGAGGTAGTATACAGCAGCCCCAGTGGTAGTATACAGCCCCAGTGGTATACAACCCCCAGCACAAGTATACAGGCCCCTAGCAGAGGCTATACAGGCCCCCCAGTAGGGGTTATACAGACCCCCCATCGTTTTAGACACCCCTTGCTGCATTAAAAATGCACGGCTCCCCGTGTCAATCAGTGAAAGGGGGAGCCGTGCATAATACAGTGCGCCCCCCCCACCCCGCTGTCGCTGCAGGAGCAGCAGAAATCTCACCCTCTGCCGTCCTCTGGAGCCACCGGGTGTCCTGGGTCCTCGGTCCTAGTCTGCCGTCCTTCCTCCAGCCTCATCCTCGGTCCTCCGTGCTCTGTTCTTCCTGTATGCACGCTTCTAATGCTGTGGGCGGGTTGGACGCAGCGGCGATGACGTCATGCTGCGACGCCCACAGCACGGGAAGCGTGCATACAGGGAGAACAGAGAGAGCACGGAGGACCAAGGATGAGGCTGGAGGAAGGACGGCAGACTAGGACCGAGGACCCAGGACACCCGGTGGCTCCAGAGGACGGCAGAGGGTGAGATTTCTGCTGCTCCTGCAGCGACAGCGGGGTGGGGGGCGCACTGTATTATGCACGGCTCCCCCTTTCACTGATTGACACGGGGAGCCGTGCATATTTAATGAGCGGTGTCACATGACCTCCCGCTCCTAGTCCAGCCTCCCCCAGCCACCTCCAGCCCCCGGTTACTGTCCCTCCCAGTTTATGACTCGCGTATAAGCCGAGGGGGGGACTTTTCAGCACATTTTTTGTGCTGAAAAAGTCGGCTTATACGCGAGTATAAAAGGTACTTAATGCAGTATCAGCATAATCAATGAGATTGATGATTTCTCCTGCGCACACTGCATTTCTTCCCCACATACAGTCATATGAAAAAGTTTGGGCACCCCTCTTAATCTTACTTTTTTTTTTTGTTTAAAATAGTTTTTTTGCAACAGCTATTTCAGTGTGATATATGTAATAACTGATGGACACAGTAATATTTCAGGTTTGAAATGAGGTTTATTGTACTAACCAAAAATGTGAAATATGCATTATTTCAAAATCTGACAGGTGCCAAAGTATAGGCACCCTTCTGATTTTCATGATTTGAATTCTCCTAACTAATTTTTACTGACTAAATTGGTTTGGTAACCTCATTGAGCTTTGTACTTCATAGCCCGGTGTATCCAACCATGAGAAAAGCTATTTCAGGTGTCCACTTGCAAGTTGTTCTCCTAGTTGCATCTTCTCTGAGGAGTGGCATCATGGGCTCCTCAAAACAGCTCTCAAATGATCTGAAAAAAAAAGACTGTTCAACATAGTTGTTCAGGGGAAGGATACAAAAAGTTGTCTCAGAGATTTAACCTGTCAGTTTCCACTGTGAGGAACATAGTAAGGAAATGGAAGACCACTGGGACAGTTCTTGTAAAGGCCAGAAGTGGCAGGCCAACAAAAATATCAGGAAGGCAGAGAAGAAGAATGGAAGTGGTCTGTGGATTGATCTTGACACTTCTAACCAAAGACCTGCAGCATCATCTTGCTGCAGATGGTGTCACTGTGCATCGGTCAACAATACAGCGCACACTGCACAAGGAGAAGCTGTATGGGAGAGTGATGCAAAAGAAGCAGTTTCTGCATGCACGCCACAAACAGAGTCGCCTGAGGTATACAAAAGCACATTTGGACAAGCCAGTTTCATTTTGGAAGAAGGTCCTGTGGACTGATGAAACAAAGATTGAGTTGTTTGGTCATACAACAACGCAATGATCCAAAACACCTCTCCAAATCTACTCAGGCATTCATGCAGAGGAACAATTACAATGTTCTGGAATGGCCATCCCTGTCCCCAGACCTGAATATCATTGAACATCTGTGGGATGTTTTGAAGCGGGCTGGCCATGCTCGGCGACCATCAAACTTAACTGAACTGGAATTGTTTTGAAAAGGGGAATGGTCATAGAGGCTGTTATTTTTGCAAAAGGTGGATTTACTAAATATTAATGTCACTTTTCTGTTGAGGTGCCAATACTTTTGCACCTGTCAAATTTTGAAATAATGCATATTTCACATTTTCCGTTAGTACAATAAACCTCATTTCAATCCTGAAATATTACTGTGTCCATCAGTTATTACATATATCACACTGAAATAGCTGTTGCAAAAAAACAATTTTAAACAAAAAAAAAAAATGAGTAAGATTAAGATTAGTGCCCAAACTTTTTCATATGACTGTACATATTCTGAGTCCGGCTGCATTTTTACCAAGATGCAGCACGCAAATTCAGTGTTTTTCCAGTATTTTTCAAGCACTGAGATGAATCGGCAAAAATGCAAGTAAAAAAACACTTGTAAACGCGCACTAAAATACAAAAACATGTGGATTGTACGCAAAAAGGATCAGAGAGAGAACCTATCCAAATGACTGCCTGATCAGCTTTTAATGATAATACGAGCACTCATTTATTTTACACACAGAGCAGGGTGGATAAAAATCTTGATTTTTTAAAAAAAATCAAAAAAATCAGATTTTTTTGATTTAAATCAGATTTTTTTGATTTAAATCATTTGATTTAAATCAGATTTTTTAATCAAGTTGTACACAAGCAAAACTTTGTCTTTTTGCAAATCTAATTGTTTTACACAAATAAAAATATTAAAACAGTTGATTATGAAACTAATAATTTTTATTTGCACTATTAAACACTCAGAATTGAACTACAGAGAGTAAAAGGGGGTGTCACACGCGTCAATGTCGTCAGCGAGATGATCGCTGACGACATTGACGGCTGATTGCTGGTGAGCTGTC
The DNA here is from genome assembly GCA_033576535.1 of Allobates femoralis. NCBI lineage: Eukaryota > Metazoa > Chordata > Amphibia > Anura > Aromobatidae > Allobates > Allobates femoralis. Next base: position 132,190,039 of record JARQOC010000006.1, read on the forward strand.
ACACAGACAGACTCACCAGCGATCAATTGACAGTGACATCATGGAAACGATTTAAATATCGTTTCCACGATGTCCTGCTCCGCTGCCAGCCTGTGGAAGCGGGAGCAGGCTGGTCTCCAAGGTACACTGCGGGTAACTAGGCAGCGCGCGCTGCCTAGATACCCGACGTGTACCTTAGTTACCAGCCTCCTCCGCTCACCGGTGAGCGGAGGAGGCTGGTAACTAAGGTACACAGTCGGGTATCTAGGCAGCGCGCGCTGCTAGTTACCCGCAGTGTACTTGATACCAGCTCCCAGCGCTTGTGACAGGCGCTGGGAGATGGAATATCGCTAGTCCCGGTGTCACAACGCAGCGATGCTGCGTGTCCACCGGGCGACAATCGCCAGGTTTCTGAGCTGGTTCTGAAACCTGGCGATCATCAACCAGCGATTTATCGCTGGTTGATGCAGTATGTCACACGCGTCAATATCGCTGCAACGTCACGTGCAGCCGATATCGTGCAGGCGATATTGACGCGTGTGACACCCCCTTAAGTACTTTTTAACAATAGCCTATCTCTAACGTTTGAAGTAAGCAAACATCTTCAGTGAATACATCAGTCCTTAAGCCTACTGTTTATTAGGACGTTTAATAGGAAAACCAGTTGTCCTGCTTTAGCAGTTCCTAAGCGGTTTCGGACTGTTGTGTGCACAAAACCAAATGAAGAAAACAATCTCTCTACTCCTGCGGATGAAGCCGATGCAGTCAGTAGCTGAGTAGCTAGATTTATTATCTTTGCTGGAAGAACAAGTGATTGCGACGACCACCAGTCCAGTGGTTTTAGTTCATTAACGACGTTATCTGCAAACATGTATTTTTGAAATGGTGCAGATTCACACTTCAATTTCAGCACAGTTGCCACAATGTCATGGTTAGTATTGGCGAGCCACTCCATTGCAGAGTTGATTTCCGCCTCAGATAATTTTTTCCCTCTGTAGATGGGATGCAAGATATTGGCTAAATAGTGTTCTTCTTTAGAAACTAAACCAAAACTGAAACCAAGCTAGAAGTGTGGAATTAAAGGGGCAGTATGAACAAAATGTGGAGGCTATTAATAGTTTATACAATTAAGACATGCTGCTTTTAAACACCTACCTATTGCCATATAGTAAAACAAAAAAGATTTTTACTTACTTTGGGGTCCCCCCCTCACTCTGGCGTTAGATCGTTGCCCTAGTTTCGTCCATGTAACTATGGGCGCACATGCACACTGCTCTCACTTCTCATTTTAATCGTGATTTATATTAAAAAAAAAACCTTTTGATTTAAATCAGTGATTTAAATCATGATTAAAATCATGATTTAAATCGATCCGATTTAAATAGAAAAAAAACTTTTGATTTAAATCGTGATTTAAATCATGATTTAAATCGGCGTGATTTAAATCAATCCACCCTGACACAGAGTGCTATTAATTTCAACAGCGCTTTACAGACATGATTATCACTGTCACAACTGGGGCTCACAATATAGATGCCCTATCAGTATGTATTTGGAGTGTGATAGGAAACCCAGGCAAATACAAGGAGAACATACAAACTCCTTACAGATGATGGGATTGAATACAGGAACCCAGGGCTGCAAAGCAAGAGTGCTAACCACTGCAATGGTTGCATAATTATGCATTTATGCTACCCTTGTTGCACATTTGTGCTAATGTTGTATTATGAGGTTTTCAATAAAAACAAATAAATTATATAGAAAAAAAAAAAAAAAAAAAAAAAAGTGCTAACCACTAAGCCACCGTGCTGCCCTCACATCCCTAGGACTGGATGGATTCTGGAAGTTGTGTGCAGGAAAAATAAATATGATCTTAAATATAAAAAAATATGAGTCTAATAAATACAGACACACACACTTGATAAGTGTAGCACCAATCGCCCAGACTTTCACATCAGTAGGTCTTACAATGACTTTTCTCCCACACTAAAAGCATAGGAAAATTGAGCAGAACAGAAGTGGAACTCAAGTTATAAATTAGGAAGCAGACACGTACAAATGTATATGACTACTGTGCTGCCAATGGGGGGAAGGGGGAGCCGAGGGGGCAACCCCAGAAGTGCAACAAAATATTCTTCAAATAAAAGCCAATGCTTCCTTTCCCAGGACAATCCATCTCCTCCTCCATCTACCGACTCCTGCTATATTTACACATCACATCCCTTGCCTATGACAGAGCTCCAGCTGCAGGGAGGGCTACTCCACACATGTCCCCGTCAATCATCTCCGAGAGTCAAGAATTCCATCAAAGTGCAACTCGGAGAGAACACATCTCTTCCATTAATGCTTTCTGTGGCTGAATTTAGGAATAAAAGATCATTAAATAAAGCCGAAGCACCAGACACAAAACTTCAATGTAGATCGTGCTTAGTAACAGGTCATCACAAGAGAATGTACAAGGGATTTCAACCCGAGGGGATACTATCCCCCTATTGTAAACCGCCTTCTGGAGCAGTCAAGACCCTTTATAATTTATAGCTTATACGTGCTATCCTGGCCAACTGCCCAGTAAGGTCAGGCTCTTAACAGACCCTTATCTCGTGGCTTTTGTGGAGACTACTTACTGACAAAACTGGCTTACTTGCAGATAGAAACCAATCAAAGCCCAGCTTTCACTTCTTGCACTCCTCTAGTAAAAATGAAAGCTGCACTCTGATTGGTTGCTCTGGGAAACTAAATCAGTTTTGCTATTAGACAGTTTTTGATCATCTCCCCCCATGAGGTCATAAACTTAAAATGGAAGAGAAATTCAGAGAAGGGGGATTTGGCGATTTATGTACATAGAGATCTGGGCCTATTGAGAGAGGCGATTTATCAACTAAAGCGGTGGATGAAGTCTTTACCTCTCAGGATGGCACTGCAGGGAAAGTCGGGCTCTGGGTCACTTATGAAGACTTCTACAAGGACTAAGAAGCTTTTGAAGCGTAAAGTGATGTCAAATCCTTCTATAACCGCAATTAAACTACAAAACAAGCACTCTACTCCCCACCAGAATGTCGTGGGTCTAAATCGCCATGCCTCAAAGAAGTCCCTACTCACAGCAAGAAGGAAGAAAATGGTTGGAAGAAATATCAAGATTAGACATCTTAAAAGTGGAAGAAAGATATGTTTAGTGATGAGAGAACTTTCAGGTTGGTCATGGTAGACTCAAAGATTGCACGCTGTCCGAGTACTGTGGCACATTATGACAAGAAACATACTGTTAGACTGTTAGACCCCTGACTGTGTGACCGTCTGGGGTGCATTCAGAGGACCATTGGCAGGCAGGTTTATACGTTCTTTCTAAGAATGTATGTATGAAAGCAAGCAGTTTTATAAATGTTTTGGAAGAACATTTGCTTAATTTTTGGATTATTCATCAGAATGATTACTTTACACTTGATAGAGCCTCTGCCGACAAAGCCAAGGCCGTGACAAAGTTTCTCAATGATTAAAACATTAACATTTCAGAGTGGCCACATAATTCCCCTGACTCTAACCCCATAGAAAATGCCTGGGATTTACTGAAAATCAAGGTCACGAGAAACAACACAGCAAAATCAACGATCTAAAGGAGGCGCTGAAGACACTGTGGGTGACCATGGACTCCACATACTTCACCAGCCTGGCTGACTCCATTCCTAAAAGACTGCAGAGGGTGATGAAATATAAAGAGTGATATGATGAAATACTAATCGTAACATAATATACGTTGACACTTGAATGGTAAAACGGAGGATTTTTTGCAGGCACTGTGTATATAAAACATATATGTATATATATATATTTATTTTTTAATTTTGGAAACCCACTACACCCAAAAACTGTACTTGTAACCCAGGCTGTGGAGTCAGAAAGCCAAACATCTGCCTCAGGCTCCTGAGTTTCTCTAAATCCGACTCCATCAAAAGGGACACTGACTCCTACTCCTCAGCACTGCTTGTAACCCCTGTGCGAGCCAATCAAACACTGAACGTGGTTTGCACTGAGCCAAGAACCAGTTGTCCCTGACCACTGTGATGCTTGCTCCTCTGCGTATGAAACGTAAAGCACCCAAACAGGTTCACTCATCTCTCCAAGGACAACAAAGTCTAAATCTAGGTTTATACTACAGCCATCATGCTTTCAGAAAAATAAGACTATGTTTCAGCTAAGAGTCCTGACTGTGACCAATATTCCTGGTAGTAGAATGTGAATATGAGCAGTGGATCTGCATCGGTGTCTGAAAATCCAGTGGTCAAAGTCATACCCAGCAACATCAGACGGTGTTGCCACTAACATAACAAACGTAGCAAGTAGAGTTGGGCAAAAAGATTCATTGCACCTGGTCTGGCATTCTTGTGGGTACTCTGTGGCATGATGTGACAGGAACCTAAATCGAACCGAATTCAAAAGAGGCGACTTGGATGCTGCTGTCAGAATACTAGTTGAAGACATTCGCTGACGACTAGGGTCAAGGCAAATCTTTTTGCTCAGCTCTAATAAGTGTTTTAGTCTATCCAGCAAAATGTTTAAAATGTAATATGACAAATGCGTCACAAGGCTTTTGCTACTTCATGTGAGAGCAACATAATGTAGGGGCAGAGATCCTGATTACAGATATGTATCACTTCGCTAACTGGGGCTGTAGGCGTGCTTAAGCTCCTGTTTTCTCTGCTGCAGATCTAGCAGTTCTCTGAATGCTCTATATAAACCTGCCACAGCTTTCTGTGTACACTGCATTGAACAAAGCTGATAATCAGTGGTGGGAGCTTGGTTCAATCGACCTCCCCAAGTGGACCCTTGGTGTGGACAAACAGTTAAGAGCACTTTGCATCCTTCTTGTTTTACATCCATCTCTGCCCCACTCTTCCTTGAGGGAAAGTTCTGGTTTACAGCAGCCAGAGAAAACAGAAATCAAGTAGGTGGAAAAGTGCACTGAACTGCCCAGGTACACGAAGGGTGCACAAAGTGTCCGTGCTTGATCTGAGCAAGATATACTAAACAGAGGGAAATAGAAGCGCAAATAGGGTCTTATCTGTGGAATATTTAGACCAAACTTGTGAAAAGAGGCTCACCTTTAGAGGTTGTGAGGAGTCATAACCACTGTAGAGAATTAAAACAGATGCCACAGTCCCCAGAGATAAAGTGAAAGGGCTAACCTTTTCTGCACCACTGACTACACACTTGGTTTGAACAGTCATTTTACTAATCTTAAAAATCCAGTATCAGCAAATCAACTATCAGGTTTTCTTTCAGAATGTCAGAAACTGATCATAAACAGGGAAAAGCAAGCAGTTTTCTGACTAATTGAGCATTCCTGCTATGTGCTCTTACGGATGAAAAAAAGCTCATGACTATGAAACATACTTCAAATGTGGTCTAACATCTCAAAAAGAAATGTCATATCTCTATTTCAAATCACAGACACATAAAAGCCTTTGTAGCCTTGGGCTACATCAGTGAAGCCATTTATAGTACACTACTATTGCTTGATGCCCCCCAATCCCATACTTACCACATTGTATCCACTGTAATCATTCGTTATGTTACCATTAGGGTAAAATTGACCATATCTATGCCACTGTGGTCAATGATCACACAATACACGATCAATGGTCTGTGGCAGCTGGGCAATGTGACCTTAACTTAAGCGCATTAAATAAGTGTTATTATAATTTTTCTCAAAAAGAGTTCCAAACTCTAAGGGTACCATCACACACAGCGATCCCGGCAACGACCAGGATCACTAGTACATCACTGTAGTGGTCGCTGGGGAGCTGTCAAACAGGCATATCTCAGCGACCAGGGAGCCGACCTCCACATCGCTGGGTAAGCGGGAGAAGGCTGGTAATTAAGGTACACATCGGGTAACTAAGCACAGCGCTGTCCTAGTTACCCGCTGTGTACCTTGGCTAACAGCCTTCTCCCGCTTACAGGCTGGTAACCAGGGTACACAGCAGCAACTGGGACAGCGCTGTGCTTAGTTACCCAATGTGTACCCTGGTTACACATTGGGCGTGCTGTGAACCCGACCATGCAGTGCACGCTGGGACATGTAGTCTTATGTGGCTGTCGCTGTGGCTGGTGGCGGTGCCGCTGCCCGCGCCGGCTCCCTGCATTCTCGGGACCGGCGCGCTCTTTGGTCTCCCACCCTCAAACACGCCGATGGGTGCTGCACAGCAGGAGACCAACGAGCAAAAAATAGTCCTGATCGTTGGGTAACAATCAGCGACCTCGCAGCAGGGGCCCCGTTGCTGCTGTTTTTCACACACAGCGATAACGTTGGCAAGGTCGCAGATTTCAGCGATATCGCTGTGAGTAAAGTAGCCCTAAGGGTACCTTTACATGCGGCTACATTTCTAGGGTGGCTACAGGTAACTTACTGGTTGCAGTGAAATCATGGAGAGATTATTCCATTTGTACACAGCAACAAGATAGAACCTTGTATCCATGATTTCACTGCAACCAGTAAGTTACCTGTAGCCACCCTAGAAATGTAGCCGCGTGTAAAGGTACCCTAAGGGCTATGTTCACATGTTGCTTTTTTGCATGTTTTTTTTCATGATTTTTATCCAAATTAAAAGCTGATTTTTACAGAACTAACAAAATCTATTAAGTTTCAGAAATCTCATATGTGCACACTTGCTTAATATCCTGACTGAAATGGAAAGACTGCTGCATTTTTGAAAGAAGCAGCAGGTCAATTCTATTGGGAGTTTTGTTGCCTTTTTTTATCCATTGAAAGCAATGACAGTGGAAAAACACAACTGCTTTTTTGTCTGCGTTTTTAAGTGCTTTATTGCTGAATATAACTAGGGGGGCTTTAACATCTGCGGTAGTGTGCGGCTACACCTGCCGGATCTGCCGCGTAGCGGGCGACTTGTGGCACCGATCCGGCAAGCCCCATTCATTCTCTATGGGGCTCGTGGTCAGGTGTGGCAAGTGCGGTTTTGACGGATCTGGCATTAGCGGCACCGCAAAAAAAAAAAAAACATTTAATTTTTTGCGTGCGCTGCAAGTGCCGGATCTACCAGGTCCAGCGAAACCGCATTTGCCGCACCTGACCACGAGCCCCATAGAGAATGAATGGGGCTTGCCGGATCGGTGCCACAGGTCTGCCATTAAGTTGCAGATTCGGCAGAGGCAGCGAACAGAGACATCTGCCTAATCTGCCACGAATAACACTTATTGCAGATGTGAAAGCAGCCTAATTTTATTTAAACATGTACTGTAAAGAAACTAGACCAAACATGTAGGAAAAAAAAAACAAAACTGATTTTTAGCAACCGCTTTTTTTACTGCTAAGAGAACAGATTTTTGCTGCAGAAAAAAAGCAAAGTGTGAACTTACTCCATCACCACAGGACCCCCCCCAAACAAATGTTTTGACATTCCTGCCTGAAAATAGGAAAAAAGTTCCCTATCATTTGTTTCAGTATCTTTATGTAAACTCAACTCGTTTTGCCTTCCCTACTCTAAGGCTATGTGCGCACTGTGCATTTTTGCTGCATTCTTTTGCTGTGTTTCTGCACCAAAAAGGGAGCAACTGCAGCTTTGTAATGAAAGTCAATGTGATTTTCCAAAAGCTGTGCCCACATGTGAATATTTGTAGCATAAATTGCCTGCATTTTTAGGTCAAAAAATCTCATTTGAATTTGAGAGAGACAAGAGAGAATTAATTTTCTGATATCCAGCATTTTTACATGATTACAATGGAGACAATGGAGAAAAATGCCGTAACAAACGGATCAATAATGGGACTTGCTGTAGATTTTTCTGCATCCAAAATTTGCACCAAATATGCAACTGTAAAAAACACAAGGTGTGTACAGCACTTCTGATCTCCCAGACTTTGCTGACTTCACATATACCAGCAGATATTGATGCAGATTTCTCAAAATATGCAGTTAACAAAAACCATCAAAAATGCAGAGTGGAAACAAGGACTTGAGGTTTAAGTAACCAGCTTCTGCTGCCTTGTGCATGTGGAAGAAACCCCATCAGATGAAAGCTTTCCAAACTAGGATACAAATCAGGTTTAAAATCAGCAGCAGCCTGAAAAGAAGTCTCTTGCTGCTACAGTATATTCCTTAAAGGATTTGTATTAACCACGCACCACCACACACACACAACACACACACACACACACACACACACACACACACACACGCACACACAGTACCTGCAATTCTGTCAAGTGTACAAAAAATTAAACACAACAGATAAGGCTGGATTTTGTTATATTATACCTTAGGTGATCATATTATTATTAATTATTATGATAGATCTATTTACTCCATGGAACTTTACATGTGAAAAAGAACATACATCAACAAGTACAATATTCAAGAACAATACAAGGCACACACAGGTACAGGAGGGGAAAGGACCCTGCTCACATTCTACAAGGGATGAGTGAGTATACACTAGAGTTATATCATATCAGAATTAAAGCTAACATTCTGATATAAAGTAAATATTACCAGATTTATCACCTTTTAGTGCTTGGAACTTAGTAACAGTCAATGAACTATAACGATAGGTTATTTTTTTAATTTAATGCTCTATAATAGTCACAAAAAGGTAATGCAGAGGAAAAACCATCCTGGATAATGTTAACTAAACTAAAAAATGTTAAGTTACTGAAGGCAGGAAACAGATGGTCCATTTCTATAGCCATTTTAGGCATTTTTTAGAAGAAGCCTTCTTCAGCTAAGTGGAAGAGAGTGATAACAGAAAAGTAAGAAAAATGTATTGAAAAAAAATACTGCCAGGGAACCAAAATATGTAAAAATGGTTCATGGTTAGGTTAAAAAAATCTATACCGTATACATAAAAAGGTAGAATGAAGTGAACATCTGGCCCTGGGCACTGTCAAAGTTACAATCTATTACACCGGCCATAGTTTACATTACAATATTTCTTCCTTGTTCCCACACACAGAATGTAAGAGGAAGTCATGGAGTGCTTAAGTGATGTGCAGAAGTAATGGCTGTTTAAAGTTAGCAGTAAGGAAGCGTACACAGCAAGTAACACATGTGGTAGTCTGTCTATAACCAGCCATCATAATGTGAGAAACTAGACAGTACCTCCTCCTGAAGGACTCATTACACCATAGTCCTCATCTACCCTTGCTTATATAGGATATTACATATCATTTCTGTACCACTGTACTAACCTGATTGGATACCACCCACTGTCCTCATACTTGCCTTCCAGTCAGTACAATAAAAGTACTTTTGTTGATAAAATAAGCGTTTACTCTGTTTCTTTGAATATACAATCTTGAGTAGCTTGACAAAGCACGGATCCTCCCAATGGGTGCTTTGTTTATAGAAATTCTTATACTAACTATGTTTTCTATTGGTAAAATTTCTTTACTACAGGCGGCTCGAACTCTTCTTTTGAAAGACCTTTATTCAAAAAAACGTGTGGATGAGAATATATGTTGTTCTAAATCTTCTGTATAATGCTCAGCCCTATAGTACTTTTGAAGATGTGTAAGTTTCCCATGCCTTAGGCACTAGTGTAGGCCCATACTATCAGAGGTGCAGGCTCTTAAACTGTGAACTGGTTAACTGGACGTTTCCTCGGGACATGGCGTTGGTATTTGCCATGAAGAATTTCACATTTTTATTCATCTGACGACAGAACAATTTTCCATTTTGCCTCAGTCCATGTTAAATGTGCATTGAGAAGACAGCAGTGCTCCTGTATTGGGCTGATATATGGCTTTTTTTGTATGATAGAGTTTTTACTTGTATTTGTAGATCGCACAGTGGACTGTGAACACTGAATGATTTCTGGAAGTATTCCTGAGCCCATGCAGTCATTTGCCTGACCGAATCATGCCCGTTTTCAATGCAGTGTGGCCTGAGGACCCAGAGATCACGAGCATCCAATATTAACCAGTAGTCTTTTCAGAACCTCCAGTCTTTCATATATGTACTGTGTATGGTAGGATATTCAATATCTTTGCAATTTTACTATAATTTTTTTTCTGAAATTGTTCCACAGCGCACTTATTCAGATTATAAACCTCCAACAATCTTTGCTTCTAAGAGACTCTGCCTTTCTAACATTTATACACAGTCGTGTGATTTAGTTGAAAATTATTGACCCCATTTTTCATTAGCACCAATTACTTTCCCACTTGAGAACGGATTGGCTGCGTGTATACTGACCCAAACGTAACAGCCTTAAACAGTATAGGTCTATAAGACTGTTTTGAGTTCGGGTCCGATGACCCACAGCTAGTCTGCCAATTGTAGTCCGTACTCCAACCATGATCTGTGGATATGTGGAACTGACCTAAAGGTACCGCTACACGGTACGATTTTGTGAACGATATCGCTCAAACATCACGTGTTTGGAGTCGATCAAACGACATAGTTAGGACGTCGTTGCGTGCGACACCAAAATAAGACTACAATACATCGTTAGATCGCTGATCGCAGATTTTGAGAACGTTCTCAAATCAGATGATCTTCGTTCAGGCAACCTGCTGCATCGTTGTGTGCGACACCGTGATATCGATGTCGTTAACGACTTCGCCTATTCACAACAGTGAACAAGTATTGTTTGCTGGGTTGTGCGAACGATAGCTGCTCGCTACATCATTGGTGCATTGTCCACTATATCTAGACGTGTGACATCTCACCAACGATGTGAAAAAGACGTCCTAACAACCGCACTCCCATGAAATCGTTGTGAGATCGTCACAACATTGAAGCGTGTAACGGTAACTTAAAACTAAACCTGCCCCTAGATCAGAATCGCACACAGAAGTCCTACTTTTGGTGTACTTTGGCCAAAATTTATTGTCATTATTAATAGCAGTGCAAGGATGGGCCCTTCAGTGTTCCTTTCAGATTCACCAATGATGTGGGAAAGAATGTAAAAAATAATAAAATTGATAAGATCTTGCAAATCACAGAAACTAACGACATCTTCTCTATGCCACTTAATTAAAGCATAACCGCCGATTAAATTTTTATTTAATAATAATGTAGAGTAAGTGATTTTAATAAACATTGTAATATGGTTGAATAGAAAATTCTGGCTGGTTAGCATTCATAATCCTTCCACAAGGTGTCCTCAGTGCACTGTGAGTGAAGCTGTTTCTGTGCCAGGGCTGTCTTCACAGTGAATATGGACATGTGAGGAGATAATGGAGAGAGGGCGTGGCCTATGCTCTGATGGCAGCTCATGAGGAGCAATGTATCAGATGACAGCACAGAGCTGAGCAGTGTGAGGATATTAACTCTTTACAAGCTTCACTCTTCTGTCTCCAGACAATAATCTGTTAACCCCTCCTCTTCTGGCTCCCCACACAGCACACTGCTGGCCATGCCCACACAGACAGAAAATGCAGCTTTTTAAAGAGCACAGAAAGTGATAAAAATCAGTCATATGGCACAAAAAAGCATCATCTTAGCTGCTATGTGAGCCATCATTAACAACCAGGGCTGTATTTTTTTTTTTTCTTTCAATGAAATGACATTTACACTTCAAAGCTACTCTGTACAATATCCTTTTAGTTAATTATGAGGTCCTTTATATAAGCACTAATAGTGTATATCAGGGGTCCCCAACTCCAGGCCTCGAGGGCTGCCAACAGTGCATGTTTTCAGGATTTCCTTAAAGGTACCGTCACACGCGACAATATTGCTAGCAATTTCACTGGCAATTTGCTGGTTGGAGTGAAATCATGGACACATTGTTCTATTTTGTGGCTGTGTACAAATGGAACAATGTGTCCATTATTTCACTGCAACCAGCAAATTGCCCGTGAAATTGCATGCAATGTTGCTGCGTGTGATGGTACCTTTAGTATTGAATAGGGGTTGGAATCATCACACTACCACCTGCGCAATACTAAGGAAATCCTGCACTGTGGGGGGCCCTCGAGGCCTGGAGTTGGGGGGCATAGTATAATTACACATACATACTACATACAGTTAGGGCAGAATATTTGACAGTGACACAATTCGCGAGTTGGCTCTGCATGCACCACATGGAGTTGAAATGAAACTTAAACAGATTCAAGTGAGATGTACGTTTAATTTGAAGGGTTGAACAAAAATATCTGATAGAAAATGTAGGAATTGTACACATTTCTTTACAAACACTCCACATTTTAGGAGGTCAAAAGTAATTGGACAAATAAACATAACCCAAACAAAATATTTTTATTTTCAATATTTTGTTGCAAATCCTTTGGAGGCAATCACTGCCTTAAGTCTGGAACCCATGGACATCACCAAACGCTGGGTTTCCTCCTTCTTAATGCTTTGCCAGGCCTTTACAGCCACAGCCTTCAGGTCTTGCTTGTTTGTGGGTCTTTCCGTCTTAAGTCTGGATTTGAGCAAGTGAAATGCATGCTCAATTGGGTTAAGATCTGGTGATTGACTTGGCCATTGCAGAATGTTCCACTTTTTTGCACTCTTTTAAATCCTGGGTAGCTTTGGCTGTATGCTTGGGGTCATTGTCCATCTGTACTATGAAGCGCCGTCCAATCAACTTTGCAGCATTTGGCTAAATCTGGGCTGAAAGTATATCCCGGTACACTTCAGAATTATCCGGCTACTCTTGTCTGCTGTTATGTCATCAATAAACACAAGTGACCCAGTGCCATTGAAAGCCATGCATGCCCATGCCATCACGTTGCCTCCACCATGTTTTACAGAGGATGTGGTGTGCCTTGGATCATGTGCCGTTCCCTTTCTTCTCCAAACTTTTTTCTTCCCATCATTCTGGTACAGGTTGATCTTTGTCTCATCTGTCCATAGAATACTTTTCCAGAACTGAGCTGGCTTCTTGAGGTGTTTTTCAGCAAATTTAACTCTGGCCTGTCTATTTTTGGAATTGATGAATGGTTTGCATCTAGATGTGAACCCTTTGTATTTACTGTCATGGAGTCTTCTCTTTACTGTTGACTTAGAGACAGATACACCTACTTCACTGAGAGTGTTCTGGACTTCAGTTGATGTTGTGAACGGGTTCTTCTTCACCAAATAAAGTATGTGGCGATCATCCACCACTGTTGTCATCCGTGGACGCCCAGGCCTTTTAGAGTTCCCAAGCTCACCAGTCAATTCCTTTTTTCTCAGAATGTACCCAACTGTTGATTTTGCTACTCCAAGCATGTCTGCTATCTCTCTGATGGATTTTTTCTTTTTTTTCAGCCTCAGGATGTTCAGCTTCACCTCAATTGAGAGTTCCTTTGACCGCATGTTGTCTGGTCACAGCAACAGCTTCCAAATGCAAAACCACACACCTGGAATCCACGCCTGACCTTTTAACTACTTCATTGATTACAGGTTAACGAGGGAGACGCCTTCAGAGTTAATTGCAGAGCCCTTAGAGTCCATTGTCCAATTACTTTTGGTCCCTTGAAAAAGAGGAGGCTATGCATTACAGAGCTATAATTTCTAAACCCTTTCTCCGATTTGGATGTGGAAACTCTCATATTGCAGCTGGGAGTGTGCACTTTCAGCCCATATTATATATATAATTGTATTTCTGAACATGTTTTTGTAAACAGCTAAAATAACAAAACTTGTGTCACTGTCCAAATATTTCTGGCCCTAACTGACTGTATGTATATATATATATATATATGCACACACACATATATATATATATATATATATATATATACAGTTAGGGCCAGAAATATTTGGACAGTGACACAAGTTTTGTTATTTTAGCTGTTTACAAAAACATATTTTATTTGGGTTATGTTTATTTGTCCAATTACTTTTGACCTCCTAAAATGTGGAGTGTTTGTAAAGAAATGTGTACAATTCCTACATTTTCTATCAGATATTTTTGTTCAACCCTTCAAATTAAACGTTACAATCTGCACTTGAATTCTGTTGTAGAGGTTTCATTTCAAATCCAATGTGGTGGCATGCAGAGCCCAACTCGCCAAAATTGTGTCACTGTCCAAATATTTCTGGCCCTAACTGTGTATATATATATATATATATATATATATATATATATATATATATATATATATATATATATATATATATATATATATATATATATATATATATATATATATATATATATATATATATATATATATCTCCACATTCTATTTTAGTATAGTGATGATCCTCTAACGCAGAGGTCAAACTAAAATGGGACCCAAGGCCACTAACAAAAATCCTGTTGGGGCATGGGCTGCACTATTACAATAAGACTGTGAGTACATGAAATGGCAAAGGTGGCACGGCCTAAGCTTGCTCCAAGTAGCCGTTACATCATGGTGCCCTACAAGTAAATGGTGTCACATTACAATGCCTACTCTACTGTGACCCCCATAGTCCCTCTTTATACAGCATGATGGCACCGCAGCCTCCCCAACAGACTGTATGAGGGCCCCACAGCCTCCACTACATATGGATTGATGGGTCCAAAGCCTGCCTTCATACAGTATAAAGGCCCAAAAGCTCCCTACATACAGTATAAATGGCCCCACAACCTCCCTACATTCAGTGTAAAGGCCTCACAAGCTCCCTACAGTCAGTATAAATGATCCCACAACCTCCCTACATTCAGTATAAAGGCCTCACAAGCTCCCTACATCTTGCTTTGTGACTCATCTCCTATTTGGCCCTGTTACTTGGGAAAACCTCTCCATCGGGTAGAGGCAGTGTGATCTCATTTCACAGATATGGCTGTGTCTGCTATTCTGTGACTGTGCAGAGATGGCACCCAGCATACTTTGAGACAAAGTGCCAGTCCGGCCAATAAACCTTCTGTCACCCAGCATAGTCTGCCCCAGGCTGCAGGCTACAAAATAAAATACTTCAGGGGCCGCATTCTGCCTATCTGTTTGAAACCCCTTTCTAAAGTGTAAGGGAAGAAGCCCTGAGCGTAGATAACTCGGACACCTATTACTGTTCTGTGGTCACTCATGTTGGCTTTGTCTAAAATTACATTTGTTTAAAGATTAGAAATCACTTAGTGTGACAATCAACATGTGACATCTGAAAGGGGGCACAGAACATACATTAAAACCTTTAGATTTTTAAGGCAAGCCAAGGGAGCTCTGGAATTACAGCAATAATCACGCTAAAGCGATTTGCCTATTTGTGAAATACACAGTAAGACTTTATGCTGTCATATGTAAAGGAGGATTCCTGACTCCATGAACCATAAATACATTTTTAAACCGTACCTACTCTGCATACTTGTTCGTGTCATCCTTCTCAAATGACTGTTGCAGATATTACTAGCTACAGTCAGAAAACAGCTGTCATTTTCAGTGATGAAAGGCAACTATGTCGTTTACCATAACACGGTTTGCCAAGATACAGGAATTCAAATTACTAGACGTCACCTTTCATATGAATGACTACTGAAGAGTGGGAGCAAATACTTACCGCAGTGTATTACAGGCACATTTCTGTGGGAAGAGTTTACAGAAAGGACGAAATACCCAGATCCCAGGCGATATTCCAGCCTGAACTCAGCTTTCCCATCAAATATTAGAAAACTATCAGATTTTTTTAAGGGAGTTATAATGCCCCAAAAATGTAGGAATCTCTGATTATTGGACCCGATTCATTATTACATTGATGCTTTGTCTGGCATCACTCATCTGTGCTATATTCTTTTAATTTGCGCCTTTTTAAAAAGTTGATTGTGTGTTATTTTTAACATCTCACCATTGTGGGCAAAGTTTGAGTTTTCAGATGTTTTTTAGCCGAATCATCATCAATTGAAACTTTTTGAAAAGTTGAAACATTTAGCGTAAGTGTAAACCAGTCCTCATATAGAAATAGTGAACTAATCTGCATTTAATACTCACAAAACCGAACGCAAATGATCAATTGAGTCAAATATGTGGCAATCACTAATTTGGCCATTGTTTTTAACTAAATCCACTCTGTCACTTCTCTCACAAAAACACAATTACTTACCAGTAATGTGTTTTTTTCAGCATCAGTGACAGTACCCTAAATAAGAGAGGGATCTGCCCTCCAAGGACAGGGAACCATCAGGCTTTAAAATGGGCGGTTCCTTTCCCTATGTCAGTTGGTTACTGAGTCTGAAAAACGGATCTCCAAAATATCGTTAGTCCATTACAACCCCGAACACCACGTGTAAAACAAACACCAAGAGGAGAAGAAGAAAAAAAAGTGACAGACCCTCAACAATGGGAGGGAATATGAGGGGGCTGTCATGGACTCCGAAAAAACACATTACCTGTAAGTAATTACATGTTTATCATTTGTCCATGACAGCACCCAGAATGAGAGAGTTACAGAGAAACTTAGATTTAAGGAGGGACCACAGCCTGTAGAACCCTACTCCCAAACGTGATATCAGCACCAGAAAGATCTAATCGATAGTGCTTCTAGATTAGAATGTAGAACATCATGTCGCTTGCTCTACAAATTTGATCGATAGATATGCCTGACCTTTCAGCCAAAGTAGTATCCACGGCCCTTGGGAATGAGCTCTAAGGTTCTTCTCCACTCCTTTGCCACTTGCAGAGTAGGCCATGCTAATAGCCACCTTAACCCAATGAGTAATGTGTCCCCAAAAACAAAAAGGACATCTCTCCTCCAAGGACTTGTGGCATTTAGGTATCTTTCCAAACAGCGTCTGACATCTATGGAGTGTAATCTGAGTTCCTTCTCACTTGAAGGGCTACTGCAAAATGTGGGCAAAACAATCTCTTATGACCGGTGAAATTTAGAGACTACCTTAGGGATGTATGCCGGGTCCTGTCATAAGATCACTTTATAGTCTCTTAACAAGGTAAAAAGGAGAGTCTGCTGAGAGGGCCTGAATGTCCCCTATTTTCGAGCAAAGGTTAATGCACCAAGAGGACTGTCTTAAGGGAAAGGACTTTGATAGGAACATCCTGCAGAGGTTCAAATGGAGGTTCTATCAATGCAGAGAGTACTGGGTTAATGTCCCAAGGAGTTGAGCTAATGGGTTTAGCCGCTGCAGATCTGATGCATGCTTTAATAAAGTGTGAAACCCAAGGGACCCCTGCTAGGTTGAAATTATACAGCCCTCCAAGGCCGAAACATGGACCTTAAAAGAGTGCTCACCAAGAGTACCATCTCTACCCCCATTTGCAGAAATGCTAGAACCAAGTTGATAGAGACTACACCTTCTGGATCTGCCCTTCTTACTGACAGGAATTTTGTCCAGGTCCTATGATAAATCAGGGAAGTTACAGGTTTTATGGATTTAAGGAGAGTTTCTGATACTCAAAAGCTGTCTCTCAAGTTCCAGGCAGTCAGGTGTAATCTGTCTGCCTGAGGTTGCTGAACCAGCCCCAGGAAGAGAAGGTCTGTAAGATCCGGAAGACCCAGGGATCGGAGCCCGGCATCTTCTTGAGTCAGAAGAACCAGGGCCTCCTCGGCCAGAAGGGGGCTATCAAGATCACTTGTGCCTGGTCTTCCCGAAATTGGTGCAGGACTGTCGGTATTAGAATTAGTGGGGGAAAGGCATAAGCCAGCTTGAAGTTCCAGTTTATCAGGAGCACATCCACCGCAAACGGGTGATCTCTGGGATCCAGAGAGCAAAACCGATCCACTTGCCGGTTGGACCTGGTCGCGAACAAATCTATGTTGGGGGTTACCCACATGTCTGTGATCTGGCGAAACACTGTCTGATTCAGAGTCCACTCATATTGGTGAAGGTGTTCCTCGGCTGAGGAAATCTTCTTTGTTGTTGTCCTTCCCCCTTATATGAACTGCAGAGATCGAGGTCTCTGCTAGTAAAAGAATAAGTTCCACCACCCTTATGAGTGCTTTGGACCGTGTCCACCCTTAGTGGTTTATATAGGCAACCGACAACTGATTGTCGGACAGGACTTTGACATGATGAGAAACAAAACTAAGGCATGTTCTACAGCTACCAGCTCTCCCATGTTGGAGGAACTGTCTTTCAGATAACCTAACCAAAACCCCTGACATATCTCCTGATCTAAATAGGCTCCCCACCCCGAGGGACTGGCATTGGTTGTGACCACCTTTGTAGTGGGAGACCACCAGGGGACCCCTGTGGACAGTATCAAATCGTCCAACTACCAGTGGAGAGAGATTGTAGAGTAGCTGGTTGCAGAGTCAGTTTCGCTCTAGGGCTTCCTGATGTTTGAGAATGTCCCACTGCAGAGTCCTGGTATGGACCTGGGCCCAACATACTCCTGGTACGCAAGCTGTGAGAGCCCAGTTGCGACATGGCCCGTCTCAGAGTCATGGTTGGTGAGTCTACGGCGTTTAAGACAAGCGTCTGGATGTTATTATTATTATTAATATATTATTATTATTATTCACCTTGTCTGGTGGTAGACAACACTCCTGTATGGTTGAGTCCAATAGGAGACATAGAAAAATCTGAGATGTTTGGATTTGTTTATGTTAATGAGCCATCCCAGATTTTTCAACATTTTGAGGACCTGATCTGAACAATGTTGAGCTGATTTCCCGATTATTAGAAAATCGTCCAGGTATGGTACAATGAGGGCACTCTGCTCCCTGAGGTGAGCCGACACTTCTGATTTTATCTTGGTAAACACTTGAGGAGCGATTGCTATGCCAAACAGAAGGAAGGGCTTGATACTGAAAATGTTAAAAGTTGGGAGTTCACCTGAACTGCCACCCGAAGCTACTGTTGGGACTGGACACATATAGGAACATGATGATATGCATCTTAAATCCAGGACTGCCATGTGGCAACCTGGAAAGAGCATTTTCACTGCAGACCCAATCGACTACATCTTGAATGTTGGAAACTCCAGGCAATTGTTCGGGCTTTTCAAGTTCAAAATAGTTCTGAAAGAACAGTCAGGTTTATTTTTTCACCAGGAAGAGGGGAGAGTAAAACCCTGTCCCCTTTTCCTGGGTCAGAAGCCGAACTAGGATTGCCATGTCCAAGAGACTGAAGAGCCTTTCAGCACCTGCCGTTCGACCTGAGATGGTTTGGGAAGAATGATGAGGAATCTATACGAATGAATGATGTTTTGGACCAGTTTTTATGAGGTCCAAAATACAAGTACTTGATGAAATTCATGCCCAGACTGGCTGGTGAGAAAGACGACCTCCCACCTGGGGAAGAGCGTCACTTTTGAGGACTTCTTGGGAGTCTCATGAGGACCCCTTCCTTCCGGTCAGATCAACTGGACTGGTCTTTTTTCAGGGAATACTTCTTTGAATATAGTCTACTCCAAAAGGGCTGTTTAAATGAAGAGAAAGACAGCACTGGAAACTACTTCTTATACCCTTGCCTTCTCCAAGATGTCATCTAGGCTGTTCTAAACAGATATTCACCGTCGCAAGAAAGGAAGTTCAATTTATTCAATGTCTGCAAATCACCCGGCCAGTTCTTCAACCACAACGCCTTCCTAGCTGCATTGGAGGAGGCTGCGGATCTTGCTGTCAACATGGTGGAATCTGCAGCTGCCAGGAAAGCTGCAGCCCCTTGCATAAATGGGAACTGAGGCCAGAATTTCTTCTCTAGAAACCCTATTTTTTAGTTGGGAAACGAGTTGGTCTAACCAGACAATCAGGGGCCTGGCAGCACAGATGGCCGCGAGTCCTGGTTTATGCTCACCCGCTGATGACTTTCAGGTGTTTTTAAGGAACTCGTCAGCTTTTTTGTATAAGGGATCCTTTATAGTGCCGATATCTTCAAAGGGCAAAGAATATTTTTTAGAAGCTTTTGCCACTGCCACATCCAATTCGGGTGCCTTATCCCAACAGGCACACGATGCCTCCTCAAAAGGATATTTGCACTTTAGAAAGGATGTAGGGGCGCTCTTCCTATCTGGTTTGTTCCATTCTCTGGTAACCAGATCCAGGAGTCGTGCATCTAGAGGAAAGGGGCGACACTTTTACTGTCCCAAGCCCCCGAACATCAAGTCCAACTTAGGTGGCTGCGACTTCTCCTCCTCAATCCCCATTGTGGATCAGATGGCCTTAACTAGGCCACCTAAGCCCTCGACTGAGAAACAATGGAGTGTATTAGATTCGACATCAGAAGAGGATGCTGAAGATGTTCCTGAGGACACAACCCCCCCCCCCCCTTCTGATTTATCAGATTTAACCAACGGCTGGGGAGACACAGAGGAAGAGGACTGCTGCCTTCCCTGAGAAAAGGTCTTAAAGGCATCCTTCCACCTGGGATTTAACCTCCCTGGCGGTATGATTATGTCAGGAATTTTGTGCTAAAAGCGGTACCATTTTTTGGCATGGAAATTTGGTGTTATGTACAGTAGGCCTGCAATTCTTAGTAATTACCTGATCAAAGAAGACTCTAGCCTTCCTAGCGGTATTCCCGAGCCTGACTCGGGGTTAACATTCACTGCCAGAAGCGGTAACCTTGAGTCAAGCTCGGGCTTACCCGCGGTCGCGGCAGATGCAGTGAAAAAAATCGCATCTGCCGCACTTGCCGCGATTGCCACATAGCCGCCGCACTTGCGGCGCGGTTGCGGTAATCGCCATAGTAAGTATAGGGGGACTTGCGGCAGGTGCGGCAAGTGCGGTTTTGCACTTGCGGCAGGTGCGGCAGATGCGGCAAGTGCGGTTTTTTTCGCGGCCGCACCTGCCGCAAGTGCAAAACCGCACTTGCCGCAGCCGCAAGTCCCCCTATGCTTACTATGGCGATTACCGCAACCGCGCCGCAAGTGCGGCGGCTATGCGGCAATCGCGGCAAGTGCGGCAGATGCGGTTTTTTCACCGCATCTGCCGCGACTGCGGGTAAGCCCGAGCTTGACTCGGGGTTACCGCTTCTGGCAGTGAATGTTAACCCAGAGTCAGACTCGGGAATACCGCTAGGAAGGTTAATTAAGGATTGCAAGTTGGAAGAAAAACTTGGTGATTCTTCCGTGATGGTCTGTTCTATACATGCCCTGCATAATATTTTTGCCCAGGTGACCGGGAGTGCACACTCACAGAGCCTACCCTGCAAGTGTTTAGTTTTAGCTGTCAACTTCCCAGATTTCTGCTGAGTCGCAAGAGAATACACAGAACAGAGAGACATTCAATAAAATGACATTCTTGGGAGTTCTCTCACCCATCAGATGTGAAGAGGTACCAGAGCTGGGGAGAGACCCTTGTCTTGTGTCTCCTCTGGCGGTCTCATGAGACTGCTGCTGCGGTGCGACATCTTCTTTTGAGACTCTGTCTCAGATGGAGCCTCCGTTCCAATCATGCTGCTACTTGGGAGCAATGATGCAGGCAGAAAGTGAAATGGAGCACTAAGACACCGCTCCACTTCAAACTTTGAGTGCCAAACACCCTGATGCTTGATTGAGCATCGAGCATTCTCATCACTATGGAGGATATCTGCAACATTTTTTTTCCTAGCAGTCAGCAAGTCTAGACATACACATGTACACTGCTCAGAAAACATTACGGATATTAGACATTTGTGTGAAATGTAAAAAAAATGTAAAAAGTTCACACAACAGTGATATTTAAGTAGAACAAAACAATAGTGACTTCCTCATCTCAATTTACTGAAACAAAAGTCATCAACAGTAGTGGTTATACCCCCAAAAAAATGTCAATGTCTCAACTTGTGATGTAGCATCAATTACATCTTGACACAAGTGGTTATTGTCCGCTGAGGCGGTATCCCACTCTTCTTGAAAAGCGGCTCTCGGGTCATTGAGGCTCTAGGAGCCTCTACATAGAAAACCTATGAGATCAGGTGTGAGGCTATGAGATTTAGGTCAGGGGAAAATGCTGGTCACTCCATAAAAGGTGTCCCAGTGTCTAGCAGCCATTCCCTAATCGATGAGCAGGAGTTTTGTCATTTGCAAAGTTGAAATTAGGCCAGTGTTGTTCATGCAGAGACACAATGACTGCATTCATGATATTATTCAAGTAGTAGCAACTTGTCGCTGTACCATTCACACAGAGTAGGGCATTTCTGGATATGCTATACATGTCTGCTCATACTGTAACACCAACATCACCAAAGGTTCATCTAGTAAAAAAAGTGGCTGCTACACAACGCTTTCCTTGAGGTCTCCAACATTGATGGCGGTCATAATTTCGGTTCAGTGTGAATAAATTTCATCATTGAAAAGCACTGAGACCATCTGGCCCCTCGTCTAGCTTAGATGCTCCCTGTTCCTTGTGATGTGATCAGGTTCCCTTGCAGATTGTCTAGCATGTAGACCACACTGATTTTAAGAGTTTTAAATAATTTGATGTGACACTTGGGTGCCTCTCACCTCCCATAAATGTGCCTGGAATTGTGGGAAATTCATCATCCAATTCTGCAGGGCATTGCTCACAATGAAGCGGTCATCAGTATAGAATGTGGCCAAAGGACGTCCACTTCTCTGCATTTCTGCAACTCTTCCAGTCTCTCTGTATCTGTGTGACGCTCTAAGCTCAGTGTCCTCCTCTGTCTGAGAACATCCTGCTTTAAGTCTCACAACGGTTTTACTATTGATCAATTGTTAGGTGTAATCTTGGTGTCATGATGTGAAAATGTGAATGGCTTGATTAGGAGGCTGTTAAAATACCAATTTCTAATTGAACCATAAAATTAATAAATCTATTATATAATTGCGAATGGGTTTTTTGCCCCTTCTGAGTCCACTCGCAATGCGAGTCGGCGTGGTCATGTGGATACGCCCGAAGCATTGGCCGCGAAGCGGCCATTGCGAGTCAGAGACTCGCCCTTCTAGAATCCCGATGCATGTGCATCGGGCACCCAGCTAGTAATAAATAAATGCACTGTTTCAAATTATTAGGCACAGTAGAGTTTCTAAACATTTGATATGTTTGAAAGAACTGAAAAAAGAGAATTTTGTTTACGTACCGTAAATTCTTTTTTCTTTAATCATCAATGGGAGACCCAGACAATGGGTTTAGGGCGCTGCCCTCCGGAGGTCACACTAGGTACTACAAGTTTGTAGACACCGCCTCCTCCGCTTATAAACCCCTACCGCAGGGAACATCCTCAGTTTGGTCTACAAGCTGCGAGGAGGAAATAAACCACACCCGAAACATCGGGAAGAATGCCGTACACAAAACGGTTCAACAACCCGGCAAACACTGTCTCAACAGAGAACAGAGCAAATGTAAAACATGCAAAGGAACAACTGGGTGGGTGCTGGGTCTCCCATTGATGATTAAAGAAAAAAGAATTTACGGTACGTAAACAAAATTCTCTTTTTTCTGGTCATCATAATGGGAGACCCAGACAATGGGGATGTCCTAAAGCAATACCCCAGGGCGGGAAGAGTTCCTCAACAAGACGGAAAACACATGGTTCCCTTTAAAGGTGGGCAACCGCCGCCTGGAGAACCCGCCTGCCCAAACTCGCATCCGCAGAGGCATGGGCATGCACCATATAGTGCTTAGAAAAAGTGTGCAGGCTGGACCAAGTGGCCGCCTGACACACCTGTAGAGCAGACGCTCTATGTCGCAAGGCCCAGGAGGCACCTACAGCTCTAGTAGAGTGTGCCTTCAAACCCACCGGGAGAGGCAAACCAGAAGACCGGTAAGCCTCCTGAATGGGAGCCTTGATCCATCTGGCCAAGGTCGACTTCGAAGCCGCGGACCCCTTACAGCGACCCACCGTGAGGACAAATAAGGAATCCGAACTCCTAAAGGAGGCGGTCCTGGACACATAAATGCGTACAGCCCTCACGAGATCCAGAGTATGGAGGTCGCGCTCAACCTGATGAACGGGAGCGGGGCAAAATGATGGGAGAACAATCTCCTGGTTTAGGTGAAACGTTGAAACCACCTTCGGCAAGAATTCTGGCCGTGGGCGCAACACCACCTTGTCTTGGTGAACCACCAGAAAGGGTGACTTGCACGAAAGTGCAGCCAATTCTGAGACCCTTCTCAGGGACGTAATTGCCACCAGAAAGACCACTTTCTGGGACAGACGAGAGAGAGAGATGTCTCTCAGTGGCTCAAACGGCGGTTTCTGCAGAGCCGCCAGGACCATGTTGAGGTCCCAAGGGTCCAGAGGTCGCCTGTAAGGCGGAACCACCCGAGCTACCCCCTGCAGAAATTGGCGGACCTTCGGCAGGAGCGCCAAGCGCCTGTCAAACAGCACTGAAAGTGCTGATACTTGACCTTTCAGAGAGCCAAGGGATAATCCCAACTCCAACCCCGACTGTAGGAAAGCCAACAATGTCGGGATGGACAATGGCCACGGTAAGCGTCCACCAGAGGCACACCAGGAGAAAAAGATTTTCCACGTTCTGTGGTATATCTTCCTGGAGACAGGTTTCCTAGCCCTATTCATAGTGGCAACCACTGTAGGAGAGAATCCTCTGGACGTCAGCAGCCAGGCCTCAAGAGCCATGCAGTCAATCTGAGGGCCCTGGAATTGAGGTGGAAGAATGGGCCTTGCGCGAGTAGATCTGCGCGTTCTGGAAGAGCCCACCGGTGTCCGCCTGACAGTTGCCACAGGTCCGGGTACCAGGACCTCCTGGGCCAATCTGGAGCCACTAGAATAGCTACTCTGCATTCCATCCTGATTTTCCACAGGACCCTGGGAATCAGAGCCAGAGGCGGGAACACATATGGCAGCTGGAAGCTGGACCAACTCAGGATCAGGGCATCCGCCCCCAGAGACTGAGGATCCCACGATCTTGCCATGTATTGGGGCACCTGATGATTCAGCCGTGAGGCCATCAGATCCACGTCCGGAGTGCCCCATCTGCCGCAGATGTCCCGGAAGACGTCTGGATGAAGAGACCACTCTCCGGCGTCCATGCCCTGTCGGCTCAGGTAGTCGGCCTCCCAGTTCTCGACCCCTGGGATGTGAACTGCGGAGATCAGGCAGCCGTTTTCCTCCACCCAGGCTAGAATGCGGTGGACTTCGGCGAGGGCCTGAGCACTTCTGGTCCCTCCCTGATGATTTATGTAGGCGACGGCCGTCGCATTGTCGGACTGCACCCGAATGGGGTGTCCTGACAGGAATTTCTGAAACGCCAGGAGCGCCAGATAGACCGCCTTGATCTCCAGCACGTTGATCTGCAATGCCGACTCCGACTGAGTCCAGAGGCCTTGAGCCCTGTGGTGCAAGAACACCGCACCCCAGCCCTTCAGACTGGCGTCTGTGGTCACCACTAACCATGACGGTTTTAGGAAGGACCGGCCTCGTGACAGGTGACGTGGCTGGAGCCACCACTGTAGGGAGTCCCTGGTCGGTTGTGACAGTGTCACCAGCCGATTCAGCGAGAACGTCCTCTTGTCCCATCTGTGAAGAATCTCCAGCTGGAGAGGACGGAGGCGAAACTGTGCGAACGGCACCGCCTCTATCGCCGCTACCATGCGTCCCACCAGTCTCATCAATACCCGTAGGGATGAGTGTGGTGACAGGAGGACTGCTTGTACTCCTGATTGGATCGCCATCTGTTTGACTCGTGGCAGAGACACCAGGGCTGAGGCTGTGTTGAAGTCCATGCCCAGATATGTCAAAGACTGGGTCGGAACTAGCGTTGACTTCTGAATATTGAGGAGCCAACCGAACTGTTCCAGAGACCGCATGGTCACATCCAGGCTCTCTTGACAGAGGTGTTCTGATGGCGCCCTGACCAGCAGGTCGTCTAAATAGGGAATGACGGCATGTCCCTGCATGTGCAGGAGAGCCATCATGGAAGCCACTACTTTTGTGAACACCCGCGGTGCCGAGGCTAGCCCGAATGGCAGTGCCACAAATTGGAAGTGTTCTTCCCCCACTGCGAATCGCAACCAGCGCTGATGAGCCGGTGCAATGGGTACGTGAAGGTAAGCGTCTCTGATATCTATGGACGCTAGGAAGTCCCCCTGTGACACAGCTGCGATCACGGAGCGCAGTGATTCCATACGGAACTTCCGAACCAACACGTGATGGTTGAACAACTTCAGGTCCAGTACTGGGCGGAAGGATCCGTCCTTCTTCGGGACGATAAAGAGGTTGGAGTAAAAACCCCTGAACCTCTCTCCGGAAGGTACCGGGACCACCACTCCGTCTCTGCGGAGACCCTCCAACACCTGGTAAAAAGCCTGAGCTTTTTCTGGTGACGGGACCGACCGATGGAATCGGGATATCGGTTTTGACGTCAGCTCTATCCTGTACCCTCGCGAGATCACGTCTCGAACCCACTGATCTTGAACGTGAAGCAGCCACTTGTCCTGAAAGCGAGACAAGCGGCCCCCCACCTGTGGGGAGGCAGGATGAGAGAGCGAGTCATGTAGAGGCGGGTTTGGGGGTGGCAGCTGCCGCCCCCGCCGGCTTCTTTGGACGACTCTTAGAGCGCCACTGGGAAGCGGGCTTTCCCCCTCGGTCCGTGCGAGCGGACGGTGCTGATGACTGCGAGCTGGAACGAAAGGACCACTGTTTTGGGTTCCTTTTAACGGTATACCGTGGCTTAGGCTTATTCTGCGGTATCTTAGACTCAGCAGAATCCTTAATTAGCTTGTCCAGTTCGGTGCCAAAAAGCCTGTCACCAGCAAACGGAAGATTCTGCAAAATCTTCTTGGATGTGGCATCTGAGTCCCAAAGACGCAGCCACAACAACCTGCGGATCGCTATAGCATTGGCCGAAGCCACAGCTGAGCGAGTGGCAGTTTCCAGAGTCGCCGTCCTGGCGTAGTCCGCATAGGCCCTTGCCCTTTCGGTAAGTGCTAGGACCTCTGGACTGGATCTTGCCATGTCAGAGATACCATCCAAGCAGGTAGTAATCGCTTGTAAGGTCCAGACCGTGGCAAAATTAGGGGCAAATGAAGACCCCACAGCCTCATAGGAAGACTTGGCGAGCTGCTCGACCTGTCTATCAGTAGCATCCTTCAGTGAGGAGCTATCAGAGGCAGAGAAAAGGGAGCGTGCAGCAATCCTGGTCATGGAAGCGTCCACCTTCGGGGACTGCGACCACTCCTGAAGCACCTCCTGGGGGAAGGGGAAGCGATTGTCCTTGGTTTTACGGACATAACGCCGCCCAGGATGTAACCTGGGAGCTCTAACCACCCTTCCAAAATTAGTGTGGTCCATGAAGGAGCCACTTGGTCTAGCCTCCGGCCGCAGCCATTGATAGACCTCCTTCGGGTGCACCGTCACCTCCTCAGGGGGTGTCACGAGACGTAAAGTCTCGTTGATAGAGGACACCAGATCCTCCACCCCGTCTGGTGGTTCAGATACAGACACAGACCCGAAATTTGAACCCCCATCATCTTCCTCACCATCAGAGGAACGCTCCTCCTCAGAGAGAGCCTGGAGCTCGGGTGACTCCTCACGACGAGCTCGCTTAAGGGGTCTCACAGCAGAAGAGGGAGACACCCGGGGGTAACTGGACGGAGTAGCTGGGCTATCCAGTCTCCTATTAAGTGCCTCCAGGGATTGCGACATGGAGGACAGCTGAGACAACAGATTTTCATTGATCTTATTCTGAGTCTCCCATGGCCCTGAGATCACCTGAACCTCAGGGTATAGCACCGGAGCTGCTGACTCAACAGTGCCAGCCCGGGCCTCTGGGCGTCCGCAGTTATTGCAGGACCCCTCCACCAGTGTTCCATTGCATGTAGCACAGGTAATGGTGGTCTCTGCCGCCCTAGCAGCACGCTTCCCGGCTGAGGACATCGCCACAGTAGGGGAAGATAAGCCAAAATGCAGACAACAAAACCGGGATTCCCGGTGGCTTACCGACCGCAGTAAAGCGGTATGAGGAAGCGGTGCGTGTGTGTGACCTCCGCGACTGTTTCCGGTCTCCCCTCTTGGAGTGCAGGCGCACGCTGTATACAAATCCCAACCGGGAAGTGAGGGTAAAGATGGCCGCCGACAGTGAAACTGTGGGCGGCGCCGAAGACACGCGGGAAACACACACACACGCCCATCGATGACATCACCGCACGGGCTGCTTCCCATCCTCCAAGCAGCCTCAGCGTGAGGGAGCCGGAGCCCGCAGCGCGGGAAAAAGTGTAATAAGTTATACACAGGCTGCATGTACAAACAGACATTTGCAGCCCACGGCCTCAGCCCCTGTGACACACAGGGCAGTCAGCCAGGGTGACCCCAGCACAGGGTACACCCGCAGAACCGCGGACCCGAGGGTAACGCGCGGTCTGAGTGTCATGAAACACATGAAGTGCCAGACACTACCCCCAGGCACACAGGAGACACAGAGTGCCTCAGTGCCGGTCCGGTCTGTAAGCACCATTTAGGGAG
This sequence comes from Allobates femoralis, assembly GCA_033576535.1. Taxonomy (NCBI): domain Eukaryota; kingdom Metazoa; phylum Chordata; class Amphibia; order Anura; family Aromobatidae; genus Allobates; species Allobates femoralis. Next base: position 132,218,202 of record JARQOC010000006.1, read on the forward strand.
GCCTCGGACGGGGGTTCAGCACCAGTCCGGAGTGTAAGCACCATTTAGGGAGGCCTCGGACTGGGCTGGCTCCAGTCCGGTCTGTAAGCACCATTTAGGGAGGCCTCGGACGGAGCGGAGCTGTGCAAGGCTCCCATCTCCCACTCTCCAGAGCCCCCAGAGAGGGATGGAAAGGAGCGCAACAGCGTACCGGGAGAACACAAAGTGTCCAGGCTCTAGGCCCTCCGGTACCTCCACCAGCGTGTTCCACAAGGGTGAGCGGGGAGGCTGTCGCAGGTCTCGACTGGAACCTTTTTACCTTGTCTTCAGACGCCATCACGTAAGCTGTGAGAATGCAGTGAAGTGCAAGCAAAGCGTGATCCTCCGAGCACACTAAGTTTAAAACTGAGGATGTTCCCTGCGGTAGGGGTTTATAAGCGGAGGAGGCGGTGTCTACAAACTTGTAGTACCTAGTGTGACCTCCGGAGGGCAGCGCCCTAAACCCATTGTCTGGGTCTCCCATTATGATGACCAGAAAATGCTCATTTGTTGAATTTGCAGCATTAGGAAGTCACATTCACTGAAATAAAAATCTATTTAACTCCAAAAAATCCTAACAGGCCAAGTTACTTGTTAACATAGGAACCCTTCTTTGATATCACCTTCACAATTCTAGCATCCATTGAATTTGTAAGTTTCTGGAGAGCTTCTGCTTGTATTTCTTTGCATGATGTCAGAATAGCCTCACAGAGCTGCTGTTTTGATGTGAACTGCCTCCCACCCTCATAGATCTTTTGCTTGATTATACTCCAAAAGGTTCTCTATAAGGTTGAGGTCAGGGGAAGATGGTGGCCATACCATGAGCTTATCTCCTTTTATGCCCATTTCAGCCAATGACATAGAGGTACTCTTTGCAGCATGAGATGGTGCATTGTCATGCATGAAGATGATTTTGCTCCTGAAGGCACATTTTTGCTTTTTGTACCATGGAAAAACTCTATATACTTTGAAGAGGTCATTTTCACACCTTCAGGAACCTTAAAGGGGCCTACCAGCTGTTTCCCAATGATTCTGGCCCAAAACATGACTCCTCCACCCCACCTTGCTGACGTCGCAGCCTTGTTGGGACATGGTGGCCATCCACCAACCATCCATTACTCCATCCATCTGGACTATCCAGGGTTGCTCGGCACTCATCAGTAAACAAGACTGTTTTTGAAAATTAGTCTTCATGTATGTCTGGTCCCACTGCAACCGCTTGTGAGCACTGTTTAGGGGTGGCCAAATAGTAGATTTATGCACCACAGCAAGCCTTTGAAGGATCCTACACCTTGAGGTTCAAGGGACTCCAGAGGCACCAGCAGCTTCAAATATCTGTTTGCTGGTTTGGAAGACCTTTTTAGCAGCTGCACTCTTAATACGATGAACTTGCCTGGCAGAAACTTTCCTCATTCTGCATTTATCTGCATGAACATGTCTGTGCTCAGAATCAGCCACAAATCTCTTCACAGTTCAATGATCACGGTTACGTTTTCGTGCAATATCTAATGTTTTCATCCCTTGTCCAAGGCATTGCACTATTTGTTGCTTTTCGGCAGCAGAGAGATCCTTTTCCTTTCCCATGTTACTTGAAAACTGTGGCCTGCTCAAAATTGTGGAACATTCAGATTTCTTTTTTATTGGGCTCACCTGCCAAACTAATTATCACAGGTATCTGAGATTTCAGTGATCCAAAGAACCCTGAGACACAATACCATCAATGGGTTTCATTGAAAAGAAATGAAAAAAAAACAAGACACTTAAAACCAATTTGCATAATAATTTGGAACATTACTTAAAAGGAACCTGTCATGTCCAATACAGTTATTTATCTCCTACTTGATGCAGTCAGTTCGGTGGCCAAGCACCTTCCTAACCTGCAGATTATCCCTAGATCTGAAGGTTAGTAGCAGAATCTGACATGACAGATTCCCTTAGGGCTCGGACACACTTGCGAGTCTCTCGGACGAGACTCGGAAGAGGCTGGACCAGTCACCCTAAACGGCCTCTCCCTTCTGGACGGGACTGTCAGCTGATTGTGTTTTTGTGCAGCTCCACACTCCCGTCCAGAGAGAGAGAGGCCGTTCAGGGTCACTGCTCCGAGTCTCGTCCGAGAGACTCGCATGTAAGTAGGATAGTGTGTTTCCAGCCTTAGGTTGAGAATCTAATCATCAGGTTATACTGATAATTTAATAGCACTACATATACCAGATCAAGTTGGGATCTTCTCTCATAGGGAACTAAGAAAAAAAAAAAATTGACTGTCAGATTTCAAACCAATTGGTTGTGCCGCACACAGGACCAGGACTAGAAATGTTTGGCTCCACTCCCCAAACTAATTAACCTACATTTTAAAGTGGACGACAAAAGTAATAACTGCAGAAAAATATTTGGTTGACAGATATTTAATGCCATGATTAGTCTAACACTTGCTGCAGAGGCCGCTGGAGCCAGCTGGAATGCACTGGTTAATACTCATTGTGTGGATTTGCACACATGTTTAATGGGAACCTGTCACCCCTTCCACCCCCCGCCCAAAGGACCTATTAAATTAAAAAAGCCACGTTCAGCAGTAGTAAGGCTGCATTCTGTAAAGGTGGCTCTTATGTCTATACCCCCGGGACACCAAAAGAAAGACTTTTATAAATTTCCCGCCATGTATGCTAATACCTGTATTAGGTCCAGGGAAGTATGTTCTCTCCCCAGGACCTAATTGCCTCGCTAATGTCCATCCTCCTTCTCTGGCCTCTGGGCACCTCCTCCTCTATTCCTCTGCACATCATTGGCACCTGCACTCTTCATTCAGTTCTTGAGCATGCACCATGCCAGCTGCACGAGACCTTAGATCAAATGATCTACTGAGATTGCGCCTCCGTGTAGCGCAGGCCCCAGATCCCACCCTGCAGTGTGTTATGATGTGTTCACACTGCGGGGCAGGGAATCTGGCGCCTGCACAGTGAGGATCACTGCATCTGTCCCCATTTCACTCCACCTCTTTCCTCCCCACCCCAAAGTGTGACTACATCATAACACACCGCAGGGCGGGATCTGAGGCCTACGCTACATGCAGGCACGATCTCAGGAGATCATGTGATCTAACTGAATGAAGAGCGCATGCGCCAATGACGTGCATAGGAATAGAAGAGCCGTCGCCTGGAGGCCAGAGGAGAATGGTTGACTGCAGCGAGGCGTCCTGGGGCGAGAACAAACCTCCCGGTAAATTTATAAAAGTCTTTCTTTCGGTGTCTCGTGGGTGAAGAGCCACCTTCACAGAATGCAGCTTAGTGCTGTTGAAAGTGGCTTTTACTTTAATAGGTCCTGAGGGGGCAGGGAGGGGGTGACAGGTTCCCTTTAAACAAAATATGAAGTAAAAAAAAAACGGTTATTTGCAATTTGTTGAATGAAAAGCACAATCTCATCAGAGAAGTGATAGATGTTACATTAATTTCTTTGTTATAAATTCATCTGGCAAAACAATCTGCACAATAAGAGTTAACACAATAGGGAGTACTAATGCAACTGGCAAGTAATCCACTGAAACAACACCTAACATTTACATTGCTGCTCTGTACTTATTATGCAGGCTTTTGGTTAAATAATGAACAAAATGTATTACAGACGCGGAAGAGAATCCCAAAATTATAAAACAACCCAAAAGCCCAAAGGAGAGAAAACCGAAAGAGGGATAATATTGACAATTCTAAAGGGCACAGTCTGACTGCGGCTGTTCTAGCTACACCTGATCAAATACCATGCGAGGGGTGGGAGAGGGATAACCACACAATCAAAAAAACACATCCATATAGAGCATATCATCATCTGTGGAGCACTCACCAATGGAAAAACAGAGAGACGAGTGGTGAAATTGATTAAATACTTGTTATCAATTCTGCTCCCTTAAAGGGATCCTGTCACCTCCAAAACGTCTCCTAAGCTAGCAAAACATGTCCCTGCAGCATCATATCACTAATCTCACACTACTTTTGTCTCCTAAAAGCATCCTGTGAAAGTGCATAAAATCGTTTTAATACTCACTCATTAGTGATTATAATTAGCAGTGACTATATTCATAGTCACCAAGGCGGGCTGTTTTGCAGCTCCAGGATCCACCCTGTCTGTGTGTTCCGCCGTGATGTACAGGCATTCCCTCCCCCCTCTCTATCACTCACAGAATGCAAATCATAAGTCCTGCCTTCAGTTTCAGTTTCACAATAGCACAGACAGAGAGAGGCTGGATCCTGGAGCTGCTAAACAACACCCCTTGGTGACTAAAGAATATGGTCCCTGCTAATTATAATCACTAATGAGTAAGTATTAAAACGTTTTTCTGCACTTTCACAGGATGCTTTTAGGAGACAAAAGAAGTGTGAGATTAGTGATAGGATGGTGCAGGGACATGTTTTGATAGCTTAGGAGGCGTTTTGGAGGTGACAGGATCCATTTAAAATCTAGGATCAAACATACATAGCAATTCCCTAATATGGCTGGAATTGCTCCATACACAGTCACTCAATGACTAAGCCAGAAGCTAAAAATTTGTTGTGACTATTTAACGATCACCTTCACAGTATTATGTATCCAAGTCATTTTGCCATTTTTTGTAACATTTTTCTATATTTGTGTGCCAAGAGTGGGCCACCATGATTTGTATTTTTATTTATGAAAAACACAGAAATGTAGGAAAAAAAAAAAAAAATATATATAGGTCTGTCTCATACATAGTTAAAGAGGAACTCCGGGAAGATAATAGAAATGTTGTACTGTCCCTGCCCTCCTACATGATGAAGCTGAGCAGTCCACTACAGTTCTAGGATCTATAGATCGCTTATAAAATCTATCAAAACATTTCTGCTCCTCCGTCCTCACCTCTTCCATATGGGACAATAGGTCACAGAGCAGATTCAGCTCCATGCATCTCCGTGCTGCAGTCGAAAACAGGGGGGAAGGGGGTGGGGAAGGTTCTAATGCTCATCCTACATGCCAGCCCCACTCTATGATGCCTGCTGCATGTATCACTGACCGAGGATTACATTGCAATCCTCGGTACCCTCCTGAGCCGACAGTGACAGCTGCATAGACAAACATGCTGTCATTCTCAGCTCAGGAGAGTAGTCTTGCGATGTGATCCTCGCAGTGGCAGTACCCAAAACGGTGAGCAGGATTAAGGGGGAGGAGATGAATATGTATGCACTTAATGAGCAGTTTCACACTGCAATAATCGGCAGCGACTCTCTTGAGCCAAGAGTGACAGCTTGTATGTCTGACAGCTCAGGAGGGTACCGAGGATGTGATGGGATCCTCAGTCAGTGATGCATACAGCAGGCATAGAGTGTGGGCTGGCATTTGGTGTGAGCATGGAGCCCCGGTGGCCATGCCCCACCACACACCCCTATTCTCAGCTGCAGCAAGGAGTTGCCGAAGCTTTACACTGCTCTGTGAAGTGTTGTCCAAATGCAGGAGGGGTGAGGGCTGAAGAGCAGATCATTTATAAATCCATACTACAGTATTTAAACATCCTAGAACTATGGTGGAGAGCTCACTATCATGTAGGAGGGCAGGGACTGGAGAAAATGGTCAATATCCCCAGAGTTCCCCTTTAAATACTGCACTAATTCAAGTTGAAATTTATATTTCCATATGTTTACTTTATTTGACAGCAACAAAGTAAGAAAAAAAAAATATTTTGGAAAGTGACCAAGCAATTTTGTTTTGCATCTACTTTCCCACATTCCAAGTGCCATAGTATTTCTACTTTCCTTGCAGACTTAGCAATATGGCTTATTTTTTTCTCAAGGATAATCAGTGGATTTGGATCACACAACTAATTTTTTCCTTACAGCAGGCACCATAATGGGATAAATTATGACAGTCACAGTTCAGGTCAATACGATTATGGTATGTGCCCACAGGAAGGTTTAACGTCGGTTTAGCAGCGAAAACCGCCGGCGTTAGCATAGGTTTTTATTTAAATTTATGTAAATCCTAAGCAGCGTTAGGACTTACAAGTAACCCTATGTAATTTAGAAACCGCTGTGCACACAGTCGGTTTATGTGAGCGGATCTGCCCGCGTTGAGCGGTTTCCCAGCGGTTTAGCAGCATACAACATGTCAATTCTTCTCAGCGGTTTTTGATCGGTTCCATGAACAAAATCCTCCATAGAAAACCGCCGGAAAAACCGCTGGAAAAACTGACTGGAAAACGCTGTGCACACGCTGAAAAAAGCGCCGGAAAACGCGGAAAACAGCTGGAGACTTCAGAGCGCAGAACTGATAATTTCCAGCGGTTTACTGACGGTTTGAACGCCACTAAACCTTCCTGCGGGCACATACCCTTACAGTGATAGCCAACATATATGTGTGTATATATAGAAACTATTTTGGTGAAAGGGATTTTCTTGTGCAAAAGTAGTAAAATAAAAAAATATTATGTATATATACATATACACATACATATATAAATAAGTATATTATATATATATATATATATATATATATATATATATATATATATATATATACATATATACATATACACACACACATATACACACACAAATAAATTTATTTTTTTTTTTTTTTTTTTTTTTTACTACTTTTGCACAAGAAAATCACTTTCACCAAAATAGTTTCTATTATTTGCATCATAATTTAGGAGCCATAAAGTTTTGCATTTATTCATTTACAGAGTTGCAGTGAGGCTTGCCTGGGTAACAAATTGTAGTAATTATTAGTACTATTTTTAACAGATCAAAATGACGTACTGTACGGTTTTGTGAGAATAAATGAACGCCCATGGCAATTTTAGTGTTATTTCTAACTTCTATTTTTTTTTCGTGGAGTCTATGGAGTGGGATAAATGTTTACAGATTAAAAAAACATTCTTGTGGGGGGGTGGACTGAGATTTTGGGGCAGGTGTTTTTTTTTTTTTTTTGTGTGTGTTTTTTTACAACGTAAAAACTATTTTAAGTCGTTATCATTTATTTGTCACCCAAGGGAACTAACAAGAGATCTCATGATCACATGAGTAACTGGCAGATATCATTCCCCGCCCCCAAACAGGATCTGATATATTGATATACTGTATAGTCGCTAAGGTGCAGCCCCAACATACTCACCATGCACCCGAACACACACACACACACAACACACACCACAAAGACACACACAACACAGAGACACACACATACACACACACACCCATGGACACACACACCCCATGGACACACACACACCCACCCTATAGCAACACATGCACTCACCCCACAGGGAGACACACCACAAAGACACACAAACACACACCGGCCCCCCCCACAGGGACACACACACACATACACACCCTATAGGGACACATGCACGTACCCCACAGGGGCACACACACACCACAAAGAGACACACACAACACACAGACACCCCCCCCCCACAGGGACACACACATACACACCCTATAGGGACACATGCACTCACCTCACAGGGACACACACACCCCAGGGAGACACACACCACACAGACAGACACAGATGTGCACAAATCGCCTCACACAACTCGCCTCATACATCTGGTATCTTTAATTTCCAAAAATAAACATCTGATTAAAAACAGCCAATGTGCAACACATGTTCCATATAGGGAATTAAATATGCAAACAGAGTCCGTGGAGCCTCGATTAAGAGTCTCAAATACAGGACTCGTAACTGAGTGGGATATTGACCAAAAGGGCCACTTAATATGGTGGTTATGGTGGTTATGGTGGTCTCCGCAAGGATTCCACCCCAGGGCTAGTTCTTTCCCTGGAGGGATATCTGGCTAGTCCTGTGTTTGAGACTTTTAATCGAGGCTCCACGGACTCCGTTTGCATATTCAAATTCCCAGGGCCAATGCATCATGGATTTCACTGTTTGAGCGCCTTAGCCGGCTGCTGGCAGTGTTTTCCTTGACTAGTCTCCCTGAGATCAGTGCGTGCTTTGTGATATGGGGAATTAAGGCAGATGTCAGTCAGATGAGCTGTCTATTATGTGTATGTGTGAGGTAACATATGCTGCCCGGCGGGGGGAGGGTTTACTGTTGGCTGGAGATTTATCAGGCTGCCCATAGCAAGCAATCACAGCTCAGCTTCTATTTTCCTACAAGTCATTAATATGACATATTCAAATTCTATTTTGTTATAGCTAACAGCAGTTATTTATTAACCCGGGCGTAGCCGGGCAGTACAGCTAGTAAAAAATATGTACAAACAGGATTATCAATGGGGCGGGGGCCAAAACAATGAAACTATCCAATCAGTGTCAGGGACTCGCCTCTTAGAGAAGGCTAATTGTAAAACCCAGTGGTCAAGTCAATCAAACTTTCGAGAGGAATAATAGAAATGAGCACTGTAGCCTCTAAAGGTACCGCCACACGCCGTAATCTCGCCTGGCGATATGATGCGAACTAACATGCGCGTGCACGTTTTTCATGGTCGCCTCAGATCGCCGAATTTCACCCTGAAGGTAATGCGATGTGTCGCTCCGGAAATCGCCTCACCTACAGCGGAACCAATGTTGCCTCATTCCATCACCGCTTCACACGCTGCAATTCCAAAAGGTAATGTGGGCGTACATGTTCAGCACAGCAAGGAGCTAGGCATGCCACAGTGGTTTACACCGCGCCCCATACACGCTCACTGGACAACGCAACAGCGTTACGATTGGTCAGCCTGTTCTGGAAGGCTGGCTAATAAACTACGCCATTGTCTGTCAGAATTTGGCACAAATACACACTCGAGTCGTCAATTGTGGCTCCTGCAACACATTTTCGAGCTGCAAAAGTGTTGCACAGGAGCGGTCTTGTGCAGTACAGTGGATTACAGTAACAATGGCTAGGTGTGTGTCTATAGGTGATTGCGGTAAGCTACAAACAACACTATGGACATATGTACCTGCATTCGTCCACGCCATGACAGAGCTGCCATGGCTGAACTGAACTATGTGTACACATCTTTGCATGTGTGTACTGAAGTGCACCTACATCCCGCACAAACACCATTGCCTTCTCCATGTGTGTGGACACGTTCCCATGTGGCCAAACACATCATAATGGACATGTACACACAGTCACGGTATACAGTGTGGGCGACAGGGCTGGACCTGTGTACTGGACAATGCTCCACTGACCCATCAATACCGTTTAACGTATCACATACCTCTGTGCACAGCATAAAGCTATGTGCAACTGCCCTGTATTCAAAAGTAACGACAGACACAGGATTTTGTTTGTTTTTTTTGGTTTGTAAATAAAGTCTTTGTGCACAAAAATTATAAGGCAAACAACACACACAAAACATTTTGAACACAAGTGCCAACATGACACAAATAAATAAAAAAAGCAGAAACAGAATGCCCATACACAAGCATTGCAGAGTAGTGAACCAAAAACCTCAAAACTAACTAACTAATGTGTAAACACCCCAAACCCCCCAAAAAAAAAAAAAAAAAAAAAAAAACAACATTCGACATGGTGCAGCCACCCTGGTGACTCCACCCTCTTCATCATGTTGATGCCTCACAACACCAGCCACCCTACACCTGCTGGTGCTGCCAGGCCACTGCCCCAGGGCCATTAAAGTAGGAGCAGTACATTGTACCCATCGGCGTCACCAAAATCACACACGTAGGGTGATTGTAGTGTGTGGCCCATGGCACCCATCTACGATGTGTAGCCCAAAATCTGAGATGGCATGTGGCACTATACTCGACAAAGCGCAGCTTAATACATGCGGACAACATAGCTTGCGCTCTTCTATGGTGCACGTAATTGCACTGTGTCTGCGTGTGGTTGTGTCGCAGAAGATGTGTGTGGGGCTGAACGGACAGCTCTTCAAATATGGCACGGTGTCAAGTGACAGCCAATGGGAACACAGTAACCCACACCAATCATTTCAGACGGGGCACGGATTCCAGCACGCTGAGGCACGCCCACGGGAAATCATAGACAACGCTCTTTCATCATTATCGCCCTGTTACACGCCACAACATGGAAACATCGCCTTCATGATTGCAGCTGATTACTGAGCACTGTTCAGGAATCAGGTGACAGGCGATTTATAGCGCGAAATAACCCAATCACACGCTGCAACCGTGAGGCAATTTTACGGCGATTGCTCAGGGGCAACATATCGCCTTTATGATTCCAGGCGAGATTGCGGCGTGTGACGGTACCTTTAGAGGCGCCATTTAAAAATTAATTTTATGGAAAAGTTATATAAAAATAAATTGGGCTGCAGCTTTATAACACACGCATCAGATTTGCAAACTAGAATACACATGGTACTGTAAAATCCTTGCAAGTGTTCAGCGTAACTTTATAGATACAGTGTCGTGCAAAAAAAAAAAAAAAAAGAAAATCAATGTGATGTTTATATATCCTGACGCCATGTGCAGCATTGTTTGCAAAGCACAAAGTATAACAAAACTAAATTTACGCAAGAGCATCACCAAAGCCTATTCCCAGATCGAGCCTTGCTCCACACTGCAGTACGGCAGGTGCAAATACCAGGAGGAATATGCTGACCTTTCTATGCCCACCTGCTACTGGAAATCTGTAATGGCCCCTTGGGACATAGAGAAGAAACTGAAAAAGACCAGGACTGTGGGCATGTTCACACACCGTATGATCATATAAGAATACTCACATATACGTACATTATGGTTAATAATATATATATTGCACACACATGCATACACATGTACACGCACATGTAAACATACACGCACTGCTCAAAAAAAAAAAAGGAAGACTAAAATACCACATCCTAGATCGGAATGAATGAAATATTCCAGTTGCAAATCTTTATTCGTTACATAGTGGAAAGCATTGCAAACAATAAAACATAAAAATGATCAATGTAAATAGAAATTCATATCCATAGAGGTCTGGAGTTGGAATGATGCTCAAAATCAAAGAGGAAAATCAAATTACAGGTTGATTCAACTTCAGTGGAAATTCCTCAAGGCAAGGACAAAAGGCTCTGCAGTGTGTGTGGTCTTCACGTGCCTGTATGTCTTCCCACAATACCTGGGAATGCTCCTGATGAGGTGGAAGATGTTCTCCTAAAGGCTCACCTCCCAGATATGGATTAAAGCACCAGTCAACTCCTAGACAGTCTGTGGTGCGACGTGGCGTTGGTGGAGGGAACGAGACATGATGTCCCAGGTGTGCTCAATTGGATTCAGGTCTGGGGAAGGGACAGACCAGTCCATAGTATCAATGCCTTCATCATGAACGAACTGCTGACACACTTCAGCACATGTGTCCCAAGATTGTCGTGCACCAGAAGGAACCCGGGTCCACTGCACCTGCATATACTCTCAAAATGGGTTTAGGAATTTCATTCAGATACCTAATGCAGTCAGGGTACCTATGGCTAGCACATGATGGACTTCCAAAGAAATGCCTCCCCACGTCGTTACTAACCCACTGCCTAACCTGTCATGCTTTAGGATGTTGCAGGCAGCAGAATCTTCTCCATGGCATCCCCAGACTCTGTCACATGTGCTCAGTGTGAACCTGCTCTCTCATCCATGAAGAGCACAGGGCCTAATGTCAGATCAGCCAATCTTGTTCTTTTCTGGCAAATGCCAATCGCCCTGCACAGTGTTGGACTGTAAGAATGACACCCACTTGTGGAGGTTGGGCCCTCATACCACCCTCATAGAGTCCGTTTCTGACAGTTTTAAGCAGATACATGGATATTAGTGGCCTGTTGGAGGTCATTTTGCAGGGCTCCGACACTGCTCCTCATGTTCCTACGTACACAAAGGAAGTAGAGGTAGTTGCCCTCCTACGGCCCCGTCCACATCTACTGGAGTACTGGCCTGTCTCCAGGTATCTGTTCCATGCTCTGGGCACTGAGCTGACAGACACACCTACCCTTCTAGCCACAACTCGCATTGATGTGACATCTTGGATGAGCAACTTCTGTGGGTTGTAGACACCGCCTTATGCTACCTCTAAGGTGAAAGCAATGATTAATTGCAAAGTTGACCAAAACAACAGTCAAAAAGGATGAGAACTGGATGGGTTGATTTCACAGAAGTGTGATTGACTTGGTGTTACATTGTGTTGTTTAAGTGTTCCCTTCATTTTTTGAGCACTGTATAATATATATCTATCCACAGTTTCCCACAGCATTGTGTACGCCATTATTCTTATAGGGAGAAGTGATGGTGGTTGTACACACCACCACTTCTGGTCATAAGAATTATAGCATTAAAACCAGTTTCCTGCAGGCATCCCCACGAGAAAAAAAAAAAACAATCTGCTCTGATTGTGGTTTTGTTGAGTTTTCCCAAACTTTTGGGGGGTAGATGTGATTGACAAGTGCAGAATCAACGGAATTGTGTAATTAAAAACACATAGGGAGCCTGAAAACAAAATGTAACAGAAAAGACCACATAAAAAAACGCACAGTTCAACAGCAATAATTACTGCATATTATTAGGCATCGGTATCATAAAATCACATTCACTTTGCTTGAATTTTTAAACAGGGTAGGTTTTCCGCACAAATAAATGCAGCAATCACACTATGTGGTAACGGAATTACACTCCCTATTAAAAAGGAATCTGTCACAAGGATTTTGCAATATAATCTAATAGCAGCATATTGTACAGTCTACAATGTTTAAAATGTTTAACTTATTAGGTGTTCGGGATTTCAGTATAATAAGCGTTTTATCAGCACGAGATTGTCACTACAGGACTAGTTGTCTTGTGGCTCCTTGTCATCTGCCCAGTATACCAAGATCCCACCACTGATGTCCCCTGCAATACTTCCAGGGCTGTGCGAACCTCTCCCACCAGTACTCAAATATCAGTATCAAAGTCGCCTCTTGTGATCACTAGGTTTCTGAAACGTTATGTCGCAGAGTACCCACTTGATTGCCAGACCAGTTGCAATGAATCTTTAGGTCCAACTCTACTTATTACGTTGGTGGCAACACCGGCTGATGTTGCTGGGTGTGACCACTGGATCTCCAGACACCAAAGCAGATCCACTGCTCTTATTCACATACTACTACCAGCAATTTTGGTCACAGTTAGGACTCAGAGCTGAAACTTAGTCTTATTTTTCTGAAAGGGTGATAGCTTTAATATAGGCCAAACCTAAATTTGGACTTTGGTCTCCTTGGTCAATTTATTCTTTCAGTGCAGTCAAAATACATACCGTATATACTCGTGTATAAGCCGACCCGTGTATAAGCCGACCCCCCTACTTTTGCCCCAAAAATCTGGAAAAACCTATTGACTCGTGTATAAGCCGAGGGTGGACCTCAGCAGAGGTATACAGCCCCCAGCAGTGTGGTATACAGGCCCCCCCCAGTGGTATACAGGCCTCCCCAGTGGTAGTATACAGAAGCCCCAGTGGTCGTATACAGCAGCAGCCCCACTGCTGTATACAGCAGCAGCCCCAGTAGTATATACAGCCCCAGTGGTAGTATACAGGCAGCCCCAGTAGTATATGCAGCCCCAGTGGTAGTATACAGGCAGCCCCAGTAGTATATACAGCAACCCCAGTGGTATACAGCAGCCTCCTCAGTGGTATATACAGACCCCACCAGTATATACAGCAGCCCCAGTGGTATATACAGAAGCCCCAGTGGTATATACAGCAGCCCCAGTGGTATATACAGCAGCCCCAGTGGTATACAGGCCTCAGCAGTATATACAGCACCCCCCAGGGGTTATACAGCACCCCCCAGGGGTTATACAGCACCCCCCAGGGGTTATACAGCGGCCCCCAGGGGGTACCCAGCAGCCCCTTGGGGGGTACCAACAGCCCCCTGGAGTACCAACAGCCCCCAGGGGTACCCAGCAGCCCCCTGGGGGTACCCAGCAGCCCCCTGGGGGTACCCAGCAGCCCCCTGGGGCACCAACAGCCCCCAGGGGGTACCCAGCAGCCCCCTGGGGGTACCAACAGCCCCCTGGGGCACCAACAGCCCCCAGGGGGTACCCAGCAGCCCCCTGGGGGTACCAACAGCCCCCTGGGGTACCAACAGCCCCAGGGGGTACCCAGCAGCCCCCTGGGGGTACCAACAGCCCCCAGGGGTACTAACAGCCCCCAGGGGGTACTAACAGCCCCCAGGGGGTACTAACAGCCCCCAGGGGGTACCCAGCAGCCCCCTGGGGGTACCAACAGCCCCCTGGGGTACCAACAGCCCCCAGGGGGTACCCAGCAGCCCCCTGGGGGTACCAACAGCCCCCTGGGGTACCAACAGCCCCAGGGGGTACCCAGCAGCCCCCTGGGGGTACCAACAGCCCCCAGGGGGTACTAACAGCCCCCTGGGGGTACCAACAGCCCCCTGGGGTACCCAGCAGCCCCCAGGGGGTACCCAGCAGCCCCCTGGGGGTACCAACAGCCCCCAGGGGGTACCAACAGCCCCCAGGGGGTACCCAGCAGCCCCCTGGGGGTACCAACAGCCCCCAAATGCTGGCACTCGGCCCCCTTGTAAGGCTTCCCCCCCCGCTGCTTATACATTACCATTCCGGTGTTCTGATCCGCGCCGCTCCTCGCTGCTTCTTCATGCTCCGTCCTCGCTGACTGCATCCGGGATCTCCATTCTCCAGCCGTCGCGCGATGACGTCATATCGCTGCGACGGCCGGAGATCCCCGGATGCAGCCAGCGCGGACGGAGCATGAAGAAGCACCGAGGAGCGGCGCGGATCAGAACACCGGAATGGTAATGTATAAGCAGCGATGGGGGGGGCCTTACAAGGGGGGGTGAGTGCCAGCTTTTGGGGGGAATATATGAACTGCTTCCCCCTGCGCTGATTGACAGGGGGAAGCAGTGCATATATAATGAGCGGCCCCACGTGATGGGGCCGCTCATACAGCAGACTCCCCCCGCCTCCTCCAGCCTCCACAGCCCCGGCCCCACAGCCCCCACCACACAGGTCTACCGTATAGACCCGTGTATAAGCCGAGGGGGGGACTTTTCAGCCCAAATTTTGGGCTGAAAAACTCGGCTTATACACGAGTATATACGGTAAGTTAAAAATCCATTAAAGAGTGATTATAGTGTACTGTATTAAAAAATGTAAGCAATAATTTGCAGAATACTTACATTTTATATTATTTAGGATATCTTTCAACTGACTAAAATTATGCAGCAAGGGGTCCTGCTCTTCATCCTAAAGTTAAAAAGAGAGGTAAAATGAACAACTACTACTACTTACTATACTATAAAAACAAAAAGTCAAAATAACTATAATAGAGTGCAGAATTCTGAACGTGTGAATTAAAGTAATAAGCTTTTATGTATTCTGCCATAAAGAGATTTGAAAAGTTACAATTTTGGCACAAAAACATTTTCAATTATTCTCACTCCGTTTTCGTCCAACTGCAACCAAGCGGGCAAAGCTGTGGAAAGAAACGACAAGGCAACCGCTGCTTGTCATATACATGAAGAGTATCACAGATCACTAAGCCACAAATCTTACTCCAGGAACTGAAATAGAATTTGTGGAGAGAAGCCACAGAGGTGTACAATGTCCGCCAGTGCTCCGGATCCACAACATCAAACGCCAGCAAATCTCCGTGCACAGGCCGGTATTGAAGAATATGGCCCACAGTACTTTAGAACACCATTAGGTTTCCTTCAAATACACTCAAGTTTTCAGCATGTTCAAACACTCAAAATATTTTTTTTTGTCTCGTCTTACAAGAGATGTTTGATTGCCTTTCCTCTGTAGGAATATGTTGTGCAGGTTTATTTTCTGGTATTATGCATTTCCTACAGGAGAAATCTATAGGAAAGATGATAAAAAAAAAAAAAAAAAGAAGAAGACATTGAAAAAATGCTCGACCCAGAATATGCTGCATTTTACAATATTTAAAGGGGTGGTTCACTAGAACGCATAGTGGCCACATAGATTTAAAGTTGTTACGTAAGTCTTTTCCCAAATCCCTTTCTGCTGTGATTCTGCCTGCGAGTGGCGCTATCACAGTCTGCTCATCTTCATCATGTGACCTCTGGCTGCAGCAGTCTCTGATGTCCGGTGATGTCACGTCAACTTCCAGAATTTGAGTCTGACCCGACGGCACTGAGGCGGGACCCAGTCTCCTTGAGTGACACGACTGTGGGCAGAGTTTCACTGCACATCACAGCCCAGCGTCGGGCACACTCAGTGAAAGCCGTGAAGGACACAGCGTCACGATGCAGATCTGTGACCTGCGGTGAAACTCAGCCACAGCCCAATCAATCAGGAAGGTGAGCTGTGGAAGTTAGCTTTGACCAAACTTTATTGATAGTTATTTGTGGATTACCTGCAGATTTTTAACATGTTATGGAATTCTATGGGAATAATCTGCAGATAAAACTCAACGTATCCGCTAGAGAAATTCACATTCTGCAGATTTTATACATGCGCCACAGGTCAGTTCTATTAAAAAAAAAAATCACAGAGGGCATGAGAGTTTTATAAACAGGTGCAGAAAATCTCCAAAATCAAAAAAAGCTCAACATAAACTCCTCATCGGCACACAGCCAGCATAATCGCTGAGTTTTCACCAGCAGTTTTGCCATTGTTGGTGGTGGCTCTACCATTGTCGTCTTGACTTGATACTGTGAAGTTATGGCTTATTTCTTCAGAAATGCAGTCCCCCAATGTGCAAAGTTTCTGTTTGCTGAACAGGACCTCATTGTGAGGTCAGGGATTTTTCATGCATGCAACAAAATGTCCAAGTCTCATCCAAGTGTTAGGGTACCGTTACACGTCGCAACATTGCATGCAATTTCACTTGCAATTTGCTGGTTGCAGTGAAATCATGGAGACATTGTTACATTTGTACACGGCAACAAAATAGAACAATGTGTCCAGGATTTCACTGCAACCAGCAAATTGCAAGTGAAATTGCATGCAATGTTGCGACGTGTAACGGTACCCTGACAGTCTTTACCAGCAGTGATTTATCAAAATAAATTGTCAAGCTTCTATGATCAATCACTGGCAAAGAGGGAAAAATATTTGATAGAACACATCTCCCCCCCAATGAAAAATAGTATGAGACCAGCTAAAAACTCTGAGGGCCGCTTTCCCACACCAACTTGTGTGTCCAACTTCTGAACAGATCTCTGGTTGCAGTGAAATCATGGACACATTGCTCCATTTTGTACACATCCACAAAATGGAACAATGTGTCCATGATTTCACTGCAACCAGAGATCTGTTCAGAAGTTGGACACAGAAGTCGGTGTGTGTAAAGCGGCCCTGATAGTAACAACTGACACTGACCAAGCACTGATTAAATGAGGACTTTCTTTCTGAAGCCAGAAAAATCTCTGAAGTCTAAAGGAGCCTTTATCTGCTGCTTAACCGTGTTAAACTGGCCACAATCCAGGAGCAGTGCTGCAGAGATTAATAAAATGGCTTTTTTTAATTGCTCACTTCAACTGCAGAGATAGGAGTTTGTAAAACTTTATGAAATAAATTCAATTATAACCAAGAAGAGACCCTATTCTTGGTGGAGTTTACCTTTTCCCCGTTATTATTATTATTATTTATTATATAGCGCCATTAGGTTCCATGACGCTTTACATGAGGATGAGGGAGACAAGAACAAGTACACTAAATCTAGGCGATCAGGACGTACAGGTACGTTATGTTGTTAAACAATCTTAAAGGGAACCTGACACCTAATTTGAAGCCCTTACACTATCTCTAGCTGTCCCTACACCTTCCTAACAGCTCCCTATCTATCCCTTTCTTATCTAAAGTGACCCTATTAAACTTGTGTAAATTAAGTATAAACTTACTGCAGTCCCCGTGGTTAGGGGACTGGGTAGGCGTGGCCACGCTTCCACAGCACTCCTCCATGTTGTAATGCACACCCCGCTGTGCGGCATTATTGTGGGTCCTCTCTGCCCCCATTCTTGGAATCTCCCGGCCTCTCTGTAGTTCTATGCACCGACCGGACGTCACTTCCGGCGCGGTGCATTATGGGGCGGGTCACGTGATTGGTCCTAGTGCATTATGGGGCTGATCACGTGATCGGCCCGGCTTCAATAAGCGCAATGCGCATGCGCGGAGCCGGGCCGATCACGTGATCGGCCCCATAATGCACTAGGACCGATCACGTGACCCGCCCATAATGCACGGCGCCGGAAGTGACGTCCGGTCAGTGCATAGAACTACAGAGAGGCCGGGAGATTCCAAGAATGGGGGCAGAGAGGACCCACAATAATGCCGCACAGCGGGGCGTGCATTACAACATGGAGGAGTGCTGTGGAAGCGTGGCCACGCCTACCCAGTCCCCTAACCACGGGGACTGCAGTAAGCTTTATACTTAATTTACACAAGTTTAATAGGGTCACTTTAGATAAGAAAGGGATAGATAGAGAGCTGTTACGAAGGTGTAGGGACAGCTAGAGATAGTGTAGGGGCTTCAAATTAGGTGACAGGTTCCCTTTAAGAGGGTAAATCTGAGGCCAAAATTTTTTCTCCTAAATTACTATCTACCGTAATTTATTGCTCTAATCTAAGCTATTTCTATATACTTCCTTTATTAATTCCCTAACTACACTAGAAGACAGCTACTGTGCTTTTTTTTTTTTTCTATATCCTGGGCTAATGACGTTTGGTGTGAGTGCCCCAGTGCATGCTGGGATACTCTTACAGAATACTCTTAAGCTTTGGGAGAGGCTGCAGTCACTTCCTCAGCCTCTGGCCCTCCCTGAAACAAAAGCATCACATTAGTGATGCCTGTTTCAGGGGTAGGGCTGTTAATGTTGTATCCACTCATTACCCCTCTTCCCACATTGGGCTGTCTCTGCCCCACTTTTCCCCTTCTACACAGTTACACTGAATCAGCCCCCTCGCTTCCTGCAGTGCCCAGACTCAAGCCCTCAAAGCAGTGTCTCTTCCTCTGTGCAATTGCCCATGCCATGCCCATGGCTGATGTTGGCTTATGCGTAGTGAGATCAGAGAAGTGTCAGTAAACCTGTGTGCAGAACATCAGTGCGCCTTGCAGGTGACATACATTACCGTTCTCACTCAGGCGGCTTCTGCATAGACATTAGGAGCTTCGATTGAAGCCACTTGCGGGACGGAACTGATGTCCTGCACCATTGCTCTCCCGCACACAGGTATACTCTAACGCTGGGAAACGGGGGGGGGCTGAGACAGAGCACTCAGGTAGGGACAAAGATGGGGGCTGGAGACCCTAGTGGACGCAACATTGACAGCCCAATCCCTAGTTAATACACAGTGTTATGCGTGATTGTATTAGTGCAAAGGGTAGTCTTTTTTTAAATCATGGGGCACATTTATTTGTTAGGTGTTCACAAAGCTAAAAACTACCACTATTGCACAAGACTTAAATGGATTGAAAAACACTGGATTACCACAACACTGCTGAACAATATATGGTTAATCATATAAACCTTTGACAATGTGTAATTAGTGAACATACACTACGGGTAATAAAACAGGTTCTAATCTCTATAACTATAAATCACTATGGAGAAATTTATCATAAACCATAATCTTTACGATCTTACCAGAGGAGTGTGCATGCTCCATCGTGCGTTGCGTTTTATAGCTCCAACAACGAGGCCGATTTCCCCTTGGACGATGTAGATATTGTCCACCATGTTAACAGTCCTGAAAAAAATGTGATAAATAGAAGCGCAACATCAATAACCCAAGACCTGAAATTCACATAAGAGCAGATGCTTCAGCAATCAAAACACATTGCCAACAAAGTCCTACACCTGATGCTCAATAATTCCATGCAAATATTTATCTAGCCATGAGAAAACACAGAAAACCATTAAAATTGTGGCAAAAAAATGGAACAAATAGGAACCAGTAAGACAAGGATTTCTGTTATAAAGCGCAGGTGGCATCCACGTGGGAAAACCATCTGCTTAAACTTACTTTCACCGCAGGACAAACAAACTGATTAACGCACAAGAGAAATCATAACATTTTGTACGACATTTAGTGAAGAAAACTAAACAGAAAAAAAAATATTTCCTGAAAAAGAGCAAGTACAAAATAAAGCACAATGAGTTCATGAGATGAGAAATGTAAGATGCATGCTCACATTTAAAGTCGCACCAGCGAGATTTCTCTTTATTGCACTAGTGATGGTTAAATGTAGGGCCCTGTCCCATCTGATACTCACCTTCTAGCGGCTTCATTTCTTTCGCCACCGCTCCGGTTGGTGTCCTATGAGTTATGACCTGCTGGCAGCTTCAGTGTTTCATGCACCGTGCCAACTCAATACATTGCTATGAAAGCCTCGCTCTGGATCTCAGACTTGCATTGAGTTCTTGTGACTTTATTTCTGACTTTTGGTCAGTCACAACTAACAGACACAAGATGGCGCTGTGGGACCGGAGTGGCTTCAATAAAAGGTGAAACCACCTAAAGTTGACTATATGACAGTGGACTTAGATTTAAAGCACCACTACAGCGCTGATGAAGAGAGAATGAAAAAAATAGTGGTGTAATTCTATATAGGTCATTCTGTCTATTAGATACTACCAGAAGCATGGTAAAGCAGGCTACCAGTCGGTGTAACACAGCCTGGGATATTATGCAGCACTCATAGTGCAGAGTATCATGCAAAGGAGAAAAAAATGCCAATATTACCGATAAAAAATTGTTTATTCTGGGGAAAGAAAAAAAAAAAAAGACTAGATTAATTACCGGTAATCGTGTTTTATGGAGTCCACAACCCGCACCCACTTGAGAGAGGGGATCCGCCAATAGGAACGGGAAACCTACAGATAGAAAGGGGCAGTCCACTTCGCCTCCGCAGTTGTTTTGCACATCACAAGACCAAGTGTACAAAAGGGAGGGAAGTGAGTCATGGACTCCATAAAACACAATCACCGGTAAGTAATCTAGTCTTTTCTTCATGCCACGACAGCACCCACTTGAGAGATTTTCAGAGAACCATCACTTGGGAGGGACCACCGTGTTGAGGACAGATCTCCCAAGCACCAAGTCAGAGTCAAAAGAAAGGTCTAGACTATAGTGGTTGTAAAAGGTGGATGGTGAAGACCATGTAGCTGCCTTACATATCAACTCAATGGAGATGTCCGCCTTCTCAACCCAGGAGGAAGCCATGGCCCAAGTTGAATGGGCCCGAACGCCGTCCAAAGGGTTCACACCTTTTGCTGAGCAAGCCAGCCAGATGGCGTCCCTGATCCACCGAGACAAAGTGCTCTTAGTGACTCCAGACCCCTTCCTGTGGCCCTGAAAGAACACAAACAGAACCTTACATTGCCTCCAGGACTATGTTCTGTCTATATAATGTAGGACTGATCTAACATCTAGAGTGTGAAACTTGTGTTCCTCAGGTGTAGAAAAGTTGGAAAAGAAAGAAGGAAGAAAGATTTCCTGGCTCCTATGAAACCGGGAGGCAACTTTAGGGAAGTAGGAAGATCCGGTTTCAGGACTATCTTATCTGTAGGATCAGCAGAAAAGGATCAATAGACAAGGCCTGAATATCACTAACTCGTGTGGCTGATGTCAGTGCTACTATCAGAGCTGTTTTTAAGGACAGACATTTTAGAGATGCTGACTCTAAAGGTTCAAATAGGGGACCAGTTTGAGCTTCAAGGACAAGGTTTAAGCCCCAGGGAGGTAGTCAATCAATGTGGACAGGGTTGCTACGCTCACAAGCAGTGACAAAACGTGGGTCCCATCTATCCCCAGCAATGTTATGGCCGTATAATGCCCCTTGAGCAGAAATTTGAACCTAAAGGGTGGTAACTGATAGGCCCAATTCCCTACCTTTCGGGAGAAACTCAAATATAGCAGGGATCAGCACCTCATTGGAGAAGGAGTAGTATGGAATTCTAGAAATTTCTTCCGGACCTTGCTGTGAATTTTGGTTGTGGAAGCTTTTCTACTGAGGAGTAGTGTAATGATTAGACTGTCTGAGAATCCCCTCAATCTTAATAACTGCCTCTCAAATTCCACACCGTCCAGTGGAAGACCCTTCACATGAGGAGGACTGCATGGACCCTGAGATAACAGGCCCGGAACTGACAGGAGGATCCAGGGACCTGACACAGACATGGCTCTGAACCATGAAAACCACGGTCTCCTGGGCCACAAAGGAGTGATGAGGATTACCCTTGCTCCCTCTTCCCTTATCTTCCTGATGATAGGAAGTAGATTAATTGGTGGTAATGCATAGGCTACGTTGAAGTCCCAGGGAGCCTGGAAAGAGTCGACCATCTCTGGTTGCTCCGCCATGTTCAGGGAAGCAAATCTCCTGACCTGTCTGTTGGCTTTGGTAGCAACCAGGTCGATTTCGGGAGACCCCACAGGGGCACAATCTTTTGTAAGATCTGGTGACAAAGGACCCATTCCCCCTGATGTAGATATGCCGACTTAAAGTCCGCTCTGGTATTGTCCATGCCCCATATAAAGGGCCGAAAGCGACAGAAGATGGGATTCGGTTAGCTCGAGAATCTCCTATGTGGTAGACATCCGAGTCCTTAATAGTGTTCCACCTTGCCAATTGATATATGCGACTGAATCGTGTTGTCGGACAGGCTGACATGAGTCGCCCTCTGCTGTGGGAGAAAGCAATGTAATGCATTTTTGATGGCCTTTAATTCCCGTAATATTTGACGAGTCATCAGATTCAGCCAAGGACCAGTGACCCTGGCTAGGTTGTCCTCCAAATGAGCCCACTACCCTTCAGGGCTAGCGTCTGTTACAACTATTCTGTTAGACCTAATTACCCATAACTCCGGGAGGCAGAGTCATGCGACCATTAAGATTGCCCTGTAATCTGTCTTCCGCACACAGGATCTCATGTTACAGACATCTAGTATGGATTGAGCCCACTGAACTGCAGGGATACAGGATGATAGGGACCCTAGCAGGGACATAGCATTTCTCAAGGACATGCGAGGATTATCTATAGCTTCCCTAATCTTTGAAGTGAATCAATTTTTTCTCTTCTGGAAGGAGACATGTCTGACTAAAGGCCGCTTCACACGCTAGGATCTTGTTAACAGTATCTTTGAAACGTCACGGTTTTGTTTGTGCGTCGTTGCGTGTAAATGCGATGTAGGAAGGAAAAATCATTAGAACGGTCAACAAAAATTTGTGACCCAGACCTCAAATATATCGTTTGTCGTCCAATTATCGTCATGGGAAGAAGCAACATCGTTCAGTGTGACACCTTTTTGAACGATGTCGTTCATATATCTCCTATTCCTGACGCTTTGTAAAATCGTTCCAACGTTCTTCTCCAAATAGCTGTTGCGTTGCTAAATTTTGGATCGTTAACGATATCCTTGCTTGTGACAACGCACTAACGATGTCGGAAGGATCGCGGTCACGTGACATAGCTAATGATATCCTTCACCTATATCCTAGCATGTGAAGCGGCCTTTACAGAATTTTAAGGGAACCAACCACCCCAAATGACCCCCCCGGACTGTTAATATGTGTCCATACACCCAGCACACACATTAGAGGCAATCGTTTTTGCTAAAAAAACTGATTAGTAGAATCTAAGTTATAGCTTTATAAACTTTATAAAAAATATTGCCGAGGTGGGCGTAACCTAACGGCCGGGGGAGGTGGAGCGCTGTGCAATATGTAGTACCTGGTCCGGTGCCGTCCCTGCAGTCCTGGCCGGTGCTGTGCCACTGTATATGCTGTGCCCCTGGCCGGTAACATGATTATCGGTGCGGGCTCCGGGCAATGGAGACGCTTCCTGCTTCCTCCTGCCAATCCTCGCACCATTGAGAACGCAGGGCCAGTGATGTCATGTAACCGCCACTGCGCTGTGATTGGCTCACAGCGGCGACCACATGACACAATGGCCCTGCGTTCTCATTGGTGCAGGGCTGCCCTGGGCGGGGATTGGCAGGGGGAAGCAAGAGCGTCCCCATTGCCCGGAGCCCGCACGATAATCATGTTACCGCCTGGGGCACAGCATGTACAGAGGCACAGCACCGGTATTGAAAGTATCGAAACATAAATAGGTGTTCAGCTTTATTAAATTTATGATAGTCCTAAAGGAACCATCTGGTTTAGATACCAGGAACAAAGGAAGGGCAACAAAATCCCCTTCCTTCCTGACCTGCTGGAACCTCCATCTAGACATATTTGGGTAAGAGTGTCCTAACCTCCGCTTCGGGGCCTGTTGTTGAACAGGGGATGGCGAAGCCGTCACCACAAATAAATCCTGAGGGATATAATGAAACTCCAACTTCAGGCCTGAAGAAACTAAATTCAGGATCCAGGGATTAGATGCAATTCTCCCCTATTGCTTAGTAAAAACTCTCAACCTTCCACCCACCGGAGAGTCAGGTCTAACAGAATTTGTTGCCGCTCTTAGTGGAGGACCCCCTGAAAAGGGCACCTTTATGCTTAGGCCCTTTGCTCTCCCACCGCTCCCATTCTCTATAGGACTTTTTCTGCCCAAAGGGACGCTTCTTAAATGCCCTCCTGTAGGACAGAACAGATGGGTTAGGAAACCCCTTCTGTCTTTCCGCTGTCTTAATTAGAATTTTATCAAGTGCTTTGCCAAACAGGTACCCACCTTGACATGGCAACGCACGCAATTTTGTTTTTGACTGCGTGTCCCCCTTCCATCCCTTTAGCCAAAGGGCCCGTCGAGCAGAGTTAGTGAGGCCTGCAGACTTAGCCGCCAGTCTTGGTGAATCTGCCGAAGCATTTGCCAGATAAGCTGAACCACCTTGTATTAACGGAATGGATGACAACAGCTTCTCCCTGGACACTCCTTGTTTAATCTGGTGGTCGACCCAAACCAGCATAGGTCTTGCGGTACAGGCAGCAGATATATCTGGCTTGAGAGCCCCTGTGCAAGATTCTCATAAACGCTTGAGTAACAACTCCGCCTCTATTGTCCAAGGGATCAGTCAGTAGCCCAGAGTCTTCAACAGGCAAGGTAGAGCGTTTTCGAGGTGGAAAAGCCAGCAGCATCCACTTTGGGAATCTTAGACCAGGAACTCAAATCCTCATCATCAAAGGGGTGCTTCCTTTTTGAGGATGAAGGTAGGAACCCCGTCTCTCCTGTTTGTTCCATTCCCTTCTGACTAGATCCTTTATGACTAAGAACCAGAAAGTACTGTCATTTCTTCTGGGAAAGCCCTGCAAACATGATATCCTGCGTGGACTTAGATTCTTTCGTTTCCGTAACCCCCTTGGTATTAAGAACTGATTTAACTAAATTGTCCATACTCTCAATGGGGAAGCAGGACTTTCCTTCCTCATCTGAGGACGATGACAGGATGATGAATGAGAAGAGCTAGAAGATTTGTCCTGATCACCATCAGTGGAGGATTCTGAAGGAGAGACCACCTTCTTGGACTTATTTTGTTTCTTAGGTTTAGCAGTCTTATTAAAGGATTTGAGTCCTTCCCTAATCATGGTCCTGATGTCAGAGGCTCTAACTGAGGATTTCTCCTGTAAAGTCTGGCTAACACAGGGCTAACATAACCTCTTAAGATAATTGTCAGGAAGGAGCTGCGAGCACAGAGCACACGCCTGATGTTTAAGCTTTTTGGTTTTCTTAGCCTGAAACAGAGCACACAGAAAGAAGGGGAATCAGCTTAATAGGCAGAGCCATGTAACACTCACCCAGTAAAGCTTGTCAAAATGGTACCGGTTCTGGAGCCACAGCACGAGATAAAGACAGACCAGCCTTTTTACTCCGCTCACTCCTGTCAGTGGAGTCACCCTCTCTGGAGTGCCCACGGCTGCTCTTGGGTCTGCTGTGAATCTGCACTTCCACCACCTGTGGGTGCACCTCCGAGTCTCATGGTGAGGACATCTCTGCGGGCACACCAGCAGCAGGACACCACCAGTCTTATACTTACATTCCCCACACGGGTGCACGCCTCCCCGGTTCCCCAGAAGCAGTCACCGTGTCACTTCTGGGTCAGGACGCCTGATGGCCAGTGCGCATGTGTGGGGAGCGAACCCTAACGTTCAGCCTCACGGAGACGCCGGCCGCTGGCACCCGCTTGTCCTGTGCCTCCAGGATGAGTGCAGTCTGTTCCTGCCCCCGCACCTTGTCCTCATGGGCCAGGGTGGACAATCCGAGCCATGGCAACATGACATCCTTCCTTCAGACAAGGGGAGGGCCTGACAGGCACGACTGCTCCCGACGCTGCTTCTGGTGCCTCAGACCCTACCATTCCCACAGATACCAGCGCAAAGGCTGTATTGGACCCAGGTAACCTTTTTGGTGCAGGTTCCCATAAGGACAGGAAACCAACTGATGAGGCGAGGGGGGCTGACCCTTTTTATCTATAGGTTTCCTGTCCCTATGGGATGAACCACTCTCAAGTGGGTGCTGTTGTGGCGAGAATAAAAATATAATTACATAGATTCAAGAGTCAAGATTCAAAGAAGCTTTATTGGCAAGACTAAATACACATTAGTTTTGCCAAAGCAAGTGTACAAAAGAGAATAGGACTGTGGGGATGTTGGGTAGGAGCTGTAGGGAAGGTGGATGGGGGCAGATCCAGGGTGGGGTCTTTAGACGTCCATGGCATATCATAGTTCTCTTACTCGCACTTTGTGACATTTGCTCACATACTGCGCTGCTATCTCTACGTCTCTCTCCTTCTCCCAGCAGGATATGGTATATGTTTTTTCTTCCTTCTTCATGGTGATGAAATCATGGAAGAGATGCAGAGTCTCCTGAAGTGAGTGTCCCTCACTGCTGAGAATTTGGAGCAGTGCTGAAGGAAGTGGGTTTCGTCCTCCAGGGTCTCCTGATCACAGTGTTGGCACAGTCTTTCCTCCCTGGGCTTGTAGTTCTGCCTGTGTCGGCCAGATTCGATGGCCAGACTGTGGGCACCGAGTCTATATCGGCTCAGGATCTTGCGGTCTCTGGGGTCCAGGAGTTTCTCCAGATATGAGGCCAATCTGTAGTCCCTCTGTAGATTCCGGTACATGATCAGTTTCTGTGAGCTAATGATATCGTTCTTCCAATCACTGACATACCTCTCCTTGCCTATACTTTTAAATAATAAATAGTGAGGGGGAAGTCGAATTTACATTGAATTGTATTTTTTTTTTTTTTTTAATTCTTCCCCATAAATAGAGAGCTTGTTCAGACATCAGTTTTCCACATATGATTACTATCTATTCTACTGACAGGACGAACTTGTATCTATGATCTGTGGGGCTGATCACGTCAGTGATTATTTCACTCCAATTGGCCCATGCAAAATTATAAACTTGTCAAAGTGATCAGTGTCAAACTCTGTAATGAAAGTCTATGGGTTTGTAAAACAACAAAAATCAGACAGCAGTTGGATGCTATTCGTGTAATGTCACAAGTCAAAATCGTTCCAATAAGAGATGTCACTCATTCAGTAAAAAAAAATCCTCATTGCATAAAAACTAGTTTTCTAGACTACATTTTCAAGAGGCAGTGCACCTGCATCCTCACAACAGCTCACAAACTGCCACAATCAGTGCCCACCCACTCTAAAGTGAACCAGTCAAATTAAAAAAAACACCATTAACCTGCAGATATGGAGTTAATCTGCAGGTTACTAGAATTCTGAACCTGCCCGACACCTTTGACTTTGATCCCTGGGAGAAAAGCAAATGGTATATAGAGGATTTTTACGGACAAAATGTGCCCAAGCACCGTTCACCACTAGCAGAGAGCGGCCACATAAAGTGCCTGCTAGCAATACAAAGGCTTCATCAACAGAGTGGAGGCTTCTTTCCCACTCTGATTTGTAGAAGGGTGTGGGACAGCCGACAACATGCTGATTGACAGCTGGTTCCCTGCTACCTACCTGGGAGAGCAAGCTGACAAGCATGATAAGCAGGACTTAGGCTATAACGCCCGTCAAAAGAAGCAGAGAAGCTGCCTCTCTGTTGACGCAATGTCAGAGGAAGGTGCAGAATCGCCGGCAGGAGCGGTCTGAAGGCCCAGTTACACACACAGATAATTATGCAGAGATTGTTTGCAGATCTCTGGTTCCAGTGAAATCATGAGACACATTGTTCCATTTTGTGGCCGTGTACAAATGTAACAATGTGTCCATGATTTCACTGCAACCAGAGATCTGCGAACAATCTGTGCGTGTAACTTGGCCTTTAGACTGCTCTGTGTTGGCTATGAACAGCGCTGGGCACAACAGGAAGATAGGTGTCAGCTACCTGCCTGTTACTACTTAGGCACATTTTTCTTTTAAAAAAAAAAACAAAAAAAAACAAAACAGATATCCCCTTTCAATTTAATCCTCCCGGCAGTGCCCTGGTTTCAGTCATCAAGGTGATACCGGCATGAGTTCAGTCAACTTCCTGTAGCATGAGCAGCGGCTGTAACTACAGCTCCTGTACTGACTGACAACAGCTCCGAATTGGAATCAGCTGTCAGTCATTACAGAACCGTGACTGAACCCGCACTGGTGCTACCCGTATGACTGGAAGCCAGACGCTGACAAGTTCTATGCTTTGAACAATCTGTAGCAGGTAGAAATTTACTTCCACATGTGTCATCAAAGCTCATCAACAAAGTAGAATTTTAAAGGGAACCTGTCAGCTAGTTTATGCCCTCCAGCTATCATTGTCTGTAACCTGCAGCTTCATAGTCCTATTCTAATCATCCCTGTCTGAGCTCATAGTGTAATGTGAAAGGTGAAAAAAAAGCATTTCTACACTTACATTTCCTTATGTAATGAGGCAGTCAGTCCCCAGTTTGGAGGACGGGGACTGTTTGGCAGGTTAATAGTTAACATTTCAGCCTTGTGCGAGAACATGTTGGGAGACCTGATGTGATGTCACAACCATGTGACTACAATAGGCGGAGCTAAGTTCTCATAGAACGTAATAAGTTTGCTGGCTTAGCTCCGCCCACTATGGTCACATGATTATTACATCACACAGGTCCTTTAGCTATCCAAGTTAATAGTGCGTTAACTATTAACCTGCCAGACAGTCCCCCTCCTCCAAGGTGGGGACTGAAATGTAAGTGTGTAAATCCTTTTTTTTCACCTTTCACATTACACTCTGAGCTCAGACAGGGATGATTAGAATAGTATTATGAAGCTGCAGGTACAGACAGTGATAGCTGGGGGGACATAAACCACCTGACAGTTTCCCTTTAACAGCAGGAAAATTATGAAGCTTCTTTATCTGACAGATTATTAAAACATTATAAAGTCTGGGTGCCCAGAAAACCTCTTTAAAAATAGTGAAAGATGGTTGCTCCATAAATAAAGCTTATCACTTATCCACAGGATGCACGAAAAATGTATAGCGCTGAGCAAATCACTCCGGAGGACTACAGGACTGGAGCCTTGCACACCAGCTTCTATGCCAGCATCCCCAGCTCCTCTTGATTAGCAGGCTTGGTGCAATGTGATCGTGAGGGCCACTTTACACACACCAACTTATCTGTCCAACTTCTGACCAACTTACTGGTTGCAGTGAAATCATGGACATATTGCTCCATTTTGTGGCTGTGTACAAATGGAACAATATGTCCATGATTTCACTGCAGCCAGTAAGTTGGTCAGAAGTTGGACAGATAAGTTGGTGGGTGTAAAGTGGCCATGACACAACACATGCAGGACATTGCACTGCATCAGCTGATCAAAAAAAGGAGACGGTTCATAATGCTTCCATCCAGCAGCCACAGAATAATGATGTATCTGCTGTACCAGGTCCTGTAAACTTATTTGCTCTAGTAATCTATAAATCGCTGGGTGTTCAATTCCTGGATCCCCACCTATAAACCCCAAAGCGACTAAGACACCTCCAACAACCTGCCGCGCTCAGCGCCCAGTATTCCAGCTGGAGTCCGCGCACAGCCCCCAGTATTCCAGCTGGAGTCCGCGCACAGCCCCCAGTATTCCAGCTGGAGTCCGCGCACAGCCCCCAGTATTCCAGCTGGAGTCCGCGCACAGCCCCCAGTATTCCAGCTGGAGTCCGCGCACAGCCCCCAGTATTCCAGCTGGAGTCCGCGCACAGCCCCCAGTATTCCAGCAGGAGGCCGCGCACAGCCCCCAGTATTCCAGCAGGAGGCCGCACACAGCCCCCAGTATTCCAGCAGGAGGCCGCACACAGCCCCCAGTATTCCAGCAGGAGTCACGCACAGCCCCCAGTATTCCAGCTGGAGTCACGCACAGCCCCCAGTATTCCAGCTGGAGTCACGCACAGCCCCCAGTATTCCAGCTGGAGTCACGCACAGCCCCCAGTATTCCAGCTGGAGTCACGCACAGCCCCCAGTATTCCAGCTGGAGTCACGCACAGCCCCCAGTATTCCAGCTGGAGTCACGCACAGCCCCCAGTATTCCAGCTGGAGTCACGCACAGCCCTCAGTATTCCAGCAGGAGTCACGCACAGCCCCCAGTATTCCAGCAGGAGTCACGCACAGCCCCCAGTATTCCAGTAGGAGGCTGCACACAGCACCCAGTATTCCAGCAGGAGGCCGCACACAGCACCCAGTATTACAACAGGAGGCAGCGCACAGCCCCCAGTGTTACACTTGCAGCCTGTGTATCTCAGCAGAGAAAAGCAAAACTTTGTTAACCCATTTAATTTTGTTATAGCTAAGAACAATTAGTTGCTATCTCAGGCAAAGCCAGGGACTGCAGTTAGTTTATTACATATTTTAGGAGTCTGAGTCGGTCCATTTTATAACCAACTTCACAATCTTGTCCAATCAAATACAAGCTTAGGAAACCCAAACCTCAGATGTGGTTTAGGGTGCTCTCACATAGGCAATTAAAACCAATCCGTAAAGTGAAATTTAAAAAAAACAAACCAATATTAATGAATGTGTCCTCTCATATCTGCGATTGTTACCTGAGCTCTAATCAGACAGAGAAAACAATTGCAGCATGTTCCGACCATCTGTGAATCTCGGACATTAATCGCCAATACATGTCTATGGCTGTGTGAAAAAATAAATAAATAAATAATAATAGTAAAAAAAAAAAAAAAAAAAAAAAAAATAATCACACCTCACACAGACAGCACACGGAGGGAAACATTAGGATGATCTCTTACATGGTCCCAAACTCCAGAATAGATACCATATTTACAATATACAGGGGGTTGACACTTACCTATTCTGCATTCTGATAGCATGTAAAAGACCATGTTAAAAAAAAAAAAAAAGTATGACACACAGATGTCAAATGGACTGCACATAGACACTTAGCGACAAATAAAATAAAAATAAATTTAAAAAAAATTAAATCGCACTAGTTAAGCACTCGCATGCCCCAGACTGAAAATTGCATGTCACTCGCATCTCACTCTTGAGAAGTTTTCTGGAGCAGATCAATTTTTCATACTCTAGTGTGAGAGCGGCCTTCAACAGCCAGGGTGCGGATTTCTTCGCAGAGGGAATCTATTGGATCTGTATTACAGTACCATTATGGCCGTAGCTTTACAACATGCATAATCATGATGACAGGTTGTGTGTGATTATAGTGTCAATAAAGAGCGCAGGTGATATCCATACAGTCACATCATACAGAACTATTGGCATAATAGGTGTGTCTGTATGGCAACTACCGTATTAATCTCTAAGGGCCCCTTTACACGCGGCTACATTTCTTGGGTGGCTACAGGTAACTTACTGGTTGCAGTGAAATCATGGAGACAAGGTTCTATCTTGTTGCTGTGTACAAATGGAATAATCTCTCCATGATTTCACTGCAACCAGTAAGTTACCTGTAGCCACCCAAGAAATGTAGCCGCGTGTAAAGGGGCCCTAAAGGTACCGTTACACGCCACAACATCGCTGCGATATCACCCGCGATTTCAAGTGATCGTGCACGTTTTTGGCACTTGGCCAAGTTCGCTTTGGAGATGTCACACGTATCGATGTTGCGTGCAACCTCCGGCGATCTGGCATTCCGGAAATCACCTGAACAAGACCGGAAGCGATCTTGCCTTTCCACATCGCTGCGTCACACAGCACAACCACATCAGCAACGTGGGCGTGCTCTTTGACGCCGGCGAAGAGCTAGACGTGCCAGAGTGTGTTTCACCGCACCCCTACCACTGCGATTGGCCGACCCAACTGCGTTACCGTTGGTCAGCCTTGTCTGGCAAGATGGCCAATACATTATGCATTTGCCCTTTCTACTATCTCGCTATTCAAATATGGCGCCCTGGCCATGCAGTAGTATCCACCAATCGCCGCCGACGGGGTGTGGAAAACACAACGCTCAGGCACGCCTACGGGATTGATTTCTGGATCTCTGAAGTTGCGCTTAAGATCGTTTTCGCGCTGTCACACAGCACGATCCTGCAAAATCTTGAGGTTGATATCGCCTAGTTTTAGAGCAGTTTTGTAAAACCTGTCAACTCGCCACCGGCGATTTATCAAAGTCGAATCACCCTGTCACACTCCATAACGCACCTGCGATGTGGTTTCAACATCGCCAAACCCGCGAGTTGTTTGAAAAGTTGCGGGCGATATCGTGGCGTGTGACGGTACCTGAAGACCTTTGTGAATTCAGAGGAGCACAGGACGGGGCCGTAGTACTGACCCAGATATCACAGATCCAAAGCCCCAGCAACGCTGGAAAACAAAACTGCTTACAGCCTCGGTTAAACATCAGTGACTTAGTCCTCCCCCCCCTTCCCCGTGATCTCCTGTGCATATTGGGTAGGGGACAGCAGAGAACTAAGCAAATCAGTCACTGTGAGTGACGGAATTAATCTATTTATTTGAAGTTTACAGAAGATAGGAGGGAAATACACATAAAAGAAATACATCAATAGAGAGTTTAGAGGGAGGAATTAGAAAATTATACCAGTCATGGTGGGTTTACACGCTCAGATATCTGAAACGATATCATTTAAAAGTCACGCTTTTGACATCGTTCAAACGATATCGTTTTTGCATCGTTGCATGTAAACGCAGGATATCTGAAGGAAAAATCGTTGGATAGGACATCTCAAAAGTGTTCTCGGGACCTCACTTTTATCGTTCCAATTATATCCAATTAACGCTCCAGCAAAGTGCAGCATCATTCAGTGTGACACCAAGATGAACGATATCATTCTGAATTCTCCTATTCCTGCTACTTTATCCAATTGTTCACAAAGTTGTAATGAACGATGCTGGCACGTTGCCAAATTACACATCGTTAACGATATCCTTGTGTTTCACAACACACTAATGATATCGAAACGATCACAGTCATGTGACATTCCAAACGATATCGTTTCAGATATCCGAGCGTGTAAACCCACCATTACATATGGATTTTTTACCTGATAGTTTTCCTTTAAATAGATCACGGTTTGTAATGACTCTATATAGGTTTCATTTTATGTATTGAATTACTGAAAAAAACTAATTTTTTGATAATATTCCAATTCACTGAGATGCACGTGTATCTTCTGAAATGTCATTTTAATAATAGAAAGTTTCTTTAAGGAACTTGATAAAGATAATGAAGCGAGCGTAGACTCATTAGAATGGCCCCTGGAAGAGACGAGTTAAGGCCACGTCACACGCATCAATCTTATGAGCGATATCGCTTAAGCGATCTGCTTTTTTGATCGCTTAAGCGATATCGTCTGTGCGTCGCTGCGTGTAATCAAGCGATTTTACAATGTAAAATCGCTTGATTGTTAGATCGCAGATTTGTGAGCAGGACCTCAAATCAAGCGATAATCGCTTGATCAATCTGCTTCATCGTGGTGTGTGACACCACGATGAACGATCTCCCAGCGGCAGAGCCTATGCTGGGAGATGGTATCTATGGTAAACGTCGGGTTACTAAGCGCCGCGCGGCGCCTAGTAACCCGACGTTTACCATAGTTACCAGCGATCTCGCTGGTCCACATCGCTGGTGAGTGCCTGTGTGACAGCTCACCAGCAATGTGAGCGATATTGTTAGCGATCGCGCGTGCACGTGATCGCTAACAATATCGCTCACAAGATTGATTTGTGTGACGTGGCCTTTAGGAGAATACAGATGGTGGAGACACCCTGAGGAGGCGCAGCAGACATCACTGTACTAAATACCCTCTGTTGTGATGTCACCACACTACACAACACAGCATGCTCCCTCCTGACATCACCACACTACACAACACACCACCACGCTCCCTCCTGACATCACCACACTACAAAACACACCACGCTCCCTCCTGACGTCACCACACTACAAAACACACCACGCTCCCTCCTGACGTCACCACACTACAAAACACACCACGCTCCCTCCTGACGTCACCACACCACAGTACACAGCACGCTCCCTCCTGACGTCACCACACCTACAGTACACAGCACGCTCCCTCCTGACGTCACCCACACACAGTACACAGCACGCTCCCTCCTGACGTCACCACACTACAGTACACAGCACGCTCCCTCCTGACGTCACCACACACCACAGTACACAGCACGCTCCCTCCTGACGTCACCACACCACAGTACACAGCACGCTCCCTCCTGACGTCACCACACCACAGTACACAGCACGCTCCCTCCTGACGTCACCACACTACATACACAGCACGCTCCCTCCTGACGTCACCACACTACACAGCACGCTCCCTCCTGACGTCACCACACTACACACACAGCACGCTCCCTCCTGACGTCACCACATACACACCACGCTCCCTCCTGGCGTCACACTACACACCACGCTCCCTCCTGACGTCACCACTACACACCACGCTCCCTCCTGACGTCACCACTACAGTACACAGCAGCTCCCTCCTGACGTCACACACTACAGTACACAGCACGCTCCCTCCTGACGTCACACACCTACACACCACGCTCCCTCCTGGCGTCACACTACACACCACAGCTCCCTCCTGGCGTCACACTACACACCACGCTCCCTCCTGGCGTCACACTACACACCACGCTCCCTCCTGGCGTCACACTACACCACGCTCCTCTGCTACACTACACACACACGCTCCCTCCTGGCGTCACAACTACACACCACGCTCCCTCCTGGCGTCACACTACACACCAGCACTGCTCCCTCCATGACGTCACCCACTACACACACACACGCTCCCTCCTGACGTCACACACACACTACATCGTACACAGCACAGCTCCCTCCTGACGTCACCACACCACAGTACACAGCACGCTCCCTCCTGACGTCACCACACAGTCACAGTACACAGCACGCTCCCTCCTGACGTCACCACACTACACAGTACACAGCACGCTCCCTCCTGACGTCACCACACCACAGTACACAGCACGCTCCCTCCTGACATCACCACACATACAGTACACAGCACGCTCCCTCCTGACGTCACCACACACTACACAGCACGCTCCCCCTGACGTCACCACACACAGTACACAGCACGCTCCCTCCTGACGTCACCACACACCACAGTACACAGCACGCTCCCTCCTGACATCACCACACACCCACAGTACACAGCAACGCTCCCCCTGACGTCACCACACACCACAGTACACAGCACGCTCCCTCCTGACGTCACCACACCACAGTACACAGCAGTCCCTCCTGACGTCACCACACACACATACACAGCACGCTCCCTCCTGACGTCACCACATCCCAGTACACACCACGCTCCCCTGACGTCACCACACAGTCACTAGCACGCTCCCTCCTGACGTCACCACACACCACAGTACACAGCACGCTCCCTCCTGACGTCACCACACACCACAGTACACAGCAAGCTCTCCCCTGACGTCACCACACACCACAGTACACAGCACGCTCCCTCCTGACGTCACCACACCACAGTACGCTCCCTCCTGACGTCACCACACACCACAGTACGCTCCCCCCTGACGTCACCACACAGCACGCTCCCTCCTGACGTCACCACACAGCACGCTCCCTCCTGACGTCACCACACACCACAGTACGCTCCCTCCTGACGTCACCACACACCACAGTACACAGCAAGCTCCCCCCTGACGTCACCACACACCACAGTACACAGCACGCTCCCTCCTGACGTCACCACACAGCATGCTCCCTCCTGACGTCACCACACAGCACGCTCCCTCCTGACGTCACCACACACCACAGTACGCTCCCCCTGACGTCACCACACAGCATGCTCCCTCCTGACGTCACCACACAGCACGCTCCCTCCTGACGTCACCACACACCACAGTACACAGCACGCTCCCCCCTGACGTCACCACACACCACAGTACACAGCACGCTCCCTCCTGACGTCACCACACACCACAGTACACAGCAAGCTCCCCCCTGACGTCACCACACACCACAGTACACAGCACGTTCCCTCCTGACGTCACCACACACCACAGTACGCTCCCCCCTGACGTCACCACACAGCACGCTCCCTCCTGACGTCACCACACACCACAGTACACAGCACGCTCCCTCCTGACGTCTGTAATCAGCCTCCTAATATTACCTGTCAGTGGGATTGACCCTGGATCCAAAATGGCGGCCTAGGCAGCGGCGGTGACGTTGGCTTCACATTCAGCTACAGAGGCCGGTATACAGCAGGCATCGCTATATGCTCCGTGGCAAACACTGGCGCCGGGTACTGGCCACACGCAGGTACAGTGCGGCGAGGGGGGGACACGTCCACAGCACAGGCCCGGCCACAAGCCGGCTACAGCCTCCCTGGAAACTTCACTGACGTGGTAACGCAGGATACCGCGACACCTGGAGACCACAGATCCGACCAATCAGCGAACGGAGAGAGCAAAAAGGGCGGGGCAAGTGTGCTGAGCAGTGGCGACGCTGGCAGCTAGGTGGCCGGGTGTATGAAGGCGTGGCTTTCGTTCCGAACTACCAATCAGTGTTTGGCATACGCAGGGGTGTCAGAGGTTAGACCGTGACGTCACTGTAGCGACCACTTGGTGGAGTCAATGCAGAGTGGTAGGTAGATCCGCAATCATCACTATGAACCGCAGACACAGCAGACATCCCCTGATCTGTGGACAGTGGGGAGTTCTCATATTGTGGAGCAGAATCTGGAGATATTCAGGGCTCACAAGAAAATGGTAAACCCCTGGCCATATCTTCAAGCTCGCAAGGGCTGGATAGTGACTTAAGGGCTACTAATACCCTGGGCTAGGTCCTTCCCTGGTGGGATAACTGGCTGGTGTCCATGTTGTAGACTCTTAACCGAGCTCCATGGACTTCATCTGCATAAGGAAGATTATTATATAACCTTAGTGTTGTTCAAGAAACTTCACAATAAACAATGTGCAGTCATGGTAACAGATTGCATAACTGCACCAACAGACAGTTCTCGTCTAGACTGCACCATCTACTATTCCAGCCTGGATTGTAAAGGCTGGAGTAACCAACATCCTGTCTGCCCTGGTTCTGCCAGACTAACCTTCAGGATCAGGATAGTCCCATAGCAATGTACCACGATGGAGAGCCAATCTAAAACACTAACAAAACATTGAGAAGAATGTGGCGCCCCTATGGCTAAGCGCCACAGGAAAGTACTGCACCCCAAATAGCAGGTGTAGCGGAGTCTGTACTAACCACACAACACCAGGCCCCTTAGGTAGTGGGACTGTATATTCAGTAAGTCCAGGGGGTGGAGCCTAGGTTAGAGTAGGAAAACCAGGAGCAAGTGAGAAATGTAGTGAGTTAGAAGAAGACACAGTGCTGAGAAGGCAGCCTGAAGGATGTGCCTGACAGGGCTGCTGCCATGAGGGTACCTGTCTTTAAGAGAGTACACTTAGCTGCATTCCATCACCTCAGCGGCCGGCCTGCAGCGCTGGTATCATCGTTACCAGGATCCACAGGTGGCGTCACAACCTTTCCCTAAATTCCCTTTTCCCTCACCAACAATGAGAGCACGGAACCGGGAACCCGACCACCCATGATTCCCCGTTACAGCCACAAACTCATCCCAGTATCCGAGTGCCCCTCTCGTTGTGCTCATCATTTTTGGCATCACGTACAGGATATGAACTGAACTAGCTTGATAAAATCAAGTAAAGTGTGCCTAAAAGACTTTATTGACTGTTTGTGGATTGTAAAACCGGGCCGCCATTACATTGCCTCAGAAACACAACTGCGTCACCAAGCAGGAGAAAAGAGCGGGAAGAGAAGCCCCGCCCTCCGCTCTGCCAAGGAGTGACAAAGTATAGTGGTGGGCTTCGGAAAGGCCCGAAGGACTGCCTACAAACTTTCCCTGGAAGGCGGGCCTAACAATGTAAAAAGACTATGTGTTGGCCTAGGGGCGGACCTCGGCCCCTTAATACACATGGGCCAAGAAAGAGGCGCCAAAGTGTTTCCCCGCCCCTCCCTTGCTATCAAACAACCAAGGGGCGGATGATGGTGGGGTAGTTAATGACACGGAGGGTATTCTAGATGTGTTTAAATGCTTTTACGAAAAATTGTATTCCTCCGGTTTAACAACCTCGAGAGATGAGCTGGCTACTTATGTTGAACGGGCTGGGTTACCACGGGTGGGAGAGGAATGTGGAGAAAGGCTGGGGGCACCACTGACAATAGAGGAATTGGAAGAAGCATTGGCCTCAATGGCAAATGACAAGGCCCCAAAGGCGGACGGCCTTCCGGCCGAGGTTTATAAGCAACTTAAAGAGATTCTGCTGCCCAGACTGTTGATAGTCTTTCAGGAGGCTTTGCAGACGGGTGGTCTACTGGAATCCATGAGGGAGGCGGTTGTGGTGGTCCTACCTAAAGAAGGCACGGATAGGAGCAAACCGGAGTCGTATAGGCCCATTTCACTGCTGTCTGTGGATGTCAACCTGCTTGCCAAGGTCCTGGCACCAGGCTGGGAGAGGTGATCACAGATGTGATCCACCCGGACCAATCTGGATTTATGCCCCATAAGTCCACAGCCGTCAATCTGCGACGCCTCTTCTTGAACATTCAGCTTCCTGCGGATAATAGAGGGAGTAGAGTGGTGGTTTCCCTCGACGCCTATAAGGCCTTTGATAGTGTGGAATGGGACTATTTGTGGTTGGTATTGGAGAGGATGGGCTTCCACCAGCGGTTTGTCTCTTGGGTGAAGATACTGTATCGAGATCCTGTGGCCAGTGTGAGGGTTAATGGTCGGCGTTTGGAAGGTTTCGTTTGTTCAGGGGCACTCGCCAGGGATGCCCGCTGTCGCCCTTGCTTTTTGCTATTGCCATAGAACCCTTAGCTGCATATATTAGGCAAACGGTTGGGGTGCAGGGGTTTAGATTTGGATCGGTTGAAGAGAAAGTGGCCTTATATGCAGATGATGTATTGCTATTCCTACAAGACTCGGGGGACTCTCTTACCCAGGCGGTAGGGGTGGTTAAGGAATTTGGGGGCATGTCTGGTCTTAGGATCAATTGGGAAAAATCTAGCATTATGAAGGTGTATGAAGATGGAGTGGTGGGACTGGAAGACGGGGGATGTACTGACTTGAAATTAGTGGATAAGTTTAAATACCTGGGGATTCAGATCACTTTGCCTGTCCTAGACTATGTCAGGGGGAATGTTTTGCCCTTGATAGAGTCCTTGAGGGATAAGATACGGGCTTGGTGTGGTCTGCGCCTCTCGATGGTAGGTAGAATTAATCTGGCAAAGATGGTTCTCATGCCAAAACTCCTTTATGTGCTCCATAATTCGCCTGTTTGGGTACAGAGGGGACTGTTTCAGAAATTGAGGTCATTATTGCGGAAACTGGCATGGGGTACGGGTCAGCCAAGACTGAAGCTTGAAACATTACAGAGACCAAAAGACGAAGGGGGCTTGCTATGCCGGATCCATGGATCTATTTTCTGGCTGCACAAAGTCAACATTTCAGGGGCTGGGCAGAGTGGGGTGTAGGTTCTTCTACTCAATTGATTCTTGAACACTTTATTCCCCAGAAGCCACTTGTAGGGGGGTTGGAGGCTGGAGACTTCGGCAGGATTGGGGGCCGATTTCCCACTCTGTGCCTGGTTCATAAAGTTTGGAACAAGGTTAGGGCGGTGTGAGGGATTACAGGTGTTTTGAGATATACCCCTCTATGGTTGAATGTGAATTTGGGGGAATTTTACAAACTGGGGGAGCAGAAGGTGTGGAAGCGTAGGGGCATAACTTGTGTGACTCAGATTCTATCAGGAGGTAGTTTGAGGGCATTTGAGGACCTGAGTAACAAATTTTATTTGAGAGAGTGACAAATTACAGTGTCCGACATGGCAGCAGGCTAAGCTGACAGATCTTCGGCTGCAGGTGGATGTGGTACTAGACAACATGTGTATGGCTGGTATCACAAAGGGGGTCATATCTACACTTTATAGAGACCTTATGCACACGGTTCTGCTGCGACACCCCATAAAGGCACGGGACAAGTGGGAGGAGGACCTAGGGGAGATAGAGAACGAAGTCTGGGAATCAATTCTGGAATATGGGCCCAAGTTGTCACTGAGCGAACCGGGGAGACTGTCGCAGTTGTACTTGGTCCATAGATCATACAGAACACCTGCTTTCCTGTTTAGAATCGGAGTACGAGGATCGTCGGAGTGCCCGAGATGTCATAGTGAGAATGCAGGATTCCTGCATATGTTGTGGGATTGCCTCAGTTTGCAAGCGTTCTGGTTGACAGTGTTGACC
Source organism: Allobates femoralis (assembly GCA_033576535.1). Lineage (NCBI taxonomy): Eukaryota > Metazoa > Chordata > Amphibia > Anura > Aromobatidae > Allobates > Allobates femoralis. Next base: position 132,258,773 of record JARQOC010000006.1, read on the forward strand.
CTGATAGAGGGTAGGTATAAGTGTGTGATACCCAGGGAACCCCTTGTATGCGTGTTGGGCTATGTGGAGCTTATTAAGGTTCTGAACGTACGTAAGGTGGCTGTGGCTAGATTGCTGTTCATTGCTCGCAAGCTAATAGCAAGGCATTGGATCAGGACCGAGCCGCCCTCGAGGATGGAGTATGTTAAGGGGGTAGACTACATCATAAGACTATTAATAACAAAATCTTTTTCAGCATATTAGCAATATTATACCCTGGTGAGTAAATCACCTCTTAGGGTTATGTTTGCATAATCTATACATTTATGAAACACGAGAAAGATTGGAGTATATTGCAGTAATAAGTGAAATTTTTATTTTGATTTTTTAAAATGCGTGATGCAATAAAGTAGGTAATATGAGAAAGAGGCACTAAGGCAGCTTCATGATAAAACTACTTATCGTCGTTTACATTCTAATCCCCTCTCTGCCTATTTGTCTGATCTTAGAGCTATCCTTGATGGGGCCCTAGATCAAGGTCTGTTGACTAAGAAAATGGCTGACTGTCTCTTGGTGTTGTTTCCCCGGTTGGCCACGTTCTATTTGTTGCCAAAGATCCACAAGGATGCCCTCAACCCACCTGGGCGTCCGATAGTGTCCGGGATAGGTGGTCTCTGCGAATCCATCTGTAAGTTTATAGATTACCACCTTAAACCATTGGTAGAGACCCTACCTTCCTATCTCAAGGACACTACGGACGCCCTGAACCGTGTTGATGGCATATTTGTGGAACCCGATATGCTTTTGGTCACGGCTGACGTCGAGTCCCTATATACACGCATCGACCATACACATGGTCTCGATGCGGTACGCTTTTTCCTCGAATCTGGCGGTGTGGATGGCGCTCTCGGTGAGTTTATCCTCCAGCTGCTCCACTTTGTCTTGACCCACAATGTATTTGTATTTAAGGACCTCGTCTATTTACCGGAGCGCGGTACTGCCATGGGCGCGGCCTGCGCGCCCTCGTACGCCAACCTCTTCCTTGGTTATTGGGTGAGGGAGATTTTTGGCGACGGAGGCGCGGAGGGTTGCGCCCAGGTGCAGTGCTGGATGCGCTACATAGACGACGTCCTATTTATTTGGCAAGGCTCAGTGGAGCAGCTGGATAACTTTATGAAGGGGTTAAACCTGAACGATTATAATATTAGATTGACCTATAAGTCGAGTCGAGGAGGTTGGACTTCCTGGATGTCTCTATGGAAGTGGATTGCTCCGGTCTGATACAGACAGACGTCCATCGGAAACCTACCTCTGTGAACTCCTTATTACATGCATCGTCAGGTCATGACCCCTCCACCATACGCGCCATCCCCACCGGCCAATTCTTGAGGATGAAGCGTATCTGTTCTACCACCGAGGGATTCGAGCGTCAGTCTGTGGACCTGAAGCAAAGATTTTTAGATCGGGGTTATTCTAATAGGTGCATAAAGCGGGGCTACCGGAGGGCGAGACATACACCAAGGGACCGTCTTCTTAGACCTTCGTCTAGCATGACCGAAATCGAACTAACACTGCGCTACATCAGCACGTATAATCACGAGTGGAACACCATGAGGAGCATTCTCCAGCGACATTGGGATGTCCTCATGACTGATCCTACTTTGAAAAAATGCTTGCCGACAAGACCTCTTATGACGCCTCGGCGTGCCAGGAGTCTTAGTGACATCCTGGTTAGCAGCCATTACGTACCGTACATCCCAAATCCCTTTGGCTCTCGGGGTCCTATTTTGGGTTGTTACCCTTGTGGGAACTGCGTTTCCTGCACCAATGTTGAGCGTGCTACTCACTTTCATTCTGCTGACGGCTCACGTGGGTATGAGATCAGGCACGGAATCTCATGTACATCTACCCATGTGGTATACTTTGCTCAATGTGCCTGCTCCCTGATCTACGTGGGGTTAACGTCGCGAGAATTGAGGGTGAGGGTACGTGAGCACGTCCGAGACATCATTGCAGCGGGCACCGCAAAAGACCCCACAATCTTAAAAACACTTCCTAAACATTTTCTTAAATTTCATGGGAGCAACCCTGATTCCTTGAGGGTTAGGGGGATTGATATGGTGCGTTGTGGCAATCGCGGAGGTGATCATAAGAAATTGCTGGCTCGCATGGAAACAAAGTGGATAACGTTGTTGGGCACGCTAACTCCCAATGGTCTCACTGAGACTGTCTCCTTTAGTTCATACTTGTAATGTATTGCCTGTCTAACCACCTCAGATTCCTTCTTTTCCGTCTTTTTTTTTCTCTTTTCTTATTTTTTCCGGTTCTTGTTTTGTAGGATTTATACAATCACACATCACTTTAGCACTTTTCATGATGCTTGGCCCTTCGCTGAAGTCCCCTGCCCAAGGATCGCCTCCTCATCACTACGCAACACTGGAGTCAACACTTACTATGGAGATAATGAAAGCCCAGCCATTTCAATAGGAGGACTGAATTTTAATGTTATAATTAGGCATTTATTATAGTCTATATATGAAATGTGTTATTTTGTGCCCTATCTCTCTGATTTGTTGCTCCACGTTCATTGATCTAGTTACTATGGCGACATGGAATGCTGCACGGATATCGCGGTTCCCATGGAGGGCTGTGCCGGGTCTTGGCTCCTCCCCTTCCACTTGGTAGCGATGGTGACGCGTCCCATCACCAAGCGTCGGGTTGAGATACGCATAGACCGTTGCCCGCCCCCTGACGTTGAGCTGCGAGTCTGCGCATGCGCGTGACGTCAGCGGAACCCGGAAGTGCCGAACACCGCACCTGGGTTCCCTGGCGCTATAAAAGCACGGTAGCAGCTATAGTTTGGTGTCATCTACATCCATATACTCCTCCCTGAAGAACCCGTGCTACCACGCTGATGAAACATATGTAGGGGCCATTTCAAACAGGACCACGCTACCTTTAGAGCTCTGCTCTCCCTTTATGGTTCTTATATAGGTATGCCTTGAACAGCCTTTAAGATTGTCTCTCCCATTCGCCTTGCATTTACTTTTATTTGCTTTGTTGGACTCCATATGTGTAATGTATAGTCTAATGCTATATAGCCTAGCTATAGAACCTGGTTTCTTTCTATGTACTGTATATGACCCATATGAAATTACGATGCACACTGCACTTTACTAACCAGTGTCAGCATTTTTGTACTTGTTATATACCATATGTATATGTCCAGCATCCTCTGTAATTGCACTTTGGATTTTGTGAGCCACTGTAACCATAGAGGTGATGTGCACCTCATACCTCTTTGTATCCACTTTATTGCATCACGCATTTTAAAAAATCAAAATAAAAATTTCACTTATTACTGCAATATACTCCAATCTTTCTCGTGTTTCATACATCATAAGACTGGAGGGGAGGATATACAGGAGACGGAGTGCGGGAAAACTGTTTGATCAACTGTGGGAACCCTGGCTGAATCGGTGATGGGTTAAGATAAGGAAGGATGGACAGGGAGGTCTTGTGGTCAGTAGAGTGGTATATTCTTTACATCTATGAGTTACTGTCACTCGAACTATATTATTTTTGATGGATACTTTCGATTTAAATAACTAGTGCAAGTAATTGGTAGCTATCTGCGGAAGTGGAGGGGGAGGGAGGGGGTGTAGGGGGAGGGGGGGTTTGGGTTGGGGTGTATTACCATGTTAAACTTTGATGTCTATTTGTGGATTTTTGTAATGCTTGAAATTTGATTAATAATAAAATATATCTGATTAAAAAAAAAACAACCAAGGGGCGGGTCGAGAACCAGCCCACACCAGGTTGGGACTATAAGAACTAAACAGGGTGCGGCCGGAAAGCAGAACGAGAACCCTTGCAAGAATCCGGACCCGTTACCCGAAAGCGTCCTGGTTATAATGGCGGCACCCAGGATCTTCGACCTGTTCCGAGAAGTGGAGGAGCAGATGAGGGTCGAGAAAGCTGCCCAAGGGATACCGACGACCTTGTCTTCTGGGAAACAGCGTTAAGGGACCTATGGGTTCGCCTGCAAGAGACAGCCGAGTGGACCATCCAGCGTGGGAGTGCCGAAATGGTCCTAGAAGTAAGTCGCCGGGCGGAGCAGCGGGCCGAACAACAACAAGACCTGGAATCGGGGGCGACGGTAGCCACTCAAACTGAACGCCTGGTGACCAGTGGAGCCGGTACCCTCACAGACCCAGCGGAGCTTGTTATTGAAGACCTGTAACTCGAACCGCCGGGGAACCCGGACAGGATGAGACTGCCGAGGTGAATCTCATCCGATTCCCCAAGGAGCCCAAGCTGACGGAGGAGGAGTTGGCTGGTCGCTGGAACGACCAGATAAGTGTCAGGAAGTAAGAGGAGGATTCAGAGGAAGGAGCAGTTGGTGGTATAGAGGAGGCCGGGCCCTGCAAGTTATGGAGGGCTCCGGTACCAGCGCTACAGGTCACAGCTGCATGAAGGAGCACAGCACACCCTTCAACTAAGCGACCATCGTCCTGGCAACCGGTAGGCCGTACATGGTTCACCTCACCAACCCCGGACGACGAGACTGAGCAGCACTGGTGTCGTGAGGCATGGTGGGCCAACGAACTAGAGACCCGCCAGGCCCGCATCAATGCCCACAACCAACCCCCGCAACCACTTGACTAGCGTAAAAGGGGGATAGTGACCATTTTCAACCTCAGCATCGGGTATGGTTTCGCCCGGGAGCAGGGTCTTTATTCCGAGATCTTTGTTGAACGGAGGGATGTGGAGTCCCACCTCCCCCAGGGCAACCCGGACATGGACCTATATCGTGGGGATCCTATCACCTACGAGCGCCACGCAGGCCCTTGAGGGTGGTTCACCATTAGGGTGAGCCATAGCAATGCCTAAATTACATGATACAATGTATATAGTTGCATATATGTTTTTTTCTTGCAGCACATGAAACTAATGTGAACTGTTTAAATGCAAAGCCTGATGAACATTGAATCAGAGACTTGATGCCCGGTCCCTTTTGGGCCGGTGTGGACAAATACTGTTTAAGTTTATGGCAACGTTGAAAGCACCATACCTCCCGTAAGGGAAGATAACAAAGTATTTATAATGTTGTTTGGTTTGAAAGTTACCCGGGTGACATGTTAATAAAAATTTCAACTCACACCCGGTTTGGTTTAAACACACGCGGACAGGTGTATTTCACCAAGGGGGTGTGTGGTGCCCCTATGGCTAGGCGCCACAGGGAGGTACTGCACCCCAAATAGCAGGTGTAGTGCCTCTGTAGCTGTGGGTTTGAGGTATAACTTATGGAGTCTGTATTAACACACAATACCAGCCCCCTTAGGGCTGGGGATGTCGGTGGCGAATGGCAGGGGCGTGCACCCTCTTGCCGCCCCCGCCAGTGTTGCCGTCCCCCGTTTAGACGGGGCAACACCTCCAGCCCTGCGTCGCCGATTTGTCAGGGTGTCTGGAAACCCCAGCGGCGATGCAGGACAATGGGAGCCTATGGCTCCTATCGCCTGACAGGTCGCCGGCGTCCGGTTACATGGGGCGATGTGTGCACATCGCCCCATGATGGTCGTCTGGTTTCAGAGCACTGCTCTGAAACCAGGCGACCTCCAGGCACTGGCGACATCGCCCCTTTACATGAGGCAACGTAGGGGCGATGATGCCGGCGATAGGCCACGCCCCCACGTCGCCTCTGTTATGGGCGGCGATATCGCCCCGTGTAACGGGGCCCTTAGGGTAGTGGGACTGTATATTCAGTAAGTCCCAGGGGGTGGAGCCTAGGTTAGAGTAGGAAAAACAGGACCAAGTGAGAATTCTAGTGAGTTAAAAGAAGACAAAGTGCTGGGAAGGCAGCCTGAAGGACATGCCTGACAGGGCTGCTGCCAGGAGGGTAGCTCTCCATGGGCGTACCCAGGATCAAAACTAGGGGGGGGCAAGCTATGGTTGTTCAGAGGTAACAAGGACTAATCACAGGCAGTGGACCAACATGGCATGGGCTCCAGGCTTGATACTTTTGTCTGTCTTGGGGCTCTGCTTAATTTAATATCCCCATTGGATATTCCCCTGTTACTCCTCCCCCTATTTTCCCCTTTTCACCTGTTACCCTTTCTCCCCTTTTACCCTTTGTACCCCTTTGTACAAAACAACCCCTAACCCCCCCTCCCCCTTTCCCTCTTTGTTCCCTCTTTACCCCCTTCCCTCTTTTCCTCTTCTATTAACTTAGCTTGATCTATTCAGCTCCTTTCTTGATTTGCTCTAGACTTTGTTGGCCATAGTTGTTGTTCCCGGAGGGATATACCTTTATTTGTTCCCACTATGGTTAATAATATTCTTATATGCCTGAATAGGGCCATTCTTACCTTATCTCATACCACTGCGTGCATTACCCACTCTATAGACTTTACTTATGCCTTTTTGTGGCTGAACTGGTCGTCTTTGAGTTCTCTTGTTCTCATCTATATGTATATACTTCATATGGTATTCTTGTACACTATGGAGGGATTTAATCTATTCTCCTCTTTGTAAATAATAAATAATACTTAATTGTTGTATTTTATAATAGATTACCGGTTTATATATAGATTATTCTAGCAAAACTGGCTGCCTCGGTGAACCATACACAGGCATCTGTCCGCAACCACTGGCGAGCCTGGGAACTCTTCAAATAGACGCTCATAGTACCTTAATCTCAACCCCTTGCCTCATCTACTCAACAGAAATCCTATAGGCCCCAACTCATGATCGGATCTTCCCACCTCTCTCTTTCTCTCTCACCTATTATGCTCACTCCTGTTCTCTTACCTAGCCTCTCCTTCTTACTTATCTACCATTTCTTCTTTCTCATTATTTCTTCTTCCTCATGTACTTAACTTTCTCTAGATAGTTTGACAATAACCGTTTAAACATATGTTTGGAAATATCTAACTATTCTCAATTGATTGTCATAAGCTGAATACTTCTGATTTTGTAATTTTCTGTTTACCATCTCAATATCTTGTAAAATAATAAAAAGAATTTTTGAAATGAAATGAAATATATATAGATTATTCTAGCCTCTGGTTGCTGTGTAATGACTGAACTCCACTGTCCTCTATACAAACAGGACTCTTTGTCCTGAGAGGTATCTTTATCATTGCGGTCTCCCGGACATGCGCGCTACACCTCTGGCGCATGGGCAATTCGACATGTCGCCTCAGAGCGGGCGGACATGTTCTGGGAGCCTGACATGCGCATTAGCGCGTCCGCGCTTGCGCATTCTGGATGTAGGAGGGACGGACTGGCCACCCGATCTCCTCCTACACCCAGCTGGGGATAATCCTCATGAATGGTGGCTGGTGCTATATATATATATGACTCCACACTGGGATTGACAACTTCCCCTGACGAAGCTGCCAGGCGCAGGCAGCGATTCGCGTGGGGAGCGCCATCCCTCACACCTCTTGGAACTGGTAAACTGGTTACTTGACTTGGTAACCCCTTACTCTCCCATGTGTGTGACACTGGTTTCATAGGAACCACTCCTGATTTGTTATACCTTACTCTTGTATGGGTCAAACTGCTGTTTGTACTAGGTACCACTAACCTTTGATATTATGCTGCTATATCTCTTTGCTACCCTGAATGGTTATTTGCTGGGTTACTGGGCATGATATTGGTTACCTAGTGCAATTGACTATATACATTACTACTGTGAGGTTCTCATATTCAATATATAGGGGGTTCCTAAAAATCTTAAAACTATTATCCCTTGATTAGCTTACATATAAGGAGCCGGTGTGTGCAACACATGTTTTGTATGTATACAATTGTTCTCTTGCATATGTATATACCTTCTGTGGGTACCTTGGATAAATTCTTTGTATAAATTCTGATAAAATGTATTCTATTGTAACCAGTTTTGGCAAAGGGTGTTGAGGTTTCATATGAAAACCTGTTCATATGAATTGTTACAAGCTGTATGTAGCTTTTTTAAGTATTTTAATTTTTGTGTGTTTATCCTTGTGTGAATTTCTTTTCTAAATAAAGTTATTTATATTGACAAACATATATTTGAGGTTATATCTCTCTTTAGGGACTTTTCTGTAGTTTTACTTTTGATTAACCCTATATTGTCGCAGCGATCCCTAATCCTTTATACATCTATATTAGTGGTGCCCTCCCTGTCTAAAAGTTTACCATCACAGGCAGAGAGGTCACCAGGATAGATCACAGGCAGAGAGGGGACAGGGAGAGAGGTGACGGAGAGAGATGACAGGGACAGAGTACAAACAGGTAATGCAGCAGGCAGACTGGCGGCACTGACACTGGAGGACCAGCGGGGACTGGAGCATCGGCAGGCACTGGCGGCACAGACAACTCCCCTCAGCTTCCTCAAAATGGATAAAGCTGTTGGGAGTTGGTCACAGCTAGGTCAGACCGTCCCCTGTGCTCTGATTGGAGCGATGAGTCACAAAGACCATCGCTCCAATCAGGGCTGGAGGGGAGGGTAACCTATCTCCAGCCAATGATCGCGATTGGCTATTTAAGCCAATCACGGCGATCAAGGTCATCTTCTGTTTCCCTGCTCAAAACTACATCACCAGACCCACCAGACATAAATAAATACATCCATATAACCACCATCAGTACAAAAACACAGCATCACAACCCTCATCAGTACATAAATACATCACCAGACCCACCAGCGGTACAAAAATGCATCTATATAACCCCTATCAGTACAGAAACACTATGTCAAAACCCTCATCAGTGCAGAAATACATCACCAGACCCACGAGAGGTACAGAAACACATAACTAGAACCCTCATCAGTGCAGAAATCACAACCCTCATTGGTAACAAAATTCGTCATCAGAACCACCAGAGGTGCAGAAATACATAACCAGAACCCCTATCAGTACAGGAATACATCCATATAACCCCCATCACTATAGAAACACAGCATCACAATCCTCATCAGAACTAATATCAGTGCATGGTAGAACAATTGTAATGTCAGGTCAGACCTATATACATTTGTACTGCATGAGCTTACATATCCTAATACATCCTTAACAATGGGAGTTGTTGTTACCAGTCACTATCAGATCATACAGGAACTACAGCACTGATGAGAATGTCATTGTTACAAATAATCATTTACATCTGGGCACTTTATAGATGACCTTGTCTCTGATCGAGGTCGTCTTTTTCTTTTCTTCATCTTGTCCAGACACCATGATGACTTTTCACATCCACGGCTCGTCTCTGGAGATGTCCATCTTCTCCGATCCTCTGCAGCCCGTCCTTAAAAATATCAGAATGATCAAAAATCTCCTAAGTAAAAATATTTGCCCTACACTGTGCCCCAGAATAATTGCTTCTCCTCACTGTACCCCGCACAAAATAAGATTTACATGCTGTCCACTTTCTGGAACATGCCCTCCACACTCCCCCTCATCACACTGCCCTTTCCTTTCCATACTGGCTCCCTAGTCACACTGTCCCCATATACCACCCACTGTTTATCCTGTTCTCCCTCATCACACTCCCCCTCCTCGATATACGGTCCCCTCCTGGCTGTGGCCTCACAATGTGCCCATATGCTGCCCCCTCACTATTCAGCCTCACACTACTCACTCTATTCTGTGCCTCTTTACATTTTTCTCATCCCCTACTGTTTCCTCACTACCTCACTCCCCCCCTCACTCCGCATACTGTGTTCGCACTGATCTCCTCCTCACTCCACATACTGTGCTGCAGCCATCCCCTCTCACTCCACATACTGTGTCCACAACAATCTCCTCCTCACTCCACTTACTATGTTGGCAGCCATCCCCCTCAGTCCTCATATTGTGTCCACACTCTTCCCCCTCCACGCCACATACCGTACCATGGCCATCCCCCTCTCACTCCTCATACGGTGCTGCAGCCAACCTCACTCCACGTACTATACTGTAGCCATCCCCTCACTCCTGATATCGTACCGCAGCCATTCCCCTCTCACTTCTCATACCGTACCGCAGCCATCCCCCTCTCACTCCACATACTGTACTGTAGCCATCCCCTCACTCCTCATACTGTGTCCACACTTATACCCCCCCCCCACCACTTTTTTATACTGGATCCTCAAATTTATCCCCTTGGTTCACATATATTCCCCCCCAACCATTTCCCGCAGTTTTGCCCACATATTCTCCCCCACCCTCTGCACCCCCAGTTTGGCTCACATATTCTCCCCAAATCTCTCCTCCCATTTTGGCTCACATATACTGCCCCCCACCCTGTCCCTGCAGTTTGGCTCACATACTCTCCCCAAACCTCTCCCTCCATTTTGGCTCACATATACTGCCCCCCACCCTATTCCCCCAGTTTGGCTCACATATTCTCTCTCCATTATCTCCCCCCAGATAGGCTCACTCTCTCCCCCCCCAGTTTGCTCCTCATACTCTCCCTACACTCTCATTTGATACTCACACACCCCCAGTTTCCTGCTCACAGCCCCCCCAGTTTCCTGCACACCCTCCCCCACAGTTTCCTGCTCACAACCCTCCCAGTTTCCTGCACACCCTCCCCCCAGTTTCCTGCACACCCTCCCCCAAGTTTCCTGCTCACAGCCCCCCCCCCCCAGTTTTCTGCTCACATCCCCCCTCCCTAGTTTCCTGCTCACATTCCCCCCCTAGTTTTCTGCTCACTCCCCCCAGTTTCCTGCTCACACTACTACCCCTCTCCCTCAATGCTGTGCCTCTTCCCTTAATTATGTTAACCTTTCAGCCAGGTCTTCACATCCAGCCTTTTGCCGCGCTGCCTCTGCCGAGTGACGTCAGCAGCGTGATCAGGTGATGTGATCACGTGACTGACATTCCCCTGACCCGGAATTGCCGGGAATCAGGGCAGCTGAGAGCCCAGCTTCCATAGTACAGGCATCTGAGTCTGACACCTGTACTATTGACTGCCGGAGCCAGCGTTGCTCACACTCTGCTCCTGCTGTCAGCTCAGCTGACTACAGGAGCAGAGAAGATCCGGCTCACATTGTGGGTGGCCGGAATATGTGTCGGCGGCCGGCTGGCAGGGAGACACCTCGGTGCGGGCGCTGCAGTAGAAGGTCCGATGTTTCTGGGGGGGCAGCTGCCCCCCCCTGCCCTACACTGGGTACGCCCATGTACCTGTCTTTAAGAGAGGACCCAGAAAAGGGGAGATGATCCAGAACCGGTTAAAGCCGGCTGGAACCTGTCTGGGTCAACACCGGCAACACGAAAGCCAAGGCGGTCAGTGGTCGATCCCTGACCATAAACCGATGAGCCACGGGACCAATCTCGTGGAAGCCGTAATGACTTTGGGCAAATTATAGGGGTAGAGCACACTATACCCACAGGTAACCATCAGCCTATAAAATAGAGGTACAGACCATTACCACCCGCTCACTACCAAACCACCAAAGACATGCTCAAAGAAATGAAATCTGCAAGGGTAATAAAGACAGTGTACCTCTGGCAGCACTTTAGGTACCTACACCGTACATTTGGGGCTAAGTAACTTACTGCAGTGAAATCATGGAGAGTATCCATTTGTACAAGCAACAGATAGAACCTTGTACCATGTTTCACTGCAACATAAGTACCTTACACCCTAGAAAGTAGCGCGGTAAGGTCCCTTAGTGTGGTTAGAAGAGACGCCATGAGACTGTCGTAGATTACCGGCATATCAACTGCATCACACATAAGGACACATACCCGTTACCTAGGATTGAGGAGTCATTAGTTGCATTAAAATCTGCTAACTTACTTTTCTACCCTTGATCTGACTAGTGGGTACTGGCAAGTTCCTGTGGCCGAGGCCGACAAGGAGAAGACAGCGTTTACTACGCCGATGGGCCTCTGTGAGTTCAATTGTATGCCATTTGGACTCTGCAACGCACCCAGGACCTTCCAACGCCTGATGTAGAGCTGCCTAGGACATAAGAACTTTGAAACTGTCCTCCTGTACCTAGATGACGTCATAGTCTACTCCAAGACGTATGAGCAACATCTACAAGACCTGGCAGAAGTGTTTGAAGCCTTATCCGGATACGGCATGAAAATCAAGCCATCCAAATGTTACCTTCTCAAGCTAGCAACGTGGGACTGGGAGCAGTACTGTCACAGAAGCAAGGAGGCAGAGAGAGAGTTATTGCCTTTGCAACAGGAAACTCCGGCCTACGGAAAGAAACCCCGAGAATTACAGCTCCTTCAAGCTTGGAACTACTGGCAGTAGTTTGGGCTGTAACTGAACGTTTCAAGCACTGCCTGGCAGCTGCAGAAATAACCATCTACACGGATAAGAACCCATTGACCCACCTGGATTCAGCAAAATTAGGTGCATTGGAGCAGCGATGGATAGCCCAGCTGTCTAACTACAATTTTGTCATCAAATAAAGGGCAGGCCGCAAGAACAGGAAACGCACATGTCTTATCCCTGATGCCACACCTAAAAGACTGGAAGAGGAACCGAAAGAGTTGGAAGAAATTGAACTACCGGCCTTTCATCGTTCAAAGGTAGACAAGTATCAACTCGGCATCTACCAAGGAGAATAACAGGCAAGTCTCAACCCGTTAGCACACCATGGATGGCTGGCACTCAGGATAGCGACCCGGCTGTGAAGCTAGTGAAAGAACTGCTTACAAAACAAGGTGCGTACCCTAACCAGAACGCCCCGGCTGAGACCCAACAACTCTGGAAAGAGAAAGGCAAGTTGTTCCTGTATCAAGGGAAGCCCTGCAGAAGGCATACCAACCCTAAAACACATGAAGTACTGTCATGGCCAAAAGTTTTGAGAATGATACAAATATTAATTTTAACAAAGTCTACTGCTTCAGTTTTTCTAATGGCAATTTGCATATACTCCAGAATGTCATAAAGAGTGATCAGCTTGACAGCAATTACTTGCTAAGTCAATATTTGCCTAGAAAAAGAACTTTAACCCCCAAAACACATTTCAACATCATTGCAGTCCTGCCTTAAAGGAGCAGCTAACATCTTTTTAGTGATTGTTCTATTAACACAGGTGTGGGTGTTGATGAGGACAGGGTTGGCGAACAATCAGTCATGATTAAGTAAGAATGACACCACTGGACACTTTAAAAGGAGGTGGTGCTTGGTATCATTGTTTCTCTTCAGTTAACCATGGTTATCTCTAAAGAAACACGTGCAGCCATCATTGCACTGCACAAAAATGGCCTAACAGGGAAGAGTATAGCAGCTAGCAAGATTGCACCTCAGTCAACAATCTATCGCATCATCAAGAACTTCAAGGAGAGAGCTTCCATTGTTTTCAAAAAGGCTCCAGGGCGCCCAAGAAAGACCAGCAAGCGCCAGGACCGTATCTTAAAACTGTTTCAGCTGCGGGATCGGACTACCAGCAGTGCCGAGCTTGCTCAGGAATGGCAGCAGGCTGGTGTGAGTGCTTCTGCACGCACTGTGAGGCGGAGACTCTTTGAGCAAGGCCTGGTTCAAGGAGGGCAGCAATGAAGCCACTTCTCTCCAGAAAAAACATCAGGGACCGACTGATATTCTGCAAAAGGTACAGGGAGTGGACTGCTGAGGACTGGGGTAAAGTCATTTTCTCTGATGAATCCCCTTTTCGATTGTTTGGGACATCTGGAAAACAGCTTATTCGGAGAAGCAGAGGTGAGCGCTACCACCAGTCTTGTCTCATGCCAACTGTAAAGCATCCTGAAACCATCCAAGAGCAGTTTGGCGCCCAACAATGCCTTTTCCAGCATGATGGAACACCTTGCCATAAAGCAAAGGTGATAACTAAATGGCTCAGGGAACAAAACATAGAGATTTTGGGTCCATGGCCTGGAAACTCCCCAGATCTTAATCCCATTGAGAACTTGTGGTCAATCATCAAGAGACGGGTGGATAAACAAAAACCAACAAATTCTGGCAAAATGCAAGCATTGATTATGCAAGAATTAACTGCTATCAGTCAGGATTTGGTCCAGAAGTTGATTGAGAGCATGCCAGGGAGAATTGCAGAGGTCCTGAAGAAGAAGGGTCAACACTGCAAATATTGACTTGCTGCATTAACTCATTCTAACTGTCAATATAACCTTTTGGTACTCATAATATGATTGCAATTATATTTCTGTATGTGATATAAACATCAGACAAACACAAATAAAAACCAGAGGGCAGCAGATCATGTGAAAATATAATTTTGGTGTCATTCTCAAAACTTTTGGCCATGACTGTAGTCTGGCAGATAATCGTACCCAAGAGAGACATCAACATGGTGTTAGAAGCCTACCACGACGGTGCAGGTAATTTTGGATATAAGAAGTTGGAAGTGCTCCTAAAGGCCACTTCACACACACAGATATCTGAGTCCAATATCTGAACAGATCTCTGGTTGCAGTGAAATCATGGATACATTGCTCAATTTTGTGGCTGTGTACAACATGGAGCAATGTGTCCATGATTTCACTGCAACCAGAGATCTGTTCAGATATTGGACTCAGATATCTGTGTGTGTGAAGTGGCCTTCAAGAGAGATTCTACTGGGTTGGCATGAGAAAGTCAATTGAAGATTGGTGTAGAAAATGTGGCCCGTGCAACCACAGAAGGAAAGATCAACAGAGAGCCCCACTCCAGTCCATAGTAATCAAGCAACCACTTGAGTTAGTTGTGTTAGACCACATCAAGTTGTCACCAAGCCGGTTAGGCTATGTCTATGCCTTAACAATCGTGGTCCATTACTCACGCTTCTTAGTGGTGGTACCCGTCAAGGACCTGACAGCGAAGACGACAGCAAGAGCATTTCAGTCCCATTTCTGTAGACCTCCTGGCTACCTGGAACAAGTCCTTGCAGATCAAGGTCCAGCTTTTGAATCAGAGATTTCCAGGAGTTCTGCAACATGTACGGCTGTAAGAAGATCCGCACGACAGCGTACCATCCTCAAACAAATGGCTTATGCGAGAAGATGAACCATATTTTAATTGACCTGTTGAAAACATTAACTACTAGAAAAAGCAGCATTGATGGTAAGCTGTTGAAAACATTACCAGAGTCTGAGAGAAATCAATGGCCAGATAAATTACCCGATTTAGTAGACTTATACAACTATGTTCCGGTGAGTTCTACAAACTGCACCCCAGCCTATCTTATGCGTGCAAGACCCTGTAAGCTGCCAATTGATTTAGATATGGGAATTCTGAAATCTGACGCAGAAGTTGAAGAATCCAATTGGGATACCCAAATCAACAACAGTATCGCCACCCTAGTACAAGAGTGCGTAGAGAAAAGTCTTCAGCAAGCTAGAGCAAGACAAGAGAGAACCTTTAACCAAGGTGCTCAAGCAACTCTGTTACAACCCGGTGAGCAAGTTCTCAAGGAAAGAGACGCACCAACAAATTGGATAATCAGTGGGAAACCACCCCATATACAGTCTTACCATTAAATTTAGACAATGCTAAAATGTGTCTAATCAGCAAAGACGAAGGAAGAACTTCAGCAGTTGTGTCCAGAGACCATCTCAAACCGTGTACTGAAACCCTGAAGGCACCTGAAGTAACCTTACCCCTGCAGGTACAACCTGTTAAGGAGAAAGAAGAAGAAGTTTTCCATACCTTTCTAGGAGATTTCCCAAAAACATGGTCAAATTACTATGGAGCAGTTGTAGTTCCAATGATTACTTTCCCTCCAATGGTTGAACCAACACCAGAACCCGTACAACCAGAAGTCCCAAGACCTGAAGAACTGGAAGTCGAGCCTGAAGAGGAAGAACCAATTCCTGGCCCAAGTGAGCTTGCCAGTCCTACAGTCAGACCTCCATCTGCCATAGTACCAAACACTCCAAGTAGGTACACGTCCACCCACACCATCAGGCTAATTACACCTAGCACACCAGCAGTACGCAGATCAGAGCGAAGTACTCAAGGTCAGTTACCGGCTAGGTACAAAGATTAAAATGCAAAAGTAAACGTGAAATGTAAATATGCTTGTGTAAATGTAAATTGAACCCGGTAAATAGTGTACAGAAGGGTGGAGGAACTGGATTAACCCCCATGCACATCAAGTTAGGGAAAGAAAATGCCTGGGGGTGGTATAAGTGAAGTCAGGCCTACTAAGCAGAGACACCCATAGGGACCTTATTTATCTGTTTAAGTGTGCAACGTTAAAAACAAAGCCCAGTACCTACAGAGACTATCCTGTATGAACTTATGACAAATTCTTGAACTTTGAACTTTTCTTATTTATTTATGGACCATACATACCACGGAACTGGTTGCGGTAAAGACTTACTTGAATATATTCACCAGCCCCGGGGGCACTGGACTAAACCCCGGAAGGACTGCTTTTTGAACTTTTGGACTCTTTTTGAATTTCAGTGATTTTTGTACTTTTATTTTAAGGCTCTGTAAATATTAATTGTTATGCTAATTGTTTGTTTGTTTTTCCACCCTCCCGGAGTACTGTCTTTAACTAAGGGGGAATGTGGCACCCCAGGGGTTAATGTGCCACAGAAACATCAACACGGGTTCATTCCCCACGCAACACCTGACACTGCACTAGCACCTCTGAGCCAGAAGGGGGAGCTAAAGCAGCTCCCTTATATATTCTGGGTCAAGAGGAAGTAGTTCAGTTTCTGGGAGAACTGAAAGAGAGACTGTAGTGTAAAGAGGCTGCCTCAGGCTTCTCTACAGTCTGCTCCTCGATTCCTAGCCTAGCCAGGGTCTGAGGGTAGGAGTGCAAAGAACAGAGGAACACATCCGGGAGACTGAACGACTTCACAACTCACCCCGGAAGAGCACACAGACCGGAAACTGTGACTGACACACGCAGCACAGTAAACACCTGGATAGTGGAGGTTGTAGAACTACACTGTACCTCAGCAAAGCAACACGGCGGGGTCAGAAGCACACGGAAAGACTCAAGTTGCCTAGCAAAGGGGGTACCTGTGAGGAGAGACATTGCCAGCAGCTCAGCTAAAGCAGCAGCAGGGCCACACACACAGCGCAGCAGTGGGAAGCTGAGGACCCGGACAGGGTGGGAGCAACCCAGCCCCGGTACAGACTCCGTGGACAGTTTTCTGCTAAAGAACATCTGCAGTAAAGACTTGGAAAGCTTCAAAACCGTGAGTGTGTGTGATCCTTGTACTCGAGCCCTAATTTCCCTCACAAGCAGCCACCGTCTCCACTGTCATCCCTATCCTGCAACATCTATAACATCCATCATAGACTTTAACTACCACTGCCCCGGGGAACCTGGTACAGACTTTCTTACTTGGTATTGATTGATTTGATCGTCAGCAATGATAGTATAATGAGTTTGTCATATGATGGGTCCCCTTTTTTTGAGCTATTTTATGTAAGTTCGATCCATACCAATATTGTGGATATCATCACTACATTTTTATTTACTTTATTCCTTTTATTTGATTTTGAGTCACATTTATCACTAACTAGTAAAAAGGCCCGATGCAATTGCATCGGGAGCGCGGTGAAATGAATTGTGTGTATACAGGCGGGTGAGTGGGTAGCAGAGTATACAGGGGGCTCTGTGGGTAGCAGAGTATACAGACGGCTCTGAGGGTAGCAGATTATACAGGCGGCTCTGTGGGTAGCAAAGTATACAGGCGGCTGTGTGGGTAGCAGAGTATACAGGCGGCTCTGTGGGTAGCAGAGTATACAGGCGGCTTTGTGGATAGCAGATTATACAGGCGGCTCTGTGGGTAGCAGAGTATAGAGAAGGCTCTGGCTCTGTGGGTAGCAGATTGTACAGGCGGCTCTGTGGGTTGCAGAGTATACAGGCGGCTCTGTGGGTAGCAGAGTATACAGGCGGGTCTGTGGGTAGCAGAGCATAGAGGCGGCTGTGTGGGTAGCAGAGTATAGAGGCGGCTCTGTGGGTAGTAGAGTATACAGGCGGCTCTGTGGGTAGCAGAGTATAGAGGCGGCTCTGTTCGTAGCAGAGTATAGAGGGGCTCTGTGGGTAGCAGAGTATAGAGGCGGCTCTGTGGGTAGTAGAGTAAACAGGCGGCTCTGTGGGTAGTAGAGTATACAGGCGGCTCTGAGGGTAGCAGATTATACAGGCGCTCTGTGGGTAGCAAAGTATACAGGCGGCTGTGTGGGTAGCAGAGTATACAGGCGCTCTGTGGGTAGCAGAGTATACAGGCGGCTTTGTGGATAGCAGATTATACGGGCGGCTCTGTGGGTAGCAGAATATAGAGAAGCTCTGGCTCTGTGGGTAGCAGATTGTACAGGCGGCTCTGTGGGTTGCAGAGTATACAGGCTGCTCTGTGGGTAGCAGAGTATACAGGCGGTCTGTGGGTAGCAGAGTATAGAGGCGGCTGTGTGGGTAGAAGAGTATAGAGGCGGCTCTGTGGGTAGCAGAGTATAGAGGCGGCTCTGTGGGTAGCAGAGTATACAGGTGGCTCTGTGGGTAGTAGAGTATACAGGCGCTCTGTGGGTAGCAGAGTATAGAGGCGGTTCTGTTCGTAGCAGAGTATAGAGGCGGCTCTGTGGGTAGCAGAGTATAGAGGCGGCTCTGTGGGTAGTAGAGTAAATAGGCGGCTCTGTGGGTAGCAGAGTATAGAGGCGGCTCTGTGGGTAGCAGAGTATATAAACGGCTCTGTGGGTATCAGAGTATACAGGCAGCTCTGTGGGTAGCAGAGTATAGAGGCAGCTCTGTGGGTAGCAGAGTATACAGGCGGCTCTGTGGGTAGCAGAGTATAGAGGCGGCTGTGTGGGTAGCAGAGTATACAGGCGGCTCTGTGGGTATCAGAGTATAGAGGGGGCTCTGTGGATAGCAGAATATGAGTGGGGGAGGCTGGAGGGGTGAGGAGAGCAGAGGCTGGAGAGGTGAGGGGAGCAGAGGCTGGAGGGGTGAGGAGAGCAGAGGCTGGAGGGGTGAGGAGAGGTGAGGCTGGAGGGTGAGGAGAGGTGGGCTGGAGGGGTGAGGAGAGGTGGGATGGAGGGGTGAGGAGAGGTGCGACTGGAGGGGTGAGGAGAGGTGGGGGTGGAGGGGTGAGGAGAGGTGAGGCTGGAGAAGTAAGGAGAGTTCAGCTGGAGGGGTGAGGAGAGGTCCGGCTGGAGGGGTGAGGAGAGGTCCGGCTGGAGGGGTGAGGATAGGTCCGGCTGGAGGGGTGAGGAGGGCAGAAGCTGGAGGGGTGAAGAGAGGTCCAGCTGGAGGGTGAGGAGAGCAGAGGCTGGAGGGGTGAGGAGAGATGCGGCTGGAGCGGCGACATCACCTCGGTCGGGCAGGACGTGGCTGCGTGCTGGGGCTGATCGCAACCCAGTCACACGGCATTGTCCTCTGCGGCGGGTTGGGTGCTGCAGAGAGGGATCAGTCCCTCCCCTCAGGTCACACATGTGACCTGAGGGAAGGAGTGGATTGGGCGTGTGTGGTAAATACAGGACGGCCATCCGATTGTTCCAGGACGCCGAGTCCTGGCCAATGGGATGGGCGTCCTGTGTGTACAACACAGCGCCCAATCCGCTTGCAGGGGCGGCGGTGTGGCCAATGGGAGTGAGCGGGGCGTGTCAGGGTTTGCAGCCTGACAGGGTCCGCTCACTCCCATTGGCCGCCGCCCCCACAGGACGACGTCACTGGCTCCCGGCACCGCCCAC
Source organism: Allobates femoralis (assembly GCA_033576535.1). NCBI lineage: Eukaryota > Metazoa > Chordata > Amphibia > Anura > Aromobatidae > Allobates > Allobates femoralis. The sequence continues at coordinate 132,278,348 of JARQOC010000006.1, forward strand.
AGCCCCTACACCACTACTCCACCAGCATGGCGACACTGAGGCCGCAGCGGTGAGAGAGCGGCGAGGGGCGGAAGCCACCACCGGCAGCGGCAGCGTGGACCTCGCGGGGCCGACGGTTGGCAGGATGGCAGAGGTGTCAGGTAGTGCGGCTGAGGATGGAGGAGGCTGTGAGATGGAGGAGGCTGTGAGCATGGAGGAGGCTGTGAGAAGGATATGAGAGGAGGCTGTGAAGGACGAGATGGAGGAGGCTGAGGGATGGAGGAGGCTGTGAGGATGGAGGAGGCTGTGAAGGATGGAGGAGGCTGAGGGGATGAGAAGGGGCTGGTGGAGGATGAGGAGGGCTGTGAGGATAGGATGGAGGAGGAGGCTGTGAGGATGGAGGAGGCTGAGGGATGGAGGAGGCTGAGGGATGGGGAGGCTGTGAGGATGGGAGGCTGTGAGGATGGAGGAGGCTGTGAGATGGAGGAGGCTGTGAGGATGGAGGAGGCTGTGAGGATGGGAGGCTGTGAGGATGAGGAGGCTGTGAGGATGGGGGAGGCTGTGAGGATGGGGAGGCTGTGAGGATGGAGGAGGCTGTGAGGATGGAGGAGAGCTGTGAGGATGGAGGAGCTGTGAGGATGAGGAGGCATGGGATGGAGGAGCTGTGAGGATGGAGGAGACTGAGGGATGGAGGAGGCTGAGGGGATGGGGAAAGGCTGTGAGGATGGAGGAGGCTGAGGGGATGGAGAGGCTGAGGGATGGGGAGGCTGTGAGGATGGGGAGGCTGTGAGGATGGAGGAGGCTGTGAGGATGGGGAGGCATGTGAGGATGGAGGAGGCTGTGAGGATGGAGGAGGCTGAGGGGATGGAGGAGGCTTGAGAGCTGTGAAATTCTTATATTTACAATCCGCCGAGCGCTTGGTGCTGGGAGTAGTAGCAGCCATTGTGCTGATAGGACCTTGCATGATGTCAGAATGACATCTGGTTCGGCGCTGTGATTGGGGCGCTAGCGGTCATGTGATAAGTACGTCACATATCACATGACTGCAAGCGGGCCAATCACAGCGCAGAACGCAGATGTCATTCTGACATCATGCAAGGTCCTATCAGCACAATGGCTGCTACTACTCCCAGCACCAAGCGCTCGGCGGAGGGTAAGTATAAGAACAGATGACACAGGAGCTGGGGAACGCGGGAGGCAGGGCAGAGCAGGGAGGCAGTGCAGGATGGAGGAGCGGGGGCAGGAGAGAGCGAGAGCGGGGTGGTTGTGAGGAGAGCCGCCGCTGCGGCCAGTGTGTATTCCGGGGAGAAGGGCGCTGCCCCTACACCGCTACTCCACAGCTGGGACACTGAGGCCCCAGCGGTGAGAGTGGCGGCGGTGTGAGCTAGTGTGGCTGCGGCTCGCGATGCCGCCAAGGATTTTGGGATTTGCCACAGTGCCCGAATCCCAAACTCCTGATTATATAAGTAGATATAAAAAGTTTGATGTATTTCCTTGATTTTATCACTTGTTGTACATATATATAGAAATATACATTTTTTATACACTGATGACACGCTCTGTTCACGTCACTAATGACACGCTCTGTTCACGTCATATTGTCCCTCCCTGTTCAGTGACGTCACAATGAATCAGCAACAATTGTTTGGCGCCTTCTCAAGTGTATAAAAGCAAACTGTATGTAATACTTTGTAATGTCCCTGAGGAAGGAGCTGGAAAATAGCCCCGAAACGCGAATTAAAGAGTTTACTTGCAACCAGACAATCCATTGTCCTGGTCTTCCTTTGGTAGCAGCCGGATCAAACAACACTTTGTCCTTGTATGCTGTTTTCTGACCCGGTGACCCGTGTATGTGTGATCCAGCAGCTACCTACTAAGCATTCAAACTGGTTGTGAGTATACACAACCAGATCAGGTGAGCAGGCCCTTTCCGCCATACATATACCTCTCTATATCTTGGAGATAAGACCCTATTGCGCATTTGTCTCACTCTTTTAGAACTCTGCTGTTCTTGGCTTCTCAGCACCCATTGGCCTACTTGGTCTTTTCTGGTCGGCTCACTCTGGCCTACTAACTACTTCTCGTTCCCCCCTTTTGTACTGGTCTGTCACCTGACCTACATTCCACCCACTTCCCTCTAAACCCTACCACCCCTTGTCCGCCTAGAGTCCCGGGCTCCGGGTTGGGTGTTGTGCCCTTGTGGGTGTGTGTGCTGAAGGTGTTTGATGCACAAACTGTCTCCACCTGCCTGGCTGCAGTTCCTACCTGTGGCCACCATGGTCGCAGGGGCGCCACATATGATATTTCCACCCCCATTCTTCACAGTTAGTGCTTGAGTTGTACTAATCCTTCTTCTTCCTACAAACACGCCAAGTGAGTTGATACCAAAAAGATCAATTTCGGTCTCATCTGACCTACATGACCTTCTCCCATACTGCCTCTGGATCACCCAGATGGTCATTGGTGAACTTCCAACAGGTTCAAAATCATCCTTCTTTACAAAGCGATATCTTGCATGGGGCGACAGACCAAAGAAGACTGACAGTCATCGTATGTTCCTTCCATTTTCTTATAATTGCGACAACAGTTGTTGCCTTCTCATCACACAATTTCCATGTTCTCCTGTAGCCATCTCAGCCTTGTGCAGGTCTACAATTTTGTCTTTGGTTTCCTTAGGCAGCTCTTTGGTGTTGGCCATAGTTCAGAGGTTGGAGTGTGATTGTGTGGACAGGTGTGGTTTATACAGGCTCAGGACTGGAGTTCATGGTGCCCACAGTGGAATTAACTATAGGGTCCCACACTATTAGCTACCATAAACGGTTTTATTACCTGTTCATTTTCCATCCTTTCACTAAAACTCAGTGTCAAACTGAAGTGTCTAGTTCGCATAAAAGGAATTGATTCCACAGGGGCCATTCCACTGCTACTCTGTACACACATTTTACCCTTTTCGTACTCCAGCCTCATGCACATGTACGTGAGACGCAATACAGTCACTCATCACTATTTTTGATCTGTATTTTATCAGTATGTGCCAAAACAAGGAATGTCTCCAAAAATATAGAACAGGTGTCAAACTTTCAATTATAGTTTCTCTGTAAGTTCCACTCTTGGCTGTGGCATACAGGGCCGCCGACAAGGCTGCCTACTGTGACAGCTGTCAGGGGCCTGGCGATGATTCATAGGAAAGGGGAACCGGAGAAGTGAGGGAGCAGGCCCCTATCCCCTCCGGGCCACGCCCCTCACCTCTTTTACGGGCCCCCTCTCCTATCAATCTCATCTAGACCCTGCCAAGGGCCAGCTTCACAACTCAATGCAGGGGTAACAGTGCCATCTGCGGAAAAAGAAGTGAGGAGGAACTGCAGGAGGGCGGGTCAAACTTCATCCAATCCCTGGTCAGCCAGTGCTGCTATGAATTCCAGTCCTCCTCAGTGATCAGCAAGAGCAGCGCCGGTGAGTCTGACACAGAACAAGTGGCAGTGATTGTGAGGCTGAGCCTGCAGACGTTTTGTGTCCTCCTGTCCCTCCACACCAGCAGCAGCGGAGACTCCTCAGTGATCAGGGGTGAGCTGTGACCTCCCTATCAGCTCTGCGGCATCACTGAGGGGCCTCTGCTCCTCTATAAGCTATAAATCTTGTGTGTGATTACTGCTTGTGCTGGTAACTCTCCCCCACCTCCTGCTGAGAAGGACCATGACACCACAGCTCTATTCACAAGATTCCCAGAGCTGACAATTACTCCAAACTGCTTTGGAAAATTCTATCTATCCATCTATTATCTATCCAGTGTGGCAAGACAACTCACTCGGCTGCAGTCAGAAGTAGACACAGAAATTATTTTCGGCTGCAGGTTTATTGTTATCGCATAAACCCCGCAGAATTCAGCACAGAACAAAACCTAGCCTCATGGCATAAAAGGCAAAACAAAAACAACAAAGGATATACACAGACCGTATGTGTACAAGTCCACCTGCCTTGCTTGGCAGCAAACTTCAGCTGCTCCTCTGCAGAACTCCACAATCTGGAGACTGGACACTCCCGTGTCACCAACAACAGGAAAAAAACACAGGACTGAGCTCAGCCACGTCCTCTGGGGAGGTAGGGGGAATTAACTCCCACCCTCTTAGTCGTTCCCCTAAAACCACACACCCTTTTTGAAATTAACCCCACAACACATAACATGCTGGGGAACAATTACAGGTTTTATGTCACGCAGGCTAGTAACCTGGGTGACACATACCTGCCTGTTGTGAATTCATTGGAGCTCCCTCTGGTGGTTGTTGCTGGTGATGCAGCTGGCTGTGTGGGCTTCACAGGTGATGGTGATGATTGGCAATTTGGTTCTTGGAGTATATAATGGTTTGAAGTGGATCAATCCTTGCCAGTTGTCTTTAGTTCCTGGAGGAGTTCACATCTCTCTGGTTTCTTCTGCTCTGTGGAATTCTTTGCAAGCTAAGTGGATGATTTTTTGATATTTTGTGGCACACTTTTGTGTGCTTAAGGTTCTGCTTATGATTTGTCTTATTCTGAGCTGTGGGTTTGCAATTTAGTCTGTATATTTGTTTATCTGCTCTCAGATAGGAAGTTTTCTTCCTAGGAATTTTACCATTCACTATTATCTGTTATTTCCTATTCTGCTGGCATTTGATTTATAGAAGTCTGCAGATATAGAGGACGCCGAGTCTTAGTGACTCAGGGTAATTTTTGTTCTATCTGCTGTTGGTGTTTTTTAGATAGTGTTTTAAACTGACCGCAATAGTATTCTCTCCTGTATTTCCTATATACCTAGTTTGGCCTCTTTTGCTAAACCTTTTACTCTGCCTGTGTTTGTTTTTCTTTCTCTGGTTTCCCAGTTAATATCTGTGGGGGCTTGCTATTCTTTCGGGGTTCTGCTGTGAGGCAAGATAGCTTTTTCTACATCCATCTTTAGGAGCAGTTAGTTATTCGTCTGTGCAGAGGTGTCTAGGTCTGGTTAGTTACATCCCACGGCTACTTCTAGTTGCGGAGTGTAGTAAGGGATTGCGGTCAGTACAGTTACCGACGACTTCTGTGGAATCTGAATGTTACTCCTGAGTCATCAGTTCATAACACCTCCCCTCAACTACCAGGCCAGTGAGCCCGTCACACCAGCCATATATTGTCTATCTATTTAATCTATCATCTATCTATATCTATTCAATCTATCAGGTATCTATCATCTATCTATTGTCAATCTATTTCCATCTTATCTATGATCTATTTCTATTTTTTATCTATCATCTATTTCTATATCTGTCTCTACACAGCACTATACTCTATATACAGGTCCACACTACATTCTGTATTACAGTGTGTCTGTATACACTGTATGCATATAGTGTGGATTTGTATATACAGTATTGTGCTGTGTATACAAGATAAAGTACCAGCAATCTTTAATGTGCATACAACCAGCAGTCTGTAATGTGTATACGGCCAGCATTCTTTGTGTATACAGCCGGTAGTCTCTATGTATACGGCCCGCAGTCTCTAATGTGTACACAGCCGGCAGTCTCTAATGTATACACAGCCAGTTTTCTCTAATTTGCATATGGTCAGTAGTCTCTAATGTGCATATTGCTGGCAGTCTCTAATGTGTATCCGGCCAGCAGTCTCTGTGTATACAGCCGGCAGTGTCTAATGTGCATATGGCCATTAGTTTGTAATGTGCAGACAGCCAGCAGCTTTCTATTGTGTATATGGCCTGCAGCAGTCTCCATTATGTATATGGCCTGCAGCCTTCTATTGTGTACACGGCCCGCTGCAGTCCCCATTGCATATATAAACCTCAGCCATCTCCATTGCGTATATGGACTGCAGCAGTCTCCATTGCATATGCGGTCAGCAGCAGTCTCCGTTGTGTATACAGCCCGCAGCTGTCTCCATTGCATATATGGCCCGCAGCCATGCCATCTCCATTGCATATATGGCCCGCAGGCGTCTCCATTGTGCATACGGCCAGCAGTCTCTATTGTGTATACTCTTGTGTTTATAGCCAGCAGCAGTCTCTATTGTGTATTCTCTATTGTGTACAGTCAGCAGCAGTCTCTATTATATATTGTATATTGTGTGTAATGCCAGCAGCAGTCTATTGTGTATATAGCCAGCAGCAGTCACTATTGTGTATTCTTTATTGTGTACAGCCAGCAGCATTCTCTATTGTGTATTCACTATTGTGTGTACAGCCAGCACTTGCCTGTTGTTATATGAAAAAAAAATAAATATATATATATATATATATATATATATATATATATATATATAATATACATACAGACATCAAAAAGAAAACTGCAGCACCCCTCCTTGAGGTTTCTTATGCCTTTATTTGGCCTTCCTGACAAGATGGCAACGTTTGGGTTGCAATGAACCTTCTTACAGCACCTATGCATTGGGTTGCTAGGTTTTTATCAAACCTTATTTGCATATTAATTACAAACGCATTAACAATATTTTCCTTTAACAGTGCTCATACATACATACATCTCATTGATCAACACCTCCATTAGTATACTTTCATACTATTACTTTTCATCACATAGTGCAATAAGTAATGTTATTATTCCATACCTTAAAATTTCATTCCAATTCACAATTGCCATTGATTGGTTATCATCTTCCACCTATGTACAGTACCAGTTGTTTGTATTTGAGTGCACTGTCTCTCCCCCCTCCTTCGACATGTGTAGCGGTGCTATCGGCGTTCAGGAAGTGTGTCTGCGCATGCTCCGAACGCTAGTGTTTACTTCTATTGCTTTGGCAACACAGGAAGTCACGCGGTCACGCGGTTCTATCTAAATATCTTGATCATTGTTTCATAAAAATGATTAAAAGTCTCACATTGTACTACAATAAATGTATCACTTAAAGGGAACCTGTCACCCCAAATCACCCTTGTAAGCTGTAAATACATGTCCCTGAAGCATTACACTACAGTCCTACACATCCCTTTGTGGTGTTTTAGTTCAATATGAAAGTGCACTTTAGTCGTTTGCAAACTTACTAAATCCATGCCAGTGGGGCGTTCCCAAGCCTCCTTGTCTGCGAGGTGGTTCCCCTGTGTGCCGCTGTATTACGCCCTAATGGGCGTTTTTTCAAACTTTCTAGCGCGGGCACGATTCATAATCTCGTGCCCGCATCGTCACGGTCATGTGATGCCGTGACGCGTCATTTCCGGGCGGCTGGGTCGCTGCTGTCTGACGCGCACTGGCCAACTTCAGCGCATGCGCAGATCGCTTGCTGAAGTCGGCCGGTGCGCGTCAGACAGCAGCGACCCAGCCGCCCGGAAATGACGCGTCACGGCATCACATGACCGTGACGATGCGGGCACGAGATTATGAATCGTGCCCGCGCTAGAAAGTTTGAAAAAACGCCCATTAGGGCGTAATACAGCGGCACACAGGGGAACCGCCTCGCAGACAAGGAGGCTTGGGAACGCCCCACTGGCATGGATTTAGTAAGTTTGCAAACGACTAAAGTGCACTTTCATATTGAACTAAAACACCACAAAGGGATGTGTAGGACTGTAGTGTAATGCTTCAGGGACATGTATTTACAGCTTACAAGGGTGATTTGGGGTGACAGGTTCCCTTTAAATATATGCAATATATGGGGGAGTCAGAGTCGTGGAGTTGAAGTCAGTGTAAGGGAAATTGAGGAGTCGGAGGTTTGGCTTACCGACTCCACAGCCCTGCTTCTACAGCAAATAATTGTGAGAAGAAATCAGCTGCCTTCACTGTATAGTATAAAATTATGATAATTACAGTCAAAATAATCTATATATGTCTTTTCTGGTTCAAAAAAATCATGAATGCCTTATATTTTTTACGAGCAGGATGAAGAAAGAGTTACACGACCACAATGCTGAGAACAATTCAGTCCGGGAGAGGAAGACAAAAAAAGTAATTTTTTTTCTACGCGTTTTGGAGAGCTCAGTCTCCTTCTTCAGGAAAATCACAAATAATTATTACATTTATAATAATAATATATATTTTTTTATTTACATAATGATATATTCATTAAATATTATTTGTGAAATTCCTGAAAAAGGAGACTGAGGTAAATAACTTTTCTGGTCATCGTCCCCCGGACTGAATTGTTCTCGGTAGCTGTATTGTGTAACTCTTTCTTCACCATGTTCTATTGACCCATATGGAGATTGCGGCAGACGTTTTCTACAGGCTTTTAAAGTGGTTGTGACTATTTTCCAACCCGTCTAGGTGAGCAATATCATATGGACAGATCTACTTTGATATCTCGGATAATCCTGATGTGTGACTATTTGTTTTTCCCAGTTTAAGTGTCTCCTTATATTTTTTACAGACAGGATAAAAAAGTGCCCTATTTTTATGGACTGTCTTTAGTGGACGGTTCGCAACACTGATTCCCATATAATTTTATGGTCGTGAGGTATGACTGGTTATTAGGCTGGGAACTGCAGACATCTTTTTCTTGAATACAACCGTGCCACAGCACATGGAAAAAATGTGAAGGGGTAACAGTGCTGAATTAATGCTGCAGCCCCTTCATTCATCTAATATACAGTTAGGGCCAGAAATATTTGGACAGTGACACAATTTTCGCGAGTTGGGCTCTGCATGCCACCACATTGGATTTGAAATGAAACCTCTACAACAGAATTCAAGTGCAGATTGTAACGTTTAATTTGAAGGGTTGAACAAAATATCTGATAGAAAATGTAGGAATTGTACACATTTCTTTACAAACACTCCACATTTTAGGAGGTCAAAAGTAATTGGACAAATAAACATAACCCAAACAAAATATTTTTATTTTCAATATTTTGTTGCGAATCCTTTGGAAGCAATCACGGCCTTAAGTCTGGAACCCATGGACATCACCAAACGCTGGGTTTCCTCCTTCTTAATGCTTTGCCAGGCCTTTACAGCCGCAGCCTTCAGGTCTTGCTTGTTTGTGGGTCTTTCCGTCTTAAGTCTGGATTTGAGCAAGTGAAATGCATGCTCAATTGGGTTAAGATCTGGTGATTGACTTGGCCATTGCAGAATGTTCCACTTTTTTGCACTCATGAACTCCTGGGTAGCTTTGGCTGTATGCTTGGGGTCATTGTCCATCTGTACTATGAAGCGCCGTCCAATCAACTTTGCAGCATTTGGCTGAATCTGGGCTGAAAGTATATCCCGGTACACTTCAGAATTCATCCGGCTACTCTTGTCTGCTGTTATGTCATCAATAAACACAAGTGACCCAGTGCCATTGAAAGCCATGCATGCCCATGCCATCACTTTGCCTCCACCATGTTTTACAGAGGATGTGGTGTGCCTTGGATCATGTGCCGTTCCCTTTCTTCTCCAAACTTTTTTCTTCCCATCATTCTGGTACAGGTTGATATTTTGTCTCATCTGTCCATAGAATACTTTTCCAGAACTGAGCTGGCTTCTTGAGGTGTTTTTCAGCAAATTTAACTCTGGCCTGTCTATTTTTGGAATTGATGAATGGTTTGCATCTAGATGTGAACCCTTTGTATTTACTGTCATGGAGTCTTCTCTTTACTGTTGACTTAGAGACAGATACACCTACTTCACTGAGAGTGTTCTGGACTTCAGTTGATGTTGTGAACGGGTTCATCTTCACCAAATAAAGTATGCGGCGATCATCCACCACTGTAGTCATCCGTGGACGCCCAGGCCTTTTAGAGTTCCCAAGCTCACCAGTCAATTCCTTTTTTCTCAGAATGTACCCAACTGTTGATTTTGCTACTCCAAGCATGTCTGCTATCTCTCTGATGGATTTTTTCTTTTTTTTCAGCCTCAGGATGTTCTGCTTCACCTCAATTGAGAGTTCCTTTGACCGCATGTTGTCTGGTCACAGCAACAGCTTCCAAATGCAAAACCACACACCTGGAATCCACCCCTGACCTTTTAACTACTTCATTGATTACAGGTTAACGAGGGAGACGCCTTCAGAGTTAATTGCAGCCCTTAGAGTCCATTGTCCAATTACTTTTGGTCCCTTGAAAAAGAGGAGGCTATGCATTACAGAGCTATAATTCCTAAACCCTTTCTCCGATTTGGATGTGGAAACTCTCATATTGCAGCTGGGAGTGTGCACTTTCAGGCCATATTATATATATAATTGCATTTCTGAACATGTTTTTGTAAACAGCTAAAATAACAAAACTTGTGTCACTGTCCAAATATTTCTGGCCCTAACTGTATAAAAGCCGAAGTGACTACCGTCACTTTGGCCGCCACTTCCGTCACTTTGTTATATTTACACCTGTTGAGGTGAAGCAAGATGGCGGCCGTAAGCGGGGACACAGACACAGACACACACACCTATACACACCTATACTTACCACCGGCCCTGCATCCACCGCCTGCATCCTCAGTCCACATGTCGCCGCCCCCGAACTCCTGGATCCAATATGGCGTCCGGGAAGTCTCGCGAGACTTCCCGGACGCCATATTGGATCCTGTCGTCCCGGGGCGGCGACATGTCGACTGAGGATGCAGGCGGCGGATGCAGGGCCGGTGGTAAGTATAGGTGTCTGTGTGTGTATAGGTGTGTATAGGTGTGTGTGTGTGTATAGGTGTGTGTGTGTGCCCACGCCGCTGCGCTGACCACTCTGCCAACGCCGCTGCGCTCACCACTCTGCCCACGCCGCTGTGCTCACCACTCTGCCCATGCTGCTGCGCTCACCACTCTGCCCACACCGCTGCGCTCACCACTCTGCCCACGCCGCTGCACTCACCACTCTGCCCACACCCCTACGCTCACCACTCTGCCCATGCTGCTGCGCTCACCACTCTGCCCGCGCCACTGTGCTCACCACTCTGCCCGCGGCGCTGCGCTCACCACTCTGCCCACGCCGCTGCACTCAACACTCTGCCCGCGCCACTGCTCTCACCATTCTGCCCGTGCCGCTGCGCTCACCACTCTGCCCGCGGCGCTGCGCTCACCACTCTGCCCCCGCCGCTGCGCTCACCACTCTGCCCGCGCCGCTGCGCTCACCACTTTGCCCGCGCCGCTGCGCTCACCACTCTGTCCGCGCCGCTGCGCTCACCACTCTGCCCGCGCCGCTGCGCTCACCACTCTGCCTGCACCCGCTGCGCTCACCACTCTGCCCGTGCCGCTGAGCTCACCACTCTGCCCGCGCCGCTGCGCTCACCACTCTGCCCTCGCTGCTGCGCTCACCACTCTGCCCACGCCGCTGCGCTCACCACTCTGCCCACGCCGCTGCACTCACCACTCTGCCCACGCCGCTGCACTCACCACTCTGCCCACGCCGCTGCACTCACCACTCTGCACGCGCCGCTGCACTCACCACTCTGCCCGCGCCGCTGCGCTCAACACTCTGCCCGCGGCGCTGGGCTCACCCCTCTGCCCGCGGCGCTGCGCTCACCACTCTGCCCGCGGCACTGTGCTCACCACTCTGCCCGCGGTGCTGCGCTCACCACTCTGGCCTCGCCGTTGCGCTCACTACTCTGGCCATGCCCCTGCGCTCACCACTCTGCCCACGGCTCTGCGCTCACCACTCTGCCCACGGCACTGCGCTCACCACTCTGCCCACGGCACTGCGCTCACCACTCTGCCCACGGCACTGCGCTCACCACTCTGCCCACGGCACTGCGCTGACCACTCTGCCCACGGCACTGCGCTGATTACTCTGCCAACGGCACTGCGCTGACCTCTGTGCCCACGGCACTGCACTCACCACTCTGCCCACGGCGCTGCTAACCACTGAGCCACCGCGCTGTGCTAACCACTGAGCCACCGCGCAGTGCTTAACACTGAGCCACCGTGCAGTGCTAATAACCACTGAGCCACCACGCAGTGCTAACCACTGAGCCACCGCGCAGTGCTAACTACTGAGCCACCGTATACTCTGCTACCCACAGAGCCGCCTGTATACTCTGCTACCCACAAAGCCGCCTATATACACACAATTAATTTAACCGCACTCCCGTAACTATCAGTAAATAAACTATATATGGATTCTAGACTACCCGATTCTTTAGAATCAGGCCGCCATCTAGTATAATTAATGAGGGTCACAAAGGTTACTATGTTGAAAGCCCTCATTACTGTCATCCTGGTCCTCCTTTGAAGCTTAGGAATATGCTGAGCTTCAAAAGAGACCACAATATTGCTGTGGCCTTCCTGCTAACACTCTTGCACCTCTCCAGTCTGTCCTTAAAGGGAACCTGTCACCTCCGAAAAACCACCTATCCTATCAATATATGTCCCTGCACCTTCCTATTATCATTATAACTATCCCTCTCTCTGCTAAAGGCTTGCTTTCAATCTGCTAAAAAACGTTTTTATACTTACTATTTAGAATGATAATGAATCGGGGGCTATATGCAATAGTCCATCTGGGCGTGTTGGTTTGCAGGATTAATGATCGTTTATCATGCTCCCAATTTCGCGCCCCCAGCCTGGCTCCCTCTGCGGTGCTATGCAGCCTTCCTGTAGTAATGACGCTGAACGCGTCATATCAGGAACTGCGGGCCCCTTAGCAACCCGATATTTACCTTAGCAGCACATAACGCTGCTAAGCGAGGCTCTATAGAACCCCGCATAGCAGCGTACACCACTGCTAAGGTAAATATCGGGTTGCTAAGGCCCCTTAGCATCCCGATATTTACCTTAGCAGCACATAGTGCTGCTAAGCGGGGCTCCATAGCAGTGCACAATGCTGCTACGGTAAACATCGGGTTGCTAAGGGGTCTGCGGTTCCGTAAATGACGGGTTCATCGTCATTACCACAGTAAGGCTGCATAGCAGAGCAGAGGGAGCCAGGGAATGCTGCGTGCAGGATCTGGAGATCCCACCTCTCTCTCGGCCCCAGGTCCCGGGACTTAAGCAGAAGGAAGGAGTGAAGCTCCTTAGCCCCAGCACAGACTTCTGTCATCAAAATGATGCAGAGGAGGAGAGGACGACACAGCAGGCAAAGGTCAAAGCTCCAGCATGAGCCAAAGATAAAATACTTCATCTCTTTAGTCCTCAGTGCAGGATCAGTATTTTCTAGAATTCATGTAACCATATGGTGTCTGGTTAATCTCTGTGCACCAGGTTTTAATATACAATGGTGTCTTGTCACAGCTTCTAGAGCAGTCAGCACTTTCGATGACTTTGGAATAGTAATAGTGAATCTGGAGCCTAATATTTAATTTGGCTGATAGAATATATAAATGTGGCGCCCCTATGGTAAGGCACCACAGGGAGGTACTGCACCCCAATTAAACGTGTGGTGCTTCCGTAGCTGTGGACGTGTGGGAATCTTCAGAGTCTGCACTCCAACACCCATACACAGGCCACTTTAAGACAGGGGACCGTTTATTTAGTAGGTCCCAGGGGGTGGAGCCTAGAGAACAGGATACGGGGAGTGACAGCAGAGTCAGATAATGGGTGTGAGGAGAGCAAGGAAGGAAGACGCAGGGGACCCTGCGGCTACAGTGGAGGGCACTTCTTAGGAAAGAGGTGACCCAGACTGGAAGGGGGTTTACCCAGGACTGGTCGGAGCCAGCTGGGGACCGAGGTCGACATCGGCATACCGGAGCTAAAGTAGTTAGATGCAAGGTTCAACCCTAACTGCAGACCGGCAAGCTGAGTGCCCGACACATACAGGGATCCGAAGCACCCCTAAAGCAGCCCAACATCAGTCCCGCAGCTCGGTTCACGACACCGACAAGTCAGAGACTTTAGGTAACAGACCCCGAGGACTAGATACTTGGCTCAAGAGGGGCAAATAGAGACAGAGCAAGAGATTAACAGGACCACGAGTGCCATATTGAGGGCATCACTGTCAGACTCTGGAGAAACCTTCACTATCTGCGGTTATAATACCTGTTAACCCAGAGTGTACCGTGTACCTATTTCCATCTGGTGCAAGTAAAGAACCGTTTGAGCTGAAGCGGTGTCTGTTCTCCTTTCCTTCATTGCTCAGATGGCTTCTACATCATCACTGGAGGTGAGGACTACTACTCCCCTTATCCACCCCACTGCCCTGAGTTAAAGCTCCACCTGTGGGGAGCTGTACTACCAAAACTGCATTTCCATCACCTCAGCGGCCGGCGCATCGCTGGTAACCCTATTACCAGGTACCACAGGTGGCGTCACGATACCATCTCCTCCATCATCATCACCCCCCAGCTCACCACTGAGGGTCCAGAGCACCAACCAGCCGTGATCCCCCACCGAAGTAGCCACCTGTCCCGGTATCCGAGTACGGCTAGGGTCACAAATGCGGTTCTATTTTTAAATCCTGATCCGGATCCAGATCAGGAAACGCTCCCCATAAGAGCCCATTATGATAACCAGATTGCTTTACATGCAATCCGGTTACCGGCTCCGGATCTGCAGTCTGCACCAAAAATCATGCAGGCTGCAGTTTTTGGAGTGCTTCTGGCAACTGCAAGGCGGTAACCGGATTGCTCAGGATGTGTAATCCTGAGCAATGCGGTTACCGTATACTTTGCTCATCCCTGCTGCTGCAGGGATAAGCAAAGTGTTAACTGTGTATTAAACCATTAATTATTAATATTATCTGTGGGCAACATGTCTCCAGGGGGTGCCCCCCCCAGAGACATGCTGTCCACTTCACTCAGCATGTTAGGGGTTAATACGGCATTTACAGTAAGCCGGCTATTATCGGCTTTGTAGTAATTTATGAATGAAGCCGCGGCTCCCCTGACAGTGGAGCAGATACTGTACGTAATGTACGTATAGTATCTGCCGCCGTCCGAGGTCCTGTAGGCATTTACATTAGATCTATGGGCTGTGCACCGCCATAGATCTAATGTAAATGCCTAAAGGACCTCGGACAGCGGCAGATACTATATGTACATTACGTACAGTATCTGCGCAACTGTCAGGGGAGCTGCGGCTTCATTCATAAATTACTACAAAGCCAACAATGATGGACAGTGATGTCCATCAAATCAGACCGAACCGCCCCGCAGGTGAGTATAATAAAATATCTTTTTCATGTAATACAGATTGGCCTGGAGACTTAAGTACAGTATTCCAGAATACTGTATATCAGGGCCTACAGGTGGTGGCTGCAGCTTATGAATAAAAAACTTGGTGATAGGTCCACTCTAACTACACTAATGAAAAAAGTCCATTTTTTTGTTCACTTGCAAAAATATGCTAACTTCTAAATGAGACCTATGGTGTTTTTCTCTCTGCAGATCTAACAAAGAGGGATCTATGTTGTCTCCAATAAAAAACGTATACAATATATTACAATGTTTTTGTTTTCATTGATATTGAAAATCAAAGCCAGGTACAAAGTGGCATCGTTATTAATGGGGTATGTGCTCCCAATGAATCTGCACTGGTGAACAGACTAGCACACTGGTAGGGAAGGATCGATTAAATTACCAATGTTCCACACAAAAAATGTGAAATTATCATTGGTAACAATTAGATCTGGATGTTTTCATATGTATATCTCTTTTTATAACTATAGAATACTAGCTGGGTGCCCGATGCACATGCATCGGGATTCTAGCAGTGCGAGTCTCTGACTCGCAATGGCCGCTTCGCGGCCAATGCTTCGCGCTGCTAAGGCGACTCGCCATGCCCGCTGCGCGGGCATAGCGAGTCGCCTTAGAACTGCTCGCAATGGCCGCTGCGCGGCCAATGCTTCGGTCGTATCCACATGACCACGCTGACTCGCAGCGCGAGCGGACTCAAAAGGGGCAAAATCCCATTCGTGATTATATAATAGACTAGCTGGGTGCCCGATGCACAATGCATCGGGATTCTAGCAGAGCGAGTCTCCGACTCGCAATGGCCGCTTCGCGGCCAATGCTTCGTTCGTATCCACATGACCACGCTGACTCGCAGCGTGAGCGGTCTCAAAAGGGGCAAAAAACCCATTCGTGATTATATAATAGATAGCTTTTCACTAGAAGCCATTAAAAAGGCTTCATTAAATAGGGTTAGATATAATTATGATTTTTCGCTTCTTATTGTGTCACAGCTCAGTTTGCTTGAATGAAAGAAGGTGCAAGATCATTAATTGGGTCTGGTTAATGCACATCAGTCAAACATGGAACTTGTAATTTGCAAAACACGCAAACCTATATTACATGCTCTAATTGACTGACTCTCATTATCAAGAAAAATTGCTTTCATGCTCCTAAATGCTTTGTTGAAATAGGTATCGCAGGTAAAGTTCACAAGACTTACTTAGATTGCATTCTAAAGTTTATGTCAATTGATATGCAATATTCAAATGAGCTCTGCAGTGAAAGTTAATTTCAGATTAATCTGAGATTTTATTTATTCCATTTTTAATATAAATATGATTTTTCCGAGTAGCCATGCCATGCTTAGTGGTTGCTTGAAAGGGTTGAATAGTCTTCGCAGATATTAATGTAAGTTACCACTACATGTGCTTCACATTAGTAACCTTCGTTGTTTTAAAATGATGTCCCCAAGTTTAGATTTCAGGATTTGTGACTGCAGAGGTGGCCGTATTTACTTACGGACATGTATACATGCATAATTATATGGGGACAAATGTAAGGGCTCAGTTTTATATGTTATTTTATAAATAAAATATTATATTTTATCTCTGAAAACGAAGCTTTTCATCAGAGTGCTGGATCATATTTTAATAAGGTTTTGTTCAGGGTTTCCATTCCTGCTATAAGTATTTCTTTTTGTATGCTACAAAAAATCCAAAACCTCTCCTACAGTGAGGAAATAATTATTCGATCCCTTGCTGACTTCGTAAGTTTGCCCACTGACAAAGACATGAACAGTCTATAATGTTTAGGGTAGGTTAATTTTAACAGTGAAGGTACTTTACACGCCGCTACAGGATGGTGGAAAACAACGGGTAGATGAGACAAATGTATCTTGCACCGCGAAATCAACCCACGGTCGCGGCGTGTAAAGACGGTTGTTGCCACCCGTCACTTGAGGCACCTGTTTCAGAGCAGAGCTCAAAAACAGGTTGATTTCAAGGCGATTGTTACGGCCTGTATCGCGTGTAAATAAGGAACAGGAGGGTTGTTTCGACACCTTGCTATCTACCTGGGCTTGACACAGGCTCCGGGATACCGCCCCCATCAGCGATCATTGGGGAAGCTCCTGCGTTAGATTGGTAGTCGCTGCATAGGGCGGCATATTTAAGGAGCTGACCAGTCACACTACACAATTGCTCGAGCGTCTGTATTAGTCAGCATCCTGCGCTGGCTGCCCAATCATGATGTTATTGCTTTGTCCTATCAGCGTACGGAATTCTCGTAATCCACAATTGTGGCATGCCTATGTGTTGTCCCTGCTGCCTTTGTTCCCCCATATTACCTTGTTATAGCGCGTGTAAATGAGGTAAGGTGACTACAGAAGGTAACTTGTGGCACCCGACGGTGTATCCAGAGATAGATGTAACCTACTGTAGCGCACCTTGTTGCGCCGTGTAAAGGCAATGCGGGTACCGTTTTCAACCGTTTGTGCGTGCTCGTGCACGTGAAGCACCCGGTTGTTTCCACCATCCTGTAGGGCGTGTAAAGGTACCTTGAGAGATGAATATCAAAAACAAAATCCAGAAAATTACATTATCTAAATTATATAAATGTATTTGCATTTTGATGTGAGAAATAAGTATTTGATCCCCTACCATCCATTAGGAGTTCTGGCTCCTACAGACCAGTTAATGCTCCAAATAAACTCATTACCTGCATTAAAGACAGCTGAAATACATTGTCACCTGTATAAAAGACTCCTGTCCACACACTCAATTAATCAGTCATGCTCTAAGGCTGGCTTCACACCACGGTAGAATCAGGTCCAGGGCTGTTCGGTGTACACCTGACAGCCCCGAACCTGATTTTGCTGTAATGCAGCCCTATGGGGCGGGGTGGAACCGATGGCAGCTTTTGCCATCGGTTTCCATCTGCCCTGGGAGGATCCGGGTGAATTTGAATTTTCCTATCGGACACAAAATGTTGCTTGCAACTTTTTGTGTCGGGGCAAAAAATCTGCGCAAATCGGATCCTCCCAGATCCGGGGCGATCTGGCGCTCCCTAACATGGGAATTTATGGTGCCGATTGCCCAGATCCGGGAGGATCTTGCAGGATCCGGGAACCGGACACCAGCGGCTGAAGTTTAGCAGCGAGCTGTCCCCTGCTGTGATTTCTAGAACGTGGCTAGCTCGCCACTAGCCGCGATCTTGAAATTGCAGCAGCTGCGGCTGCTATCAGCGGCATCCGGGTGCAAATCGGACTGGAGGGCATAATTTCCCTCCGGTTCTGTTTGCAATTAAGGTCTGGGGCTTTCCGATTTAGACCGGTCAGCCCCAGACTTTATCACACCACGGTGTGAAGCCGGCCTAACCACTACAATATGGGCAAGACCAAAGACTGGAATGGGCTACAAAGCTATAAGTAAAAAGCTTGGTGAGAAGGAGACAACTGTTGGTACAATAGTAAGAAAATGGAAGAAATAAAAAGTGATGTCAATCGACATCAACCTGGGGCTCCATGCAAATCTCACCTTATCTGTATCCAGGATTATGAGGAAGGTGAGAGATCAGCCTAAAACTACACGAGGGGAATTTGTTAACCCTCCGCCACATACAATATCGGTTCTATCGAGTTCACATACAATGTGACTGTCAGGCGCAGGCTAGAAAAATACCTATAATATCTAATGTTTGCAATTTCAGTGCTCTAAAAGTGATCAGTGACCTTCATAGGGATGTAATAAAAGAGACTACACATAATCAGGTGCAAAAAAAAAACCATTTACTTAACATAAAACTAATAACTCTGAAATACAAACATTTCAAAACTCCTGCCAAATAGTCCCCAGTTCGACTCTGTCAAAAAACTCTACAAAGAAAATTTATGGAAACAAACTTAATTTTAAGGTACCTTAAGTACTATTAAACACATATTCAATCAGAATTAGATCCTGAAGTTTCCCCAGAAAAATTACACTTGCAGAGCAAAGAGCAAGAATTGCACATCATTTTTGCATGTGTCAGGCAGATTGCATTGTGACATTTGTGACATTCATAATTAGAAAGCCTTCTGATTCTGCTTTCTGTGGTGCAGGTGGTGCATCTCCTTCTTTTGGGAGGTGGTGCAGGTGGTGAATTTTCACGATCATCCTTCTTGGTGGCGGAAATCATTTTGATGCTGAACTTGAAGGCGAGAGGGGATACCGATTGTTTTCATACTTCTCCTGCGTAGCTCTCCAAGCACTAGTTCATGGGCCAATTTTTTCAGATACAATCTCAACGGAGTGGTTCAAGCTTGTTTTCAAGGTAAATGACTTGTGATTTATACCCCCAAATTCAACATAGCAAAAAATATTACCATTGCCAGCGTTTGGTGAAGCTGAAAGTTGAGCACATCTGATCAGCTGTATCAACACCCCCTTTGGTTTCATTATAAAATGTAATTATCTCTGTTTTTTTTGTGCCTCAGTCCCAGGATCGATGGCATCATCATCATGAAGTGTTGATAGAAGAAGTACAATTTTTTTTGCTTGTGGTACATAGGAAACCAAAACCTTTCCATTTTTGAATGCAAACATACTGCTGTACTGTTGTCTCCCTTTCACACTTACAAACTGTGTAGGCAATTCTTTTTATTTTTTCTTACAGTTCCGACATATGAAAGCTTCTGCATTTTCAGATAATCAATCAGATCACAATTTGAAAACCAATTGTCAGCTGTTATATTGTGACCCAATCCAAATAAGGACTCAGCCAGTCTTTTTACAACCTCACTGGGTTTGTTGCTGACACAGTAAGGACCTCTGGTTGTTTTCCTGCATAAACTTCCAGGTTGTAAGTGTAGGTCTTACTGGCATCAACAAGGGCATACATTTTTATTCCATATTTGTTAGGCTTTGATGGAATATATTGACGAAAGGCACATCTACCACGAAAACCAGGGAGCATTTCGTCAATAGTGAGATTCTCCCCAGGGCAATAGCTTTTTTTACAGTTTTCAAAAAATTTTTGGAATATATCACAAATTGGAGCAAGTCGGTCATGTGTTTTACGTTCAGTTCGGGTACTTCTGTCGTCAAACCGAAGGCAACGAATTAGAAGCTTGAATCTGTTTATGGACATAACAAGGCCAAATTTTTCAACTCCATCCCCATCTTTACTCCTAAGTTCCTCCAAACTTTGTCTACTTGCCCTATAAGCTCCTGCAAGGTATAATAATCCAAAAAAAGCACGCAGTTCTATTTCATCTGTGGCCTTGATGGTTCTGTTGCAGATGAACTTGTCCTTTATAATGTCTATATATTGGTTGGTATATGTGACAATAGAGTCCAGAATGTCATCTGTGAATAAACTATTCCAGCATTCAACTGCAGTTTTTGCATTACTTGCAGTTCCTATAACTGCAGGAAGGTGAGTAATAATGTTTTGAGGTTCCCTACGTTTTTTCTGGAGTGGCTTCTTGTTCCATTGTTTTTTTTATCTTTTCCCATATAATAAGATTCTACATCTTCATCCTCATCACTGTCACCATCTTGCTCTGTTTCAGAATCCACTTCACATACTTTCACCTCATCATGAGAATCAATCTCACTTTCCTCTCCTAAATCCTCATTCAATGTGGGGTCTGCATCATCTAACAGCATGTTTATTACTTCCTCAACATCAAGGTTTTTTGATAAATTGTACATTTTCCTCTCCATAATCTGAAGCAAGAGAAGGAATATGTTAGGGAACTACTGTATATGCCTGAGCAGCACACTTTCTTTTTTAATCTGCCTTATTTCTATGAAATATCCTCACACTTTGTGCTATACATTCATAAAACAAGCTAAATAAACAATTGTGATGAATAAAAACATAAAATACCAACCTTATTGAGTGTGACGTGTTCACATACAATGAGCCTGAGAGATTAGCGCAATTATATCTGTCCTCCTGAAGCTCTGCAATCCAACTGTGGTATGAGGTTTCACAGAGCTGCTAGAAACAGGAGACTACCTGGAGGGAGGGGATTTCCTCACAATCTGGTGAGGAAGGAGAAATGAAAGTAAAAGAGATGTGCCTGTCAGGCCTATTGTATGTGATGGAGGGTTAATGATCTCAAGGCAGCTGGGACCACTGTCACCAAGACAACAATTGGTTACACAAAGTTCCACTGCTCAAGAAGGCACATGTGCAGGCCCATCTAAAGTTTGCCATTGAACACCTTGGTGATTCTGAGAGTGATTGGGAGAAGGTGCTGTGGTCAGATGAGACAAAAATTGAGCTCTTTGGCAATAACTCAACTCGCCATGTTTGGAGGATGAGAAATGCTGCCTATGACCAAAAGAACACCATCCCCACAGTCAAGCATGTTCTGGTGGTGATAAACATAACAATAGTATAATAAAATATCTTTTTCATGTTATACAGATCGGCCTGGAGACTTATGTACAGTATTCCAGAATACTATACTGTATATAAGGGCTTGGTGGACGCAGCTTATATATAAAAAACTTGGTGACAGGTTCACTCTAACTACACTAATGAAAAAAGTCATTTTTTTCACACGCAAAAATATGCCAACTTCTAAATGAGACGAATTGTATTTTTCTCTCTGCAGATCAAAGAGGGATCTATGTAGTCACTGATAAAAAAAAATACAATATATTACGATATTTCTGTTTTCATTGACATTGAAAAGCAAAGCGAGGTACAAACTGACATTGTTAATGATAGATGTATTTCTGTCTTTTAACTAATAAATTCTTTTTCTCTGTGTTCACATTTGCAAATAAATTTTTTTTTTTAGCATTTACTTAGAGGTTCCTAATGGCCCGGTCTAACATTGGGCTGACATTATGAACCTTGGTGTCCAAAGAAGATGGCGGCAGCATGAGTAACTGGGCATGTGCGCTGGGTATGTGCATGCCCAGTTGCTGATGTGCGTTGTGTGTGGGGGTAGGGTTCAGGGATAGTGGTGGGCAGTGAGGAGCGGTGGGAGTAGTGGCAACGATGTGTATATCGATTTCGGGTGGCATCAGGTTCAGGTGTTGGTGGCACCACTGGCGGTACTACGCAATGAGCACACTTGGGTGTGCAAATATGGCTGCTGCCGGAGCGTGATATGGGGATGGCCGGACAAAAGAGGACTATGTATGCAGCTACTCTATGACCTGTGTAAAAGACTTCTCCCTGCTACTTCAGGCTAGCTAGAGTTAACAGGAGTTAGTTAGTGTGCAGGCCCATTAAGGGTGGAGATAAAGTAACAAAACAAACCTACAGTGCAGTTTGCAGGCAGAAGAGCCCCATGGTGTCAAGTGGAAAGACAAGTGGTGTGCCGCGGAAGGCCTATTTAGTGGGTAGCCCAGGATATACTTTGAGCGGACCCTCTGGGTCACTTTGGGATCATGAGTGAGAAAGTTGGGACCTCAGTCCAGGATGTGCGGAAGTGGACTGTACCCACTTGGTGTGGGTTGCCCGGGAAGTGCCTGTGTCCTATGGTAGCCCTGTGGTGGATTTCTACATAGTCTCAGGAAATGGGTCATCAAAGTGCTTGTATCAAATTAATTTTTGTCTAATGGCTGCCCTGATTGTTCTTCTGCACTGTTCCCTGTAAGTAGAATAGGGCTGGTGTCACGGAGAAACTGTATGCATTTGATGCAAAAGAACAATGGTGTCAGAAGTGCAGCACAAGAGTGTTGAGGCACCAGTGGGAGCAGTCTGAACAAAATTATGTTAAAGTAATTGCCCCAAAACAAGTAACGTCTAAGCATTTGTACTGAACGGTTGCACTGGGAGCCGGCTGGTGTGTGTGCTGCAAAACCAGGGCTATTCTGCTTCGCCCGCGACTACAAATGAACTGTGCCATTGGCCCCTCAACAGATGTATATATTTCATCCAAGAAGAAGGAACACTGTTTCTTACATCTCAGGCAAAATGTGAACGCTGTCGCCGATTTAAGTATAATTTTTTTTCACACCTCCCTGGATTTATTAATAAGGACAACCACTTTTTTTGTATTCAAAAGTAAACATTTTCATACATTGGCGAATATATGGCTTGAGATATACATGGTATGGCAGTTGTAAGATAGTAAATGGTAGAGTGTATATTTCAGGCATGGCTGCATCAAGTCAGAAAAAAACAAAATACAAAACCAAAACTGGGAGACTGAGGGGAGTAAAGGAGAAGGCGATGTCTTCAATAGGTACTTTTCTTGTTTATAAATCACCAATCAAGGGTGCATGACCTTAGTCTCTCCTTGAGAGTTGTGCGGGACTCACAGACATCGGGATTGACCTCTGGCACCAGGATGGACCTCTGACCTATGATCTATATGGGTGCTTCCTCCAGTAGTAGCTGCTCTTGATACCACACTGTAGGTTGGAAACAAGTTCTAATATCATCTCAGATTCGTTGTGGGAGCAGGGAGCTGAAAACTTTCCCAAGTTTCAAAGAAATTCTGCACCTTTTACTCCTTGTGCAAGGAGGTCTCAACCCAATCCATCTGAAGCAAGAATGATAGTTTGTCTAAAAAGATCATAAATAGGGGGGCTTGGTCATGGATCCACAGCTGCGGGAGGGCCTTAACACCGGCTGTCGCCACCACACCACCTCCACCATGTGCAGCAGTTTACGGGCCCCCGGGGAGCATGTGTATTTATCTGCCTCTAGATATCCAAAGATGGCCCATAGAGGCTCATCAGGAGCAAAGTTTGTCAGATGTGTAGTGGTAAATTCTCGTATTCTGATCCAGAAGTGTTGGATGGCCGGGCATGTCCACAGGCAATGGAATAGATTGGCTTAAGGGGAGCAGCTTTTAAAGCACGAGAGGTTGTGTACAGCCCCATTCCATGACCCTTCTGGGGGTTAGATAGGATCTGTGGCAGATTTTCAATCTCATTTCAAGAAAACAGGCTGAAGGGAGGAATTTGTGGGCTTGGTCTAGAGCTTTCAGAATTGTGCTGTAAGAAAAGGCGGGATCATCGATCTGCCATTTTGTTAGTGTATATTGAGATGGCTTGTAGTCCAGGGCGACATGGATGAATTTATAATTGGAGGTTATTTGGCCAGTTGAGGTGTTAGATTTAGTGAACCATCTAAGCAGGTGTGGACTGCACTCCCGCTCAGGGAGATAAGTTATTATCTTTGTCACATAACTCTTAGCCTGTAGGTAATGGAATGAGGGGAATGTAGTGTTAGGGTGTTTAGATTGCATTTCCTCTATTGAATACATACGGCGTTCCCCTGGGTGGATCAGATTTTTAATTGATGTTATACCCTGAGAGTGCCACCGATAGAAGACTGGGTGGGGGTGCCCATGTTGGAAGTGGGGGTTACTGTCGTGCCTTTCTTAGAAATATGTGCATTTAGTTTGCTTGAGACAATATATTGTTTGCTTGTTCAGCAATGATTTATCCCATAGCGCCATCTGTTGACAATGTTCCCACATTACATTATGTTTACTGCATAGTCTAATTTTGGTCCCTCCATGCCTATGTAATCCCATGAGGCTGTGCTCTAGGCTCTGCCCCTTCTCCTCCAGAAGCCATTACAGCCTCATACAAGCTGACTTCCTGGTGTGCTGACCCTTCTCTCTCTGGATTTCAGCTCATCTGCATGTTTCCCTCAACATAGCACAGTCGGTGAGTTTATAATATGCTACTGACCACCTAAATGTACAATGTGGCTACACTGTTGTTTATCATCTTATTATCTGCTATTATACTTATTGTGTATTTGCAATATCGTGCAGGAACATTGTGTGACCTGTAACAATGTAATTGTATATACTTCAGATATGCTTATGTTGTACTGAGAATTTCTATTTGTTTTTTATAGTTTTACACTTTACCTACTAATAAAAGTTGAAAAGGACCCCCAGCGTCCATGTCAATGCATTGATGGGAAAGAGTTTACCTGTCTGTCAACTCGTTCTTCAGGAGTACAGAGCGAGGGTGCCAGAACAGTAAAACGACTACTATAAACGGGGTCGAAGCACAGACACTGACTTCTAGCAGAGAACAGTCAAGCCGCATACAGACACAATGTCAGATATAGGATCTGAAGTTTATGTGAGACGCTCCCATGTAAGCGCATCTTCACGGAAGTCTGTGAGCAGCGCTGCAATTGCCATCGCCAGGGCGAAGGCGGAAGCCGCCAAAGTGAAAGCTGATTTCGCTGAACAGGAGTAGATATTAAAGAAAAGGCACATCTGGAAGCCGACCTCGCAAAACTCGCCATAGACACAGAAGCTGTGGCAGCAGAAGCTGAGGTACAGGTTTTAGAAGAAGCAGCACGCTGTGATAGTGAAAGTTTCAGCTTAAGGTTAGGGCCTGAACTTAATCATCGGGACATCTCACAACGCACTTCAGACTATGTGCTACAGCATGCCTCATTAGATGACCATCTACATTCATCTCCAAGAGAGAGACCGAATCCTGTCATTCAGCCATCAACCTTCATTCATCAATTATCCCACATTAAGCATGAAGGTAATTCTGTCCACCTTCCACCATCAGTACGACCAGCACCCAAACCTGTAGATCCCTATTATACAGCAAATACTTTCAAGATAGAAGACCCCGACGGTGACTATCCCGATGAAGATGCATTTTATGGCAACGATTGCTCACTGAGACCTCATCACAGCAACAGGCACCCGGACCGCCCTCTCAGAGATCAAGAGCTACCAGCTTTCCTCAAGTTCTTTGCACGTCGTGAGTTACTCACCAAAGGTCTCTTAAAGTTTAACGACCGTCCTGAAAGTTTCAGAGCGTGGAGAGCTTCCTTCAGAAACGCCACCGCTGACCTAGACATCTCTGCCAGCGAAGAGATCGACCTCTTGGTTAAGTGGCTAGGTAATGAATCGGTAGAACACGCGAAACGCATCAGAGATATCAGCATCAAGAACCCGAGGAAAGGTTTGTGCACGTTATGGGAGAGACTCGACGAGTGCTATGGCTCCTCAGAGATGATAGAAGAATCCCTCTACAAAAGGTTGGAAGACTTTCCTATAATCTCTAATAAGAACTTTCACATGCTAAGAGAATTGAGCGACCTCTTAATAGAACTCCAAGTCGCCAAGACTGAAGGAGACCTGCCAGGCCTCGCATTGCTAGACACAGCCAGAGCCATCAAACCCATAGTGAACAAACTACCTTACAGTTTGCAAGAGAAATGGTTGAACTAGGGTTCAGATTACAAGCAGCGTCACAACGTGGTGTTCCCTCCATTCCACATCTTTGTAGATTTTGTCCGCCAGCAGGCCAAGATCAGGAACGATCCCAGCTTCAACCTTTCTGCCATAGACCCTGTCAACCCAAGAACAAGTAAACCTGTTCCAGTCCGCAATCCCAGAGACTCACCTATCACCGTACACAAAACTAATGTGTCTTCTGCAGACCCATCACACAAGACCCACAGTACAATAGACCCGGAAAGGGAGTGCCCCCTACATAAAAGGCCTCACCCACTACGAGAGTGCAGGAGTTTTAGGGGAAAATCCCTTAGAGACCGTAGACTCTTCCTCAAAGAGAACAACATATGTTACAGATGTTGCGCATCTACATCCCATTTAGCTAAAGACTGCAAAGCCAGTATTATTTGTTCAGAGTGTAACAGCCAAGAGCACTGCACAGCTCTACACCCAAGACCAGCCCTGCAGACCCCCTCATCCATAGACCGACTTACAGAGCACGGCGGGGAGGAGAAAGACAGTACACCTCCTGAAGTGTCACCCCAGTGCACCCAAGTCTGCGGAGAAGGTCTTGTTAACAAATCCTGCTCAAAAATATGTTTGGTTACAGTTTACCCTATTGGCCACAGAGAAAAAGCGGTTAAACTCTACGCTATACTCGATGACCAGAGTAACAGATCACTTGCCAGTTCAGTTTTCTTTGACATCTTTAAAATCGAGGGACTCAGCTCATCCTACTCACTAAAAACATGCACAGGAGTGAGTGAAGAATCTGGGAGGAGAGCTACAGGTTATCAAATCGAATCCCTGGATGGGAAGACATCCTTAGCCCTTCCTACATTAATCGAGTGTAATTCTATCCCAAACAATAGAGAAGAAATCCCCACTCCAGAAGCGGCACTATATCACCCTCATTTGAGAAGCATAGCGCATCTCATTCCCACACTCAATCCCGAAGCCAAGTTAGTCCTTTTGCTGGGGAGAGACATCATCAGAGTCCACAAGGTGAGGAAACAGATAAACGGTCCTCATAACTCGCCCTACACTCAGAAGCTAGACCTGGGATGGGTAGTTATAGGGGACGTTTGCCTCAAAGACGCTCTCAAGTCAAACAACATTCACTCTCTCTACACAAACACGTTGGAGAGTGGCCATCCATCCTTTTTCCTACCCTGCCCCAACAAATTCCTTGTGAAGGAGAAGCACACCAACTCGGTACACTTAAATGGCAGAGAAGACAACGCCACCGAATTGAAAGTCCTAGACTCATCCACAGACTCTCTTCCTGTACAACGCAGTCTAGGGTTTAATTGGGACTCAGAGTCTGATGGTTTAACTTTTCAAGTCAACCTAAAGAAAAAACCCTTCACATGATGAAGCGTCCTGTCCACAATCAGCGATCCTGATGACACATCTCTGCTTACTCCTCCAACTCTCCTTACCCAGAAGTTTAATGTGAGCACGCCTACGTCCAGAAAGCCTACTACTAAAGACTTGTACAAATCCCAGTAGAAAAGAGTTCAAATGCTAGCAGACCTGTTTCTGAATTTATTCTATTGCTCTAGTTGAAGTTTATGTGGCATCCCCTGGATACCAGCCGGGGAGTGTCGTGCCTTTCTTAAAAATACGTGCATTTAGTTTGCTTGAGACAATATATTGTTTGCTTGTTCAGCAATGATTTATCCCATAGCGCCATCTGTTGACAATGTTCCCACATTACATTATGTTTACTGCATAGTTTAATTTTGGTCCCTCCATGCCTATGTAATCCCATGAGGCCGTGCTCTAGGCTCTGCCCCTTCTCCTCCAGAAGCCATTACAGCCTCATACAAGCTGACATCCTGGTGTGCTGACCCTTCTCTCTCTGGATTTCAGCTCATCTGCATGTTTCCCTCAACATAGCACAGTCGGTGAGTTTATAATATGCTACTGACCACCTAAATGTACAATGTGGCTACACTGTTGTTTATCATCTTATTATCTGCTATTATACTTATTGTGTATTTGCAATATCATGCAGGAACATTGTGTGACCTGTAACAATGTAATTTTATATACTTCAGATATGCTTATGTTGTATTGAGAATTTCTATTTGTTTTTTATAGTTTTACACTTTACCTACTAATAAAAGTTGAAAAGGACCCCCAGCGTCCATGTCAATGCATTGATGGGAAAGAGTTTACCTGTCTGTCAACTCGTTCTTCAGGAGTGCAGAGCGAGGGTGCCAGAACAGTTGCCAATGAGTGGGAGGAGGAGAGATGTTTGGGAGGAGAGCTGTAACTATTGATGAATTTTCTGCCATGCTTTCTATGTAGACACCAGGAGGGGGTTCGCCCTCACCTCAGCCGGCAGCTCTGTATAGGGGAGGTGTAGGAGAGCTGGGAGAGCCAGCCCTGGTGTAAGACAGCACTCCAAGTCATGCTGGGCATAGCAGGAGGTCCCCCCTAGCCAGTCCACCACCACCCGGAATAGGGATGCTAAGTTATAGTCTCTGATATCAGGGAAGTTTATCCCCCATTTCTCATCAGTTGTTGGAGTAATTTATAGGCAATGCGGGGCTCTTTCCCTGCCAGATAAATGAGTGGTACAGATAGTTGATCCATTTCTCCTCTTTGGGGCTAAGTAAATTGGGAGAGTGTGAAAAAGATAGAGGACACATGGGAATTCTGTCATTTTAATTAGGTTGGCTCTACGTAGGTATGATAGGTTAAAATCTTTCCATTTAGCTAAAGGGGAGTTTAGGATGGTGAGGTGTAAGTTGATGATGGTTTTGTAAAGATTAGCTGGGTGTCTTGTGATTTGCACTCCCAGGTATTTTAGTGAGCTAGTGTTCCACTGGCAGGGGGACCCAATGTCCACAAAGGTCTGGAGGGGCCGCACAGCATCATCACTTCTATTTTATCCCAGTTAATACTATAGGGTAATAGGCCTCCCATGTCCTCAAGCTCGCATATAAGGCAGTGCAGAACTTGTTTGGGGTTAGTTACTACCAGCAGGACATCGTCTGCGAATGCAGTGACCCTGAGCTCCCTAGAGCCAACCACAAGTCTCCTAAAAGTAGGGGTCTGCTACAAATGGCGTAGTAGGGGGTTGATAGAAATGTTAAATAGCAGGGGTGACAGAGATCATCCCTGTTTGACTCCATGAAAGAGGTCTAAGGTTGGTGCACTGTATCTATTGACCGCCATGTTGATATTTGCATTCATGTGGAGGTATTGAATATATTGCAGGAACCTTGAGCCAAAGTTCCCCCTGCCCAGGACTACATGCAAGAAAGGCCATGCCACTTTGTCGAAGGCTTTTTCGGCTTCCAGACTCATCAGCACTGCGGGCGGTCTCGATGCGTCTTGGGCCAAGGCCGTAGCAGCGACCAGGCGCATGTTTGCCACACTGCTCCATCCTTGAGTAAGGGCCGTTTGAGGTTCGCATAAAAGGCCGGGCAATATCAGTTGTAAGCGGTTTGCTAAGATCTTTGCCATGAGTTTGTAGTCGTGGTTGAGGAGTGAGATTGGGCGGTATGATTGTGGTAGTAATGGGTCTCTGTTAGGTTTGGGGATAACTATGGTGCGTGAGTTGATAAATCGGTCAATGGGGAGCCCCTGAAGGAAAGCTGTGTTGAAGAGGTTAGTCAAGTGGACACCAAGTAAGGAGAGCTGAAAATTGGTTGAAAAGAAAAATAAAAGCAAAAATAAAAGAGTTTGTCGTGACACCACCTGTGGGATGCGGCCGGTATATCCGTTGCTGCAGTCGGGACCTCTGGAGATGATGAGAGTAGCAGCTGAGATGATCTAGCTCTACACAGGAAGAGCGGGTCCCCAGGGCAACCGTAATGTCTATGGAAGTGATGGATTCGTTGGGAGTGCAAGGATGTAGTGAACGAAATAACCGACATACACTGGGGTAACAGTCTCCTTTACCTTTACTGAAGTAAGTAGCAGGTTCATCCAGGGCACAGTTCACAAGTGATGTTAGGGGTCCGAGCCTGGAAGCAAGTTGCGGTTTTCCACACCTGGCAAGTTCTGAGGCCACCCTACTGCACTACTCCCTGTGGGCCCTGGCTGCTTGAAGCTGTGCTGCGACCCTCTCCCCTTTTGTTCTGTGTTGTCCATATGACAGGCGGCTTGAGCTCTATTTTCATTACTCTCTTCTCACTGCGACTAGCTCTTTAGTGCGGCTGTGTCTCCTGGTCTTTTGGTGGGTGAGCAACTTGGAATCACTCGCCCTCCAGTGTTGGTTGCTGGGCATAAAGTCCCTTGCGACCTCGGACTCCAGTGTCCGTTCCCGTTCTGCGCTCTGTGCTGGGGCGAGCTGGCACTGCCCTACTCCCCATACCTGCTGCTAGACTTATTCAGACCCTCACCTACGGATCACTCACACTGGCTAGTCAGCTTCCTTGGATGGGCCTGACACGGCTCCTGGCTGTAGGATGTCTTCTACAATCCTTCTAGGAACTGAACTGCCTAACCCCACCCTCAGACCAGAATTTATAAAGGGACCTGCCCTGAACTTGGGTTTTAGAGCTCCCCCTTCTAGCCTGCAGTTGTGAAGGTGTTTGTGTGTGTTTGTTTTTTACCTGATGTGGGTACCTTTTCTTGCTTCCAAGCGCAGTATTGTGGCAACCGGACCCTGAGACGCCCCATTCCCCCTTGGTTAAATTCAGTACTCCTGGACTAAAGAAACACTTTTTTGTACATACAAAAACATACCATTGACAATACAGTAATTACTGAACTTAGTCTCAAAAGGAAAAAAGTACAAAAACCAAGAAAAATTGAAGAAAGCAGTCACTTTGGTGATTAGTCCTTCCACCATTGGCTGATGATCAAGTATTTTTACACAAAGTCTTTGCCACAACCAGTCCTGTGACTAATGGTCCATATTTAATTAAAAGTTCAAGAAGGGACTTCCTGTCTGAGCTGGGATGTGATAACACCTACAGAGCAGCAGCTCTCACACCGCAAGTATCCTACTGACAAATCTGCGGACATCCACCGCCCCAACACAAAAGAAAGATGGGCTCCCACCAGCTCCCACTCCACACCACCTATAAAAGTCAGTCACTTCAATCCTGGATTATTTCTGAGACCTGGAGGCTCCTGTGGCTGCAGCCCACATGTGCACCCAAGGCCTGCACTGGCTGCTATTCCCGCGGCAAAAATCCACTGCGAATAAAGGTATAATCCTACAAGCCGCACATAGAACCCCCCTTTCCCCCACGGAAACACCAGAGGGATCTACTTATCAGAGGTCAGGGCAGATTCTACGGGACTTTTCTCTTTCTCCCTGTAAAGAGGCCTGTAAAGGAGCACCCAAAAAAGGGGGGCTGTGATCAGGCTAGGCAGAGAGAAAACAGTCTCTCCAGCAACGACACGCAGAACACCAGGAGGGGGTTTCAGCACATATGACTAGTCATTTCTCTTGGTGCAGCTCAAAAGGAAAACTGGTGATATCTGGTGGTCACCATTGTAAACTGAGACACGAAAAAGCTCTGCTGCCACCTAGTGGACAAAAAATAAGCACACACAAAATAACAAAATAACTGCAAGTGTCTACTGTGTACTGCAGCACAACATATTTCCATAGCTGCCAAGAAACATAAGAACTGATAATCTCAGGAGAAAGGCAAAACGGCAACAACAGAGGGACCTGACACTGACTCCATCAATGTCACCGCTTCAGCAAATGGATTGCTATGTGTTACGCAGTTCACAAAAGCTGGAGGGTCCCCAGCATACAAGCAGTGGTAGCCACAGAGCGGAAGAGGGCACCAGGGACGCAAGCCCTGCGGAGAGGACACTCCTGCAACAAACTCACAACAGAAAACCCCAAATGAGGAGTACATTGAAGACCTAAATGAATGTAGCAGGAAAGACCGTTCAAGATTGATATCAATAGACTTTAACAAACTGACAGCTGACGTTGCATCTCCAAGACAAAGTGAGCAAACATAAAGAACGAAAGATGGAGCTAGAGCAGAGGGTCTCGTAACTGGAGTGTGTTAACATACAGCTCTCCTTGCAGCTGAAAGAAACAACTCCGGAAACAAACCGCCTGTATGAGAAGGTCAAGGACCTGGAAAACAGGTCAAGGCACAACAACCTAAGACTAGTGGGGCTCCCCGAGTCAGTCCCTGCAGCTGAACTACAAAGACTTTGTGAAAGAGACCTACCAATGGCCCTGGGAATTAATCACAGTTGTAGGGTCGAAAGGGTTCACAGAATTGGGCCAGATCTACGATCTCCCAATCAAGGATCTGATGACTGAACATCCAGATCAC
Organism: Allobates femoralis; assembly: GCA_033576535.1. NCBI lineage: Eukaryota > Metazoa > Chordata > Amphibia > Anura > Aromobatidae > Allobates > Allobates femoralis. The sequence continues at coordinate 132,310,768 of JARQOC010000006.1, forward strand.
GTCAAGTAATCATGAAATTCCTTGGACTATAATGATAAGTTTGACATAATGAGAGCATATAGAAGATGTCCCCAGCCAGTGACTTTGAGGGGGATGAAAGTCTTATTATTTGAAGACTATTCTGCAGAGGTGGCAAAATGCAAAAGAGACTTTAGTAAAATATGTGCAGCACTCTATCAAACAAAGAAAAGTTTTGCACTGCAATACCCGGCGACACTGAGGATTTTCCGAAATGACAGTGATAATCTCATCCACAAATTGGCAAGCGATGCAGAGAAAGACATGGAAAAAATACTGCACAATGCAAAAAGCAACAAACGAAGAAGAGGTCGTGAGGAAGACAGCTTCCCTTCAACACCAAAGTCCCAGAGGGCATCTGGCCGGCGCAGATGAAGCACCATTGAAATGGACTGCATCATATACATCTTGCTCTCGATGGGTTGCCCCCCAGACACTTCTACAAGCAGGACAGTGTCTCCCCAAGGTGACTGGTTGCTGTTGGTAACGTGTTGAATACTGCCAATTGATATATGTTGCATTTTAACCCCTTCCCGACACAGCATATGCGCCATGGAAACCGATGCATTCCTGTATCATGTTGTGTCATGGCAGGATTCCGCTCCTGCAGCTCAAGTGAGGGTCTCACTGACCTGTCACTCGAGCTGCAGGTACATGGGCACTTGTACTAAACCCCGGGGGGAAGTGGCTTTGCCCCCCCGAGGCTACAGCCGCAGTGACTGGCGGATGAAATTGAAACCACTAATTACCGCGGCTGTATTATTGTGGTCTTGATCCTGCCCTCCCACTTCTCCCCCCTGTTCTCCACTTTCAATACACTGCCCCCCGCCTGTCCCCCCTTTCCTTTGGTATCTCCCTCTGCCCCCGCTTGTCCCTGCAGCCCACCGGAGATTATTAGAGGTGATCTTTTCAATGCTGTGATCACAGCGGTGATCTAGTGATCTGATCACCGCTGTAATCACAGCGGTGATCACGGCTGATCACATCCTTATACTCACCACCAGTGCTCCCCGCCGGCATCCTCCTTGTTGGGTCCTTCACTTCCGGTATTCCTCCTGCTTTCGGTCCTTCGGTTATTTTGTCCCCACCACCGCCGTCACCGCAGGTTCGTTCTGGAGACTTTCTCTGCAGTCCTGGCACAGTGATCTATTATGTGATCACTGTGCCAAGTGATCCCATATTGGATCACTTTGCCTGGGCTGTCAGAACCCTTCAGTGTTGCCTGATCCCCTGGGATCCAGGGATCAGGTGGCAGTGAAGAGATCTGACAGCCCAGGCACAGTGATACATTATGGGATCACTGCGCCTGTGCTGCCAGATCACTTTCTGCAGCTGGGGGATCAGGCTGCAGAATAGCGATCTGACAGCCTGGGTGCAGTGAGATCACTGCCTCCTGGGCTGTCAGATCGCTTTCTGCAGCTGGATCTCCATGCAGGGGATCAAGCAGCAGAGTAGCGATCTGACAGCCTTGGTGCAGTGATCCACTATGTGTCAGATCGCTACTCCGCAGCTTGATCCCCCTGCATGGAGATCCAGCTGCAGAAAGCGATCGGACAGCCCCAGCGCACTGATCCACTATGTGGATCAGTGCCCCGGAGCTGTCAGATCGCTACTCTGCAGCCTGATTCCCCTGCATGGAGATCCAGCTGCAGAAAGCGATTGGACAGCCCCGGCGCACTGATCCACACAGTGGATCACTGTGTCGGGGCTGTCAGATCGCTACTCTGCAGCCTGATTCCCCTTCATGGAGATCCAGCTGCAGAAAGCGATCTGACAGCCCCAGCACACTGATCCACTATGTGGATCACTGTGCCGGGGTTGTCAGATCGCTACTCCGCAGCTTGATCCCCCTGCATGGAGATCCAGCTGCAGAAAGTGATCTGACAGCCCCAGCACACTGATCCACTATGTGGATCAGTGCACCGGGGCTGTCAGATCTCTACTCCACAGCTTGATCCTCATTCATGGAGATCTAGCTGCAGAAAGCGATCTGACAGCCCCGGCGCACTGATCCACTGTGTGGATCAGTGCGCCGGGGCTGTCAGATCGCTACTCTGCAGCCTGATTCCTCTGCATGGAGATCCAGCTGCAGAAAGCGATCTCCATGCTTGGGTTGCACAGTGATGCAGCACTGTATGGCAATGATCTGCCATACAGTGCATCATCACTATGACACCAGAGACTGCAACAAGAGGACACTTGATCCCTTGCTGCAGTCTCTGGATGTATTAGATGCGATCGAGCGTCGTGGGACCTTCGTTGTGGACTACATGAAATAAAGATGGAGTCCAAATTTTGTTTGTGTTTTTTTGACAAATAAAAAGATTTTCCTCTGTGTGGTGTATTTTTTTACTATTTACTTAGAGATTCCTAAGATCCTAGTGGCTGGGTCTAACATTGGCCCGACATTATGAATCTCGGGCTTAGTGCCAGCTGCCAATAAAAAAAGCTGGCATTAACCCCTTTATTACCCAGTTTGCCACCGGCACCAGGGCAACTGAAAGAGTCTGGTACAGCGCCAGAAAATGGCGCTTCAATGAATGTGCCATTTTCTGGGGTGGCTGCGGACTGCAATTCGCAGCATGGGGGGCCCAGAATGCTTGGGCATCTCCATGCTGAGGATTCCAACCCCCAACTGCCTTGTTGTACCTGGCTGGACCAAAAATATAGCGGAGCCCCACGTCATTTTTTTTCTAGAATTATTGTTCTAGAAATAAAAAAAATGGGCTTTGCTGTATTTTTGGTTGCCAGCCAGGTACAACGAGACAGCTGGGGTTGGTGGCAATCCGTAGCTGCGAAGTTGTACCTGGCTGGACCAATAATATGGCGGATCCCCACGTCATTTTTTTCTAGAATTAGTCCTAGAAATGAAAAAAAAATGTGCTTCGCTGTATTTTTGGTTGCCAGTCAGGTACAAATGACCAGCTGGTGGTTGGTGGCAGTCCGTAGCTGCCAAGTTGTACCTGGCTGGACCAAAAATATGGTGAAGCCCGATGTCATTTTTTTTTATTACTTCTGCAAATAAAATGACATGGAGCTTTGCTGTATTTTTGGTTGCCAGCCAGGTACAACTTGGCAATTGGTGGACTGGAATCCTCAGCGTGGAGAGACCCAAATGTTGTGGGCCCCCGACGCTGCAAATTGCAACCCACAGCCACCCCAGAAAATAGCGCCTTAATTAAAGGCGCCATTTTCTGGTGCTGTACTTTAACTCTTCCAGTTGCCCTTATGCTGATGGCACATAGGGGCTCTCCATACGCAACATGGTGTCCGCTAACAAGTTGAATGGAAAATTAGCTCCAATTGTTAGCGGACACCATGTCGCATATGGAGAGCCCCTGTGTGCCTACACATTGGAGCTCCCCCACAAGTGACCCCATTTTGGAAACTAGACTCTTCAATGAACGTATCTAGATGCATAGTGACCACTTTGAACCCCCAGGTGCTTCACAAATTGATCAATAAAAATGAAAAAGTAATTTTTTTCCACAAAACTTTTCTTTTTTCATTATTACGGACCAATTTGTGAAGCACCTGGGGATTCAAAGTGCTCACTATGCATCTAGATACGTTCCTTGGGGGGGTCTAGTTTCCAAAATGGGGTTACATTTGGGGAGCTCCAATGTTTAGGCACACAGGGGCTCTCCATACACGACATGATGTCCGCTAACAATTGGAATTGTTAGCGGACACCATGTCGCGTATGGAAAGACCCTATATGCCTACAATTTGCAGCTCCCTCACAAGTGACCCCATTTTGAAAACTAGACCCCCCCAAGGAACGTATCTAGATGCATAGTGAGCACTTTGAATGGTCTAATGCTACAACACATTTTACTTTACTTTCGCTATAAAACACTTTATAAACGTTACTTTCTATCAAAAAAGTATAAAAACATTCTTCTTCTTTCCAAAAGTGCAAAAATTCAAAAAGCAGTTCAAAGTTCACGATTCAAAAAGTCTCTTGCACTACTTCTCATGTGCACAACTGGTCTTAAAACCAAAGGGGAGCACACTTGGTGCTCAACTATTTACAAGAGAGTTTTTGTCATATCATTGTCCATGACATTGATTGTCTATGATATATAAAAGACAAACAGGGGAAAGGCTATTCACTCATCCAGGTATGGGATGGGGTCTGCGTCACAGGGGTGTAGTGCTGTCTCTCCTCTTCTATGCGTTCCACACTGTGGAATGCAGAGGAAGTGAAGGGGCAGAGCGGGAGCTTCTCTTCAATGCGTTCCACACTGTGCATTGCAAAGGAAGAGGAAGTGACTGCCCAGATGTGGGGACGGAGTGGGGGCTGGTGGCCGGCATCTATAATGAATGAAAGTACCGTATGCGGCGCAATGTGGGCGGTCAAGCGGCGGTGGGCCCCTCAGTCACGCCTGGGCCCCGGCACTTGCCCAGTTACGTCGGGTGCTGACACCAGCTGTGATTATATGGTTTAATTATTTTATCCTCTCCTAGATTCTTTGACAGGATTACAGCATGCCGTAAGTGCCGAATGCCTTCAACGAATCTCGGGCATGGGGTGTGGGAATGCAGGGCAGTTAAAGAGTACTGGTCACAGGCTGGGGAACAGGTAAGATCATGCTGGAGAATACAACTCCCACAAACACCACAAGCCACGCTCTTTCATCAGTTAAGATCCCCGGAGACTCAGCCCACAGGAGTTAAAGCAAAGATCCCTAAAACATTCACACATTCTTAGTAGTAGCCCTACGCGGTTTAATGGGGGAATGGCTTAAAAAAAGCATCCCATCGATGGTGATGAGAATATCCCAGATGAAACTCTTACTGGGAATTGAATTAATAGAGGCGGAAAGGAGTAAGGAAAAATCTGCAGGGAAAGTATTTCTACTGTGGAAAACATTAATTGGTTTTCACTATAGCCCTCGCAAAATATCGAGAATGATCAGTCCCTTCCGCCACACAGAATGGTATTGTCTGGAGGATCTGAGCGGGACATTAGAGGCCTTGGGAACTGTTACAAATGTATAATGTCTGTTAAAGATACAGCATATATTACCATAGAAAGACATGCTTGACTTTGCAAAATACAGTAAAAAAGATTCTCTTCATTCCCCTATTACCCTTCTAGGCATTCAGCCTGCCTTTTCTTTCTCTCATTATTTCTCCAAAATTTGTGTTACAAGGCATTGACTGAGATCGATTTATGTATCTATATACTATTTTAAATATTATGCGGACATGTTGCCTAACAAGAAGGATTTGTATATGTACTTTTGGTAATCTACAGTGTCATTGTGGATGTTATATCCTATGCTATGTTATCCTATCCAATGTTATGTATTATGTTCTAAAAATGCAATATAAAAAAAAAATAAAAGTTTAAGAAAGCTCAAAAGTTCATACAGTAAAGTATCTGTAGGCATGGCACGCTTGGTGGTTGCATTGTTGCTTAGTTACTTGAAAACACACATATTTACACAGTACATAAAGGAAACAAACATATTTACATAGTAAACTTTGGTACATTTCTTTGGTTAATTATCCCTGTAACGGGCTGGAGTCATACCTGTACTGTGTAGGTCTACACGTAGTAACATAGGTCAATTACTATATGTGGAACTACGCAGCACTGGTGTTTCAGTTGGGCTATATTGATCTGTAGTGTCTACTGCGGGTGAAGTGTGTGTGAGTCGGGCCGGCAGGGAAGGGGTTACTCGGATACCGGGACGGTGGCTTCGGTGGGGATCACGGCTGGTCGGGTCCCGGTTCCGTGCCCTGGGCACTCAATGGCTGATGGGGATAATATTTGGGGAATTATACCTGATGCCACCTGTGGTGTCTGGTAAGCGGTTACCAGCGATGCAGCCGGGCGCTGAGGTGATGGTGTAGTGCAGCAGAGGTAGTATAGCTCCCCACAGGTGGAGCTTTTCCTCAGTGCGGTGGGGTGGATGAGGGGAGTTGTAGTCCAAATCTCTGTGGTGCTGCAGAGGGATTTCGGGCGACGGATTACATGAAGCCAGAGATCAAATCAGCTCAAACAGTTCTTTTACTGGTAGCAGATGATAAAGGCACGAAGGCAGTCTGGCATGCCGGGGTAGTAGCCACAGATTTTATAATTCACCACACAGTCTATCAGAGGTGTCTCTCGATTTTCTTTCTTGGTCTCTGTTCACAATGGCTCGCTGCCCTCAAACGCTGAAGTCTGGTTACTAGTCCCCAGGTCTGTTGCCTTAAGTCACTGCTACCTCTTGGCGTCTTGGACCTAGCTGCGGGATAGAGGTTAGGCTTCTTGGTGGGTGTCGTGGCTCCCTTTTGAAAGCCCACAACGTGCTGGTCTGCGGTTTGGGATAAACCTGAGCAAAACCGCCTCGGTTCCACTTGACCGGAGTGACCTGGGCACTCCAGAAGGCTCCGACCAGACCTGGAGTGTCCCCTTCTCGTCTGGGTCACCTCAGCCCCTTAGAGGTGCCCTCGCCTCAGGACAGCAGGGTCCCCTGCGTCCGTCCATTCTCTCTCTTTGTCACCGTCTAACTAGGCTGTCTCCTAACTGTCACTCACGTCTCCCGCTCACCTAAGCACCACCCCCTGGGACCTACTGAAATACAGTCCTCTGTGCTAGGTTGTCTGTGGGTGGGTTTTGTGTACAGACTTTGTAGTTTCCCCCCTCCACCTGTGACTACGGAGATACTACACCATTCTTTTTGGGGTGCAGTATCTCCCTGTGGCGTCCCGCCAGAGGGGCGCCACATGTGCACTACTTACTGGTGTTAGTGGTTCTGGTATGGCAGCAGGTTGACTCTGACTCCCCTTGGGACTAATAGGCTCACCAATAGCGATAGACTGATTCTCTGGTGCTGGTCTTGGCCACGGCTCTTCAGCTCTTAGGGTACCGTCACACCTGGTGCACGGGGGCGCGCATGTTTTTGGCGCCCCGCCAGCGTCGCCATCACGTGTTTACACGCGGCGATACCTTCGGCGATGCACCGGCGATGTTGTAATATGGGAGCCTATGGCTCCCATTGCCTGTAACATCGCTGATCGGCATGTTACAAGGGGCGATGTGTACACATTGCCCTAGAATGCTCGCTTGGTTTCAGAGCACTGCTGGGAAACCAGGCAACCACTCAAAGGCGATTATTAGCGCCGACATCGCCTCTTTACACTAGGCGATGCAGCGTCGCTGTCGCCGATGATGGGCCACGCACCTGCGTCGCCTATGTAATCGGCAGCGATATGGCCAGGTGTGACGGTACCCTTAGAGTCCGGTTTTGCTGCCACTAGGGGAAATGTCAGTATGGGGACCACAATAGCTCCATTAATCTGGGTCCAAGTCTTGGGTAAGTGTCCAGTACAGTGCTGATCATCTCTTCCTTTACTGGTTTGTGTTTAGGTACTGTCAGGGACTTTTCTTGCCTTTTCAGCTGCTCGGGGTATCGTTTCAGGTGATCTCTAGAGATGATGGCTGAGCTTTCTCACCTGTCTTTGCTGATCAAGCAAACCTTCTGAGGGTCAAAGTGAGAAAGCATCACGGTGTAGGGCTCTGCCTCCCACTGGTCATCCAATTTGTGAACCCGTCGCTTTCTCTTTAGGACCTGTTCTCCTGGTACCAGGGTGTCTGCGGGTGCTTTCTGGTTGTATGTCCTCTCCTGTTTCTCTCTAGCCGGAGTCAGGTTTTTCTCCACGCATTCTTGCACCTGGCGATACCTCTGTTGGCGCTCCTCATAGTCTCTCTCTGGGAGGTTGTTTTCAGGAGTCAGAACCCCCATTTCTAGGTCAATTGGCAGTTTGCTAGGTCTGGCTTTCATCAAGTAGGCGGGACTGAAGTTGGTGGAATTCACTGGGATGTTGTTGTACAGGTCCACTAGATCTGACAGCTTCTCTGGCAATGTGGCGCCCCTGCGTCCAGGAGGCCACAAAGGGAACTGCAGCCAGGCAGGTAGGACATTGTTGCACAACAACACCCTCACAGCCCACACAACCCACGTGTCAGAGAGGTTTACATCCAGCCCTGAGATTAGATACTATATGAGATCGGAGGGGTGGTGGATTCAGAGGAGTGGGTTGGGCACACCAGAGGTCAGGTGACTGACAGTATATAGTGAGGGGGAGGAGTGAAGGAAGTCAGTAGGCTCAAGGTGCCGAGCTGTAAAGACCCAGAAGTAGGCCGATGTGAGCTGAGCTGTAAAGACTGAAGGACAATCACACTTCTGTGAGTGCAAGGCTAGGAGCGCAGAATCCGTACTGAGCCAGTGTGAGCCAGAGGGGAGAGAAAGCACGTCCGATGCTGATGCCACCAGGAGTGTGACAGAACAGAGAAGGGACGGTGTAACCCGGGCCCTAGACAGCAGCTGAAGCCACTGACTGCAGGCAGAGAAAGTCCCTCCTATGATGCTTGAAGGAACAGAAAGGAGAGAGCCTGGTAGAGCCTCGTGCTGAGGACTGCTGGAGGCTGGGCTGAGTAGAGTGTCGGCTCTAAAGGGAACCGTAGTTCACCCGGCATTCCCAAACACCGACGGGGGACCATAGCTTCATGTTGGGACCCTACCCTAAAGGACAGGCAGCTAAGTGACGCACTAGGACTCACAGAAGCCCGAGTCACCGCCATACTGTCTGGCGTACCACACACCACCCGTATAGACGGAGACCGTAAACAGCCCGGAAAGGGACACTACAGACTGTGTGAGGGGTCACAGGGAGAGAGAGGCCTGGCTGCAGAAGAGAAGGGAACCCGGAGAGGGAGAATGCGCCCGTGTGTTAAGAACTGTGCTTGAGCTTGTAAAGAACAGCAAATAACTTGTAAACTGCTTGGAGAGAACGAAGAGTAAAGCTTTGGAAAACCCTGAATTGCCTCTCTTGTCTACATCTATGTGCACCCCATTCTCCCTCATACAGATCCAGCCTGTCAGCACCAGCCAGGAGGAGAGATCCCTGCAGTGCCTGCAAGTAAGTGTGCTACAACTACACACAATAGACTTAACCCTTACTGCCCCGGGGGATACAGTTCTCCCCACTGGAACTATACCATCTTCGCTGCCACTACATCACCCCCGGAGGTTCTGCAGCAGCGGCGGCCCCATCACTGGCCGCACCAAGTGGGTGGCGTCACACATGACATTTCCCCTGTAAATAAATCCCCCTTTATTGTCGAACCAGGGACACGGTCCGGACCAAGCCACCCGTGACTTCCCCAGTACCGTCCGGTCCGGTACCGAGTACCCCCGTCCCGTGCGGCTCCACAGCTACATGTTCCTTTCCTCTAGTGGGAGTGTTTTCAGCAGATCCATCACTATTTGGTTCATTTGTCTGGGAATGATACGGCGTGGTTCTGATCTTTTTTCACCTGTACAGGCTGCAGAACTCCTGGAACACTTCAGCCTCAAAGGCAAGTCTTTGGTCTGTACTATAGCCGTGGGGTCTGCAAAAGTGTGTCTGGAATGCGCGTGCTGCGGTCTTCGCTGTCAGGTCTTTCACAGGTACCACCATCAAGAATCGGGAGTAGTGGTCCACTATCGTGAGGGCGTAGATGTAGCCGAACCGGCTTGGAGTCAATTTCATAAGGTCCAAAATCACTAACTCCAGGGGCTGTTTGGTTACAATAGGTTGCAACGGGGTCCGCTGGCTGTCACGGTCTTTTCTGCGTAGGCTGCAGGGCCACAGCTCCTGCACCATGCTTCAATGGTCGCCCTCATACCAACCAAGTAGAACCTCCCACGTAGTAATACCAGCTTCTTCCGCCCGAAGTGTCCGGCCCCATCATGGTAGGCTTCCACGACCATATAGCCATCTCTCTTCGGGACCACTATCTGCCACATTAGCTTGTGGGTCCTAGGGTTGGTGTGTCGCCTGCACAGTTTACCAGCTCAGATGAACAGTCTGCTTCTCTCCTTCCACAGTTGCAATGCCTCTGCTGGGGCATCTGGGCCTAGGTACGTGTCCGTTTTTTGCAGCGACTCCTTGACCAGGCTGACAAGGGGGTTACTGTCTTGTTTCTCTGCCCAGTTTTGGTGGGGCAATGGGTCTACAGTGACTTCTTGTCCCCTGGTCGCTTGTCTTTCACTTCATGGGAACACTGGGACATATTTTTACGGTGGAAAGCCGGTAGCTCTACTTCCTCCAGCTCTTCTGGATCTTCCCCTTCGTCTGGCAGATGGGGCATCCTGGACAGGGCATCAGCGTTGGCATTCTTGTGCCCTTCCCAGTATTTGATGGTGAAGTTGTAGTTGGAGAGACGGGCCATCCAGCGTTGTTCCAGCGCGCCCAGCTTGTTGGTTTCTAGGTGGGTCAGGGGGTTGTTATCCATGTAGATGGTGAATTTTGCAGCTGCCAGATAGTCCTTAAAGCATTCTGTCACTGCCCACACTACAGCCAGGAACTCCAGCTTGAAAGAGCTATAGTTGTTGGGGTTCCTTTCTGTAGGCCTGAGCTTCCTGCTAGCATAGGCCACGCTTTTTTTGCCTCTCTGCACTTGGGACAACACGGCTCCCACTCCCACATTACTGGCATTGGTGTACAATACAAACAGCTGGCTGTAGTCAGGGTAGGCCAGGATCTCTTCTCCTGTCAGGGCTCTCTTCACCTGCTGGAAGGAACCTTACTCTCTGTCCTCCCATTTCCTGGAGGGGCTAAGGCCTCTGGCCTTCTTGACCTGGCCCACCAGGAGGTCTTGCAAGGGCACAGCCATCTTGGTAAAACCTTTAATGAATCTCCAGTAGTACCCTACCAGTCCCAGGAACTGCCGCACCTTTTGAGGGTGCTAGGTCTTGGGCAACACTGGATTGCAGTGACCTTGTCGGAGCCTGGGGCCATGCCTTTCGCACTCACCATGTGGCCCAGGTACTGCACCTTGGGTTTGAGGAGGTGGCACTTGGATGGCTTTACCATCATGCCAAACTTGTATAGCTCGAAGACTTCTGCTAGGTGATCTTCATACGTCCTCGAGTAGACTATGACGTCATCAAGTTATAGCAACACAGTCTCAGAGTTCCTATGCCCCAGGCAACACTCTATCAGCCTCTGGAACGTCCCTGCTGCATTGCAGAACCCGAATGACATACAGTTAAACTCGCAGAGACCCATTGGGGTCGTGAAGGCGGTCTTCTCCTTGTCAACCTCTGCCACGGGAACCTGCCACTAACCACTGGTGAGATCTAGAGTGGAGAAATAGTTAGCAGTTCTCAGTGCAGCTAATGACTCCTCTATCCTGGTTATTGGATAAGCATCTTTATGTGTAATTAATCTGTCTATAGTCAACACACATACTCATTGTACCATCTTTCTTTTTTACCAGGACTAGTGGAGTTGTCCAGAGGCTACAACTATTTCTGATCACCCCAGCCTCCTTCATCTCCCATAACATCTCCTTGGCAGTTTGGTAGTGGGCTGGTGGTATATGCCTGTACCTCTCCTTGATGGGTGGATGGTCTCCTGTGGGTATACAATGCTGCACCCCTTTTGCCTGCCCAAAGTCTAATGGGTGTTTGCTGAAGACCTTCTCGTATTCTCTGTGAACCCGGTACACTCCACGCTTCTGATGAGAGGGGGTGGAGTTGGTGCCTACTTGTAGCTTCTGGCACCAGTCTTCCAGCTGCCCCTCAGGGCCATTGTCCTCTGCCTGTTCTGGTGAGTCAAAGGGCTCATCAGCTGTGATCGCATTGTTACTGACTGTACAGCTTGGCAATGGTAGCATACCGTGGCAGATGGGCCTCCTCCTCCCAAAATTTAGGATGCGTACAGGTACCCTCCCCTTGTGGACATTAACTACACGTCCACTGTCAGGATTGTGGGCCTACTATCTGAATACACGGGCTCTACCAGCGCCTGGTAATCCTGCCCCTTGAGGCCTATGGCCGCCCTGCACTATATTCACTCCACAGAGGTATTACAATGGGTATTGGGTCACTTACTCTTACCCTGCTGACTTCGCCTCCAGATAGCTCCACCTGCTGCCCTAATCTCCCTCTGCAGGGTCCTCTGCTGCCCAGAATTGGTGGTCTCGGGAACCTGTTGTAACAATACAATAACCTCGTCCAAACAATTTTCAAGGGGGTCAGAGTAACTTGATAGTGGTAACAGCTGCAGTAGGGATGAACCGGCATCCATCGATGATTCAGGCGGAGAACCCACTGATGGGGAAGCGGGTTGGCGGCGTGGGTTCCTAGCCGGTCGTTTAGGTGGTTTCAGGGTGGACTTGCCTTTGTGCATTGTGGATGGTGGTTGTGTGCTGGGCGGTAGTGGCTCTTGTAGTGTGGTGGGTTTCTTTGGTCGGGTTTTTATTAGGTATTTGTCCATTACAGCTCCCCGATAGCAGGGGGGAGATAGCAGATCAGCGGGCAGCAGATGGGTATAGCAGATTGCAATGTTACTGATCACAGAGGGGTAGAGAGTAGGAAGACTGTCATAGTCTGGTTGTTATATCATAGTCTTGGTTGGTGGGGGTGGGTGAAAGGTTCGCAACAGTACCAGTCTGTGGGTTAGGGGATGGAATTTTAGGTGGTCTTCTGCCTTCCCCCTCCCCTGTCAGTCCGCCTCTTAGGTTTTGGTGTGCTGCTGCACCGTTGGACCCCGCCGGCGCCTTGGGTAAGCGGGATCAGTTGTGGATTTGGGTTGCGCCAGAAGTGCAGGCCCCACACGTGCAATGTTGTAGCTCCAGGGTCCCGCTCTGTCCTCAGTGATGTGCTGCCCTCAGCGGAGCAGTCAGAGGGTGCAGATGTGGTTGGTGTGATCTCCGGAGGTTGGGGGGGTGGGGAGGCCTACACTGTTAAGGGAACGGTCATCGGCTAGTGCTGTGGTGTATAATAAGTGGCGGGAGAGGGGGAGAGACCCGCTGCTGTCTGCTCCGTGGGTGGGTGCAGGGCCACTGTGGATCGTCTGTGCGGCCAGAAATGGTGGGGCTGGGTGGTGTAGGAACGGGGCTCCTTGGGTCTGGGTGCCACAGGTGCAGTGCCAATATTGGAGAGCTCTCAAGCGCATCTGCTTTGCGTTTTTTTCCTTTTTTTGGTAGGGTTGTCTCCCTGGGATGGTTCACTGTGAGCCCAGATGTGTTGTGCTGCAAGCTGTATTTACAATAGGGAATACATAGTAGAGGCTGCTACAGGCTGTGTTCACAATAGAGACTTCTGCTAGCTGTATACACAAGGGAGGTTGCTGCTAGCTGTATATACAGTGGAGGATATTGTGGACCATATACACTATATAAAAAGCAGATGGCTGCTGGCCACATACACAGCAGAGAACACACAGTAGAGACTGCTGCTAGCTGTGTTCATGGTCAGCTATGCTCTCTCCTCCCTCTGTCCCCCACTCCCTCTGTGTTTTGGAGTATTCGTGGCCTCTCACTTATGGGCCAGAAGCGCTGGTTGTAGCTACTCCCTCTCAGTGTCGGGCTCCATTATCTACTACAGCCCGAGGCCTCTCCCGGAAGTCTACGCCTGGTGCTCCCTCTCCGTGCTAAAAACCTACTCTTGTCTGCACTAAATTTGCATCTAAGTGCTGCTCCTCTAGGTTGCAGCGTAAATTAGGGTACACCAAAAGCCTCGTGCTAAAAACCTACTCTTGTCTGCACTAAATTTGCATCTAAGTGCTGCTCCTCTAGGTTGCAGCGTAAATTAGGGTACACCAAAAGCCTTGTGCTAAAAACCTACTCTTGTCTGCACTAATTTTGCATCTAAATGCTGCTACTGTCTGTTGCAGCGTAAATTAGGATACGCCAAAAGACACACTATTGTAGTCAGCGTTTGTGTCTGGGCAGGGCAGGACTTCCAAGGCGCAGAGGGACAATTCCTGCCACGTGTCCACTTTGGGTACCCAATAATTAGAAGGCACAGAGGAATCTAGGAGCACTTTTGTACGATCAGCAATGTACTCCTTCAGCATCTTTACAAACTTTGCAGTCCTTGTGACGGTACCCTGCACCTGAGGGCCTGTGCTATGGGAGGGGCTAAGAAAACTCTCCCAGATCTTTGAGCGTTTTCCCCTACCTCTGCTGGATTTGATTTGTGCCTCTCTCAGCCGGACACCTTGGTTGTCCACAGAACCGCGACCTCTGCCGCAAGCGTTTTCAGAAGTGAATTTTTTGACTAATTCTGCAACTAGGGCCTTCTGGTACTGCAGCATTTTTGTAGACCTCTCCGCCTCGGGAATTATTATTATTATTATTATTTATTCATTTATATAGCGCTATTAATTCCATAGCACTTTGCATATATGAGTAATGCTGTCTCTCTTGGAGCTCACAATCTAAACATCCTATCAGTATGTCTTTACAATGTGGGAGGAAACCGGAGTACCCGGAGGAAACCCACGCAAACACGGGGAGAACATACAAACTCCTTGCAGATGTTGTCCTTTGTGTCCCTGGTGGGAATTGAACCCAGGACCTCAAGCCAAAGTGCTGCAAAGACTGCAGTGCTAACCACTTGAGCCACCGTATAAGAGAAATAAAGTTCTCCTTGTAGCGTTGATCTAAAAGTGTCAACAACCAGTAATGAGTGTCCGCCAAGATGTTGATAACATGAGGGTCACAAGACAGGCAGCATCACATAAAGTCAGCCATGTGCGCCAGACTGTTAACAGGCAAGACTTCAGGTCCTCAACAACAGGATGATTGACCATGCTGTCTTCATGATCCTCCTCCTCCTCTCCCCTGTCCTCTGGCCATCCGACGGTAAGATGGTTGTGCATGTATTACTGTCAATTACGCATGAAAGTAGCTCCATTTCTTTATCCTCCTCCTCCTTGTAATAATCCTCCAATGCACGTTGGGATGAGATAAGGCTGGGCTGTGTGTAATCACCCCGTACAGTTTATTGCTCCAACTCATCGTGCTCCGCCTGCAATGCATCGTTTTCTATTTTGAGCAGACAGCATTTTAGAAGACAGAGAAGCGGGATGGTGACGCTAATTATGGCATCATCGCCACTCACAATCTTGGTGAAGTCCTCAAAGTTTTGGCGGACGGTACATATGTCGGACATCCATGTCCACCCCTGAGATCTTATGTGTGGAGTTTGAACCATTTACCGACGGCCTAGTTGATGCTGGTACTCAACAACTGCACTCTTCTGCTCACAAATCCTGACCAACATGTGCAGTGTGGAATTCCAATGCGTGGGGACATCACAAACCAGTCTGTGATACGGAATCTGCAAACGCTGCTGAAAGCTGGCAAGGGCGGCTGAAGCAGTAGGTGACTTTCTAAAATGGGCACACAGGTGGCATACTTTTACGAGCTGATCAGACAGCTCCAGGTAGTATTTAAGAAACCGCTGAACCACGAGGTTGACCACATGGTTGACCACTCCCTTCTTTTCCAGATCCTGGAATCCCTCAGCATCACCCACCTTGCCCTCTCTTGGGTCTCCTCATACCTAGTGGACCGGACCTTCAGCGTCTCCCACTCCCACACCTCCTCCTCACCCTACCCCCTTTTTGTCGGAGTCCCCCAAGGTTCGGTTCTGGGACCCCTACTTTTCTCCATACACACTCTCGGCCTAGGGCAACTCATTGAGTCCCACGGCCTCCAGTGCCACCTCTACGCCGACGACACCCAAATCTACCTGTTTGGCCCTGACATCACCTCCCTACTCTCCAAAATCCCACAATGCCTTTCCGCCATCTCATCCTTCTTCTCTGCTCGCTTCCTTAAACTCAACATAGACAAAACTGAATTCATAGTCTTCCCCCCAAGAAATTCTCCCCCACTTCCCAACCTATCCATCTGCGTCAACGACTGCACCCTCTCCCCAGTCCCCCAAGCCAAGTGCCTCGGGGTAATCCTTGACTCCTCCCTATCCTTCAAGCCCAACATCGAGGCCCTCACCACAATTCTCCGGCTCCAGCTCAAGAACATTTCATGGATCCGGTCCTTCCTCACTCACAACACCACTAAAATACAAATTTATGCTCTACTCATCTCCCGCCTTGACTACTGCAACCTCCTTCTCAATGGCCTCACGGCTAACTCCCTCACACCTCTCCAGTCTATCCTCAATTCTGCTGCCTGACTAATCTACCTGTCCTCCCGCTACTCCCCTGTCTCCCCCCTCTCCCAAGCCCTTCACTGGCTCCCCACCTTCAAGAGATCCCAATTCAAAACACTAACCATGGCGTACAAAGCCATACCCAACCTGGCCCCACCATACATCTCCAACCTGGTCTCCTGATACCTACCCTCACGCAACCTCCGCTCCTCCCAAGAACTCCTCCTCTGCTCCCCCCTCATCACCTCTTCACACAACCGAGTCCAGGACTTCTCCCGGGCATCTACCTTACTCTGGAACTCCCTGCCCGAACACGTCAGACACTCTCCTACCCTGAGAAGCTTCAAGTGTCACCTGAAGATTCGCCTATTCCGTCAAGCCTACAACCTGCCATGAGACCCAGGCGACCGCCCCATACCTGACATTCCCCCATCCTACTGTATCCCAACCCGCCCTCGTAGACTGTGAGCCTTCATGGACAGGGTCCCTGCCCCTCTTGTACCTGTACGTCCTGATCGCCTAGATTTTGTGTACTTGTTCTTGTCTCCCTTATCCTCATGTAAAGCGCCATGGAACCTAATGGCGCTATATAAATAAATAATAATAATAAAATGGGCCACGCATGGAACATGTGTCAGCTCGCCTCGCCTCAGAGCTGCCACCAGGTTCCGGGCATTGTCACACACGACCATGCCTAGCTGTAGGTTCAGCGGTGTGAGCCAGTGATCTGCCTGCTGTTTCAGTGTTTTCCACAACTCTTCAGGATTGTGGGGTTTGTCACCTACGCATATTAGCTTCAGCACAGCCAAGGCAGTGCTGCAGTGCTTCCAGCTTTGGACTGGTGCAGAGGGTGAAGTGAAGGAGGAGGAGGGTGAGGATCATGAAGTTCCGGAGCTGTACACTGTGGGTGAAACCCTGACTGAGTTAGGGCCTGCAATCCTTGGTGTCGGAAGGATGTGTTCCGTCCCAAGCTCAGACTGGGTCCCGGCTTCCAGAATATTAACCCAGTGTGCCGTCGGAGAGATGTACCGGCCCTGCCCGCAAGCACTTGTCCGCATGCAGGGGCGGACTGGCCCAGGTGGCAGGTGGTATAGCGCACATCTAGGGCCGCCCCCTACAGAAACAGCCAGCGGCCATACAGCGTTGGAGGTGGTAAGAGAGCTCTGACAGCATGACAGCACTCCCCCGGTCCTCAAAAATTTCCCACAGCACCCCCCCCCTCAAAAATTTCCGACAGCACCCATCCCCCTCCCGGTCGTCAACTCAGGGCTGTCCTGAATTGCCACCCGGGGCCAGAGGCCTCAGCCAGCCCCTGCTTGCTACCCACTGTCAAATTTGGGGGAGGGTCCATCTTGCTTTGGGGCTGTGTGGCCAATGACGGCACGGGGAATCTTGTTAAAGTTGAGGGTCGCATGAATTCCACTCAGTATCAGCAGATTCTTGAGAATAATGTTCAAGAATCAGTGTCAAAGTTGAAGTTACGCCGGGTATGGATCTTTCAGCAAGACAATGATCCAAAACACCGCTCCAAATCTACTCAGGCATTCATGCAGAGGAACAATTACAATGTTCTGGAATGGCCATCCCTGTCCCCAGACCTGAATATCATTGAACATCTGTGGGATGTTTTGAAGCGGGCTGTCCATGCTCGGCGACCATCAAACTTAACTGAACTGAAATTGTTTTGTAAAGAGGAATGGTCAAAAATACCTTCATCCAGGATCCAGGAATTCATTAACAGCTACAGAAAGCGACTAGAGGCTGTTATTTTTGCAAAAGGTGGATCTACTAAATATTAATGTCACTTTTCTGTTGAGGTGCCCATACTTTTGCACCTGTCAATTTTTGAAATAATGCATATTTCACATTTTTGGTTAGTACAATAAACCTCATTTCAATCCTGAAATATTACTGTGTCCATCAGTTATTACATATATCACACTGAAATAGCTGTTGCAAAAATCCAATATTAAACAAAAAAAAAAAGAGTAAGATTAAGAGTCGTGCCCAAACTTTTTCATATGACTGTAAATGGAGCTCCTTCGAAAGTTGGAGGATTTGGGCCGATCACCCCCTGGCTGCCCCAATACCGCAGTGGTGATGGTCACCCTCCCCCGTACCTTGAGTTGGATATTTCCTGGCCATCGGACTTCCTTGTTTGGTTTGTTTGCTGTGCTTCTTTTTAATTTTTTGTGCTTTATTTGTAGGACCTCCTCCTCCCTCTTCTCCCCCTCGTCCCTGTCTTTCCCTCTCCGATCCTCCCTAACCCATTGTTTGTAGTTGATATTTGTATGCTGTTTAATCTTGTAAAACTTCAATAAATATTTAATGTATAAGAAATAAAAAAAAAGAACCTCAATCTAAGGGAAAGATAGCAAGGAAAGCCATATACCCATCCATCATAGTGTGGCACCCCAGAGCACAGTTGCCACAATGGCATTGCCTCCCTGCTTGGAAGCAAGAAAGGGTATCCACACTAGGTAAACCTACAGCATGCAACACTTTTCCTGACTCCAGACCAGAAGGGGGAGCTCTGAACCCGGATTCAGGGGAGCTTCCCAATAAATTCTGGCCTGGGTGCATGGTTAGTCAGAACGTTAGGGAGATGCAGGAAGTGACAAACGTCCTGGGAACTGGAGCCGGAGAAGCACCTCCCAGGATAGAGTCTAGCAGGTGTGAGATTGTCTGAGGAAAGATAGCAGAGCCAGTTACCGGCTCACCCCAGAGCAGAGCGCCAGAAACAGACACCGGAGTCCGAGGTTGTGCGGGTACAACTGACCCAGCAGCCTAAACCAGAAGATGGGAGGCTACACGTCTCCGGCTCTGGTGCAGTGCGCATATTCAAGCCTAGCCGTACACGTCATAACTCCCCAGAATGCACTGGGCCGGATATGACGTGTGCTGCTCGGCTTCAATATGCACAGTCTCCGAATGGAGACTGCTTGTAAGTTAAAAAGCATTTTTCTAAATCTTTATAGGGCACGTTTAAGTCAGAAAGGGATGGTTAGGAAACAGCTGCCGAGTGCAGGGACAGGTAGTGATAGGTTAGGAGGGTAGAACGACAAGACAGGTTCCTTTAAAGGGATCCTCTCACCTCCAGAACGCCTCTTAAGCTACCAAAACTTGTCCCTGCAGCATATTATCACTAATCTCACACTCCTTTTATCTCCTAAAAGCATCCTGTGAAAGTGCATAAAACGTTTTAATACTCACTCATTAGTGATTATAATTAGCAGGGGCTATATTCTTTAGTCACCAGGGCATGTTGTTTTGCAGGCTCCAGGATCCACCCTCTCGCTGTGTGCTTTGCTTGTGCAGGCATTACCCTCCCCCCTCTCTGTCACTCACAGAATGCAAATCATTAGTACTGCCTTCAGCTCCACATCACAGCAGCACAGACGGAGAGAGGGTGGATCCTCGAGGCTGCAAAGCAACATGCCCTGGTGACTGAGGCTGCTTTCACATTACGATTTTCGGATTTCCGATGCTGTCCGATCAAAATCGGACAGCATCGGATCCGAATTTGGACCCCATGCATCCCTATGGGCATCGGACCGAATCGGATGTGCACTAAATGCCATCCGATTTGGTCCGATCCGATTCTGTCCGATTTTATTATCGGTGCAAAAATCGGAGCTTGCTCCGATTTTTGCACCGAAAATAAAATCTGACAGATTCGGATCGGACCAAATCGGATGGCATTTAGTGCACATCCGATTAGGTCCGATCCCTATAACATGGGGCCCTATGGAGAAGGGTCCGAGGAAACATCTGATGTCTCCTCGGACCCCGTTTTACTGTACTGAGCATGCTCAGTACAGTAAAACTGCTCCTAACTAGGAGCATAAGGGTTAAAAAAAAAAAAAAAAAGTTTATTCTCACCTCCCCACGAGCCCCCGCCGTCTTCCGCCATCTTCTTTGAGGCTCCCGGAGGCTTCCGCAGGCTGCCGGTGTCAGCAGAGGGCTTCCTCTGCCTTATAGGACCTGCGGTGATGTCACAGTCATGTGACCACGGGTTACCATGGTGAACCCGCGGTCACGTGACTGTGACATCACCGCAGGTCCTGAACAGCAGAGGACGACCTCTGCTGACAGCGGCAGCCTGCGGGAGCCACCGGGAGCCTTCAAGAAGATGGCGGTAGACGGCGGGGGCTCGTGGGGAGGTGAGCATAAGGTTTTTTTTTTCTTTTTTTCACTCCGATTTTATGCCGGAATCGGGTGCCTATTTGGCACCCGATTCCAGGCATCAGAATGGAGCCGATGCTGTCCGAATTATATCGGACAGCATCGGCTCCCTCAAAATCGGTATGTGAAAGTAGCCTGAAGAATATAGCCCCTGCTAATTATAATCACTAATGAGTAAATATTAAAACGTTTTTATTCCACTTTCATAGGATGCTTTTAGGAGACAAAAGGAGTGTGATATTAGTGATAGGATGCTGCAGGGACATGTTTTGATAGCTTAGGAGGCGTTTTGGAGGTGACAGGATCCCTTTAAATGCATGAAGCATCATTAAAAAGTGGATTGATCTGGCTGCTGTTATAAAATCACATATGCAGGAGGACCACTGGTGCCAGTCTGGGAGTTACTAGGAAATCGCCAGTGAAGCTTTTCATTTTAGAAGTCTTTTGCGGCATATTTAATACTTTTTTTTACCATATTCTATGTATTAATTTTATGTGTATTCCAGGTGGAAGACCACTGGCGGACAAAGACAAAAATGGGCCCCTGTGCAAGAACAGTAGAAGGGCCCTTTGCAGCTGAGAAGCTCATCAAAATGCACAATTCCACCTGCTTTGGATATGGAAATGTGACCTCTAACCTCTTGGGCCCCTGTGCGGCTGCATATGCTGCGTCAATGATATGGCAAACCCTGTGGAAGACTCCACAACAATGTACTGGTGACTTTATTTACGGCTTCATGTCTTTGATTAGGTGCATTGTATATTTTTTAACATTCTTGTGTATGTATATATTTATTCTTTATTGCATTTTTAAATCGCTATTTCAGGAGGAATTCGTCTGCAACCTGCAATTTTATTTTTGTGCTACTCATATAATGATAATAATTTTTTTTGAAGGGGGGTGATGAGGGGGTGTGATTATTGCCTCAAGCACCAAAAAAGCCACGATTCGCCCTAGTAATATGTCCATATATACTCATAGGCCTGTTCCACATCTAAGGTTGTTGTGCGTTTTGCTAAATTTGTGTTTCTAGGCGTTTTTACCGCTACAAACGCATAAAAAACCCTAGCGTTTTTGCCCCCTATTGATTTCAATGGAAACGCATACAAAAACGCATGTAAAAATGCATGCAAAATGCAAAACGCATGCGTTTTTGACAACGCAGCACAAAACGTCTTCCCCGACGTTTTGGGCAGCGTTGGCAAAAACGCATGCGTTTTTTATGTGTTTTTAGCGGTAAAAACGCCTAGAAACACAAATTTAGCAAAACACACACCAACCTTAGATGTGAAAACACCCATAGTCTCTAATAAAGCAGCATGCAGTGTATATACACTTATACTCATCTATCTATAGCCACTAAGAAAAAAATATTGGTGAAAGAATATGTCTAAATGCAAGATAAAAGTCATAGTTATGATATCAGATTCAGAGACCTGCAGCAAAGAGCAGAGAGGGTTCGACTTCATTGTTATGAAGCCATTTAATAGAAACTGAAATATTCCAATGGACGAAAGGCCCCGTTACATATAGCGACATTCCAGCGATTCCGACAACGATACGACCTGGCAGGGATCGCTAGAATGTCGCTAAGTGGTCGCTGGTGAGATGCCACACTGGCAGATCTAGTCACCGATGCGGCGACCCCCGACGGTCGTTGGGAACTGTCACTATCACAGGTGTAACATGGAGATCGTTGGTCGTTTTCCCTGTCGCACATCGATCCAGCATGCCTAGCGGGAGACCGACGATGAAAAAATGGTCCAAGCCATTCCGTAACAATGAGCGATCTCATAGTGGGGGGCGGCTCGCTGCTACGTGTCACATGCAGCAGTGTCGCTGGCATGGTGCTGCAACGTCACAAAACCTGTGACGTTGCGGCGATATCGTTAGCGATATCGCTACGTGTAACGGGGCCTTAAGGCAATCAATGAGTATTTTACCACTCCTACATTACACATTATACATCTAGACAGGTTTAGGCAATAAGTCATTTCATGGGAGCACTTCTGTAAAACAGAATGAAATAATACCGCAGCTCCTTACCCTTAAAACACACTGGACTTTGCTTTTTTACAACAATTATTTGTAAGGTATTTAACCCAAATTCAGTTTCTTTGCATTTTTCCATAGTGTCAGGGGAAATGAGAGATAACAGCTTTCCTCGAAGACAACACACTGCCAGGAGATATATAAAGCCAGGCTTTTCCAACTAAGCTTCTAAGAAATAACCAAGAAATATGCCATATTATAAAATATTCTATTTATGAAAATTCCTTTCTCCTAAATATTCCCCCATAACTGTTATTGAATATAAAAACCACAGCAAATCAGCCATGAAGTGGAGACCCCATACAGTTACAGAGTGGGGTGCAGTCTGCAGTTTGGGGTTCTAATCTGGCACAAATCCTAAATCATATTAAAAGACTTGCTAAAGAGTCAGTTATGACTTTTAGGATTGCTACCTTTATTAGGTGACATTAGAGTTTGTCTACTTCCTCACTGAAGTGAGTATTTGTCTGACTTCATAAATGCTCTTCTGGATGAAGGGACAAAAATTCCCATAGATATCTACGAAATCTTGTAGAAAGGGACCAACTCCATTTTAATGTCTCTGCCTTTAGAATGGGATGTCATCAAATTCTGTAACCTTATACTTATATCCATATAATGTATTTGTATAAAAACACTCATTGATTTATAATAATTTACTACATCAGATTATTTACATACATTTATAACCTCCCATAGACTTTATACACATAATTCTTTTGAATCTGATTGGCTGCAGGGCTGTGTTGCACATTTTAGAATGTTATGACATCACAGGATCATCGCCATGGTGATTATGACACATAAGCAGCCGCCCATGCAGAACTCCTTTCAGAGTTTATAGCAGAGGCGTTGAGTGAGTACGTGCGTCTTACACTCCTGTTCTGTCCTTATTATTTCCTATTTTCTATCTATATAATTTCTGATTTCTTATCTCGAGCTTCCTCTACTTCTCACTTCTCATACTCATACATTTTTTTAGATGAGAAAACTTTATATTTGTTAATTAGCTAGTTATGCAATTCACTATTGATGAAACTGGTCATTTACATTAGGATAATTATAAGGAAATCTCTATTTATTCAATTC
This sequence comes from Allobates femoralis, assembly GCA_033576535.1. Lineage (NCBI taxonomy): Eukaryota > Metazoa > Chordata > Amphibia > Anura > Aromobatidae > Allobates > Allobates femoralis. The sequence continues at coordinate 132,334,066 of JARQOC010000006.1, forward strand.
AGGAATTTGCGGTTATTTCTATGAGAAATATGAGAGATTTGTCGACTACAAATCAGAGACCGATTTATGTAAGTCCAAAATAATAAAAGTCCTGTATATCAGTGGTGACTGCAATGCTGTTTCTATACATATCTGTACCCAGGAAATTCCTGTTGTCTGATGTCCGTGTGTCTGCACCAATCTGCAGGATATTTGTCCTGTAGGTAAATCAGGCTCTTCAGGAGATTTTAGGTCAGATCTCTAGGACCTAAGAGTTTAAAGGGATCCTGTCACCCCCAAAACACCTTTAAAGCTATTAAAACCTGTCCCTACAGCATATTAACACTTTCCCTACACTATTTTTAGCTCCTAAATGCAGTAAATGATATTGCATAAAAACGTTTTATAAGTACCTGATTAGTGATGATAATGAGTGACTATGCTATTCATAGTCACTCATCAAGACTGCCCCTCTGCTTCATAGCACGCCTGAATAGGCGTGATCTACATCCAGGATTCAAAATCGCGCGTCCCTTCTGTGCCCTGTGTTCGTAGGAGGCTGCAGTGTGGCTTGTGACGCGATCCGCGTCATTCCCGGCGCCCTGTGACGTATTTACAGCGGCGCCGCGCTGTTAGCTTCAAAATGTGCACTGCGCATGCGCATTGGGCATGCGCAGTGCACATTTTGAAGCTAACAGCGCGGCGCCGCTGTAAATACGTCACAGGGCGCCGGGAATGACGCGGATCGCGTCACAAGCCACACTGCAGCCTCCTACGAACACAGGGCACAGAAGGGACGCGCGATTTTGAATCCTGGATGTAGATCACGCCTATTCAGGCGTGCTATGAAGCAGAGGGGCAGTCTTGATGAGTGACTATGAATAGCATAGTCACTCATTATCATCACTAATCAGGTACTTATAAAACGTTTTTATGCAATATCATTTACTGCATTTAGGAGCTAAAAATAGTGTAGGGAAAGTGTTAATATGCTGTAGGGACAGGTTTTAATAGCTTTAAAGGTGTTTTGGGGGTGACAGGATCCCTTTAAAGAAATTAGCCAAAAAATGGATGATAAATACAAATATTAATTCACAGCTAAATGACTGGACCAATCTACCCAAACGCTCCCCATAGATAAATCAGGAACTTCAGAAGGTTTTACATTGAGTGTCATTCTCGAAGATCTCCGGTCTTGAGATGTCACCAAAAGAACAGAAAATAAATACAAATGATAATTTACAGCCAAAAATTGGACCGATCTGCCCCAAATTTGCTTCATTAGGAAATCAGGCAGGTTTACGCTGGGTTTCATCTCCGATGTGTCGGCTTTATATCAGGAACAAAGATTTTAAGCACAAACACCAAACAGCTGAACCAAATATCAGTTCTATTTGGGTGATTCTACCAGTATTATATATACACAAAGTAATAGGAATTATTAATAATAGTAATTGTTATATTATATATACACGGAGGTGGAGACTAGAGATGAGCGATGTTCGACTCGAATAGTTCGCCAATCTCAAATTCGAGTCGATTTTGGCGCTATTCGAGTCATTCGCCGAATTCCAACAATTTGGTTCCAATTCAGCGAATTTCGAACATGTTCGATTTTGGTTCGAAAATGCGGCAGATGCGGTCAGAAAACCGCATCTGCCGCATTTTTGAGCCAAAATAAACATTCCCTAAAAGAAAGAAAGTGTTAAAAATAAAAAAATAATCTATGCTCACCTGTCCGCGGTCCACCGAAGCCTCCGGCAAGGTCCTGCGGCTTCTAGGACCTGTGGTGACGTCATGTTCTCGCGCGAACTCCAGTCACATGACCGGAGTTCCGCGAGAACATGACGTCACCACAGGTCCTGGAAGCACAGGACCTTGCCGGAAAGCTTAAAATAGATATATTTATGATTCGGACCCTTTCTTTAAGTAAAAGTTACTTAAAGAAAGGGTCCAAAACATAAAAATATCTATTTTAAGCTTTCCGGCAAGGTTCTGTGCTTATAGGACCTGTGGTGACGTCACGTTCTCGCGGGAACTCCGATCACGTGACCGGAGTTCCCGCGAGAACGTGATGTCACCACAGGTCCTATTAGCAATAGGACCTTGCCGGAAAGCTTAAAATAGATATTTTTATGTTTCGGACCCTTTCTTTAAGTAAAAGAAAGGGTCCGAAACATAAAAATATCTATTTTAAGCTTTCCAGCAAGGTCCTATTGCTAATAGGACCTGTGCTGACGTCATGTTTTCGCGGGAACTCCGGTCACGTGACCGGAGTTCCCCCGAGAACTTGACGTCACCACAGGTCCTGGAAGCACAGGACCTTGCCGTAAAGCTTAAAATAGATATTTTTATGTTTCGGACCCTTTCTTTAAGTAACTTTTACTTAAAGAAAGGGTCCGAATCATAAAAATATCTATTTTAAGCTCTCCGGCAAGGTCCTGTGCTTCCAGGACCTGTGGTGACGTCATGTTCTCGCGGAACCGGAGTTCCGCGAGAACATGACGTCACCACAGGTCCTAGAAGCCGCAGGACCTTGCCGGAGGCTTCGGTGGACCGCGGACAGGTGAGCATTGATTATTTTTTTATTTTTAACACTTTCTTTCACTTTTTTTCACTTCCACAATGTATGTATATACATTGTGGAAGTGAAAATGCCCCACAGGCCCGGTTTGTTCGTTTTTCCGGGGTGTTCGACGGTGTTCGTCGAGCATTCGACGAACATTCGTCGAACACCCCGTCGATTCGACGAATCGAATCGAATTCGAACACCGGGGTGGTGGCTCATCTCTAGTGGAGACACACATGGCCTGTGCGGGTGATACATTAACACTATGCAGCACACAGGACCCTGGAATACTCAGATTCTGTGTTACATGGGGGCAGATCAATAACAACCGGGGAGCCCTAATACAGGGAGTACCGGCAACATGACAAGATAGAGGTTGGGAGTGAAAGCGTTAAAATAGTCATGAAGGGGTTAGGATGCATTGTTTAGTGGTGGACGTGACAGGGATTTGATTGGCTAGGGGTGGAGGTGGGGTTGGGTTTTAGGGGCCAATATAAGGTGACAAGTTAGCAGTTACCTCCTCTTGGATCCAATAGGAATTGACGACACCCCGCCTACCTGGGTCATTTTATGTAAAAAAAAAAATAGATAAATATATAATAATAAGTAATGATGACATAAAATAAATAGTAAAAGTAAATGAATAAAATGGATATAGGTATATATATGGGTCGATTAGGGGGCATGTTTTCAGATGTGAATTACATTGTCACAGTGGTGGGGGATACGTCGGGGTCAGAGGCTCGTTAAGTATCATGTCCTATTGCATGAAGGGCATTATTGGGGGATAGTAACTTCGGTTACATCTCAATATAACTCGCAGGTGTAGGTCCTACATGGTTAGGAATATCACCCATGTGGTGATACTACTTTACCTCCTGGGTTGTTGTGGTGCGGCAAGGGAACGTTCTCTAGAATTGGGGTTTGCCTCTGGTCTAGACCAATGTGCCTTTATGTAATTAAGCAGCTGTTTATTTGTGTATATTGTGGGGTCGCCATCGTTCTTAACACCTCGGGTGTTGTTATGTGATGATTTAATAAAAGCCTGTTGTGGCCATTTTACCCACGTTGTAAGCAGTCATTTGTTATCTTTATACACAAACCCATCGGCGGGCTCATCTATTGTATCCCACTCACCTACAGGACGCCGGTAGAATGAGAAGCCATGCTGGTGGCGGAAGCCCATGTCCACAAATAGCTGATAACAACACGGAGGACAGAGGACATTCAGTGCAAAAAGTGAATTCTTTATTGAAGTCCTATTAAAAAACAAATACAAAAAATATTTCTTCAAAAACACAAGACAACGATAAAGACATATATACAAATTACAAATAATACAAGTAATGAACACAAAATTATTAAATGTTTGAGAAAATTAAAAAATGTAAAAGTAAATGGCAAAGGCTGGATTGACCATACTCAGCACAGTATCACACATGAAGGTAAATTATAATTATAATGTGTAAATATTCTACAAATACAGCAATAGAGAATTCACGAAGGTTGATCCAAAATATTCTACATATTAATGCCATATATCTCTAATTTGTGTGCCAATTCAGTAGCCCAGTGCTGCTAATCAATGATACAATTTGCCTGTAATTCAAATTAATAGAAATATGGAAGTTCCAGACTATAACCCTGGGGGTGAAATCCCTTATACCGAAAAGTCACCATGTCTATACAGAAGGTAAACCAGTGCTGAATAATTCAATAGCACAGAATGATAGTCAGTGGTGTAACTTCAAGCTCATGGGCCCCAGTGCAAAAGCTTCAATGGGGCCCCCAATTATTGCTAGCCTTTAATAGCATTGATCTTTTTATATAGGTTAAATGGACTTTTGGGGCCCCCAAGGCTCCATGGCCCAAGTGGGATCACAACCCCTGCACCTATTGTAGTTACACCCCTGGATACTCTATTGCCTATAAGTGATACCTACATGTCGAGGTTGTAATGACCGGTATGAGGAGGTCCCCAGGGAACTGACCCTGACTCTCGTTTTGTGTATGAAGTAGCTCGCTTTGTCAAACAGGATGCTGGAATAATACATTTATTATTGTGTGATATTTATAAAGAAACACTCATTTTCCAGTCAATGGAAGCCTATGAATATGTCATGTACAGTACAATGTATTCGTGATTTTTATTAATATTTAAATCTTACAGAGCTTAATAATGTAGCTATTTAGTTTCCTTTATGTCACATAGAATTGTATTCCACAAAAAGAAAGTACAGAATAATACATAAGTACGTATACATACATAAACATAAGAAATTGTGGAATTCAAAGACCTAACATACTTTTAAGTAGTGACCATAACGCAAAGCCTACAGAAACTGTATAGAAATATCTAGATATTATGTTGCGGAGCTTGTGTACTTTCTTTAAGAAAAAGGAATGGAAAGAATTGCAGAAAAGAAATGAAAGAAAAGGGTAAATAAAATAAAATAGTAAAAAAAAGAAAACAGAGCTAACTATATACAAGTCATCTGGAAGTCAATATTCAGTATTTAAGAGTCATTATTCAACACAATATATAATATGTATGTAATGTCCCGTTAATTCTATCTCTACATCAACCTAAAGAGTAAATTAATGTCAGAGTACTACTGTACAATGGTCTGAACTTAAGGAAGTGATATCCAGTAGTTATCCCAACGTTCCCATTTAAGTAAATGTGATGTACAATGTAACAAGATTAAATGTTTTGTGGACTTTATTCACTTATCTGTTTTCCTATTACAGCCTGTAGGCAGCAACATCAGATGTAAGTATATACTTTACATAGGAGACACTGGGACTGCTGTATATATATCTCATTGGAGTCACTGATACTGCTGTATATACATCCCATAGGGGATGCTGGAACTGCTCTATATACATCTCATAGTGGACGCTTGGACTGCTGTATATACATCTCTTTGAAGATGCTGAGACTGCTGTATATACATCCCATAGGGGATGCTGGAATTGCTCTATATATATCTCATAGTGGATGCTTGGACTGCTGTATATACATCTCATAGGGGATGCTAGACTGCTGTATATACGTCATATAGGAGACGCTGAAACTCCTGTTTATACATCTCATAGCAGACTCTGAGACTGCTGTATATACATCAAATAGGAGACACTGGGATGACTATATAAATCTCACATAGGACTGATGTATTTACATCACATAGGAGATGTTGTGACTGCTGTATATACATCACGTAGGAGACACTGAGAATGCTGTATATACATTACATAGAAGACACTGAGACTGCTGTGTATACATCACATAGGAGATGTTGAGACTGCTGTATATACATCACTGGGACTGCTGGTTATAACTCATTGGGGACATGAGGGCTACAGTATATAAATCACAGGAGATGCAGGGGCATATATATCACAGGAGATGCTGGGGCATATACATCCCAGAAAAGGCTGAGGCATATACTTCACAGGAGGGGCTGAGGGGCATGGACATAACATAAGATGCTGGGGCAAAACCATGTTATGCATAGGAAGCACGGACCCAAAAAAAGACGACACTTGGATCCAGCACTAATGAGAATTGGTCGGTTATGTGTGAATATTGTCTAATAATAAATCATACAACAAAACTGAGAAACTTTATTAAAAGCTTCAGTAAATCTAATTCTCAAGTGTTGTTTGTTTTTCAGCTGCAGGCGTCAAGCGCAGGTAAAAGTCTTTATTATCATTATGTCACCTGCCTGATATAATGCTCGGCCCTCTCCAGCAGCCCCATAGTTAATGAACAGAGGTGTACTGCGCCCCGTCCTATGGAGGCATCTCAGAGCTGGAGTTTCCAGAGGACAGATTACCAGCAATCAGTAGCTCATTGCTTATACTGAGGATGGGGGATATCTACTATGGGACGTCTCTTTTAATAGTTTAAAACAATTACTAGCATTACAAAATGTCCTAGTTTAACCCTTAATTTACCCATACTTTATATTTTCCCTGTACTATAGGCTTGACACGACTAGAGCAATGGAAGAATTCATTCAGAAAACCATTGACACTAATGAGATCACAATTACGTAAGTAAAAAAATGTGATGATCTAAAACGGATGTCAAACTCAAATACACAGGGCCAAATTAAAAACTTGCACAAAGTTGGGGGCCAACCTTATCATCCATAAGGAATAATGGGCCACACAAAGCCCTCCTTACAGAATAATGGGCCCCATTTAGCTCTCCTTACAGAATAAATGGCCCTACATAATACTCCATACAAAATAATTGGCCCCCATAGTCCTCCATATAGCATAATGCCCCCACAGTCCTCCATATAGCATAATGCCCCTCAATAGTCCTCCATATAGTATAATGCACCCGTATAATCCTCCTAATAGTATAATGCATTCCATATTCCTCCATATAATATAATTCACCCCATAATCCTCTATGTAGTACAATACACCCCCAAAATCCTCCATTTATTAGAATGTGTCCCACATATTCCTCCATATATTATAATGCACTCCCGCAGTCCTCTGTATAGTATAATATACCCCCATAGTCCTTCATATCTTAGAATTCACCTCCATATAGTGTAATGCACTTCCATATTCCTAAATATATTATAATGCACCCAAAAGTCTTCCATATAGTATAATACACCCCCATAGTCCTCCATATATAAGAATGCACCACCATATAGTATAATGCACCCCTATAGTTTTCCATATAGCATAATGCAGCCCCATAGTCTTCTATATAGTATACAGCTCCTCATAGTCCTCCATATTATTTAATGCACCCTCCATAGTCCTCCATTAAGTATAATGCACCACACAGTCCTCCATATCTGATAATGCACCCTAATAGTCCTCCATATAGTATACAGCTCCCATCGTCCTCCATATAATATAATGCCCCACATAGTCCTCCATAAGTATCATGCACTCCATAGTCTTCCATATATGCATCCCCATAGTTCTCTTGATAATATAATGCAACCCCCTGTGATAATGGCATCGGGCCTCACTGATTCATGGACTCCATAGTGGCCACATTGTCTGTCTTCATTGGTGGTATGCCAGTGTTGATGACCTGTCCTAAGGATTTGCCATTAATATAATAGTTGGCGATAACCCCTGTAAGAACAGGGCTGAGGTATAGGGCTAGAATAAAGTGCGGAGATAGGGGTTGGGTTATGACTAAATCATGATCAGCCGCACATACCAGTGTCATGTCTCCTATGCACCTCTCCAAGTATCTGACTCCAGGTTTTGACTGTAAGATTTCTGATTATGAGTTAGATGGGACACATCGGGGGCAGCCGGGAGTAACGAGAAAACTAGAAAATTCCCAACATTTTTATGCAACATTGAACATAAACAACTGTGACTTTTAAAGGCTTTTACACCAGAAACACTGTGATGATCTGGCCCCGATATGTTCCTGACATTTCTGAACTTTATTTTTCTCCTATAGAACAGAGATAATTGTGAATGAAATACTGGAGTGTACAACACTGGACACATTATAGTAAGTACAGAGGACGGAAGAGAGGCGTCTATACCACAACCATAGAACTCTCCACAGAACTTTCCACAGAATACTCTGAAGCTTTGTCTCCTTACTGTAGAGAGAATATCCTTCTAGTCCCCAGCACAATTCTTAGTATTTGAGAGAAACCTAAAAACAAGACTGTAAAGCAGTAAGAATGTGATAGCTGAGATCTCTATGTCCAGTCCTCGGGGAGCGACCCCTCTACTGCCGGGTAATGGCGAGGTGAAGGGACAATGACAGAAATTAGACGATTGTGTAAGAAGAGACTCAACACTGGTCTGGGGGGAACAATTCATGGGTTATGGGACAAATCCTGCACGGCCCCCAATACTGGAGCGAACGCTGCGCCAATACTGCAGACTGATCCCTCCCTGGTGTCTGTAGGAATTATGTGCGGTGGTAAATATGAGGGGATCGGTTATCTTACGAGTTACCAGAGTTATCCAGAATCATTCATATCCCTCCAGTCTTACAAGATAAGAGTCTTCTATAGAAATATTCTAGACATTTCTGAATTAATCATTGTAACTGGAGCTTTTACTTTTCTTATAGTGAAAACATCATGAATTGGACTCCAGAATCTATAGTGTAAGTATAGAGAATGAAAGGGAGATCATCCTCCGCAATCATTAAAAAATCCACAAAATATTCCACAGAACAATCCACAGAACAATCTACAGAACAACCAACAAAACAACCCACAGAACAACTCACAAAACAACCCACAAAACAACCCACAGAACAACCTACAGAACAATCCACAGAACAATACAATAAACATTCCACAGAACAATCCACAGAACAATCCGCAGAACAATCCACAGAACAATCCACAGAACCATACACTAAACATTCCACAGAACAATCCACAGAACAATCCACAGAACAATCCACAGTATAATCCACAGAACAATCCACAGAACATTTCATACAACAATCCACAGTATAACCCAATGAACAATTCACAGAACATTCCACAGTGCCCTGGCCCCTTGTTTCTCTTTCTGTAGTTACTTAATATTATGTAAATGTTGTTAGTTGTCCACATATCTATTTTTAATTATATATAACTAGCTGGGTGCCCGATGCAGATGCATCGGGATTCTAGAAGAGCGAGTCTCTGACTCGCAATGGCCGCTTCGCGGCCAATGCTTCGCGCTGCTAAGGCGACTCGCCATGCCCGCTGCGCGGGCATAGCGAGTCGCCTTAGAACTGCTCGCAATGGCCGCTGCGCGGCCAATGCTTCGGTCGTATCCACATGACGACTCTGACTCGCAGCGCGAGCGGACTCAAAAGGGGCAAAAAACCCATTCGTGATTATATAATACATAAAACTATAGTATTTTTTTTTCTTATTTTGGATCTTAGACTAAGATATTTCCCCGCGTCCAAAATAGTCCAATCTATTGAAATAGAAAATTGTTTTACCCACATGTTAAATACCAGAAAGAAGAAAGTTGAAACACAAGAATATAATATTTTCCGCTTGCTGCACTATTCACAAGAATTGCAATAAAAATAGATGGAAATATCTTATGTGTTTCACAATGGTACAGAAAAATGAAAGCTCAGGGCCACAGTTCCGAGTCCTATATTATAATGCACCCAAAAGTCCTCCATATAGTATAATACACCCCTATAGTCATCCATATATAACAATGCACCTCCATATAGTATAATGCACCCCCATAGTTTTCCATGTAGTTATTATCTTCCATATAATATACAGCTTCCCATAGTCCTCCATTTAATATAATGCACCCCATAGTCCTCCATATAATATAATGCACTTCCATAGTCCTCAATATAATAAAATGCAACCCCATTTGATGATAATACCGGGCCTCCCTGACTCCCTGACTGTCCCCATAGTGGCCACATCCTCTGTCTTCGTTGGTGGTATGCCACTGTTGATGACACCAACACTATAAGGGTATGTGCACATCAGTCGTTTTGTGGGCTGCTTTTGGACGTTTTCCGTCGGCGTTTTCCGCTCAGTTTTATGTTAATTTATGTTAATCCTATCCTCCGGTTGGATTAACATGCTAGTCAATGGATTTTAGAAAACTCTGTCTTCACTAGAACGGTTTTCTTCTGGTCGTTTTCAGTCAAAACTGAGTTTTCTCAGTCAAAACTGAGTTTTTCCACCGGTTTTCCAAAAATAGAGCAAGTGACTTCTTTCCACCGTTTATCCAGCGGTTTCAGCTGAACAAGTGCACAAAAAAACTCAGTTTTCAAAACCGCCGAGAAAACCGCCGAGAAAAACGCTGTAAAACCGGGCGGAAAACGAGCAAATAACGAGGGACACTGCTGAGCACAGAAAACTCAGTTTCTGCTAAAAAAAACCAGGTTTTTGGACGGACTGCAGAGATGCACAAACGTCAGATGTGCACATACCCTAAAAGTCGGGGATAACCCCTGTAAGGACAGGGCTGAGGTATAGGGCTAGAATAAAGTGTGGAGATAGGGATCGGGTTATGACCACTTCATGATGAGCCGCACCTACCAGTGTCATGTCCTCTATGTGTCTCTCCAGGTATCTGACTCCAGGTTATGACTGAAGTAAGATGTTTGATGTAAGATTTCTGATTGTGAGTTAGATGGGACACGTCGGGGGCAGCCAGGATTAACGAGAAAACTAGAAAACTGCCAACATTTTTATGCAACATTGAACATAAACAACTGTGACTTTTAAAGGGTTTTACACCAGAAACACTGTGATGATCTGGCCCCGATATGTTCCTGACATTTCTGAACTTTATTTTTCTCCTATAGAACAGAGATAATTGTGAATGAAATACTGGAGTGTACAACACTGGACACATTATGGTAAGTACAGAGGACGGAAGAGAGGCGTCTATACCACAACCATAGAACTCTCCACAGAACTTTCCACAGAATACTCTGAAGCTTTGTCTCCTTACTGTACAGAGAATATCCTTCTAGTCCCCAGCACAATCCTTAGTATCTGAGAGAAACCTAAAACCATTTCTGAACCTATAAAGACATTTCTGAATGAACCATTGTAACTGGAGTTTTTACTTCTTTTATAGTGACAACATCATGAACTGGACACCGAGATTTAAGGTGTAAGTATGGAGAATGAAGTATTTGTGATGGAGGCCGAGGGACGGAATGTCTCCACTAACGCTCTGCAAATTGCTGATACCTTTATATATGAGATATTGATAGATGTTCCATGTACAATAGGAAGAAGAACAAACAAAAGATGGAGAAAAACACCATAGATTGGAGGCTGATAAAACTGAACTCCCTGGAACATGCTGTGTAAGTGCGGAGATTGACTTCTAGATACTTTTATATGACATTATGACACAGATGTTTCCATATATCTGATTACTTTTTGCATGGAAGAGATGATATAAAACCTGTCTGCACATACTATATATCTGTCCACACCGATACTTCTCATTTAGTGTGTGAAAGTTCTTTCTCACATGTGGGTGTTCTTTAGCCATTCCACCATTCTGAGTTTTGTGAGGTGAAGTACTGGGGAGGGCATTCTGAGGCCTTGCACCAAAGGTGTTATGGTTGCGGTTGTAGAGAGCACGTTCAGCTGAAGTGCATTGTGGCTCAGAGACCCATCGACTCCCTGCCACGCAACACATGCCACCAGTCAGAGGCCGGCAGCTGACGTCAGCGTGCCAGGCATTGGTGTCACATGGCGGGAACATCATGCATCACCACAGCAGGCAAGCCAGTGTCTACGCTGGCTACAGCGGAAGATGCTGAACATCATGGGAGCAGACCAAGGAAAGTTGAGTATTTTTAATGCATTAGAAAATAGCAGCAAAATGGGGCACATATATACCAAGATGGGGACATATATACCAGGATGCTCCCAGGATGAGGACATATACCAGGATGGAAGGCATATATACCAGGATGACGGACATATACACCAGGTTGGGCCCAGGATGGGAGACATATAGACTAGGATGGAGGGCATATACCCCAGGATGGGGGAAATATATTCCAGGATGGGCCCAGAATGAGGACATATATACTAGGATGGGGACATAAATAATAGAATGGGGCTCAGGATGAGGGACATATATACCAGGAAAGGAACCAGGAAAGAGGACATATATACCAGGAAAGGAACCAGGAAGGAGGACAAATATATCAGGATGGAGGACATATATACTAGGTTGCGACCTATTGTGAGGTAAATATATAGCAAGAGGGAGGACATATTCCCTGGGATTGATCGAGGATGGGGGACATAAATTCAAGGATCAGAATATATATACTAAAATGGGACCCAGGATGAGGGACATATATACTAGAACGGACCCAGGATGGAGGGCATATATATCAGGATGAGTGTCATATATACTAGGATGAGGCCCAGGAAGGGGGACATATATACCAGGAAGGCGCCCAGGATATGGGTCATATATACCGTGAAAGGGCCCAGGATGGGGGAAATTACAATATAATGAACGTGGAGTAGAGTTATACATGTTTTATAGATTTTATATATCACTACAAGGGCCCATACATCTGAACAACATGCAGAAGAGGGAAACCAAGTCCAAATCTTGCACCATAGCCCTGCATTGTTTGGAGTGTGAAGGAGCACCTTGGGGTATTATACTGTGGGTGCATTATAGCGCGATGGAGATACCTTGGGGCAACATACTGTGTGGGGGACATACCAAAGGGAGTTGGCTCTTTGTGTGGAAGACACATACGAGCACCCGCAATACTCCGCCAAGTACCGGGTGTACATTCACTCTTGTGAAATCTTTGTCATTGTTTTCTTTTTTTGACTTTTTTATCAGATGGATCCCCAGAATCCAAAATACACCCCCAGTTTTCATGGAATACAGATATGAAAAACTTGTACAGAGACCATCAATGGAAACCATCCAGTACGTATGTTTATTTCTGGCTACATAATACTATAGGACAAAACTAATATATTATACAAGGATGTTTTCTCCTGGCCAGTGGTGAAGGCCAGGAATTGTAGTGACCCAGAGATTTATTACTCGCACCCACTGCTCCGGCTACTCCCCAGTTATCCAGTAGTTATTTTACCACCACTGACGATCCACCTATCTGACTATTTCTAGACCTTCAGCTTAATAGCAAACATGATTTCTCAAGAGTTAATATTAAAGGGAATCTGTCAGCAAGTTTTTGCTAAATAAGCTGAGGATAGCATGCTGCAAGGCTTTAAAAACAAGAAACAACTGTACTTCTCTTAACAGGTTCTATGCTATTATTTACTTAAACTAATGGCGTTATTACTCTGTTATTACCATTACAGGACTACAATGTCACGAGCATGGCAGTCAGACACGCCCTCTGCTGTGACTCACACCTTACAGTCAGTGCACAATCTTTATAGAGAGCCTGGTGTGAGCAGGGGGCAACTCTCCCAGCTCTGCTGTGTTCCTATAACTAAATGCTTTGATTGTGTCAGAATGTCTTCAACCAGTAATCTATGTCATATATCGTTGGATTCAGGGCTTCTTTGCCTACATTATGTTGCTGTCAGATGAGTTAGCAAAAACCTGCTGACAGATTCCCGTTAAAGGGTCGGCTTTGTAAAAACCATTTCCAACATGGGAATGAGGCATTAATGTATTGTAATAAATTGTGGACCCTGGAACCTCTTGGATGGCAGCTACTAAGTAAAGTCAGTGTTAGCTAATCAGTGGGGATCTCATGGTGATTCGGACGTCTGCTGCTGTGATATTGGGGGAAGATCTTTACGATAAATCATCAATAGTCTAATCTTGGAAAACCCATTTGTTTGTAATGTAGTAAATGTACAAAGTTTTCCTCAAAAGTATTTGGGTTGGGTTAAAAAATGGGGAATATACTATGTCTGTCCTGCTCCTGAAAACCCCTTTTACCCATCCTAATCCCCTCCGTTACTTGCATATTTACATGAGATGATATATGTTTCATGTACTATAGAGAAGAGACCACCAAAAACGAAGTGGAGGAGACCCCCACCATGACCAGGTAAGAGCAGAGATTACTAAGCAAAGCTTCTAGATGATTCCTTACTACTGTATGCATCGGACTACACTGAGAGTGGCCATTCACTGATTACCAGTCATGTTCACACTATATACTTATACTTTGTTTTTGGAGCACTAACTATTACGACCTCATCGAAAACTCAAAACTCCTCAAAGGACTCCTCAACAGGTTAACAGTCTCAGCTTTTAGAGGTGGATTCTGGGTGAGAGTCACAGCCGTTATTTGCTGGGTATGGGGAGGCTTCACCTCAAGAGCCCACTCCATATACCAACTACCGAGTTGAGATGTACTTGTATGGTGGGTATCAGTAAAGGTACCTTTACACGCCGCTACAGGATGGTGGAAACAACCGGGTAGATGAGACAAATGTATCTTGCACCGCCAAATCAACCCGCGGTCGCGGCGTGTAAAGACGGTTGTTGCCACCCGTCACTTGAGGCACCTGTTTCAGAGCAGAGCTCAAAAACAGGTTGATTTCAAGGCGATTGTTACGGCCTGTATCAGCGTGTAAATAAGGAACAGGAGGGTTGTTTCGACACCTTGCTATCTACCTGGGGCGTGACACAGGCTCCGGGATACCGCGCCCCATCAGCGATCATTGGTGGAAGCTCCTGCGTTACGATTGGTAGTCGCAGCATAGGGCGGCATATTTAAGGAGCTGACCAGTCACACTACACAATTGCTCGAGCGTCATGTATTAGTCTGCCTCCTGTGCTGCCTGCCCAATCATGATGTTATTGCTTTGTCCTATCAGCGTACGGAATTCTTGTAATCCACAATTGTGGCACGCCTATGTGTTGTCCATGCTGCACCAGGACCGCCCATATTACCTTCTGTTACGGCGTGTAAATGAGGTAAGGTGAGCTACAGAAGGTAACTTGTGGCACCCGGCGGTGTATCCAGAGATACAGTAGAAGTAAGCTACTGTAGCGCACCTTGTTGCGGCGTGTAAAGGCGATGCGGGTACCGTTTTCAACCGTTTGTGCGTGCTCGTGCACGTGAAGCACCTGGTTGTTTGCACCATCCTGTAGCGGCGTGTAAAGGTACCATAAGGGGTTAATCGATGGTTGATTTCTTCATGTGAATGGAGTGAGCTGCAGGACCCGACACTTCCATTCATAAACAATATAAACTGTTACTTATCTACTGTAGTAAGCGGTCAGGAGATCCTTCACATCTCAGGAGTCTTCTGCACATATCTGTAGAGTAGGGGGGTGTACTCAATATCACCGGAACTCTGGATGTGGACAATCTTTTTCTTAACACTCGCGTTATCTTGTTTCTATCTTTTTAGGCTACAAAAGTTCTTATCCCGTTTATGTTTGTTCTCTAAAAACTAAAACCGTGAGTACACAAGATTCCTCCTCTAAATGTATATCCCAGGTCTTATCGTCATTCTGTAATATTCTGCTTTTAGCTCTGATTTTTTTTTAATAACTTTTATTAATTTTACTAATTTATTACTAGTTAGTAGAATTCATGGTGGTCAGTGTGGACTCTGAAACAGATTTCTACATCTGCTGTTCTTTGTCTGATTTGGGCATATAAAACATTATTTCCCAATGGCTATAAGTGTGCATAATTATTGTTAATGTACAGACCAACCTAACATGAGATATATTTCTTGCACCTTTTTGTGTCCTTTATTCTCCTTCAGCCCCTTTGTGCATCCATCTTAACAGAGCTGAACATAACGTCCTATACATCTAACATTAATTTCCCAGAAGCACACGGCTTCTCCTTGGTGCTTCAGGCCACCTCACTCCTGCATGCTCGGCCAAACAGCCTTTGGGAGCATAATAAGACTACAATGCACGTGCTCGAATTATAGCAATGGAGCCGTGAGATGGCAACATGAGGGGGGAATTGCCAAAAGGCTGAAATTTAAATATAAGTTGCATTGACATATATAAATATTTATGCAGAAAATTAAAAGACCATTATTATGATTATATTATATCACTACCTGTCCCTGCAGCTTCCTGCTACATCCTTAACCATCCCTGTATGATCTAAAACTGTCCTATAATGGTTGTAAAAAATGAGTTTGTTACTTACATCTCCGTAAGGTGATTAGTTTTCTTGAATACTCTATGTAGTCACACGGCGTTCTCCCCGGCTCCATTCTCCTCCCCTCGATGCTGGTATCATTCCCTGGTGGACGTGATAATTCATCCTGAAACACGGCGGTAAGTAACAAACTTATTTTTTACAACCATTATAGGACAGTTTTAGGTCAGACAAGGATGGTTAGGGATGTAGTAGGAAGGTGCAGGGGTAGTGAGTGATAGGTTTGGGGGTCTAAACTAGCTGACAGGTTAACTTTAAAGGGGTTGTCTGTTAACATCACAAGATAATGATTACCTATACTTAGTATTGGTCATCAATATCAGATTAGTGGGGGTCAAACACCCGGCACCCCCATTGATCAACTATTATAAGCTCCAGCTAAATGTAAATACATTGAATAGAGATCCATTATGCTGCTCAATACAATGTACAGCAGTTACCACCTACAATGCAGATCAGGTCCTAGAACAGGTTATAACAGCTGATCTTTAGGGATAACTCATCAATTTTTTGTGACCAGACTGCCCTTTAACATTATTGTTTATTTTATCTCTACACTATATAGAAACAGTTTGTCATCTGCCTGGAATACAACATCTTCTGGCAGCAACATCCATTAACAATACCATCTAGCATTACCATCCTATAAAAATACCATCTAGCATCACCATCAATAAGAATACCATCTGGCATCACCATCCTATAAAAATATCATCTGACTTCACTATCAAATGAGAATACCTTCTGGCATCACCATCCTATAAGAATACCATCTGGCATTACCATCCTATAAAAATACCATCTGGCATCCCATCCTATAAAAATATCATCTGACTTCACTATCCAATGAGAATACCTTCTGGCATCACCATCCTATAAAAATACCATCTGGCATTACCATCCTATAAAAATACCATCTGGCATCACCATCCAATAAAAATACCATCTGGCATTACCATCCTATAAAAATACCATCTGGCATTACCATCCAATAAAAATACCATCTGGCATTACCATCCTATAAAAATACCATCTGGCATTACCATCCTATAAAAATACCATCTGGCATTACCATCCTATAAAAATACCATCTAGCATTACCATCCAATAAAAATACCATCTGGCATTACCATCCAATAAGAATACCATCTGGCATTACTATCCAATAAAAATACCATCTAGCATTACCATCCTATAAAAATACCATCTAGCATTACCATCCAATAAGAATACCATCTGGCATTACCATCCAATAAAAATACCATCTAGCATTACCATCCTATAAAAATACCATCTGGCATTACCATCCAATAAAAATACCATCTGGCATTACCATCCTATAAAAATACCATCTGGCATTACCATCCTATAAAAATACCACCAGGCATTACCATCCAATAAAAATACCATCTGGCATTACCATCCAATAAAAATACCATCTGGCATCACCATCCAATAAAAATACCATCTGGCATTACCATCCTATAAAAATACCATCTGGCATTACCATCCTATAAAAATACCATCTGGCATCACCATTCAATAAGAATACCATCTGGCATCACCATCCAATAACAATACCATCTGGCATTACCATCCAATAAAAATACCATCTGGCATCACCATCCAATAAAAATACCATCTGGCATTACCATCCTATAAAAATACCATCTAGCATTACCATCCTATAAAAATACCACCAGGCATTACCATCCAATAAAAATACATCTGGCATTACCATCCAATAAAAATACCATCTGGCATCACCATCCAATAAAAATACCATCTGGCATTTACCATCCTATAAAAATACCATCTGGCATCACATAAAATACTGCATCCATCATAAAATACCATCTGGCATACCATCCTATAAAAATACCATCTGGCATTACCATCCTATAAAATTTCCATCTGGCATCACCATTCAATAAAATACCATCTGGCATCACCATCCAATAACAATACCATCTGGCATAACCATGCAATAAATTACCATCTGGCATCACCATCAATAACATTACCATCTGGCATCACCATCGAATGAGAATACCATCTAGCAGCACCGTCCCATAAGAATACCATCTGGCATCACCATCCAATAAGAATAACATCTGGCATCACCATCCAATAAGTATACCATCTGGCAGCACCATCGATAAGAATACTATCTAGCATCACCATCCAATAAGAATACCACCGGGCATAACCATCCAATAAGGATACCATGATCTAGCATCACCATCCTATAAGAACACCATCTAGCTTCACCATCCAATAAGAATATCATCTGGCAGCAAAATCCAATAAGAATACCATCTGGCATCATCATCCAATAAGAATATCATCTGGCATCACCATCCAATGAGAATACCATCTGGCATTACCATCCAATAAGAATATCAACTAGCATCAACATCCACTAAGAATACCATCTAGCAGCACCGTCCAATAAGAATACAGTCTGGCATCTCCATCCTATAAAAGTACCATCTGGCATTACCATCTTATAAGAATATCATCTGGCAGCACCATCCTATAAGAATACCATCTGGCAGCACCATCCTATAACATTGCCATCTGGCCTTGTAATATGTATTTTTAAAATCCATGGCTTCATATTTTTTCCATTATTCAGATATCCTATATATGAACCATAACCCAAATAAAAGAATATTATTATTATTTATTATTGTAGCACCATCTATTCCTTGGCACTTTACATGTGAAAAGGGGCATACATAGATAAGTACAATAATTATCAACAATACAAGACACAAACAGGTACATGAGGAGAAAGGGCCCTGCCCCTGAGGGATCACAGTCTACAAGGGATGGGTGAGGACACAGTAGGTGAGGGGAGAGGACCCTGCCCGCGAGGGCTCACTGGCTACAAGGGACGGGGTGAGGATACAGTGGGTAAGGAGAGAGGACCCTGCCCACAAGGGCTCACAGTCTACAAGGGATGGGTGAGGATACAGTAGGTGAGGAGAGAGGAGCCTGCCCATGAGGGCTCACAGTCTACAAGGGAGTCGTGAATATACAGTAGAAGAGGGTAGAGCTGGTTGTGCGGTGATTTTGTGAACATGCAGCAGTTTACTGGACTACAGAGGAAAAAGAAGTGGTCCAGCTTTTAGTTTTAAATGTGATTAAATTTATTACATTTTTTGTCAGACTTCCATTTACCACGCAGCCAGGAAACAACATGTGGATGGCATGGCAGGAAGCAGTTGCGCCTTGACAAAGGACTTCTGTCCGAAACGCGTTGCCTGGCGCAGCTGCTTCCTGCCATTCCATCCACATGTTAACTGTGCTGTAAATGGAAGTCTGACGAAAAATGTAATAAATTTATACGCTTTTGAAACTGGAAACTGGACCATTTCTTTTTCCTCTGCTGAATGCCTAGGTGGATCCAGGACGCCGGCCCGTGCATGCCGGAAACTATGTGGTGAGCTGATCACTCTTTCCTGTGGGTTTAGTGGACTGCAGGTTACTGCACGTTGCCGGCTTGTTGGAGTGGGTGAGTCTTCAGGTTCCTTTTAAAGGTTATCCACCTAAGTATGATCAACCTAGCCGTAACACCTAGATGTTGTATTTAAGTGTATACACAACATATTGCGTGGACACAAAAAAAATATATATTTTCAATTTAAAAGCAATGGGGGTCATGTGAATCAATTAGGAAAGAGCAAAAAGGGGCTATCAGGAAAGATGGGGAGATCATGCAGATATCCCACCGCTGCCACCAAGTTCACAGGGTCAACACTTCGCTCCCTTCATTCATCAGAACAAAACGCATACACAATTGACTGACGATTGATGCACAAGGCAACGGCTACTTTTGCTACTAGGCTGATTATTGGGCGCTTTTACAGTAACCGTATATATACACAGTGGCATGCTGTCAATGGCGGCAGACCACACGGCCACTATGAGGCCACTTTATGACTTTACACATTCCGTGGAGGATTTCCCTTTTCAGGAAGTACCTGCAACACTCCTCTGGTGGGCTATGTCCACATTAGTCCATGCTGAATCCCTCCTGGTAAGGGAGCTCCTGTTTCACTTGGTCTCTCTGCCTCGGGCTGGTTCCTTTTGAACGTTTCCAAGGTGGGCGAGTGTCTGATGTGTTGGGGCAGAGAGTTCCAGAGTATAGCGAATGCACGGGAGAAATCTGCATTTGTGGTAAGAAGAGATAAGAGAGGAGTAGAGGAGGAGATTTTGAGAGGATCGAAAGCTGCATGAGGGCAGGTATGGGGAAACCATGTCTCAGATGTACGGAGGAGATTGTGAACAGCTTTGTATGTCATAGTTAGGGTTTTGAACCGGAGCCTCTGAGTTCCTGGTAAAAGAGACCATCGTGACAGTACTCCCCCCCCCCCTTAACAAGGGGCTTCCGGACTCTCGAGAGTGGATTAGTCTGGACACCACCTATGGAAAGAACGCTACAAACTACTAGCGTTCACCTCCATAACCTCCCCCATCCTTCAAGGACATCATTTGCACAGCAAGGTAAAGAAGTACGAAACATCGGCTCAGGAGACAGGACACATCTCCGGAGCCATGACCTGTGAAACACGGTACAGGTACCAAAGCACTGAGGGTGGCGACAACCGGACAGCTGAAGGGTCAACAATGTTCGTCACCCGATACGGACGAACAAATCCAGAGCCCCCGAAGCACACGTCCACTTGATGGCATTAATGGACACCCACACACAGTCATTCACACGCAGGTCCGGACCTGCACGTTTACTACCAGGCATGGGTCTGTTGGAATGTGAACACCCTCTTGACAGACCGACAACAGAGGAGGCACCCCGAAACCGGCAATTCCCACGCTCAGGTCGAGGAACTACTGTATGGACAACCACCCCCTCTCCATCACCTCTTCCGGGGGGGGGGGGCACATAGCTCCAGAAAGAACCTAGGCAGAGGGAGAAACAAGTGCGCCTTCTCTCCGGTCGCACCCTGTGCACATTAACCAGAGGAGAGGGAGGTACAGAGGAAAAGTATACGCCCAGGTCGGCTTCCTCAAAAACTGGCTGAGGAGCCATACATTCTGGGGCTGGGTCCCCAGTATGGACAACTCCTCCCACGGATCCCTGGAGGAGAGACTGAGGTCTAGCAGAACCCCGAAGAGTGGGAATGGGATTCCCTCTTTGTCCCGGAGAGATAGCAGAAGGAAAAGAGGGAAAAATGGAGGAAACATACACGCCTAGGTCGTCACCCTCCAAACGACCTATGGGAGACGGCTTTTGAGATGTGGGTCTAGCGATGGATGGACAGATACTCAAAAGGTGAGCCTTAAGCCCACACTAAAATATGCCCCCATCTTACGGCGAACCACAGGTGACCCAACACGAGGGAACACCCCCCTATCTGCATAGATTCATTCACCTGCACTTGTGGAACCTCCGCTATGGGGAGAAGAGGGAGCTGGAGCCGAGTGGACCTTTCCCTAAGGCGTCAATCTACTCTGATGGCAAAGGACACAGCGGCCTCCAGCGACTCTGGAGTAGAGTACTGAGCCATGTAGTCCTGGAGACTACTAGACAACCCACCACAGAACTGACTCCTAAGAACCGGGTCATTCCATTGGGTGTCCGTGGCCCACCTCCGGAACTCGGAACAGTACTCCTCAGCTGACCACATCCCCTGCCGGAGACTATGGAGATTTAATAGGGTGAATGACTGGCATCAACCTCAAAGCGTAGGTGCAAGCAGAAAAAATTATATCTACTGAAAGAAAGGTTATCTGCTGCAACACTAAACACTATGTGTGAACATAAATGAGTGCAAGAAATGGCTAGACTAAACAGCTAATACAGATACAAGGTAAATGGATTATAGCAATCACTGCTCTAGATATAATGCAAAATGGAAGACTTAGCTTCAATAGTGGCCACTGTGGAGTGCCCGGTGACCAGCGACAAGGTGCTTCTGTCTCACCGGGTCCTAGCACTATGACTAACGGAGGTATGCAATGTGTATGGGTTTATATGCCTCTATTTATAATTAAAAACAGGAAAAGGAAAAGTGTGTGTGGGACTCCAACAAGATGGATACCCCGGCTGGCCTCAGGGCGGGGGAAGGTCATAGCACCATTAGGTACAGCTAAGCAGCTGGGGGCTGGAATCCGCAGCGCAGGGATGCCCAAGCTTTCTGGGCACCCCCCGCTGCAAATTGCAGCCCGCAGCCGCCCCAGAAGATGGCGCGTTCATTGAAGCGCCATCCTCTGGCGCTGAACCCCGCTCTTCCAGCGGCCCTGGTGGCGGTGGCACGCTGGGTAATAAAGGGGTTAATACCAGCTTTGTTATACAAGCTGGTATTAAGCCCGAGATTCTTAATGTCAGGCCACGTTTGACCCAGCCACTAAGAATCTCCAATAAAGGGTTAAAAAAACAACACAGAGAAAATTTTTTATTTGAAATAAAAAAAAAAGCCATTAGGGACTCCATCTTTAATTAAAAAAATCCTCTTCCGTCCGACGCAGTCCAAAACGCGATGTCCTCTCTGCTACATCCCCTGTGCATAAATATAGATGTCTATGCACAGGGATGAGCAGACTGAGAACAATCTCAGCACTGCTACATCAGGCAGCAGGCGGGCTCTAGGACCCTGGAGCTGCACAGAGAAGACAGCTGGACTCGGCTCGCAAAGAAACAGCAGTTACTTTGCGAGTTTCCCTGCTATCACTGGCACAGTAGCCGAGTCTAATGCAAACAATGGCAATCCTAGTTTTGTCAGCGTTTCTGACAAAACTAGGATTGATATTGATTTGCATTGGACTCGTGCGAGTAATCACTGGGAAACTCGCAGAGTACCGAGTCCTGCGAGTCCCTTACTACTCGCCGAGTAACGAGTCCTAGCGAGTAGATTCGCCCATCCCTAGAGAGACATATATAAAAGGATAAGATCCATATTCCAGTAGGATGACCATATATAGCAGGATGAGGGACATTAATACATAATGAAAGGGGGAGAGGGGTCAATTTGTGAATCTTTATAGAACTTAGAACATTACACGGGGCCCATACATCCGACCAATGTGTGCGCGAACGGGGTGGGGGCCCAGGTCTGAATTTTGCAGCAGACTCTAGTTACGCCATTGAGTAGGAGGACCGTATGAGGTGCCCCCAGAGCCGTGGGGTACCCGAGACCGGGCCGTTGCTATCTCTAGGGGAAGTCACGCAGGTCGTGACCCAGTCCCTTAGCCTGGGCTGTTGTGAATTCTGCTTGTGGGCTCCCTCCTGTGGTTGTAGCTGGTAATGCAGTTGATCCTGTTATGCAGTCTTGGTCAGGTGAATTGGATAATTGGAATTCAGACTGGGGTATTTAGGTTTGCAAGATTTTCTCAGACCTTGCCAGTTGTCAATTGTTCCTGGAGGTGTTTCACCTCTGCCCGGTCTCATCCTGCCCTGCTGCAAAACTTCCAAGCTAAGTGAATGGTTTTGTTTTCTTGTGGCACACATGCTGTCTGCTTGTTTTGGAATTGTCTATTTCTGCTCACAGTTGTGGTTTTTGTGGATATTTGGTTTGCATGTCTGTCTTAACCTGCTCTCTGTTAAGGTACCGTCACACGCGGCAATTTTGCAAGCAATTTCACTGGCAATTTGCTGGTTGCAGTGAAATCATGGATACATGGTTCTGTTTTGTTGCCGTGTAGAAATGGAACCATGTATCCATGATTTCACTGCAACCAGCAAATTGCCAGTGAAATTGCTTGCAAAATTGCCGCGTGTGATAGTACCTTTAGAAAGTTTTCATCCTAGGATTTAAGTGCTATTTATTTGTTGTTGGCTTGTTCAGCTTTTGATTGTGTCTGCATATATTTAGCATAGTTGGATTCACAGGAGTTCCGCAGATTTAGAAGGCGCCGAGTCTTGAGTAGACTCAGGGGTATTTTTGTAATATCTGCTGTGGATATTTTTTAAAGGATTTTTATACTGACTGTAATAGTATTCTGTCCTGTCTTTACCTATCTAGCTAGAGTGACCTCATTTGCTAAATTCTGTTTTCTGCCTGAGTGTGTCTATTCCTCTCTTACTCACAGTCAATATTTGTAGGGGGCTTTCTATCATTTGGGGGTTCTGCTCTGAGGCAAGATAGAATTCCTGTTTCTATCTTTAGGGGTTGCTAGTTCTCCGGCCGTGTTGAAGTGTCTAGGGTATAGTTAGTCACATCCTGCGGCTACTTCTAGTTGCGGTGGTAGGTCTGGAACTGCGATTAGTATAGGTACCACTTACTCCTGTGAAAAATATTCATACGGCTCCAAGGTCACCGGATCATAACACTGGGCTCCGCTTAAAAGAGTAGGGTTTTTTCTGGTGTTGTTGAGGAAGGGGGTTCATATGTGTGTCTAGGGATGGCCACCGATGCTGCAGATCGCCAGGGATGCTGGATGGCAGCTGGGATGGACGGCTGGGATGGGAAAAGCCAATCCCCGGGGCAGTGTACATAGTCTATGTGTGGGATGCAGGATGACGGGCACAAGTAATTGGCAGACTCACTGTTTTGTTGTTTTCTCAGTCCTTTACTGGAGCAGATGTTAACAAGTTGCCACCAGGGGCGGACTGGCCCAGGAGGCAGGGGGGCAAGTGCCCCCTGGGCTGGCGGTATAGCCCACATCTAGGGCCGCCCCCCCTCGGAAATGGGCCGGCGGCGCGGCGATACAGCTGCAGATGGCGTCAGACATGGTGAGTGAGCTGCGGTGGCCTGATAGCACCCCCCCATCCTGGTCACACAAAGTTCCCCATCGCACCCCCCCCCTTCATAACCCCACGCTTCTCAAGTCAGGGCTGGCAGACCAAAACTGCCACCCGGGGCCAGGGGCGCCAGCCAGCCCCTGTCCACATGTCCGTGGTTAGGTGGACTTTGCCTGAAACTGCGTTGTTAAGGGCACGTATGATGTTTTGTGACACGTGCTTATGTAATGCGGGGACGGCACACCAGGAAAAATAGTGTCGGCTAGGGAGCGAGTAACGTGGGACATCAGGTTGCGGAATACTTCAGTCTCCACCAGCCTAAAAGGCAACATTTCCAGCGCAAGCAGTCGCGAAATGTGTGCATTTAGAACTGTGGCATGTGGGGCGTTGGCAGCGTATTTTCGCCAGCGTTCCAAAGATTGGGGTATGGATAACTGAACGCTGCGCTGGGACAAGGACGTGGCTGATGATGGCGCTACTTCTGCTTGTGCAAGTACAGGTGAAGGACAGGAGGCGTCTTCGCCTGCAGTATGGACAGGGGATTGGCTTGCACGCACAACAATGGAAGATGCAGCAGTGTCACCCGCAGACAATGCTCCTGTACTTTGCTGTACATCCCACAAAGTCGGGTGCTTTGCTGCCATGTGCCTGATCATGCTGGTGGTGGTCAGGCTGCTAGTTTTGCTACCCCTGCTGATGCTGGCATGGCAGGTGTTGCAAATGGCCTTTTTCGAATTATCTGCAGACACCTTAAAAAACAGCCAGACTCGGGAAGACCTAGCAGTTGTACTGGCAACATCACTCGTGTTGTTGTTCCGGGGAACGGTTGCCTGCCTTCTGCCTGCGAACACCACCCTGCTTCTTCCGGCCTGTTGTGATGCTACGCCTAACTCCCCCTGTGCACTGCTGTCCTCGCTCTGCATGTCCTCCTGCCAGGTTGGGTCAGTTACTGGATCATCCACCACGTCGTCTTCCACTTCCGCACCCTGGTCCCCCTCCTGACTTTCTGGCAATTTTGTCTCATCATCGTCCACCGCTTGTTGAGACATGTTCCCACCGTTGCCTTCGTGAGACCGTGGCTGCTCAAATATTTGGGCATCGGTACATACGATCTCCTCATGACCCACTTCAACTGGAGCTGGCGAGAGGCCAGAATCTATGAATGGATAAATGAACAGCTCTTCAGAGTGTCCAAGAGTGGGATCAGTTATGTCCGGGTCAGGGCACTTGGCATGGTGGGAGGAAGGAGGATCAGGGTGTGGAATGTGCGGTCCAGTCTCATGGCTACTCACACTTAACCATGTGGAAGACAGGCTGCTTGTGGTGGTGCAAAACTGACGGGAAGCATTATCCGCTATCCAACTAACAACCTGTTTACACTGGTCTTGGTTTAATAGTGGTGTACTGCTGCGGTCCCCTACAAATTGGGACAAGAAAGGTCGAGCGAGATAATGTTGGCGTTTGTCGTGGCGCAATTCGAGCTTGCACATGGCCTCAGCCTCTGCATGCACCACCATCACGTCCAGTACCTTGGCCCTTACCACCGGCCTTGCGCATTTTCAATGGTGTGCTGCCTGTTGTGAGACAGTGCGGAGGATCATATGCGAGGGGCGCTATGTCTCCCCCAGAATGCGCACTGTCACGTATTGAGCCCGGTATAGGGTGTGAGAGAAAGGGACGGTCCGCTCCCTCCGCTCCGGGTCTTGCAAGGTCCCAGAAGTAGACACGGAGTTAAAAGCCTGGTCAGGAGGCAGGGCGGGGTTCCCTGTACACAGAATTGTGCCTTAGCTGCAGGAGCAGCAGAGATATACACAGGAGAGGTCTAGAGTTCCAGAGGACCGTGTGCTAGACTAACACGGCCTAGCCCAGGAGGGCTGGGAGCTCGGCGTGACCTATGACGGAGGCCTTTGGCCTGAAGGACCCGGGGTACGTTATATGAACTGTGTCTTGTGTACCCGGCTGCGACCCGGATTCCGGCTGACTGTGCCATCGCTGTGTGTACCAGCAATAAACACCGGGTCCTGTTTGAACCACTACCGGGCTCTACGTGTTTCCTGACTTGCAATCCAGGCGCTGCCCCACATATGGTGGAGAATGCGGGCAAGCAGGCCGGCCCAGTGAAAGTGACTGTTTCATGAGGCCAATGAGCGGCGCCTAAAGTGAGAGGAGCAGCCGTCAGAATAGCCGCCAGTCTTGCGGGGTGCCCGGCACTGTATGTCCATACTTAAGCCAGCCACGCTACAGTTCAGGCCGGCCGCTGATATGGAGGAAATCCTAAGACAGCTGGTACTTACCCAGCAGCGGCAGCAAGAGCAGCAGGAGCAACAGCAGAAGACGAATGAACTGCTCCTGCAGCACATCGTGGCCCTACGAGACCCGCCAGCAGTGCCTTCCCCGGAACGGCGTGAGGCCCGGGACCGGGTCCGGTCGGCCCTGCGGAAGCTGAGTCCGGAAGACGACGTAGAAGCCTTCCTCACCGTCTACGAGCGCACTGCAGAGCGAGAAGGCCTCCCGCCGGCTCAGTGGGCTGAAGTCGTCGCGCCATTCTTGATCGGCGACGCCCAGAAGGCCTACACCAACCTCAGTTGGGAGGATGCCCAGGACTACGCCAAACTCAAAGGTGAGATCCTTGCGAGACTGGGGGTCAATACTTATGTCCGAGCCCAACGGGTGTTTTCCTGGTCCTATGTGGAGTCCAAGCCGGCTCGCTCCCAGGCGTATGACTTATTGCAGTTGGTGAAACGGTGGCTCCAGCCTGAGAGCTTAACTCCGGGACAGATGGTGGAAAGGGTGGTGGTCGACCGGCTGGTTCGGACTCTGCCGGTTGCGATACAGCGTTGGGTGGGGCAAGGGGACCCGGGTACCTTGGACCAGGTGGTTAGCTTGATAGAGCGATATACAGCCACCCAGGAGTTCATACGGGACTCTGCCCCACTGCGGCAGTTACGCCGGCCTCCGGAGCCGGGTAGAGGTATTCGTTCATCTACAGGGGACTCTCCTAAAAACGTACCCGCTGAGAGGATACCCCAGAATGGGGCTGGCAGGAAACCAGGCTCCCCGAGAAGGAGCTTCCGACCCGGCGCTGCCACCGCTACGTGGTGCTGGCGGTGCAAAGGACCGGGACATGTGGCTGCCTACTGCCCACTAACAGTGGAACCCATGGACTGCGGGTTCACACGCCGGCTCTCGATGTATGCCAGCCCCGTGTTCACCGCAGAAGGAGTGGTTTCCCTAACGGCACCACATCTGTGCCCGGTGCTCGTTAATGGACACAGAGCAGAAGCTCTCTTGGACTCTGGCAGTTTGGTGACGCTGGTTCGTGCGTCCTTAATCCCCAGGTTGCAACTCACTGCGGGATTGGTAGGGGTCCGGTGTATTCACGGGGACCTACGCGAGTATCCGACCACGGAAGTGACTCTATCCACTCCATGTGGAGAGGTGACTCACGTGGTCGGAGTGGTAAAATCTCTACCCTACGGGACTGTGCTGGGAAGAGACTTACCGTTGTTTTGGTCCTTATGGGGAAGGAGGAGTAACCCTTCTCTGAGGCCAGGGAATCCGGGTGCTGAGCCCGACGACCCTGAGACCGGGACACCTGCCGTAGGGGTCGCCAACATAGGGCTAGAGTGTCACCCCGATAGGTTCCCGCTAGACGTATTGGCAGGGGAGGTCGAGGAGACCCCACCGCTTCCAGAGTTGGAAGTATCCCGGGGAGCGTTTGGGACAGCCCAGCTACAGGATCCCACACTGACCCGGGCCCGAGAAAGGGTAACCGAAATAAACGGGGTAGCTCAGCATCCGGGGGCAGAGAACGTATTTCCACGCATGGTGCTTAACCAAGAGTTACTCTATAGGGTGGACAAAATCCGGGATGAGGTCGTGGACCAACTGGTAGTACCGCAGCCACACCGCCGGGCGGTCCTAGAGATGGCCCACTCCCACCTGCTAGGGGGCCACCTTGGGGCTAAAAAAACGCAAGAACGCATCTTGCGAAGGTTCTTTTGGCCGGGCGTGTATGCGGATGTCCAGAGGTACTGTGACTCCTGCCCGGAATGTCAGCTGACCACACCCATTGCCACCTTCCGTAGTCCATTGGTACCTCTACCAGTTATAGAGGAACCTTTTGAATGGATCGCAATGGATTTGGTGGGGCCTATAGTGAAATCAGCACGAGGCCACCAACACATACTCGTGGTTGTCGACTACGCCACCCGGTACCCGGAGGCGATCCCATTACGCCACCCCACGGCGAAAATAATTGCCCGGGAGCTGTTTGCCATGTTCTGCCGCCTAGGACTACCTAAGGAAATCCTCACAGATCAGGGGACTCCTTTTATGTCCAAAGTGACCCGGGAACTGTGTAAATTGCTCAACATCAAACAGCTGCGCACCTCGGTGTACCATCCCCAGACCGACGGGTTAGTCGAGCGGTTTAACAAAACCCTGAAGTCCATGCTGAAAAAGGTGGTGGCCAAGGATGGAAAGGATTGGGATATGCTATTACCATATCTAATGTTCGCCATCCGGGAGGTACCACAGTCATCTACGGGGTTTTCCCCCTTTGAACTGTTGTACGGCCGACATCCTAGAGGGCTCTTGGATGTCGCCAAGGAGACGTGGGAACAGGAACCCACTCCCTATAGGAGCGTCATAGACCACGTGGCGAAAATGCAGGACCGGATCACGGCGGTCCGGCCTATTGTGACAGAGCACCTGATGGATGCTCAAGGAGCTCAAAGCCGCACGTATAATACACGGGCCACCGTTAGGACCTTTGAGGTGGGGGATCGGGTATTGGTCTTAGTGCCCACTACGGAATGCAAGTTATTGGCCAAATGGCAAGGGCCATATGAAATCCGGGAAAAAGTAGGGGAGGTGAATTACAAGGTATACCAGCCCGGGAAAAGGAAACCCGTGCAGCTATACCACGTTAACCTGCTTAAGGCGTGGAAAGACCGGGAGTGCATGATCATGGAGGCATCCGATGCACCCGGGGTCCCTTCCCCTTCGGCCCCCAGGGATACCGAAGGGGTACGAATAAGTGACACCCTCACTAAGGCCCAACGATGGGAAGCTCACAAATTGGTACAGCAGAATCCCGATGTGTTTTCTGACCTGCCAGGGCGTACTTCGGTCATTCAACATGACATTGTCACGGAGCCCCGGGTAAAAGTGCGGGTGAAACCGTACCGGGTACCCGAGGCCCGACGGCAAGCCATCGCGGCCGAAGTGAAACACATGCTTAAGTTAGGGGTGATAGAAGAATCCCGGAGCGAGTGGGCTAGTCCCATCGTGCTCATTCCAAAGCCGGACGGATCGTTGCGTTTCTGCAACGATTTCCGGAAGCTGAACGAGGTGTCCAAGTTTGATTTATATCCCATGCCCCGGGTGGACGAGCTGATTGAAAGACTGGGGCAAGCCCAGTACTTCACAACGCTCGATCTGACAAAAGGTTACTGGCAGGTGCCGCTAACAAAGGCGGCCAAGGAAAAAAACCGCCTTTGTTACTCCGGAAGGTCTCTATCACTACGTCGTGTTGCCGTTTGGGTTGCATGGAGCCCCGGCCACATTCCAGCGGCTCATGGACATAGTGTTAGAACCTCATCGGAAGTACGCGTCCACCTACCTAGATGACATTATCATCTTTAGTCCAGATTGGCATACCCACTTATCCCAGGTTCAGGCCGTGGTGGATTCTCTCAGGACAGCGGGCCTGACGGCAAATCCAAAAAAATGTGCCATGGGGCTCGAGGAGGCCCGGTACCTGGGGTATGTGATTGGGCGAGGGGTTATCAAACCCCAAATAAACAAAATCGAGGCCATTCAAAATTGGCCCCGACCGGTGTCTACCAAACAGGTGAGGGCGTTCCTCGGCATAGTTGGGTACTACCGACGCTTTATACCCAACTTTGCTGGGCGAAACGGCGGCCCTGTCCGACCTGTTAAAAGGGAAGAAAACAGCGTTGGTGCGTTGGAATCCCCAAGCTGAGGCAGCCTTTCAGTCCATGAAGTTGGCCTTGTGCGGACAGCCCGTCCTCATCAGTCCTGACTTCAAACGCGCCTTCGTTGTACAAACAGACGCCTCGGAGGTGGGGCTGGGGGCTGTGCTGTCGCAGGAAGTGGACGGAATCGAGCATCCGGTCACTTACTTGAGCCGGAAATTGTCCCCGGCGGAAAAGAATTATAGCGTAGTGGAGAAGGAGTGCTTGGCCGTTAAATGGGCCTTGGAGTCCCTACGTTATTATTTGCTCGGGCGACAGTTCCGGTTAGTTACGGATCACGCTCCCTTGGTCTGGATGCGAAATGCCAAGGAACGGAACGCTCGGGTCACCCGGTGGTTCCTGTCCCTCCAAAACTTCAATTTTACGGTGGAGCATCGGGCTGGCAAGTTGCAGGGTAATGCGGATGCCCTGTCCCGGGCACCCTGTTTGATGGTTGGGGTTCAACCCCACACGTTTGAACCGAGGGGGGGGGGTGTGTGAGACAGTGCGGGGGATCATATGCGAGGGGCGCTATGTCTCCCCCAGAATGCGCACTGTCACGTATTGAGCCCGGTATAGGGTGTGAGAGAAAGGGACGGTCCGCTCCCTCCGCTCCGGGTCTTGCAAGGTCCCGGAAGTAGACACGGAGTTAAAAGCCTGGTCAGGAGGCAGGGCGGGGTTCCCTGTACACAGAATTGTGCCTTAGCTGCAGGAGCAGCAGAGATATACACAGGAGAGGTCTAGAGTTCCAGAGGACCGTGTGCTAGACTAACACGGCCTAGCCCAGGAGGGCTGGGAGCTCGGCGTGACCTATGACGGAGGCCTTTGGCCTGAAGGACCCGGGGTACGTTATATGAACTGTGTCTTGTGTACCCGGCTGCGACCCGGATTCCGGCTGACTGTGCCATCGCTGTGTGTACCAGCAATAAACACCGGGTCCTGTTTGAACCACTATCGGGCTCTACGTGTTTCCTGACTTGCAATCCAGGCGCTGCCCCACACTGTATACAGCTAAATGAAGGTGTCCAAAAGATGGTTTTTAGCTGGACACTGAGATGACAGATTAGAGATTACATTATAGCAGGTATACCGGTCAGTCACAAATGCTGAGATGGGTATACTGAGTGTTTTGGCGTATACAAATTGGAGCTACAACCCCTTCCTGCCTAAAAAAAGGGTAAATGAAGGCGTACAGGCTGACTCTGATCAAGATGAACAAGGGTTGGATTGGGCCCGACTTCACCACACCACCACCAAATGATAGTATAATTTAAATTTTGTGCCGCTAAATTGCCATGCACCTCCGCACACACCACATATGGGTACACACTTCATGACTTTGGTTACTTGCTGTTCTGCTCCTCCTTCTCCTCATCCGCCACCATCATATGATCAGTGCGACCGTGGTTCATGATGCCACGAAAACATAATTTTTTTTACATCATATTTATGATGATGATGACCCTAACCGTTCAAATGTTAGGCAGTAGTTTCATGTATACTCCCCAGGGTAAATGTTTAGGTCCATACTTACAGAATGGGCATTATATGTACAGTAGACCCTCTCCTTTGTAATGGGAACAATATTTAGAGGCTCTCCTCCATGTTTCTTTCCAGGGGCATTGAAGGGCCTCACAATTTTTTGGCTTCTCTGCCTAGGGCAATACTAAAAAAGACCCACTTGGTTACAATGGGCACATTTTTTTAAAAGGCCCTCATGCACGCCTCTATCCAGGGGCATATTGGTGTCTCCCAATTTCTGGCTTCCCTGCCTAGGGCAATACTAAAAAAGACACACTTGCTTACAATGGCAAATTTTTTTAAAAAGCCCTCATGCACGCCTCTATGCAGGGGTATCTTGGTGCCTCCAAACCTTTGGCTTCCCTGCCTAGGGCAATACTACAGCAGATACACTTGCTTACAATGGGCACATTTTTTTAAAAAGCCCTCATGCACGCCTCTATCCAGGGGCATATTGGTGTCTCCCAATTTTTGGCTTCCCTGCCTAGGGCAATACTAAAAAAGATACACTTGCTTACAATGGGCACATTTTTTGAAAAAGCCCTCATGCACGCCTCTATGCAGGGGCATCTTGGTGCCTCCAAACCTTTGGCTTAACTGCCTAGGGAAATTCTACAACAGACACACTTGCTTACAATGGCATTGTTCAAACTCACTTTGCGTTTTTTTTAGCAGGAAAAAAAACACCTGCGTTTTTCTAAAAGTGCCAAAAAGTGTCCCTTGTGTGCCTGAAAGGATTTGACACTTTTTTGGACTTAGTCATTTTTTTGGCCAAAAACGCAGGCAAAAAGACACACTTGCTTACAATGGCCACATTTTTTAAAAAGGCCCTCATGCACGCCTCTATCTAGGGGCATATTGGTGTCTCCCAATTTCTGGCTTCCCTGCCTAGGGCAATACTAGAAAAGACCCACTTGCTTACAATGGGCACATTTTTTGAAAAAGCCCTCATGAGTGCCTCTATGCAGGGGCATATTGGTGCCTCCAAACCTTTGGCTTCCCTGCCTAGGGCAATACTACAACAGACACACTTGCTTACAATGGGCACATCATTTAAAGAGGCCGTCATGCATGCCTCTATCCAGTGGCATATTGGTGCCTTCCCTGCCTAGGGCAATACTAAAAAAGATACACTTGCTTACAATGGGCACATTTTTTGAAAAAGCCCTCATGCACGCCTCTATCCAGGGGCATATTGGTGTCTCCCAATTTTTGGCTTCCCTGCCTAGGGCAATACTAAAAAAGACACACTTGCTTACAATGGGCACATTTTTTAAAAAAGCCCTCATGCACGCCTCTATGCAGGGGCATCTTGGTGCCTCCAAACCTTTGGCTTCCCTGCCTAGGGCAATACTAAAAAAGACACACTTGCTTAAAATGGGCAAATTTTTGGAAAAGACCCTCATGCACGCCTCTATCCAGGGGCATTGAAGTGCCTCCCAATTTTTGGCTTCCCTGCCCTATGCAATGCTACAAAACACACACTTCCTTATAATGGGCACATTATTTAAAGAGACCTAAACGTCTCTTCCCAGGGGCATGGGGATGCCACACAATAAAAAAAAAAAAAAATCTTTCATATAATCCCAAAAAATAACATACACCAACTCTGTCTCACAAGTGGGTATGAGCCCTTAATATTTTTTCCATGAAAATCCGTTTTGGTTTCATTTTGTAACGTTTTCTTGACAGTCCGTAAAAGTGGCATAATAGTCTGACAACATTGTTGACATAAGTGACCTTGGGGTCTGAAATGCTTCAAGGGGTCTTCCCCATGCTGTTCCCATATCTTTTCAGCACTGTCCTGATACTCTTGTGACATTTTTAGGGTTTTTCCATGCTACCGGGGGTCATGTCAGAAATGGGATAACATTGGGCTCCCATAGGATAACATTGGGCTCGGTGCTCGGGCCGAGTACACGAGTATCTTGGGATGCTCGGCCCGAGCTTCCAGCACCCGAGCATTTTAGTACTCGCTCATCACTATAAGGGACCCAATATACATTAGGCTACATTCACATGGTGCGTAATTGCACCATTACTGTAGAGTTCCTTACGGGTTAGCTAATTGCAGTGGAATGCAATGAAACGCAGTGATGTTGGCTGGCACAGTTAAGTTAATGCATTTCACGCTTTGGCATTCAGACACTGTAATTTTTACGGATCAGCTTTAGGGCTCAAAAGCGGATCCATAAAAAGAATTGACATATCCATTATCTGGCGTTTTTTGCCTGCGCCATTTACTCCCCTTGCCGCGCTCCCCTGGTGATCTCCCTTCATACCGAGGCCGCAGGATCTGCGGGAGGACCTGGCACTGTACCATGTGACTGTGTGACATCACCCAGTCAAATGATCAGGCCACAGGGTCCTAGAGGCATTGACGCTGCGGCCTCCAGGGATGAAAGGACACCTGGGGAGCACGGCGAGGTGAGTAAAGCACAGCAGAATAACGCAGCAGCATTCATACACAGAACGCTGCGCTTTGTGAGTATCCATTCTTTTTGCAGTTTCTACAACAAAAATGGATCCTCATAAAACGCAGCAATAACGCTCTGTATGAATGTAGCCTTAGACTAATGTCATCTTAACTCTCCTATATCAATATGTTCATCCAACAGATTAGGTTTAAGGGTTTCACTCACATTTTTGTTTTTATGGAAAATGAGTCCATATTTTCGAGATATTAGTGTCTCCAGATGAGTTGTGAAAGAACAACGAAATGCGTTGAGACCTTTGTGAAACATTTTAGTGGGGGGGATTCAACTAGTATGAAGGGGTCTTTGGATTCTCAAAGTGATTAAGTTTTGTTCCTGTTTTAGGAAATAGTTATCACTGTGCACAGGGACACGTTAAGGGGGTAGACTGGGCAATTGATGGTTTAAAATGTAATTAGGGTTAGATGACCTCCTTAAAGTGATCCTGTCACCTCCAGAACACCTCCTAAGCTAGCAAAACATGTCCCTGCACCATGCTATCACTAAACTAAGTGGCGGATCTAGAGCCCAGAGGGCCCTGGTGAGGAGCGGGGGGTTGTGCTGGTAGCCGTCGGCGAGTAGCGGGGGGTGCTTGCGGTGATGCGGCTCCCCTACCTGCGCCCTGCGCCGAGCCGGCGGGTACATTCCTAGGAGCCGGGGCGGCAGAGGAGAGGAGGGGCGGGATCAGACAGCTTCCTGCTTCCCTTGCCTGACCCTCCTCTCCTATGACATTGGATTACAGGGGTCGGCTGGGGGCCTCCCGGCAGGCTGGAGGGGCCCCCTAGCCGGTCGGGGCCCTGGTGCAGCTGAGCTGCACCACAGTAGGTCCGCCCTGACTAAACTTAAACTTCTTTTGTCTCCTAAAAGCATCCTGTGAAAGTGGATAAAAACGTTTTAATACTTACTCATTAGTGATTATAATTAGCAGGGGCTATATTCTTTAGTCACCAGGGCGGGCTGTTTTGCAGCCTCGAGGATCCAGCCTCTCTCTCTGTCTGTGCTGCTGTGATGTGGAGCTGAAGGCAGGACTAATGATTTGCATTCTGTGAGTGATAGAGCAGGGGAAGGGCAATGCCTGCACAAGCAGAGCAGACACACAGAGACAGGGTGGATCCTGGAGCTGCAAAACAGCCCTCCTTGGTGACTAAAGAATATAGACCCTGCTAATTATAATCACTAATGAGTAAGTATTAAAACGTTTTTATGTTTATGCACTTTCACAGGAAGCTTTTAGGAGACAAAAGGAGTGTGAGATTAGTGATAGGATGGTGCAGGGACATATTTTGCTAGCTTAGGAGGCATTCTGGAGGTGACAGGATCCCTTTAATTCCTAAATTTGAAGACAATTATCAAGCAGACGGCCACCAATGAGCGCAGACTATGCAAATAGGCGCGTAAATTCAAAGTTCGAATTTTGCCCCAATTTGTAGCCACCGTCGCCGGGATACACGGGTCCAGCCGACGGTGGCCGCAGCGCGCGCAACCTAGCCAGGAAATGACCGGCGTTAGCCGGTCAGCTCCCGGCTGGCTCGCCGCTGACCGGAGCTCAGCCGCGGCTACCTGTGGCACAGAGGTCCATGGCTCACCAGCCGGGAGATGACCGGCGTCAGCCGGTCATCTCCTGGCTGGCGAGTCGCTGACCTCTGTGCAGCATTAACCGTGGCTGAGCTCTGGTCAGCGGCGAGCCAGTCGGGAGATGACTGGCGTCAGCCGATCGTCTCCCGGCTGCTTGCAGCGGTGGTGCCTTCGCAGCATTCAAACCGCGCGCCAAGCCGCAGTACTCTTCTGATTGGTCGCCGCGGCCGCGGCTTGGCGCACAGTGTACAGTGTATTTGAAATATGGCGCCATGGCGCACGCCGCTATTCTGATTGGTCGGCGCTGAATGCGGTGACCAATCAGAGGAGCAGCACGCGGTTTGAATTCCGCTCCTCTGATTGGTCGCCGCATTCAGCTCTTGTGGCACCCTGGCACCTTGTTGGGCACCACAGAAATCCTTAGGGCATGACTGGAGTTATTATTATTATTCATTTATTTATATAGCGCCATTAGGTTCCATGGCGCTTTACATGAGGATGAGGGAGACAAGAACAAGTACACTAAATCTAGGCGATCAGGACGTACAGGTACAGGAGAGGCAGGGACCCTGTCCACGAGGGCTCACAGTCTATGAGTTAACAGCAAAGCAATACTCACAAAACACCTAACAACACTACAACACCTTAGTACACCTGGTTTCACCCCGAGCCTCTAGGGGGAGCTCCACTGGTCACTTTGAGCCAGTTCTCCCTATAAATAGAGTCTTGGAGGGAGAAACTTCAGAGTGTGTGCAGTCGCTACAAGAGCTGCCAGCCTGTGTGAAACCTCCAGCCTATGAGGGACACACTAGGCCCCACCAGCCAGCTAGCAGTGAGGAGACCCTTGCAATTGGGGTCAGAGGAAGAAGGAGAACACCTCTCAAGGAACACAGAGTTATTCTAACTCTTTCCTTACAAACCGGTTACTGGAACCGAAGCTGTGAGAGCTACCCAGCCACCACAGAGAACCAGCCCGTCTAACAGGAGATTTAGCCATCTGTTCCACCTGAAGCACCTACCTACGAGAGCCCAGGGAAGAGTATTGATCTTGCTCAGACCCTTTTACAGTGCCCTCAGTGCTGCTACCCAGGTGAATTCCGTTCCATCGAACACACTGCCTGGTCCGGTTGGATTCCACATCCACCCGACCTTAGTGAGAGAAATAGAGAAAGGAAGCCTACTACAACTGCTTGCTATGAAACTCCAGGAGTGCTAACTTCACTAACCCGGTCTGGCGTACCTGAATACCACCAGTAAAGGTACTTAAAAGACTTTAGCGTGTCTGTGTCTGACTCCTGGGCCTAACAGCAGTATTACCGCAGCTGCCTCACAACATCTTGTGCAGCTCCGGGGACTCCCGCTCATCCTGTGGGGAGCGTCCCATCTTGCTGCCTAACATCCCCCGGAGGCCCAGCAGCGTCGGTACCGTTACCGAACACCCGCAGGTGGCGTCACGAAGACATTTAACCCCTACTGTTCCGCCATTCCCCCTATTGATCTGGACCACCGGGCCTCACAGCCGCAGGCGCGGTTCCGTGACAAGAGGAGAGTCAACGCCCGCGACGTGAACACCCCGGCTACGGTGAGTCAGAATTTGGCGTCACGAACAGGATACGAGCAGGCCCGTTATCACGGGTATTGTGTGCTATTTAATGACTGTAAATATCGAACTGTAAATTTGATCCGCCATTGCTGCGCGAAAGGCGGGAAAAGAAGGGGCGTGACTGCGCAAAGGGTGCGAAGATTGGCCCCGCCCCCACGCTCTGACGACTTCCCCTGTACGCAGCAGGAACCGGAAACTCCCGTGGTGCCTCACTCCTCACCGCGAGGCCGACACTTCCGTTTGAAACCGAGGGAAAGGCTACGCTTAACTAAGGGGGAGCGACCATGAGTAACCCGGCTCCCAACAACGCGGTACCCCCGCAACCAAACATACCTCTTGATGGACAGCAACAAGCCGGCGGTATGCTACCGCAACCCGCTCCGATTATGCTGTTATCTCTGCCTTACGTTCCGAGTGCGAACTGGCTACCTAAGTACAGCGGTGTTACCCAGCACCTTGGAGACCTTCCAGAGGAAGATATGCCAGATTCTGGACATGTACGCTATGACCGGTAAGCAGAGAGCTTCAGTTGTTATGGGACAGTTAACGGGCGCAGCCGAGCTGCAGAGCCGCAGCTGGCCTGTAGAAACTCAGGAATCTGTGGAGCAGATATTCGCTAAATTAACCCGGGTTTTTGAATGCCATACCGAAGCTGAATTAAGACTGTCATTCTATCGTTGTAACCAAGGGGCACAAGAAAGTGTCCTAGATTATTCACTGCGATTGCAAGAAGCGCTATGACTGTTAAAACAAGTCGATCCTGATGGTATCAGAGATGAAAACAAAGCGTTAATTGGACAATTTATTGTGGGCCTTAGACTATCTGAGGATAGAAAGCAAGCAAGCTGGTGGTCCATACAAAATCCTGGCGCAGAGTTTGATACCTTGAGAGACTTAACAGTATGGGGACAACGGCTCGCCGAAGTACCCGATCCCACTTCACAGCAGCAGCAGTATGCTGACACCCCTTCCGTGCCGGCAGCAGCATCTCCAATCCCTGCGGTTCAGTCCAGTGCACAGACTGTAACACCTGACCGGTTTGAACAACTGTGTGCTAATGTTGAACAGCTGATGAAAGACGTGGCCAAGCTACAAGCTGGGAGAAGACCCAAGACAGATGCAAGGTCATCGGACAAGATTCAACTCGCCGACAACCCTGATGACGTTCCGTGGATGAGGAGAAAGACACAGCCGCCACGAGGAAAACCTGCAGACCGCCGCAGTCCTGACCGACACCGCACCAGTCAGCAGAACGACTTATGAGGACGTACTCAACAGTCCCGTCCTTTAAACGGGCAACCCCTGGGTGAGAAGGGCCAACCCCAGGAGTAGACTGTCCAGGCCCAACGTCCAGCTGGGAACACAAGTATGTAGGAGACTGTCCATATCTACCAATCGTCATCGATGGCATCGCTATATCCGCCTTGATAGACACTGGATCCCAGGTGACATCCATCCCGAGTATCCTTTACAAGCGGTTGTGGCCAGATGTTAAGCTGGAACCCCCAAATCCCGATCTGAACCTTGAAGCCACTAATGGTATACCGGTTACAATTGAGGGACAATGGGAAGCTACAGTAAGGGTGGGGAGGGTGCAGCTGAAGAACCAGGGAATCTTAGTAGTGCAGGATAAACCAAACAACAACGATCCCTATGTAATACTGGGTACTAATGTTATGGTTAAATGCATCGATGAAGTGTTGTTTTTACTCCAACAGAGTGTTGAAGCTGGTAGACCCAGAGAGAGTAGAGCCATCCAAAAGCAGATCCGAGCTCTGGTTTATCAACAACAGGTAATATTGTCTAATGGTGAAATTGGCAGAGTACGGGTCACAGATCCCATTCCAATTGTGGTACCACCCAGAAGTGAAATGATGATCTGGTGTCGAGCAGCCATAAGCCTCAGAGGGCAGGACTACCAAGCTGTAGTAGAACCTGTAATGTCTGATAGTAGTCCTACGCTCTTGAGAGCCAGAGGGTTGGTCGATGTGAGAAATGGGAGAGTCCCCCTACGCATACTAAATTATGGTGATGACGAAGTCAGACTGCCAAGATATGCAACTGTCGCAAAATTGTACCAAGTTAAAGATGATGCTGTAATTGATGTAAAATCCTCTGCACAAACAGTCACTGATGAACCCCCTCACTCCAAAGATCAGTTAGAGAAATGGTGTCAGGAGTTCAGTGTAGGAACTGACAATACACCTACTCACCAGAAAAATGGAGTTTACCGGGTAGTTCGGGAGTATGAGCAAGTGTTCAGCAAACACCCACTTGACTTTGGGAGGATTAAAGGGGTACAACACCATATCCCCACTGGCAACCATGCACCTATCAAAGAAAGGTACAGGCCTATACCCCCACTCACTACCAAAAAGCAAAAGAGATGCTTCAGGACATGAAGAATGCAGGAGTCATTAGGGATAGCTGTAGTCCCTGGGCAGCGCCACTAGTCCTGGTTAAAAAGAAAGATGGTAGTATGAGGATGTGCGTAGACTATAGGCAAATCAACAAAGTCACACGGATGCATACCCGTTACCACGCATAGAAGAGTCACTAGCTGCACTCAAATCTGCCAACTACTTCTCCACATTAGATCTTACTAGTGGGTACTGGCAGGTTGCCGTTGCAGAGGAGGATCGTGAGAAGACAGCCTTCACGACACCTATGGGCTTATGCGAGTTCAACAGTATGCCATTCGGGTTGTGCAATGCCCCAGGAACATTTCAGAGATTGATGGAGTGTTGTTTGGGCCACAAGAACTTTGAGACTGTCTTGTTATACCTTGATGATGTCATTGTATACTCTCAGACCTATGAAGATCACCTCCAGCACCTGAGTGAAGTGTTCGAGTCACTGTCCAAGTACGGGATGAAACTGAAACCGTCCAAGTGCCACCTGCTGAAACCCAAGGTCCAATACCTAGGACACGTGGTAAGCGCTGAAGGCGTAGCACCGGATCCGGATAAAGTCACCATCATCAAGGACTGGCCAGCACCCACTTCTCACAAAGAGGTACGTCAATTTCTAGGACTGGTCGGGTACTACCGACGATTCATCAAAGGCTATACCAAGATAGCAGCACCTATGCAAGATCTCTTAGTAGGTCAATCCAAAAACGGCAAGATCAGGGGACACCCGTTCCACTGGGGCCCAGAACAGGAGCAATCCTTCCAGAAGCTGAAAGACGCTCTCACTGGAGAAGAAATCCTGACCTATCCTGATTACAATCTCCCGTTTTTATTGTACACTGATGCAAGCAATGAAGGTTTAGGAGCAGTCCTAGCTCAACGCCAGCAGGGCAAGGAAAAGGTGATCGCCTACGCCAGCAGAAAGCTCCGTCCCACAGAAAGGAACCCGGAGAACTACAGCTCCTTCAAGCTAGAGTTCTTGGCCCTGGTCTGGGCAATCACAGACAGTTTCAAGCATTACCTGGCATCCGCCCCGTTCACAGCTTTCACAGATAACAACCCTCTAACTCACTTAGAGACTGCAAAGCTGGGAGCCCTAGAACAGCGTTGGGTTGCAAGACTCTCAAACTATGATTTTACTGTAAAGTACCGGGCAGGTCACAAGAACAGCAATGCTGATGCCCTGTCCAGAATGCCTAACCTTCCTGAAGAGGGAGAAGACATAGATGACCAGTAAGAGATTGAACTACCTGCTTTCCACCGTACAGGTACAGCAACATGTCATCAGAGGGACCAGAAACGTGTAGAGAGGACCGTGAACCCTTTACCTCACCATGACTGGAAGGAGGTTCAAGCCAACGATCCAGATGTCAGCCTGGTAAGGGATCTGATCACTCAAGAACACGCCAACATGGACCCTGATGCCTCACAAACTGCTAAACGCCTATGGAAAGAGAAAGGAAGGTTGTTTGTCTACCAAGGTAAACTATGCAGAAGATACCGCAATCCAAGAACCCACGAACTAATCTGGCAGATTGTAGTTCCCAAGACTGAAGTCCAAATGATCCTTGAAGCATACCATGATGATGTCGGACACTTTGGATGGAAGAAACTGGAGAGACTCCTGAAGGATCGGTTCTACTGGGTCGGTATGCGAGGCTCAATTGACAAGTGGTGTAAAAACTGTGGACCATGTCACCTTCGAAGGAAAGACCATCTAACTCAGAAAGCTCCGTTGCAGCCAATTGTTACCACCAAACCTCTTGAAATAGTTGCTCTCGACCACATGAAGCTTACCCCAAGTCGAACCGGGTACACTTACGCTCTCACCATTGTTGATCACTACTCAAGATTCCTGGTAGTCGTTCCAGTTAAGGACTTAACTGCAGAGGTAGCAGCCAAAGCGTTCCAGAGTTACTTCTGTCGCCCCCATGGGTATCCAGACCAAGTCTTGACTGACCAAGGGCCAGCCTTCGAATCAGCTCTGTTCCAAGAATTCTTAGGGCTATATGGGTGTAAAAAGATCCGCACAACACCTTATCATCCCCAGACGAACGGTTTATGTGAGAAGATGAACCACATTGTCATTGACATGCTCAAAACCTTACCAGTTGATGAGAGAAATCAATGGCCAGAGAAACTTCCAGATCTCGTGGACATCTACAACCATATACCTGTCAGTTCAACAAACTATATACCTGCTTACTTAATGCGAGTGTGGCGCCCCGCAACGAGTGCGACACAAGAGGGTATTGCAGCCATAAATGCAGCCGCAATATTCTCTGACTCAGCAATGATCTGGTTAATTTAGAAATCCAACCCTGCATGCATCACCTAGAACAGAGGGCCAATCATAGGTCCTGGTGGGCGGAGTGTTAGGGAAGTGTAGTAGAACACACAATAATCTAGATAGAACAGAGAGAGAACAGTAGGAGTCTGGAATCTAGAGCAGAGCCTAGAACACAGAACTTGGAGAGGAGCGGGGGCTCCGCACCCCGTGCGGGCCCCTGGGCCATCACCGGTCGGGTGTCAGCACCTGAGGCCTTAACTACCGGGATTGGGCATTATTCACACGGGTTCCCAAAAGACTCCCGTGCCCACAACTCACAGCCGGTTCACTGGTACCGAAGCTGGCAGCAGTTCACCTCTGCTACGCGAACCAGAAGCGTGGAGGAGCAGCTTCACAGGAGCACCCCACCACCAGCCAACTTCCAGTCGTCTAACCAGCGGTGTACCCACTGAGGGATCCAAGGCTCCCCAAAACATCCAGAACGTACATCATGGATAGGGCATTGAAGCAGCCTCCCCGTACCCGACCTGGTATTCCTGGGCGACACTGGCAACCAATTAGTTAGAATGGAGGAACACTGCGGATTTCTAAGGGACACCATCACTGCTGAGTCCACCCGGTCTACTACTCAACCACTGTATGCCATGTACTGCCTGCTGGTTACAGTAAAGACCCGTTGCAGAGACTTTCTGTGTCCGTGCTTCCTTATGAATTGTCCGTCCGCACTACAAGGTAACCGCAGCTGCCGCACAACATCTTGAGCAGCTCCAGCCTCCGGGGATCACCACTCAGCCTGTGGGGAGCGTAACATCTTGCTGCTGTCCATCCCCCGGAGGTTCCGCAGCATCGGTAGTCCTTACCGAATCTACTCATAGGTGGCGTCACGAATAAATTAAAAACCCCTTTAATCTGTTCCACCAAGACGTCTTCAACCCTTTTGATCTGCACTACACCGGGCCCCACTACCGGCAGGCGCGGTCCACCCGTGACAAGGAGGAAGGAAGCATCGCCTGTCTAAACCGGAGTCCCGGCCACGGTGAGTCAGAAAATGGCGTCACGAACAGGATACGAGCAGGCCCGTTACCGAACGGGTATAATGTGCTTTAAAATGGACTTTATTGTCTACAATTTGGACTTTGTTCGTCCCTAAAAGAACTTTCCCGCCTTTTCACCATTCGGTCAAGATGGCGCCCAAGATGGCGTTCCCGCCACAAGAATCTGCCACGTGTAAGCCCAGGAGTGAGTCAACCCCCCCCTCATCGTGGGAGGGCTAAAGACAAAAGGCGCCAAACTCTTTGTCCCCCCTGATTGCTCGAATCAACCATGGGGGCGGACCCCAAAGACTTTTCCCATGATTGGACTACAAAAGCCCACAGGAAATGGGACAGACCTTCTTCACCAGCTCTACCAGAACGTTTTACCGGT
Source organism: Allobates femoralis (assembly GCA_033576535.1). Lineage (NCBI taxonomy): Eukaryota > Metazoa > Chordata > Amphibia > Anura > Aromobatidae > Allobates > Allobates femoralis. The sequence continues at coordinate 132,378,231 of JARQOC010000006.1, forward strand.
TGAACGGGTGTGGTTTCCCTCCGAAGAAGAGAATGGCCAGCATGAGACTCCAAGACCTAATGAGGGAGGTCGAGGCGGAGGCCAGAGCAGCCATAGGCCAACCGGGTCCGGGTCCTGCCCTTACCATAAACGGCAGCCCCGACTTCTGGCTAGAGGCTCTACAAGACCTCCGGGTGCGACTAATTGAGACTGTGGAGTGGACGATTCGCAGCTGGAGCGCGACCCTAGGCAGAAGAGTCCATCATGCGATGCAGCAGAGCCGACTGGGTACCGCTACTCCAAGCCCCGACGACGTAACCAGCTTCTCAACTGCCTCACCGTCGCCCACCACCTGTCCTGCTTCGTCACCGGAGCCCATAGACTGCATCATTCCGGTGGAGGCTGCAACTTGACCCGTTCCAGCGACTAATATCGCAACCGACCCCGTTCCTGAGCCGGAGCTTCCAATGCGCTCCACAGAAGAACTTGACCTTTACCAGGTTCCCACTGAGGAACCCGCGACGTGTTTCACCACTACAGAGACAGTCGCTTGTTTCGTCCCCGTACCGGAGGCTTCCCTTGCAACTGCCGAGGCCTACCTGGTAACCGGGATTGAGACCCCTTTACCTACAGCAACAGATGAAGAGGCAGGCAGCCTGGAAGCCCTGCAGGACGTCTCTGTGGAAGGATCCGCAGCACCACCGCCCTGTTGTACAGCGGGACCAGCTTCAACATTTCCAGCCAACGAGCAGCCTGATGTGGTCATCGAGGAAGAGGTTGGAGAGGATGACGACGAGACCCGCAGCACCGCTGAGGATTTCGACACCGGGTTCGCTTGGGGAGATACCGAGGAACTTCCTACCGGGCATACAGCTCAGGTACACTGGTCGGGTGCAACGCTGACACCTTCCCCTGTGCCGTTCCACCGGGTGCCGGTCCAGACAGCCCGCCAAGTTCAAGCTTCCCGCCAAACCACCAGCTCCATTACTCATCTCTACACCCCGAGCCGTATGCCAGAGACGACGAGAGGAGTGGCAAGCCCGAGAACGCGCCAATATGCAGGCCCGTGCCGAGGCTCGCCGCCAGCCGCCGCTGCCTGCTGAACTCCGCCGTGAAGGTAGAATTTCCACCTTTAACTTACATACCGGGTGGGGGTTCGCTTGGAAGGTGGGTTTGAATGAGGAGGTGTTTGTGGGGAGCCGGGACGTTGAGTCAAACTTGCCAAGAGGACATCCCGATCGCGATCTATACCGGGGCGATGTAATCACCTACGAACGCTATGCTTGTCCAGATGGGTGGTTCGCTATCCGGGTGCGCCATCGTTCTCAGTGCCAGTGACTTTAAAACTTGAACTCATTCAATAACTCTGTTCCTGTTAATCACTGACTGTGTGATCTCGCGGCCACAGCCTGAACTTTTACAAAAGGACAGTCGATCGCCCGTCGGGTCCGCACCAAGTGTTTTACCTGTTTATTTATCTACCTCACTTTTATGCATACAATGACTCGTCATTAATAAAAGTGTATTACCTGTTATAAAATATAAAAACCTCTGTAAACGTGGGTAGTGTGACGCTTGGGGACAAGCGTATTCAACCAAGGGGGAGTGTGGCGCCCCGCAACGAGTGCGTCACAAGAGGGTATTGCAGCCATAAATGCAGCCGCAATATTCTCTGACTCAGCAATGATCTGGTTAATTTAGAAATCCAACCCTGCATGCATCACCTAGAACAGAGGGCCAATCATAGGTCCTGGTGGGCGGAGTGTTAGGGAAGTGTAGTAGAACACACAATAATCTAGATAGAACAGAGAGAGAACAGTAGGAGTCTGGAATCTAGAGCAGAGCCTAGAACACAGAACTTGGAGAGGAGCGGGGGCTCCACACCCCGTGCGGGCCCCTGGGCCGTCACCGGTCGGGTGTCAGCACCTAAAGGCCTTAACTACCGGGATTGGGCATTATTCACACGGGTTCCCAAAAGACTCCCGTGCCCACAACTCACAGCCGGTTCACTGGTACCGAAGCTGGCAGCAGTTCACCTCTGCTACGCGAACCAGAAGCATGGAGGAGCAGCTTCACAGGAGCACCCCACCACCAGCCAACTTCCAGTCGTCTAACCAGCGGTGTACCCACTGAGGGATCCAAGGCTCCCCAAAACATCCAGAACGTACATCATGGATAGGGCATTGAAGCAGCCTCCTCGTACCCGACCTGGTATTCCTGGGCGACACTGGCAACCAATTAGTTAGAATGGAGGAACACTGCGGATTTCTAAGGGACATCATCACTGCTGAGTCCACCCGGTCTACTACTCAACCACTGTATGCCATGTACTGCCTGCTGGTTACAGTAAAGACCCGTTGCAGAGACTTTCTGTGTCCGTGCTTCCTTATGAACTGTCCGTCCGCACTACAAGGTAACCGCAGCTGCCGCACAACATCTTGAGCAGCTCCAGCCTCCGGGGATCACCGCTCAGCCTGTGGGGAGCGTAACATCTTGCTGCTGTCCATCCCCCGGAGGTTCCGCAGCGTCGGTAGTCCTTACCGAATCTAATCATAGGTGGCGTCACGAATAAATTAAAAACCCCTTTAATCTGTTCCACCAAGACGTCTTCAACCCTTTTGATCTGCACTACACCGGGCCCCACTACCGGCAGGCGCGGTCCACCTGTGACAAGGAGGAAGGAAGCATCGCCTGTCTAAACCGGAGTCCCGGCCACGGTGAGTCACGAGCAAGACCAGGTAAACTGCCAATTGATTTACAGATGGGAACCATCGAACCCACAGAAGACTCTTCTGATGAAGACTGGGTCAGTCAACGCCAAGAACAGTACAGAAAAGTACAAGAAAGTGTTGAAAGAAACCTAGAAATCAGCAGAACCAAGCAAGAAAAAGACTTCAACAAGCACGCCTCAGCTGAACCTTTAGCTACAGGAGACTTAGTGCTAAAAAGAAAGCGAAAAACCAACAAATTGGATAACAGTTGGGAATCTGTACCCTACACCGTTATGCCGTCACACTATGACAATTCTAAAACTTGCGTTATCAGTAAAGATAATGGGAATATTATTGCAACTGTTTCAAGGGATCATTTGAAGAAATGTCCGCCACAGTTAATCCCACAAACAACCAGTTACCCTACTGCAATTACAGATGAAGAAACTAAAGAAAATCTAGTCCTTACAGACATTGGATACTTACCAGCTGACTGGCCACAATGCGATGGAGCATACATCATACCAGTTATGCACTTCTATCAACCTATAGAAGAACAACAACCAATTCCAATCAACAAGTCCAACAACAAGTTCAAGTGCAAGATATGCAGCCTGTTATATTGGAACCTGAGATTCCGGTAATCGGTCAACCTGCTAGTCCCACAGTAAGAAACCAAATTCCTACACAACTACCTACAGAGGATAGTCCAGTAGATAGGTTACGCACTTACTATGGCCTTACACAAAGTACTCGTAGACAACTACCTACACTACCACCAACAACCACTCCATACACTACACCAACAGCTTTGGAAACACCGACACTACGCAGATCCACACGTAGTACATTAGGACAACCCCCAAACAAACTTGGAGAATGGGTTTAGAATGTAGTGGAACTATATTACCTGTAAGTGTTTGCAAATAGTACCCTGTTTTCAAAACCTGTAAAAAGTAGTGTACAGAAGGGTGGAGGAACTGGGCTCTGTCCCAAGTATATTAAGTTGGGGACAGAAAGCGCCTGGTAAGGTATAGAAGGTTAGTACCGGCCTCCCAAGCAGAGACACCCGTAGGGAATGTATAAAGTTTGAAAATATATGTGTGGACTTTACCTTTTTCCCTTTTTCATAAACTTTGGACAATTGTCACAGGACTTGTGTGACCTCAAACTTTACCTTTTTCCAGCCTGCGGCAGATGGACTAGTGCCGTATGGATTGCTTTTAACCTTTTTCATATTTTTCCCTTTTCCTTTTTAGTGATTTTTGTATTTTTCTTTAAGACTTTGTTATTAAATGTTTATAAACTGCATAGTGTTAAGTTGTAAAAAGAACTTTTTGCTCAGCTGGGAGAACTGAGTTTAACTAAGGGGGAATGTGGCACCCTGGCACCTTGTTGGGCACCACAGAAATTCTTAGGGCATGACTGGAGTTAACAGCAAAGCAATACTCACAAAACACCTAACACTACAACACCTTAGTACACCTGGTTTCACCCCGAGCCTCTAGGGGGAGCTCCACTGGTCACTTTGAGCCAGTTCCCCCTATAAATAGAGTCTTTGAGGGAGAAACTTCAGAGTTTGTGCAGTCGCTACAAGAGCTACCAGCCTGTGTGAAACCTCCAGCCTATGAGGGACACACTAGGCCCCACCAGCCAGCTAGCAGTGAGGAGACCCTTGCAATTGGGGTCAGAGGAAGAAGGAGAACACCTCTCAAGGAACACAGAGTTATTCTAACTCTTTCCTTACAAACCGGTTACTGGAACCGAAGCTGTGAGAGCTACCCAGCCACCACAGAGAACCAGCCCGTCTAACAGGAGGTTTAGCCACCTGTTCCACCTGAAGCACCTACCTACGAGAGCCCAGGGAAGAGTATTGATCCTGCTCAGACCCTTTTACAGTGCCCTCAGTGCTGCTACCCAGGTGAATTCCGTTCCATCGAACACACTGCCCGGTCCAATTGGATTCCACATCCACCCGACCTTAGTTAGAGAAATAGAGAAAGGAAGCCTACTACAACTGCTTGCTGTGAAACTCCAGGAGTGCTAACTTCACTAATCCGGTCTGGCGTACCTGAATACCACCAGTAAAGGTACTTAAAAGACTTTGGCGTGTCTGTGTCTGACTCCTGGGCCTAACAGCAGTATTACCGCAGCTGCCTTACAACATCTTGTGCAGCTCCCGGCTCCGGGGACTCCCGCTCATCCTGTGGGGAGCGTCCCATCTTGCTGCCTAACATCCCCTGGAGGCCCGGCAGCGTCGGTACCGTTACCGAACACCCGCAGGTGGCGTCACGAAGACATTTAACCCCTACTGTTCCGCTATTCCCCTATTGATCTGGACCACCGGGCCTCACAGCCGCAGGCGCGGTTCCGTGACAAGAGGAGAGTCAACGCCCGCAACGTGAGCAACCCGGCTACGGTGAGTCACTCTGACCAATCAGGATAGCTGTGCACTCCATGGCGCCATATTTCAAATACACTGTGTGCAGTGTATTTGAAATATGGCGTGCGCCGCTATTCTGATTGGTCGGCGCTGAACGTGGTGGCCAATCAGAGGAGTGGCACGCATTTTGAATGCCGCTCCTCTGATTGGTCGCCGCGTTCAGCGCCGACCAATCAGAATAGCGGCGCACGCCATATTTCAAATACGTGTGCCCTGCATAGGGGACGTGTGCCACGCACAGGGGACGTGTGGCCTGCATAGGGGACATGTGCCACGGCCAGGGGGCGTGTGCCCTGCATAGGGGACATGTGCCCTGCATAGGGGACATATGCTACACATAGGGGACGTGTGCCACACATACGGGACATGTGCCCTGCATAGGGGACGTGTGCCACGCATAGGGGACGTGTGCCACACATAGGGGACATGTGCCCTGCATAGGGGACGTGTGCCCTGTATAGGGGACGTGTGCCATGCATAGGGGACGTGTGCCATGCAAATGGGACGTGTGCCGTGCACAAGGGACATGTTCCATGCACAGGGGACGTGTGCCCTGCATAGGGGACGTGTGCCACGCATAGGGGACGTGTGCCATGCATAGAGGACGTGCGCCATGCATAGGGGACGTGTGCCATGCACAGGGGACATGTGCCACGCATAGGGGATGTGTGCCACGCACAGGGGACATGTGCCACGCACAGGGGATGTGTGCCATGCATAGGGGACATGTGCCATGCATAGGGGATGTGTGTCATGCATAGGCAGAGTTGCACTGTCCAATGGTCAATATGAGTTTTTAGGCTAAGGTGGCAAGGAGGCAGGGGGAGCGGCAGAGCAGAAGGGGGCGGCGCCTGCACCATGCACTTCCTGTATGATGTGCGCCAGCTGCATAAGATAAAATCACCAGCAGCGGCTACCGACAGCACCCCCCCCGCACCTCACCAGCAGCCGCCGACAGCACCCCCCCCCTTCCCGCGGCCACCGACAGCACCCCCCACCCCGGTCCTCACCAAGCTCAGGCAGCAGAGAGCCTTGCTGCACCCCTGTGCATAGGGGAAATTAATCAGAAATGCGTACCGGCAAATATTTTTTTTACAAAAAACGCACTGGCAACGCATCAGTGACGCGGGATTGCCATGACAGAGATGGCAGCGCTACACTCACATAGCGGGCGGGAAAGCCGACTTCACTGTCGGCTTTGCCATCCTGCTATTTGAAAACGGCGCATGTGAAACAGCGATGTGAAAACGACGCACCAGCGATCCCGGCCAGGTCGTATCGTTATCGGTATCGCTGGTGCGTCGTTATGTATGACGGGGCCTCTATACTTACAGGACCTCTGATGTCATAATCATGGCTGGAGCAAGGTCACATGACTGTGACATCACCAGAGGTCCTCAAGCTAAACGCACACAGCACCAGGAGCCAGGTACTGCAGACCACTTACACCCACACACCCTACACTCACCAACCACTCACACTTACCCTGCACTCACGTCAAACTCTGTCCTGTACTCATGTCACACTCACCTTGCATCACGCAAACTTAGCTCCACACTCACCTTCTGTCACGTCACACTGTCTCTCTAACGCAAAACCCACGTCGCTGATTGTTGCGCCCAGCCAGCCGCGAACAATCAGCGACGCGGGATTTCCGTTACAGCAAAACAGGCACAGTCCGCCCAGTCTCCCATACCCCTCCGCTCGGTCTCCTGCCTGCTGCTCACCCACTCCACGCTCCCTCCCGGCCACCGCTCCATGTTCCATCTGCCTGCCGCTCCATCTCCCCACCATTCACCCCGCCATTCTTCTTCTTTTCGTGGCATAGACTCCAGAAATTCAAAGGCCACGGGGGGTGGGGTGGAGCTACAAATGAGGGCGTTGTATTGGTCGTGAACAAGGGCACGCCCACCACATCAGGGCTATGTGCGTGGATACGCCTACTATGATGCCCCCTGTTAACTCCGCCCCCAAGGCCTTGGAATTGCTGATGTCTATGCTGGAGGAAGAAGAAGAAGCCATGCTAGGGTGAGAGGCGGCTGGACAGAAGCCTGGAGCTGGGTGAGAACTGAGGGGGGCCACCGCCGCACACCCACACCGCCGCACACGCACCCTGCACCGCCGTACACCTGCACCGCCGTCCATCGGCACCGCCGCACACCCACATATTCTAGAATACCCGATGCGTCAGAATCGTGCCACCATCTAGTAGTATATATAGGTGTTACTAATTAATTGTGTCCAACCATGGCTGCCATAATTTATGGAAATATTCCTGTTTATTCCTATTGGTGTAAATACTTCTTTCAAGTTAAATTATATGTTTAGTTTGGGCAATAAATTCATGTCTGGGCGGGGGTTCCTCTCTGATCCAATATTTTGCTATTCATATTCTGACAATAAACAATAATCTCACAACTGCTATTTTGGTCATGTTGTCTGTTTTAATTTCCTCAACATACCCTAATATACATTTCAGTGGGTCCCTAGGGACAATGCACCTATACACCATTCCAATACGGTTCAACACTAGCGATCCAAAAGGAGGACAATCTGTGACAATGCCAGAGCATATGCAATATGTCTGCCTGAGATTGCGAACACCTTGGGCAATTGGAATTGGACTTCAACCCTGTTTTATATAACATATCAGGGGTACTATACGCTCTGTGGATCACATACAGCTGTGACATTCTCCCAGGCTCGCTCATGGATATCTTGGGTACATATTCCAGAATAGACTCCCACCTATCGTCGTTTATCTCTCCCAAGTCTATCTCCCACTTCCTTCTAGCTTTGATAGGGTGTCCTCCCAGAAAGGTGTGCAGCAGGTCACTATACACCTCAGATATTGCCCCTTTTGTTCCACTATTTTTAAGTATAAAATCTAACGTGAGGTCTTATTTGTATTACCATAGGCCCTCTTCTACTTTGTGTCTGAAATGGGTGCTGAACCTGTCTATATTGAAAGAGGTTAAGCCTTGGGAATTGAAATTCTTCCTGCTGCATTACATATGATTTAAGCTTCCCTCTATAAATCAAATGATAGATTAGACCAATACTTATTTCTTTCCACTCACCAAATCTCTTCATATTACTGAACTCCTGAAAATAGATGTTATCCCAGATAGGTGAAAACCTGGCGAAGTGAGTTACCCCCCTAATCTGCGTGATTTTCTGCCACATCTTATGTATTAGATTTATGGTATGGTAATGTGATCCCCATTTCTTGAAGAGTCCCGCCTCCAGTCCCATACTCAATGGCGAAACCTTTATTAAGTCTTCCAAACCTACAGGTACCTGTCCCTTTCCCAGAGTCTTCCCCCATCCCTTGAGGTGTTGGCTTTGAGAAGACAGAAAGTATAACCAGGGATTTGGCAGCTCTAGCCTCTCTCCTTCTTAGGTCTCTGCAGTGTTTCTTGTTTAAGTCTTGGATTCTTATTACTCCACACTAATTCTCTAAATAGTGATTTTATCCTGCGGAACCTGCACCAATAAATGCAACTTATTCCACGCTTTAATTTTAGTGTGCAGTCTTTGTAAAAAAGGGCATAAGTTAAGTTCCTCAAATGTCGTCTATGGAAGAGCTATATGAATCCCTAAGTATTTAAATTGCTGGACCACCTTTAATTTGGTATATAGTTCTACTTCCCTGGTACAGTCACTCTCTCCATCTATCAGCAGAACACACGACTTATCCCAGTTAATAAGTAGCCCCGATATACGTTCAAATCCCTCAATTAGTGTCACTACATTTCTCAAGGCTTCCCCAGGATTTTCCAGAAATAGCAGAATATCGTCGGCATATAAAGCTACCTTCTTCTCTGCTTTCCCTTATACAAACCCCTTCACCTCCTGCGACCTTCTTATTTTGGCAGCTAATGGCTCCACAGCTAGGGCAAATAGCAACTCGGATAACGGACACCCTTGTCTTGTGACTCACCGTGGCCAGGGGACTCAGGCCTCAGGCACAGTCTGTAGGTCATGGTTTCGGTGCCTGAGGCTGTGGGCCCGGTAGTCAATAAAAGGGGGAAAAAGAAAATAATAAAAAAGTGAATAAAGTTTGTTTCTGACGCCACCTGTAGGGTTCCGGTGATGGCACCGGCGCTGCTTGGGCCTCCGGGGTGATGGGCGGCAGCAAGGTGGAACCGCTCCCTACAGGATGAGCGGGTTCCCCGGGGCTGTAGGCTGCAATCGTGGAATAGGGCAGCTCAGTTGTTTCTGGAAAGCAATGCAGATCAATGGCAATTCTGGAATAAGGCTCAGACACGTTGCTCCTCTGAACGGGTATTTACTCGGGTGTTCAATGGCATACAGGGTAACACAGTTCTCAGTGCCGGGTAGTGGACCGGGTGGTTCCTGCGGTGAGCAGTGTCCTCCTAAGGCTCCACTGATAACTTTCTCTATCTCTCACTGTCCCTTTTGCCTCGCTGCTCTACCATACCTCATCAAGGGTACTGAGGGCCTTCGGTTGGGTTACCGTCTGCATCCGGACTCACGGGCCCGGGCTCTCAATGGTTGGTACCCCGGTATAGCTGCGGTAGTTGGTAGGTTGTGAGTCAGGCTCCTAGGAAGCTTACGACCACTCTGGGTTCTGTGGTTCAGGGATGGACCAACTGGACCACGTCGGAGCCGGTACTCCGGGTTTTGGACTGGGCTCGGGTCTTGAAGCACCCGCTCTGACTTTGCCCCTCTCTTTCTCTTCTGGGCGACCAGATTTAGGTGCTATCCCAGTTAGCTGTCTCAGTTCTCTTTCTGTTCTTTCTCCACTCTGCTACATCCGCTGCACAGCTCTATGCAGCTCCTGTCACGACTAGACTCTGCTGTTCTGTTCTTGTCTGCTCTTCAACTCATTCTAACTCCTTGCTGCTTTCCCCACTGCTATATACCCTAGCTCTCCTCCCACCAGGACCGGTTACCCTAGCAACGGGTGCCTAATTGGTCCTCTAGCACTGGGTGTTGCATGTGGTGGATGGAGCCTCAGGATTATCCTACTCACTGGTGGAACAGAGAATACCACACCTTCAGTCAAGGGTGTAGTACCCTCCTGTGACGCACTCTTAGTGGGGCGCCACATTTGTACCTCCAAACAGAGGGTAACTTTCCGACAGTTTATTATTCACTTTAATTCTGGCTGTTGGAGAGAAGTACAGCAATTTTACCCACGAGGTAAACACTGGTCCAAACCCCAAGCGATCCAGCACTGACCACAGGTAGTTCCATTTCACGCTGTTAAATGCTTTATGTGCATCTAAAACAAAGAGAGAAGGGAGCTCACATAGGGTCTTATCTATGATGATAATTCAATGCCCCCCGATTAGTGTGACTCACCTTTTTGGGTTGTGTGAGTCACAACAAACTGCAAGAGCCTTGTTACCCTGGTCGCTGCAGACACCTGGGGAGGGAGAAATCTGTTTATGTAGAAAAAAGCCCAGGTTTAGATTCCGCGCAGACCACCAAGCAGGAAGGGTATGTTTGATGTCCGTTTATTGAGCCAATGCGTTTCACAGCAGGACCTGCTGCTTCCTCAGGGCAAAAAAACCTGAGGAAACAGCAATTCCTGCTGTGAAACGCATTGGCTCAATAAACGGACATCAAACATACCCTTCCTGCTTGGTGGTCTGCGCGGAATCTAAACCTGGGCTTTTTTCTACATAAACATATGTGCATCTAGACATACCACCACTCTCATACACGCATTCTCCGCTGGAATTTGTATGTTTAAGTATAGCCTCCTTCTCCTATACACATTTTGACGGTAGATAGAGACAGTAGAAACCTGAGGAAGCAGCAGGTCCTGCTGTGAAACGCGTTGGCTCAATAAACGGACATCAAACATACCCTTCCTGCTTGGTGGTCTGCGCGGAATCTAAACCTGGGCTTTTTTCTACATAAACTTATGTGCATCTAGACATACCACCACTCTCATACACGCATTCTCCGCTGGAATTTGTATGTTTAAGTATAGCCTCCTTCTCCTATACACATTTTGACGGTAGATAGAGACAATAGAAATCAGATGGCATTCACAGTTTTAAGCTATTACTTTACTTTATTTCGTTTTCAAATCCGGGTGCAGATAAACAGAGGCGGGAAGGGGAGTGGGACCACAAGGATGACAGCGGCTGTTTCACACCCAGCTGGCGCAGACCTGTGGAAGCACCAGCTGGGCACAAAACAGCCACTGTCATCCTTGTGTTCCCACTCCCTCTCCCTCACCTGTTTGTCTGCTCCCGGATTTGAAAATGAAATAAAGTAAAGTGAAGGCTTAAAACAGTGAATGCCATCTGATTTCTACTGTCTCTATCTACCATACGTGCTTTGACTGGAAGATTGAGCACTGATGTAGCCACCTTTATTTCACCTGTCTGCCTTGAGGTGCCTGCATAATGCAGTACAATTGGAAGATTAGTAACAGAAAACCGAGAGATGTCTGCACGTTCAGTGTCAACACAATTAAGAAGGTTACCATGCCTAAAAGAGGTAGCGATAGAAAACTGTAAATGAACAAAAGAAAAGCGATGTGGATTTTTAAAATGGAAACTCGCCATTCGAATGGAATGAATTTAAAAACAGATCTTTCATATATTTATTAATATATAACTATATACAGTGCCTACAAGTAGTATTCAACCCCCTGCAGATTTAGCTGGTTGACACATGCGGAATTAACTTGGCATTGTGACATTTGGACTGTAGATCAGCCTGGAAGTGGGAAATGCAGTGCCACAAAATTTTTTTTTTTTTAAAGCGTTAAAAGTTAATTCAGAGGGTCATTTATTATTCAACCCTCAAACCACCAGAATTCTGTTTGGTCCCCCTAAAGTATTAAGAAGTAGTTCAGGCACAAATAACAATGAGCTTCACATGTGTGGATTAATTATCTCTTTTGCCAGCCTTTTCTGACTATTTAAGACCCTCCCCAAACTTGTGAATAGCACTCATACATGGTCAACATGGGAAAGACAAAGGAGCATTCCAAGGCCATCAGAGACAAGATCGTGGAGGGTCACAAGGCTGGCAAGGGGTACAAAACCCTTTCCAAGGAGTTGGGCCTACCTGTCTCCACTGTTGGGAGCATCATCCGGAAGTGGAAGGCTTATGGAACTACTGTTAGCCTTCCACGGCCTGGACAGCCTTTGAAAGTTTCCTCCCGTGCCGAGGCCAGGCTTGTCCGAAGAGTCAAGGCTAACCCAAGGACAACAAGGAAGGAGCTCCGGGAAGATCTCATGGCAGTGGAGACATTGGTTTCAGTCAATACCATAAGTAACGTACTCCACCGCAATGGTCTCCGTTCCAGACGAGCCCGTAAGGTTCCTTTACTTTCAAAGCGTCATGTCAAGGCTCGTCTACAGTTTGCTCATGATCACTTGGAGGACTCTGAGACAGACTGGTTCAAGGTTCTATGGTCTGATGAGACCAAGATCGAGATCTTTGGTGCCAACCACACATGTGACGTTTGGAGACTGAATGGCACTGCATATGACCCCAAGAATACCATCCCTACAGTCAAGCATGGTGGTGGCAGCATCATGCTGTGGGGCTGTTTCTCAGCCAAGGGGCCTGGCCATCTGGTCCACATCCATGGGAAGATGGATAGCACGGCCTACCTAAAGATTTTGGCCAAGAACCTCCTCTCCTCCATCAAGGATCTTAAGATGGGTCGTAATTTCATCTTCCAACAAGACAACGACCCAAAGCACACAGCCAAGAAAACCAAGGCCTTGTTCAAGAGGGAAAAAATCAAGGTGTAAGTTTAAATAGTACAATTAAATTGTTCTCTTAAAAATATCATTATGATAAACATACTCATATTTAATATTAAGTAAAAAATGTTTTTTATTTCTTTATATCTCCCAGCAATCTAGAAATTTAATACTAAGTATAATTCCTTTTACATCGTATTATATGAAATAATAATGCTTCCAAAACTATGAAAAATTCATAGTGTATTAACATAGATTGATAACTAATATGCATTATGCTAATAAGACTATGTTAATGAGATTATGTCACTTCTGCCCACCTCACTTCCTTTTTCAGATTTTAATCATGATGGAATAAAAATTTTGATTATATAAATCTAATCTGGACGAGTTGCAGGAATTTCTCTGCATATCGTGATTCACCCGGATCTCCTGCATCTGCCTCACTGCACAGCCCAGACTTAATTGGAGACTAACTGACCAGGTTCATCAGCCACAAAGGAATGGACAAAGGGGGCAGGCTGAAAAAAAAACTTTTTCTCTACTATTCACGGTATGATGGACCCACAGCTCTTCTATACACAGTATGCTGAGTCCATAGCTCCTTTATAAACAGTATAATGGGCTCACAGCACAGCTGTAAGCCAATATCAGGTTGGAAAGGTCAATGGTTATTGGTTACTTCCCAGCCTAAAAATTTCAGCCCACTGCCACGCTAGAAGTGGAGCATCACATGCTGCTCCAATTCAGGCTCCTTGCCTCAGCTCCTTCCGAATGCTCTGGTACATTGGCAATTGGGGTAGTGGTTTTTATAGTTGATGTCCGCTGTGTAGTATCCAAAAACACAGCTTAAATCAAACCCTTGTGTTTATAATGGAGACATGTCTATCAGACAACCCCATTACTAGCTCAGTAATAAAAAGGAAAGACACACACAAAAATGCTTAATTGAAATAATCATTCCCTGACACTTCTCTCGTTCACCAAATTTATAAATTAAAAAATTCCCCAGCAGGTCCTACATTGTCCATGGAATCTGATGTAGTCCATGTAATTCAACGTAGTCCACCGAATCTGATGTAGTCCACACATTGAAATCCGAAAAAAAGAGCAAAAAAAGAAAAGAAAAAACAAGACACGTTCCCTAATAGGTTCAGTGTAGTCCATGGAATCCGTCGCAGTCCACCAAATCCGGCGTACTTCACAAATAGAAACCTGAAAAAATGGAGAGAAAAAAATCAAGACACTTTTCCTCTTTCACCAATTTATTAAATAAAAAAATCCCCAGCAGCTCCGACCTAGTCCATGGAATCTAATGTCCAAAGCTTATGCAGCCTCATTCTGATGCTCCATAGACTTTTGCTACAGCCAGTGCAGAATTACACTGCGCTCTGCGTGACCCAGCAATTTTAATTAGTGGTAACATCAGTAACATTACTGACATCTCCAGGGCCGTATCATCCATGAGTCAAGTTGAAGTGTTTGTCCCAGGCGGCGCCACCTGCTGGTAGCCAGAGGGCGGCATCACAGCAGAGGACCTGGTGGTAGCGTCGGCCCTGCAGATGCTGCTCCTGCTGACATTCTCTCCAGTCCCACAGGAGAATGGTGCCACATGGGGCGGCTGTGCAGGGCAGGACTGAGGACTCTGAAGCTCTCAGGGGAATACAGCTGCACCAGACCAGACTGAGCTCCCGCTGTGAGAATCCTCTGGAGTTCGGGGCAAAAGTAAACGGTAATGATCAGTATAGAGCTCTGCACAGCCTCCTGCTTATATAAACATCTTTCCTCCGTTTAACTCTTTAATTGCTGTCTTCCTGCTGATCTCTCAACATTTACAAGTGTGTGCACAGAACCCCCACAGGCCAGGCAGACACCTCAGCCCTCTAGATCTATGGCTTGTATTTCTGTGCTGCCTGTAGTCACAGTGTGACCACTGCAGGGAGTCCTGATAATTCTGTATTTTACATGAATGACTCAGGAGAGATTGCAGTGAACATTCCCATACTTTACTAAAGGATTAACCACCTTTCAATACCAGCATAGAATAGTGCAGCAGACAGCACTGAGCAATAATGTAAAACTCAGAAAAACTATTAAAAGCTGATTAAAATCTACAAAAAAAAAAATATACATAGGCCCAGTTCACACCTGCACTAGGCTGCGTTTGGCTGCATTGCGTTAACACTGCCATTAAATGCTATAGGCGAACGCATGCAAATGCAACCCCAAGCGCAAGTGCAAAAGGTGGTTGCGTTTGAACGCATGCATTAGTCCTAGCGTACAGGAAATGTGTCCTGCTACGTTTTCTGTGCGCTAAGACTAGCCCATGCATTCAAACACAGCCCCACTTTGCACTTGCGCTTGTGGTTGCATTTGCATGCGTTCGCCCATAGCATATAATGGCAGTGTTAACGCACAGCGTTAGATTTGCGCTTGACTGCTTTTGCACAGCGCTAACGCAATGCAGCCAAACGCAGCCTAGCGCAGGTGTGACAAAGCCCATAATGTTTGGAATTTCAACTCTAAAAGTTTGAGCTGAACAAAAATCAAATTATTTAACCCATGCGAAACGTAAAAAAAATATGTATAAAAACCCTACAAGAATTGCTGTTTGTTCACTGCATCCAGAGATACAATAAATACTGATTAAGGGTACGTGCTCATGGTCTGGAGACACTGCGTCTTGGACCTGAGGGAACCCACAGGTGCACACAGGGAGATCGCAGCCGCACTGAAACCCATGATCTGCAGTGAGTGCAGGGCGGCTTCTCCCTGTATACACCTGATGGTGATCGCTTCTGACTCCGCAGCTTGAAATGAACATGCTGCGGAGATGCAGAAGTCCGGAAACCTGCACTGCAGGTGAAAACACACTGCGGTGAGGAGAAGCACAGTGAGCATGGGATTTATCGCATCCACTATGCTGGTACTGTAAAATGCAGCGTTTTGGAGGCAGTGGCAACACACTGCATCTAAAACACTGTGTTTACTGATACTAAGTTTTGGACTGCGTACTTGCTATCTCCTGTATATAGATGCTATCAAGAAAAATGTCTGCGCTGCACAAAGATATGTGCAACCCTAGGAAGTGCAGGGGTGCACCTATCGTGATGCGACCCAAGTTAGTTGCTGCTGGTAAGCAGAGGGCGGCATCCGCAGGGGACTCGGTGGCAGCCACCCCCCCCCGGATGCCGCTGCTGGCCGCATACTTCCAAGTCTCGGCCACCGCAGTCTGCACCCTGCAGCTCGGCACGGCAGGGCACGATGACGTCATGAGTGGGCGCCCCTGTGCTGATCCATGCAGAGGGAAGATGCACTTTGGGGAGACCAGAGCTGCGACAAGACAGGTGAGTATTTACTTTTCATTTTTAATCAGTGAGTACACTGGTGGGTGACTATGTAGCACTATGTAATGTGCAATATAATATAGGAGGACTATTGGGGTGCATTATACTATATGAAGGCTTGTGAGGGTGCATTATATAATATGGAGGGCTAAGGGCGTACATTATACTATATGGAGGACTATAGATGGTGCATTATATTAAATAGAGGGCTGTGAGGTGTACATTATTATTATTATTATTAATTTACTATTTATATGGGGAATTTGGGGTACATTATACTATATGGAGAACTATGGGGGTGCATTATACTTTATGGAGGAATTTGGATGATGCATTATAATATATTGAGGACAATGGATGATGCATTATGATATATGGAGCCAATTATACTATATGGAAGCCATTATAATATTTGGATGGCTCTGTGGGGGCATGATAATACTTGAAGGGCTATGTGGAAACCTTTATACTTTATGGAGGGCTGTTTGAGTACTGTGTTGGAGGCCATTATACAGTGTGAGGAGATGTAGGAGCCATTATACTGTATATTGGTCTATTATACTACATGGAGGGTTGTGTGTGGGGGGTCACAGTTGGAGATCATACTGTGCTGGGGTAGTTGAGGGGGGTTCAGTAGGGTCATCATACTGTGCATGTGGAGGGTACTGTGGAGAAATCACTTTGGGGGGATCATACAGCATTTGTGGGGCACTTCTGCTAGCATCCTACTTTATAGTTGCAATGAAAGATGAATCCAGGGGCTTCAATAGGAGGAAAATTTACCTTGTAAGGCTACAGAGTTGAGAGATATGTTATTATGTGACCCAGCCAAATATTTTATTTTTTTGAGGGGAGGGAGCAGTTAGAACTTTTGCTATGGGGCCCCATGATTTCTATGTACGCCGCTCGTGCACGATGCATTGTCCCTCTGCTGCAGGACTGATTAGTACATACAGGCATCCAGCCATGTTTCTCCTGGGCGGTGGAAAGTCAGTGGTACTCATCCTCCTTCCTACCCGCACATCCCTTCCTTAGCCCAATAGGAAGGCTCCTGCTCTTAGCTCTGGACCGTGTGCGGCACTTGTGATTGGCTAAGTGTTTCAGGAGGAGGCGTGGTCTGTTGGGGGAGACGCGCCATTGTATCAGCTTAGTGCAGTGGTGGCTTGTTGTTGCTCAGACTGCAGGTTGTTTCATCTGCTGTGTAGACGGTGAGTCATGGTATACATGTCTGACTAGTCAGTGCCAGGCAGCTGCCACATTGGATGAGCTGTGTAGACGGTGAGGCATGGTGGACATGTCTGACTAGTCAGTGCCAGGCAGTTGCCACATTGGAGCTGCCCAGAGTTTTGGAGGTGTGTGCCAAAAATAATAGGTTGCAATTAGTGCTGCCTCCTGTGCTATAAAGGATGCAGGACTGTCTTTGCCCACAGGAGCACAGCTCTGCAGCCATTATTGTAAGTCTGCAGTGTGTGCTATGCCGCCATTGCCATTAATGATCCTTGTTCTGAATTCTTCTGTGTCGTTCTTGTATTTGCATGTGATGGCACTGACATCCTTTGTTTGGACATCCCTTTCTCTATTTCTCTAAATTAAAATGTCCAATGTTGTCCTCATTTTTACAGGATATATATAGATCTGTATGAAGCAGATTTATTTCTACCAATTCAAAAAATTTACTGGGGGGGTGGGGCGCCGTTTTGCAGTTCGCCTCAGGCAGCACAGAGGCTAGGTTCACCCCTGGACATCTCTACTTTGGACTTTGGATTCAGAGCTGCTGTGGATTTTTTTATTTAGTAAATTGGTGAACAAGGAATAGTTTGCTGTGTTTTTCTTTACTCTTTTCAGATTTCTATTTGTGAACTACATTGGATTCCATGGACTATACCGGTCCTGCTGGGGAGTATTTTTATTTAATAAATTGGTGAACAAGGGAAAGTTTCTTATTTTTTTTTCTCTTCTTTTTTTGTAGTTTTTTATTTTCAGGCTTCCATTTGTGGACTACCTCATATTCAGTGGACTATGTTAAATTCCATGGACTGTCAGACCTATATGAGATTTTTACATTTAATAAAAAAATGTTTTTTTCGTCTATGCTTTTGCACCTATCCTAAATCTGTTATATGATTACACAGGTTCTCGTTGAAAATATTACATTTTTTTGAAGATCATAAAATCATTCACGTTATTGGGACTTCCTTGAGGAGGGAACGTACAGCTCTGGCTAAAATTAAGAAACCACTGCACAGTTTTCTAAATATCACCACCTTTACATATCTGACAGTGATTCAATTCCAGTGTCAGTTGAATTCTAACCAAAGTACACCTCATTCTACTTATTGCGCTTCTGATTAGGTGATCACCTGAACCAAATCTTATTTAACGAGGGAAAGTTTAAAAAACACTGCTGTGGTCTTCACAATCCTCTTGCAATAGTACAAGCTGGATGACAAAACAAGTGCTAGGAATAGCTCAAAGGTAATTTGAATGAAAAAATAACTTTTAACCATGCCAAAGGAGTTGAAAAGTCTTGAGTGAGGAAAAGAAGGACTCAATTGTGACTTTACTAGCAGAGGGATACAGTGAGCGTTATGTTGCCTCCATCCTTAAAATTTCAAAGACAGCAGTCCATTACAGCAAGGTCAAGCAGCAGACATTGGGGACAACTAAGCTACAGAACGGCAGAGGGCGCAAGCGACTCCCCACTAACCAGGATGACCGTTATCTTATTCAAGTGTCACTCAGCAACCGCAGGATGACATCATGTGACCTACAAAAGGAATGGTAAATGGCAGCTGGGGTGCACGGTATGAACAGTTTGTAACAGGCTCCTAGAGGCAGGGCTCAAGTCATGTAAAGCCAGAAAAAAGCCTTTCATCAATGAGAAGCAAAGGAGAGCCAGGCTGATATTTGCCAAAGACCATAAGGATTGGACCGTAGAGGACTGGAGTAAATAATCTCTGATGAGTCTAATTTTCAGCTTTTCCCAACACCTGGTCATCTAACGGAGACTCGGAAAGGCGTAAAAGTCACAGTGTCTTGCATACACTGTGAGATTTGGTGTAGGATCGGTGATGATCTAAGGATGCTTCAGCAAGGCTTGAATTGGGCCATTTAATCTTCGCAAAGGATGTATGAATCAAGCCGCATACAAGGTTATTGTCACCCTGCAGCCAGCAGGACCGGTCCTCAGGGTGCAGGGGGATCAAGCCCCATCTGGTTGCCATTACCCAGTTGTGCCCCGCAGACATACTTACCAGGCCCACGCTCCCACGCTGCCCGCTCTGTCTGCAGGGGCTCCCTGGTGTCTCTCTCCTGCCTCCTCACTTCCTGGTTTCCAGGAGAACGCGCATAGGATGTGCGCTCGCCGCTCTCAGCAAATTTAACGGGCCAGTACACCCTTTTCCTGACAGTACCTCTCAGTCAATCGCTGAGAGGCTGGTGGATATTTATGTCCCTCCCGTCCTATGGGAGGTGCCTGGGCAACTTCATTGTTAGTCTTAGTTGCCAGCGCAGGTCCCTAAGCAGCACATGCGGTTTCTTGTGTCCTCTGAGATCCTAACATGCATTCTCTAGATTTCAGTGCCAGATCCCTCCTGACTAACTCACCCGCAGACCCGAACCACTCTCGCTGGTCCCTGGCTACCTCCTGGATCCCTTCTGCTGCACCAAGTTCCGTCCCTGCCTTTTCCTCCGGTTTCCTGGTTTCTTTGGGTCGGACCCACAGGTTTGACTGGTTCATTGGATCCTCTCTGGCTGCTCTTGGAGGAATCCCTGTTTATGGGGCAACCCTCTTTGTTGCTCCCTTAGGGGAACCCCAGTGCTCTGGTCCTGTAGACTTCCATTGGGGATCTATTCCTAATTGTACACAATAAACTCTGTTCCTTATCTAATGTTTTTGTTCGGCTTGTTTCTGGTATCAGCCTCCACGGTATCTCCGTGGTCTGGTGGGTCCACTATTCAGCGCCACCTGTTTTGGCGTGACAGATTTTGCTCAGGCTATGGACCCCGCTGATACCAGATTCTCCGCTCAAAGAGAGCTAGCCGGCCTCCGACAGAGTCATGATCAAATCGTTACATTTATGCAGACCCTGGATGCCCGTCTCAGCTCTCTTCAGATGGCTGAACCCACTAATGCCAATCAACTCGCGGGATTACACCAGGAACTTGATTTTCAACGGGAGACGCAGACCCATGTGTTGAACTACATGACATCAGTGAACGAACGTTTAACCAAGATGCAGATGACTGCCGCTTCACCTGAACAAGTCCCAGTGCTTGAGCCAGTGGTCGCAGCAGCTCCAGGACCCTCTCCTCATCTCTGCAAACCCACAAGGTACTCTGGGGATCCCAAATTGTGCAGGGGGTATCTTATTCAATGCCAGCTGCATTTCCGGTTGTTGCCTCACCAATATCCCACAGACATAACCAAAGTGGCATTCCTTACCTCACATTTGGAGGAGAGGCCCTAGCGTGATTTAATCCTCCTGGAAAGGAACGATCCCATTGTGTCCCAACTTCAGGACTTCCTGGACACCTTCTGCAAGATCTTCAATTAACCAGGTCGAATGGCGTCATCGATTGAGGCTCTCTTCAACTTACAGCAAGGTACCCTCTCTGTTGGGCAGTATGCTATTCAGTTCTGTACTCTGGCCTCTGAGCTCCAGTGGTCCGACAAGCCTCTGATCGGTGTCTTCTGGCGAGGTCTATCTGGGAGGCTAAAAGACTAATTGGCAGTTTGAGACCTACCCAATACCCTGGATGACTTCAACTCTCTCTCATCTGGATCGATCTCAGCCTACAAGAGCGATCCAAGGAGAGAGGACCTACGAGAGGCGACTTCCTCGTTTAGCTCCATCATTTCAAAAACCCCTCATTCATGCAGTTCCAGCTCCAACTCCTGTCCATGAGCCCATGGAGGTTGACCATCTCAAGCTGAGTGATCAGGGCCGAGCTTTGAATGGCACAGGCTGCTTAGTGCAGGAGCTCCAGCAGAGATTGACTTTAGCTCGGCACAACAAGGTGAAAAACCGCTCTGGGAAGCCCTAAAATAAGTTACCTGGTGACATGAGGACACAGTGATTCCAATGGTGTGTGGCAAGTCAGCAAGAAGGAGATCTCCAAGGAGAGCTCCAAGTACTCCCTTTGGAAGTACACTGAGCTGTAGGCTGATTTTCTGCTAAGGGAAAAGGAAAAAAAAAAAAAAAAGATTTAAATCTGATTTTCTAGCGAGTGTGAAACGAGCTGAGTGTGACAGAGCAAGTGCGACAGAAGTAAGTGTGTGACTTGTGATTCAGTGACTTTGGATTCAGGGAGTTTGGAAGAGAGGACTTACTGAATTGCTGGTTGTATTTAATTAATACTTTGCATTTCTTTTTACTTATCATTTCTGTCTGGTGCAATCCCCATTAGGAAATGAGCTCCATGATTGGCAATGCCATCCAGTGTACATCTTGCCACATATATGCATTCCTTGACCAGCCGGTCGAGGGTGCATACTGCTGTGTGAGATGTGAGTACGTTGTGCATTTGGAAGCCCAGATACTGGATCTAAATGAACAACTGACAATGCTGAGATCCATAGACAATATGGAAAGGAGTCTGCTGCTCACTGAACAGCTGCTCAATGGGATAGATGTGGGGGAGGATGGTAGTATGGAGCTGCAGGACCGTGAGGTAGCCAGCTGGGTGACAGTTAAAAGGCGGGGTAGAGGGAAGGGTGCCAGGGAGGCTAGCCCTGATCTGGCACACACCCAATAAATTTGCTATGTTAGCAGATGAGGGGGTGTGAGTTCAGGGATAGCACTGCTGCAGCAGGGCATGACCTCTGAAAGCCAGAGGAGTGTCTGCTCCAGTAAGGGGGAAAACAGGAGAGCAGGGCAGGCCAGACAGGTGCTGGTAGTGGGGGACTCAATTATTAGGGGAATAGATAGGGCAATCTGTCACAAAGACAGGGATCGTCGAACAGTGTGCTGCCTACCTGGCGCTCGAGTCCGGCACATCGCTGACAGGGTTGACAGATTACTGGGAGGGGCTGGTGAGGACCCAGCGGTCATGGTGCACATTGGCACAAATGACAAAGTTAGAGGTAGGTGGAAGGTCCTTAAAGATGATTTCAGGGAATTAGGCTGCAAGCTTAAGGCAAGGACCTCCAAGGTAGTATTCTCTGAAATACTGCCTGTACCACGTGCCACACCAGAGAGGCAAAGGGAGATTAGGGAGATAAATAAGTGGCTCAGGAATTGGTGTAGGAAGGAGGGGTTTGGGTTCCTGGAGAAACTGGGCTGACTTCTCTGTTGGCTACAGGTTCTATGCTAGGGACGGGCTGCACCTCAATGGGGAGGGTGCAGCTGTGCTGGGGGAGAAAATGGCTAGAAGGTTGGAGGAGTGTTTAAACTAGGGATTGGGGGGAGGGTATTCATTGTATAGGAGGGGAAGATAGTGTAAATAGTAACCTGGGCACAAGTAATAAAATTGGGGGTGGCATGGGGGGTGGGGTTAGAACAGTCAATCTAGTAGGAAGGAATAAAGGTAAAGACAGAGATGCATAAAGTGCATGTACACTAATGCCAGAAGCCTCACCAACAAAATGGAAGAATTAGAATTGATTTTGTTGGAAAATAATTATGACATGGTGGGGATTTCGGAGACTTGGCTGGATGAGAGCCATGACTGGGCTGTTAATTTACAGGGCTATTGTCTGTTCAGAAATGACCGTACAAATAGGCTAGGAGGAGGTGTATGTTTATACGTAAAATCATCCTTAAAACCCATCCTGCGTGATAATATAGGTGAATCTAATGGAAATGTAGAGTCCCTGTGGGTGGAGATAAGGGGAGGGGGAAAAAATAATAAATTACTGATAGGGGTTTGCTATAAGTCCCCAACAATAATGGAAGTGGAGGAGAATATCCTCATAAAGCAAATAGATGAAGCAGCGACTCAGGGAGAAGTCATTATTATGGGGGACTTCAACTACCCTGAAATACATTGGGGATCAGAAACCTGCAGTTCCAGCAAGGGTAATAAGTTTTTGAAAACTATGAGAGACAATTACCTTTCACAACTGGTTCAGGACCCAACAAGAAGGGGGGCACTGCTGGACCTAATATTAACCAACAGGCCGGACCGCATATCAAATATACGGGTTGGAGGTCACTTGGGTAATAGTGATCATAACTTAATAAGCTTTCAAGTATCCTTTACTAAGACGTGTAGTAGAGGGGTTACAAGGACACTAAACTTCAGGAAGGCAAATTTCCAACGGTTGAGAGATGATCTTAGTGCAATAAACTGGGACGATGTCCTGAGACATAAAAGTACACAACACAAATGGGAGATGTTTATTAGCATCCTGAATAGGACCTGTGCACAATATATACCCTATGGGAATAAGCATGCTAGAAATAGGAGGAAACCACTATGGCTAAATAAAGCGGTAAGAGGTGCAATATGTGACAAAAAGAAAGCATTTAGGGAATTAAAGCAAGTAGGTAGTGATGAGGCATTAAATAAATACAGAAAATTAAATAACATTTGTAAAAAGCAAATCAAGGCAGCAAAGATTGAGACAGAGAGACTCATTGCCAGAGAAAGTAAAAAGAATCCCAAAATATTTTTTAACTACATAAATAGTAAGAAACTAAAAATTGATGGTGTTGGCCCCTTTAAAAATAGTCTGGGTGAAATGGTGGATGAGGATGAGGAAAAAGCCAATATGCTAAATGACTTTTTTTCAACAGTATTTACACAAGAAAATCCCATGACAGACAATATGATCAGTGATAACAAAAATTCTCAATTAAATGTCACCTGCTTAACCCAAGAGGAAGTACGGCATCGTCTAAAAATCACTAAAATTGACAAATCCCCGGGCCCGGATGGGATACACCCCAGATTGCTGCAGGAATTAAGTACTGTCATAGATAGACCATTATTTTTAATATTTAAAGATTCCATAATAACAGGGTCTGTACCACAGGACTGGCGTATAGCAAATGTGGTGCCAATATTCAAAAAGGGGACAAAAACTGAACTTGGAAATTATAGGCCAGTAAGCTTAACCTCTACTGTGGGTAAAATCCTAGAGGGTTTTCTAAGAGATGCTATACTGGAGTATCTGAAGAAAAATAACCTCATGACCCATTATCAACATGGTTTTACGAGGGACCGTTCCTGTCAAACTAATCTAATAAGCTTCTATGAAGAAGTAAGTTCTGGACTGGACCAAGGAAATGCAGTGGATGTGGTGTATATGGACTTTTGAAAAGCTTTTGATACGGTGCCACACAAAAGGTTGATACATAAAATGAGCGCAATGGGGATAGGGGAAAATATGTGTAAGTGGGTTAAGAACTGGCTTAGTGATAGGAAACAAAGGGTGGTTATTAATGGAACACACTCAGAATGGGTCACAGTTAACAGTGGGGTACCACAGGGGTCAGTGTTGGGCTCGCTTCTATTTAATATATTCATTAATGACCTTGTAGGGGGCATACAGAGTAGAATCTCAATATTTGCGGATGACACTAAACTCTGCAGGGTAATCAATACAGAGGAGGACAATTTTATATTACAGAGGATTTATGTAAACTAGAAGCTTGGGCTGCTAAATGGCAAATGAGCTTTAATGGGGATAAATGTAAAGTCATGCACTTGGGCAGAGGAAACAAAAGGTATAATTATGTGCTTAATTGTAAAACACTGGGCAAAACTGTCACTGAAAAAGACCTGGGTGTATGGGTAGATGACAAACTCACATTTAGTGGCCAGTGTCAGGCAGCTGCTGCAAAGGAAAATAAAATAATGGGATGCATTAAAAGAGGCATAGTATGCTCATGAGGAGAACATAATTTTACCTCTATACAAGTCACTAGTGCGACCACACTTAGAATACTGTGTACAATTCTGGTCTCCGGTGTATAAGTAAGACATAGCTGAACTAGAGCGGGTCCAGAGAAGAGCGACAAAAGTCATTAGAGGACTAAGGGGTCTGCAATACCAAGACAGGTTATTAAGCTTGGGGTTATTTAGCTTGGAAAAACGAAGGCTTAGGGGTGATCTTATAATAATGTATAAATATATGAGGGGACAGTACAGAGACCTTTCTAATGATCTCTTTACTCTTAGGCCTGAGACTGGGACAAGGGGGCATCCTCTACGTCTGGAGGAAAGAAGGTTTAATCAAATCATAGACGTGGATTCTTTACTGTAAGAGCAGTGAGACTATGGAACTCTCTGCCACATGATGTTGTAATGAGTGAGTCACTACTAACATTTAAGAAGGTCCTGGATGCCTTTCTTGAAAACTATAATATTACCAGTTATACATTCTAGATTCTTTGATAGGGCGTTGATCCAGGGAACATAGTCTGATTGCCGTACCTGGAGTCAGGAAGGATTTTTTCCCCCAATGTGGAGCTTAGTGTTGCCACATGGTTTTTTTTTTGCCTTCCTCTGGATCAACATGTTAGGCTATGGGTTGAACTAGATGGACTTAAAGTCTTCCTTCAACCTTAAAAACTATGTTACTATTTACTATGTTACTATGTAAGGAAGGTGACTGCATATTTTTCCAGAGACCAGATACTGAATACAGCTTCCAACATGGCTGCAGCTTCTCATTCCCCAGCCTCCTCTCCTTGCTTCTCAGAATGTGACTCGCATACAGAAGCCTTAGTTGGGGGAGGGGAAGCTCAGATAGATATTCCCCTTCCACAGAAAGCAATGGAGGCTTTGGTTAAATCCCTCAGGCAAGAACTCCAAGCTGATTTGAAAGTAATGATAGCTAAGTTTAAGGCAGAGATCAGGGGAGAATTACAGGATCTGGGATCTAAAATCATCTGGAGCAGAAGCTGGCAGAACTTACTAAGTCTCATAATTAACTAATTGATGCTAAGGAGGCTTTAGAAAAGGAGGTTTCTCAAATCCACAACAAAACCTTGGATTTTGAGGACAGATTCGGAAGGAATGATATTCAAATTAGAGGAATTGATGAATCTACTCCTGACAAACACTTGCCAAGTCTTCTGCAAAGCTTCATACACACAGTTATTCCTTTCTGCCGACAGCAAGGACTTAATTGTGGATAGAATAGGCAGGATTCCGAAACCAACAGGCCTCAACCCAGATTTACCACGAAATGTTATTGCCCGCATTCATTTCTATACAATAAAGGAGACTTTAATGGCTGGTCTCAGGAAAAGACCGAAACTTCTAGATAACTTGGCTCACCTGAAGGTATTCCCTGACTTGTCGGCAGGTACATTAGCTCAGAGGAGGTAGTATATGCCAGTATACTACAGCCCTCAGAGAACAAGGAATAAAGTACCATTGGGGGTTCCAAATTAAATTGAAAGTCTTAAAGGACAATTCCATAATTTACCTGCACATCCCGGAAAAGGCGAGAGATTTGTTGCTAAAATGGAATATTCAGCCTATAAATCCAAATGAACTAAAGAGGTCCTCAGGCACAGAAAAAGAAAAAACTGGACCCTCGCTGGTTTACAGCATGATTGATTACTGCAAAGCTGTTCTCCGCTTCCTGCTTTCTATTCTTTGTCTGGTGCCTCTACGGCGATGTTGAAACCAAGCAATGTTGCCCACAGAGAGTCTTTTTTTTCACTCTCTTTCAAACTATTATTTCACATTTTTCATTTTTTTTATTGTTTGCTTGACTTTGAAACTTTAAGGGGACTTCCTCTTATGATGAAGCAAAAATTTAGGTTCATAACCCTGCATTTGTTTATACAAGCAAATTTGTTTCCCTGTCCATCCTCCCCCTGTCTGTCCTCCCCATGTTTGTCACTCATCTAGGAGCAATGGTTTCACATAAAGCAGTATATAGTATTAACAATCCATATTAAGGTTATATCTATAAATGCCAATGGTTTGAACTCACCAGGTAAAAGATCTATCTTCTGGTAGAATATTTGCAAAGAAACTGCTGATGTAATTTGTGTCCAAGAAATGCACCTGTTGGCGCAGGACAATGCTAAAGAACCCTCGATAGCCACATCAGGTTTTTGTAAACATTAAGACTAAAAGAGCTGGAGTGGCTATTTTTATAAGAGATTCCCTGTCCTTTAAATTTTAAGACACCACTAGTGATCCGGAGGGACGTTTTATTTTCCTTGACTGTTCTTTAAACATCACTAGGTACATGATTGTATCTCTATATGGCCAAATACGCACCAGTTTTCATTTATCAGACAAACACTTAAAAGAGTACAGATGTTCTCCAAATGGTTTAAAATTGTCTGTGGAGATTTCATCCCTCCCATGTCTGCCGTGTTAGATTGCTCAAACAGACGTACCCCTAGGGGAGAGATGAAATCACTGGTTTCAGAATATAACTTGAATGACATCTGGAGATATCTCCACAGCTCTGAGACAGATTTCTCCCATTTATCCCCTAGATTTAATTCCTATAGCAGGATAGACTATATTTTTGTGATAAGGAATTCTAGTTTTGCACTTGAGGCAATGATAGGTGTGATCTCGTGGTCTGACCATGCTCCTGTCTCACTCACCATATCTGATAGGGACTCTTTGGTCAAAGCTAATAGGTGGCATCTAAATGATTTTTTACTGACGAACAAACAAAACATTGAATTAATAGAGACCAAATAAAAAGACTTCTTTGACATAAATGATAATAACTCCACCTCAGAAGAAGTGGTATGATCAGCCCACAAGGCATACATGAGAGGTATTTTTATTAAGATGGCAGCAGTAGAAAAGAAAAGAAGAGAGGCAGCAGTGTCAGACCTATTAACTTAAATTAACAATCTAGAACAAGTCAACAAGAAAAAACCCACCCCAAAGTGGTCCCAAAAAATAACGGAACATACAATGAGGCTGCATGCTCTACTTTTATTACAGTACGAAAAAGCATTTAAAAAGTCCAAAACAAAATATTACACAATGGGAGATAGAGCAGGGAAGATTTTAGCTAGGAGCATAAAAAAAAGGGAGATAAGAAATAGGATTGCATACTTGAATAAACCTGATGGGACTAAAGTACTAAATCCGATCGACATGGCTAAAGAATTTAGGCAATTTTATTATTCACTGTACAACCTAAAAGAAGATCCCCATACAGTCTGGCCTAATCCTCAAGAAATTGGTAACTTCCTAGAAAAAATCTCACTCCCCAAAATATCAGTGGCTCAGCTAAGTGATCTAAATGCTCCCATATCTTTCACTGAAATAGAACAAATAGTCCGTTCTATGAAAAAGTCCTCTGCTCCGTGCCCAGACAGTTTTTCTAACACCTATTATCATTGTTTCGTCCAAACTTTAGCTCCTTACCTCCGAAAAATTTTCAATTTTTGGAAATCTAGTTCTTCAATAAGCCATGAAAACCTTGAGGAAGTAATCACAACATTTCTAAATCCGAGAAACCCCGAACACTCCTGGTAATTTTAGGCCTATCTCCTTAATAAACTGTTACCTAAAAATATTCTCTAAAACCTTTGCAGCTAGAATAATGTCTGTCCTTCCCTCTCTGATAACACCTGACCAGGTTGGGTTTGTACCTGGGAGACAATCCAAGGACGGCACTAGAAGAGTGATAGATTTGTTGGAGATAATTGAGACTAATAAACTCCCCGGTGTACTGCTGTCTCTTGCCAAGAAGGCATTTGACAGAGTGCCCTGGGGTTATATAGGTGAGGTTCTGGATAAGTTTGGTTTTGTTGGAGATATTAAAAAGGCTATATTGGCCCTATACTCTAATCCGAACACAGTGGTGAGTGCATCTGACTTCACCTCAGACCGGTTTATGATAACTAAAGGGCTGCCCTCTCTCTTCGATTATCTTTGCTTTGTTAATGGAGCGGCTGGCAAAGGCTCTTAGAACTAATCCAAGCATACATGGAGACCGTGTGGGAGATATGGACCATGTGGTGGGATTGTATGCACCTGGTGGGTGTCATGGACACCCTGGCTGAATTCTCCAGAATCTCATATTACAAATTAAATGCCACAAAGTCTATCATATTCCCCATAAATATTACACCTTTGGTAAAGGATAGAATACTAGAGCATTTGCCCTTTAAGGCTACTTTCACATTGCAATTTTTTCCTGTCCGTGGGGATCCTATTGTTTTTCAAAACCCCACGCACAGGAAAGGACAGGATCGCATGTGTGCCTCAGAGTGCTATTTCTGTGTCTGGGTCCGTGATTTTCACGAACCCCGACACAGAAATGGCACTTTCACTTCCGCAACGTATATATATATACATTGCCGAAGTGAAATTAAGTAAAAGAAGAGTTAAAAATAAAAAATATCTCCACA
Organism: Allobates femoralis; assembly: GCA_033576535.1. NCBI lineage: Eukaryota > Metazoa > Chordata > Amphibia > Anura > Aromobatidae > Allobates > Allobates femoralis. The sequence continues at coordinate 132,407,715 of JARQOC010000006.1, forward strand.
CCTCTCCTGCGTGTCCCGCGATGCCTCCATCTAGCTCCCGACAAATTATGGACCTGGCGGGACGGAGCAACCCGATCAGCTGATCACCTGATCGGCAGGCGGGTCACATGACCGCATCAGCTGAGCGGTTTAAACCGCTCAGCTGATGCTGGTCATATGACCGATCAGCTGATCGGGTTGCTCCGCCCCGCCAGGTCCTTGTCGAAAGCTAGATGGAGGCATCGCGGGACACGTCGGAGAGGTGAGGAGGTTTTTTTTATTTTTAACCCTTCTTTTACTTAATTTCACTTCCGCAATGTATGTATATACATTGCGGAAGTGAAATTAAACGGGAAAGAGCAGTTTTAGTGTACTGAGCATGCTCAGTACACTAAAATCGGGTCCGAGAAATGATCAGCTCCTTTCTAGGACCCGTTCTCCATAGGCCCCCATGTTAATGGCAGCAGATCATGTCGGCTACGATTCTGTCCGATTTGATATGCTGTATCCAAAATTGGAGCAGTCTCCTATTTTGGGTTCAGCAAACAATTGGACAGAATCGGATGTGACACAAATTGGAATGGCAATAACGCCAAATCCGATTAGATCCGTCGCCTATAGGGATACATGGGGGCAAATCTGATCCGTGGCTGTCCGTTTTACAACGGACAGCCACGGATGGCAGGTAATCGCAATGTGAAAACAGCCTAAGGGAGGAAGCAGGAGTTACATATTTGGGAATTAAAATTTAAAATTTGCAAATCTAATTAACTTGAACTGCGAATCACTAATTGCAGAAGTTCGTGGGGACTTGGAAAGGCAGACCCTTCTCCCACTGTCCTGGGTTGCCAGAATACAAATTGTAAAAATTATGTTGTGGCCTAAGATTCAATTCCTTGATCACTTTGCCACGTGGCTTCCACATTTTCTCTCCTGTGACGCTCCCACTCTCATCATGGGGGACATTAACATCCCAATTGACAATCCCATCTCTTCATCTGCCTCTCATCTTCTAACCCTAACCTCCACTCTCGGCCTTTCACAACTTACTTACTCTGCCACACAAAAAGATGGGAATACTCTGAACCTGATCTTCTCCCGACTCTGTTCAGTGGATGATTTTACTAATTTCACTCTTGCTGCTCTCTGACCACAATCTTCTTTGATTCTCAGTCAAGAATTGTCAACCCATCAAGGACATCCTCAACTCCTACACTTACAAGAATATACGTGCTATTAACATCAAGAATCTCATAAAGAATTTAAAGTCTTCTTTGGTCCCTATCTCCTCCCTCTCTTGTCCTGACTCTGCTCTAAAATTCTATGATGAAACACTGCAAAGTGCCCTGGATGAATCTGCACCTCCTACACTTAAAACAACTTGGCACTGACAGCGGCAACCCTGGCACACACTGCAAACACGGTTTCTATAGCGGTGCTCCAGGTGCGTAGAACGCCTGTGGAGAAAATCCAAACTCGCCGAACACTTCATCCATTATAAGTTTATGCTGAAAACATACAACACCGCCCTTCACCTCTCCAAACAAGCTTACTACAACACCAGCCAACAATCCTAAATGATTATTTGACACTTTACACTCCCTCCTCAGTCCAGGAGTACAGGCCCCAACCACCAGCCTCACAGCTGACGATCTGGCCAACTATTTTAAAGACAAAATTGACCTCATATGACGGAAATTTCCTCACAGCCTCAGAACATCATGCATTCTCCTCCCTCCTGCACTTTCCAATCTCACTTTCGGTCTTTGATCCGGTCACAGAGGAAGAAGTCACCCGACTTCTTGCATCTTCTCGCCCTACTACCTGCACCAGCAACCCTATTCCCTCACATCTCCTTAAATCCCTTTCCCCAGCTGTCACATCTCACCTAACTAAAATATTTAATCTTTCCCTCTCATCTGGTCTTTTCTTCTCCTCCTTCAAACATGCAGCATTCACCCATTATTAAAAAAAACATCCCTATACATACCAGAACTCTGCTGCTAACTATCGACCTGTCTCTAATCTCCCTTCATCCTAAACTCCTGAATGCTTGGTCCACTCCCTATGATCCGCTATCTCTCTGACAAGTTTCTTCTTAACCCTCTACAATCCGGCTTCCGCTTCTTACACTGTAATGAAACTGCCCTCACCAAAGTCTCTAATGATCTACTAACAGCTAAAGCTAATGGTCACTACTCCCTACTGATCCTCTTGGATCTCTCCGCTGCATTTGATACTGTGGATCACCAGTTTCTTCTCTCTATGCTCTGCTCTTAACCTTGGGTTTAAGGACACTGCTCTCTCCTGGTTCTCCTCCTACCTCTCTGACACTCCTTCTCTGTATCTTTCGCTCATCCTCTTCCCCTTATGGTTGGAGTTCCTCAGGGTTCAGTCCTAGGTCCCCTCCTCTTCTCTTTATACACTGCTCCGATTGCACAAACCATCAGTAGATTTGGTTTTCAGTACCATCTCTATGCTGATGACACCCAGTTATACACCTCTTCTTCTGACATCACCTCCACGTTACTACAAAATACCAGTGATTGTCTCTCTGCAGTCTCTAACATCATGTCTTCTCTCTACCTTAAACTGAACTTGTCAAAAACTGAACCTCTTGTGTTTCCCCCATCTACTAATCTTCCAAAACCTAATATTGTCATTTCTGTATGTGGTTCTATCATTACTTCTCAGCAGCACTCCCGCTGTCTCGGGAATATATTTGACCCAGATCTCTTCTTTACTCCCCACATCTGGTCACTTGCTCGCAGGTCACCTACACCTCAAAAACATCTCTAGAATTCGACCTTTTCTTACTGCTGACTCTGCAAAAACTCTAATTGTCGCCCTTATTCATTCTCGTCTGGATTACTGAAATTCTCTCGAATGGTCTCCCTCTACTAAACTCTCTCCTCCAATCCATCCTGAATGCAGCAGCCAGGATTATATTCCTCTCCAAGCGCTTCACCGATGCCTCTATCCTGTGCCTGTCATTGCACTGGCTGCCCATCTGCTACAGAATACAATCTAAAATTATCACTCTGACCCACAAAGCCCTCCACAGTTCTGCACTGCCCTACATCTCCTCCCTAATCTGTGTCTATCGCCCTACATGTGCCCTCCATTCTGCAAGTGACCTAAGACTGACATCATCTATAATCCGGACCTCCAACTCCTGTCTCCAGGACTTCTCACGAGCTGCACCAATTCTCTGGAACAGATTACCAAGAACAATTCAATTAATTCAAAATATCTATACCTTTAAGCTAGTGTTAAAAACACATATCTTTAGACTAGCCTACCACCTCACCTCATCTATGTAAGCATTCCATTCTGTCCTCCAAATCTGGCCTCTTGTATATCATCTTTCTACACCTCTCATGCATTTTATAGCACTTTATCTGTATTTGCACAGATCCTGCTGGTGAACGGTTCATGCAGCATTGTGAATCCCCTATTTATTATATTGATAGTTGGACCATATATGACAGCATTTGTTACTATTATCTTTTGTGTCTCCCTTATTTCCTCATAGATTGTAAGCTTACGAGCAGGACCTCACTCCTCATGGGCTCAATGATGTTTTTATCTACTTTTCGTCTCTTATGATTTGTATTGTATTATATTTGTATTGTCTCATATTGCACTGTACTCTATTATATATTATCGTATCGTATACCCTCTGAATTGTAAAGTGCTGCGGAATATGTTGCGCTATATAAATAAAAATTATTATTATTATTATTATAAGATTACCTACTTGTTCAGATGTCTCCCTCTCAAATTCCCATCTAGATGGATAGGGCTCCTACCAGTGGCGTAACCAGAGTCCGAAGGGCCCCAGTGCGAAATTTGGACCTGCCCCTCCTTTTTCCCTGCACGCCCACATTGGTCAGATGTATGGGCCCCATGTAACGTTCTAAATCCTATAAAGTCTCACAAATTGATCCCTCTCCCCTTCTTTATGTATTAATGTCCCTCATCCTGCTATATGTGGTCCTCCTTCTGGAATATGCCCTTATCCTGGTATATATGGTCCTCTATTAGAATATAACGCAGCCTCATAGCCCTCCATATAGTATAATGTAGCCTCATATACTTCCACATAGAATAATCCAGCCTCATAGCCATCCATATAATATAATGCAGCCGCATAACCCGTCATTTAACATAATGCAAGCTCATAGCCCTCCAGATAATATAATGCCACCTCATAGCCCTCCAGATAATATAATGCAGCCTCCTATCCCTACAGATAATTATAACATGCAGCATATCACAAGCCCTCCAGATAATATAATGCAGTGTCACAACCCTTCATATAATATAATGCAGCGTCACAGCCCTCCAGATAATATTATGCAGCGTCACAGCCCTCCAGATAATATAATGCAGCGTCACAGCCCTTCATATCATTTAATGCAGCATCACAGCCCTTTATAGAGTATAACGCAATAATGCAGCCTCATAGCCCTCCATATAGCATACATCCTCCCCCACAGACACACTGCCCCCTGTACAACCTGCCCCACTTATCCAGTCACACTGCCGGCTATACAGCCCCCACACAGTCACACTGCCCCCTGTACAGTCCCCTAACACAGACACACTGCCGACTGTACAGCCCCCCCCACCACATACACACTTCCCCCTATACAGCCCCCCCATACCCAGTCACACTGCCCCCTGTGCAGCCCCCCCAGGCACACACTGTCCCCTGTACAGCCCCCCCCCACACACAGACACACTGTCCACTGTACAGGCACACACACACACACACACTCCCCCTCTCCGAAACCTCACCGCTCCTGCTGGCAGCTCCATCCTGACTGTGATGAGGTCACATGACCTCATCACGGTGCAGCACACAGCGGCCATGGAAGTTTCGAAGCTGTTGCGCCTGCCAGTCCTCCGGTGGCCGGGATCAGACGCCTGGGGGACCGGCTGGGCAGACCGCCGCACAGTGACATGAATGTGTGTCCTCAGGGATGCACATCCATGTAAAGAAGACGCAGGGGTCGGCGAGCTCCAGGCCCTTGTACCTCCAGGTCGCACTTGAGAACCCTGTGACCGTGGTTTTTACGCCACTGGCTCCTAAAACAAGAGTGGCGGTCAAGGCTCTACATTTCCAATATTCTCGTGGTGGAATGGGTGTACCAAATCTATCTTTGTAGCACAAGGCGGCCATACTCGAGGCTGCAAAGGATTGGTGGGCTGGGGATCTTAATTATAGATGGCTTCAAATAGAAAGACCGTTTGCTCACCACAGGTCTACTAGACTTTTGCTAGTGATCGAGCTACCCAAGCCCCTGAAATCGAATTTTCCCTTACATACAATGTTCTTGTTGATTTCTTATTGGAATAACCTTGATAGAACACTAACAAAATCCCTATTTAAATACATTTTTGTAAAAGCGATCGAGGCACACATGTCTGGGTTGTCTCTAGACCTGTGGGTAAAATAAGTTGTAAGCATGCTTGACAAACTCTTAGATAGCCCTGTATTCCCCTCCTTTGCAGATGTATCCCAACTTTACCAGATTCCCAAAACATTCTTTTATTAGTACCTCCAAATTCATCATTTTATCCAGTTGTTCACATTTCCAGCTTGGTGGAGCCCTGACCCATCAGACATGATGCAGAAATACTTTAAAGTAGAATACCCAATGAATAGGATTGTCTCTGTTCTATAGGACTCTTAATTCGCCAGTAGAGTCGGTCAAACTCCCTTATATGAATGTCTGGGAGGAGGCACTCTCTTTCTCATTCCCCCCGAACAATGGTGAACTGCGGCCACATTTACTCAGAGGCACTCCACCTGCATTAGTCATCTAGAACAACTAAAGAAAATACATATGAACTGGTATCTCACCCCTTATAAAATTTCCAAATTTAACAAATCATATTCCCCATTATTTTGGAAGAGATGTGTTAAAAAAGGGGATGTGGTTCATGTGTGGGGGTGGTGCCCCAAGATAGGAGAATTCTGGAATCAAGTGGCAGACTTAATCAGGACTTTGATAGGTTTCCCTTTAACTCTTGAGGGGCCCTTGGTAGTCTTAAATATTGGGTTGGAGCTTCTTTCCCCAAACTTAGTTCCAGAGATAACCATGTTTTGACAGCGGCCTGTCAGAGCTTGGCAAGGTACTGGAGGGAAGCTTCTACCCCCACAAAGGAGGAACTCATTGGAAGGATAAATTCTCATTATCTACATGAATGCTGTTTGGTTCACTCGATAAAGCAAAAAGAAATAATCAGTCGCCAGTGGGAGATTTGGGAGACTTCTGGATTGGCAATATCTCACACTTAGGAAGGTTTTCATATTTTTCCTGATTTTCTATATGATTAGATTGGCATACAAAATATTTAAAGCAAAGCTCCTAAAGCTTATTCCTCCCCCCGCCCCTCCAGACAATCCATTAATTTACCTTTTGTGTCCAATCCAGTCTGCCCCTTTCCTTCTGTGTGGTCCTTTCTTTCCCTGCCCTCTCCAATAATATCCAGTTTGGAATTGGTTTACACTGGAGGTGAGTATTTGGACATGACTGTTATAATGATATAATTGTGTAAATGAGTTATTTATGTTGTTAAAATATTTATTTATTTGAATAAAAAATGTATTGTTTAAAAAAAAAAAAAAAAAAAAATGAGTGACCAGGAACATGAGGAGAAGTTTGCCAGGAAGCTGTGCCTTTACTGTGGGAGTGCCAACCATTTTCATTGCCAATGTCCCAAGAAGCTGGAAAACTCCTCCACCTAGGACAGGTAAGAAAGGCCTGCCTAGGTAAGAGTGATTCCTCTCTACCCCTTACTGTTTTGATACAGGTGACGATCGGAGGCAGGCGATTTTCGGAGACGGCTTACTTGGATTCCGGTTTGGCAGGTAACTTTATGCAACAAGCCATGGCTGTCAGTTTGGTATTTCTGTGGTTTCATTGCAGCATCCCCGTATCATCACCTCCGTTGATGGAAGTCCCTTGCAAGACACCATCTTGGGCATCACTGAGGAGGTGGAACTCTAGATCGGGGTTCCCACAAGGAAAAGATTGCCTTCTACGTGTTACCTAACCTTTCCCCTCTGATTCTGCTTGGTCTTCCATGGCTTCGCACCCACGAACCAGTTCTGGATTGGCGGACAGGGGACATTCTTCGTTGGGGTCAGGCTTGCCATAGCCACTGCCTCCTATCAGTTCAGCCAAGTCGCGCACCACAACCACCATCAGCTTTGCCTGGGTTGCGATCAGCCTACTGATACTTTGCGGATGTGTTCAACAAGCAGGAGGCGGAGAGACTACCACTACACAGGTCGTATGATTGTCCCATCGATCTAATTCCAGGTGCATCTCCTCCCAGTGGTCGGATTTACCCTCTGTTGCCAGTTGAACCCAAGGATGTCTGACTATATCAAAGAGAACCTGGCCTGGGAATTTATCCAGAAATCTAACTTCCCTGCAGGTGCTGGATTCTTCTTCGTGAAAAAGAAGGATGGCTCATTGTGTCCCTGCATCTCAACGCTGTCACGGTAAAGAACAAGTATCCTCTGCCTCTCATTCCAGAGCTCTTCGTCCGCCTTAGTGGATCCCGAATCTTCACCAAACTAGACCTTCGTGGGGCTTACAACTCTCGTCAGGATTCGTCCTGGAGACGAGTGGAAGACCGCCTTCAACACCCCGACAGCCACTACGAGTACCGGGTAATGTCTTTTGGTTTAAGAATGCACCATGCAGTATTTCAGGAGTTCGTCAATTATGTTTTTCGTGACCTGCTCTACGTATGTGTAGTCGTGTATTCTGGACGATATTTTGGTATTCTCCCCAGACCTGCCTACACATAGAAGGAATGTCCGCCAGGTTCTTCAACGGTTACGAGAGAATTGTTTATATGCCAAATTTAAGAAGAGCCTTTTCAAGCAGAACTCTCTGCCCTTCCTGGGGAATGTCATCTCTGATACAGGTGTTGATATGGATCTCGAGAAGGTGTCTGCCGTCCTCAAGTAGCCATGTCCTGTCGGTTGTCAAGGTCATCCTGCGATTCCTAGGATTCGCCAACTATACTGGCAGTTTATCCCTCACTTTTCGGATCTGACCAAATCACTCACCGCTGTGACTCGAAAGGGATCTGACCCCAAGAAAAATGGACCCCAGAGGTGGAGTCTTCCTTTCAGTCAAACAAGCCTTCTCCACCACTCCTGCTCTTCATAGGCTAATGGAGAATAACAATTCTTCGTGGAGGTGGACTGCTTCCTCTTCTGGGGCCAGAGCCGTACTCTCGCAGAAGCTACCTTCCGGAAGAACGGTGACCTGTGGGTTCTTCTCTAAGGCGTTATCACCCTGTGAGCGCAATTATTCCTTTGGCGACAGAGTTGGCCATCAAGATGACCTTAGAGGAGTGGCGCTACCTCCTGGAGGGTGAAGTTCATCCACTGGTGATCTACATTGATCATAAGAACCTGTCCTATCTGCAGTCAGCTCAGAGGCTCAATCCTCGTCAAGCTCGATAGTCTCTGTTCTTCGCTCAGTTCGACTACCATCTCCATGTTCGTCCGGCCGAGAAGAAAATCAAGGCAGATGCATTGTCCATATCCTTCATCTCTGATGACCAAGAGGACGAACCATGTCCCATCATCATCAATCCAAGATGGTCATGGTAGCACCAGTCCTGCTGATGCAGCCACCTCTGGGTAAGACGTTGTTCCTGTTCTTGACAGGAAACGTGTACTTCAGTGGGGTCATTCATCTATGCTAGCTGACCATGCAGGACTTACCAAAACCTTTACAATTAATTTCATGGCATTATTGGTGGCCCAAGATGCGCCAAGAGATCACCGGGTTTGTCTTTGCCTGCCCGTCCTGTACCTCTAATGAGACACCCAAGCGGTCATCTCCTGCATCTACCGGTACCGTCTGTTCCATGGAAGCACATCGCAATGGATTTCATCACGACCTACCGTTGTCCTCCGCTGTACCGTAACATGGGTCGTGGTAGACTGGTTCTCCAAGATGGGTCATTTTATTCCCTTGTCTGGGCTTCCCTCCACACCCAAGCTGGCGGAGCTATTTGTCCAGCATGTTCTCCGTCTTGATGGTTTGCCTCTTCATATTGTGTCCAACAGGGAAGTGCAGTTCGTGTCGCGGTTCTGGCATTCCTTCTGCAAGTCAGTTGGATGTCTCTCTGTATTTCTCCTCAGCATACCATCCACTATCCAATGGTCAAGTCAAACGGATGAATCAGGTATTGACAGCTACCTGCGCCACTTCGTCAACGCACACCATGACGACTGGGTAACCTTATTGCCTTGAGCAGAATTCTCCTATAACATCCATGTCGGTGAGTCCTCATCTAACACTCCATTTTTTATCGTGTATGGGTACCACCCTAGGATCCCGACTCCCTTGGACATTACAACCAACAACCCAGCAGCCGTAACGCTGGCTAGAGGCCTCACTAAAATCTGGTCCAAGATGAAGGCATCCCTGCAAAGGGCATCCAAGCGGATGAAGAATCATCCGACAAGAGACGACTGGACCCACCTCCGTTCCAGCCTGGGGATAAAGTACGGCTCTCTTCCAGGTTCATCTTGCCTCAAGGTTCTTTCCTACAAGTTCGCTCCTCGGTACATCGGTCCTTTTGAGGTACTCTGAAGGAATCAATGAGGTATGCTACCAGCTACAGTTGCCACCATCCTTGCAGATACACAATTCCTTTCAGGTCTCCCTTCTTAAACCAGTGGTCCTTGTCCTCTACTCCCGAGAGCCTATTGCTCATCCTCCGTCTCAGCTGGTGACATGTTCAAGATCAGGCCATTCTGGTCGTCAAGCGGAGAAGAAAAAAGACATTGTATTTGGTTGATTGGAAAGGGATCGGTCCAGAAGAACGGTCTTGGGAACCGAGAGAGAATATCAACGCCCCTTGTCTTATGCAGAGGTTTCTTCCCAGCTTGAGACAGCGGGGGCAGAAGGGGGGGTACTGTCACCCTGCCATACCTCAGAGTGCAGAGGAATCAGGCCCCATCTGTCTGCTGGCACCCTCCTGTGCCCCACAGACATACTTACCAGGCCCACGTCCCACGTTGCCCGCTCCATCTGCAGCAGTTCCCCGGTGTCTCTCTCCTGCCTCCTCACTTCCTGTTTCCAGGGGAATGCGCATAGGACACGCGCCTATCGCTCTCAGCAAATTTAATGGGCCAGTACACCCTTTTTCTTGCACCACCTCTCAGCCAATCGCTGAGCGGCTGGTGAGTATTTATGGCCCTCACTTCCTATAGGAGGTACCTGAGCAACTTCATTGTTAGTCTAAGTTGCCAGCTCAGGTTTCCTTAGCAGTGCATGTGGTTTCACATGTCCTATGAGATCCTAACATGTGTTCTCTAGATTTCAGTTCCAGATCCCTCCAGACTAACTCAAGCGCAGACCCAAACCACTCTTGCTGGTCCCTGGCTATTTCCTGGATCCCTTCTCCTGCACCAAGTTCGTCCCTGCCTTGTCCTCCGGTTCCCTGGTTTCCGTGTCCTGTTCTGCCTTGGGTCAGACCTACAGGTTTGACTGGTTCATTGGATCCTCTCTGGCTCCTCTTGGAGGAATCCCTGTTTATGGGGTAACCCTCCTTGTTGCTCCCTTAGGGGAACCCCGGTGATCTGGCCCTGTGGATATCCCTTGGGGATCTATCCCTAATTGTACACAATAAACTCTGTTCCTTATCTGATGTTCTTGTCCGGCTCATTTCTGGCTATCAGCCTCTACGGTATCTCCATGGTCTAATGGGTCCACTATTCAGCTCCGCCAGTGGTGGAGTGACGGTTATCCTTGAAAAACACTTGCTTCCTTCTGCTCAAGCAATGATCCCAAACTCTGAGGACTGTTTTTTTCCAGCAGACAATGCCCTATGCCACACAGCTAGTCAATAAATGTGTGGATGAAGGAGCACCACATCTTGACCCTGTCATGGCCAGCCCAACCTCCAGACTTGAACCCCATTGAAAACTCTGGACGTAATCAAGAGTCTTTGAATTTCGAGACACGTTGTTAGTAGTTTATAGAATAAAAGAACAGTGAACTTTTAATCAAAAATATACCTATAAAGAGAATAATCAGGGAAACTGAAAAGTTTTTCAGCGGTCACTTAATTTTTTCCATAGCTGTATGTTTATATTATTTAGGGACATACATCACAGCTTCTGTAACTCATATGTAGAAACTTGTATTATAAAGAATTCATTGTTACTCCATGTACTCTCTGTTTATTAAGTCTTTTTTTCCCATTTTCCTTTGCCTCCATCTCCCCTTTCTTTTCTTAGTTCATTTTTGTTATTAAACAAACAGACCTGCTTCCTAATCAGTTAAAGCAAAAATATTAATTTATCCCATATAGTGGGACATAGGAGCCAAAATTAAGAAATGAACAATGTTGTGGAAAGAATCAGGCATCTGAAAGATGTTTTCAAGGCTAGATAGGCAAAATGCCATTCTGTGTTGTCTTTTAGGATTACCCTTTAACCTTTCCCTCTAACAATAGAGTGACAGGAGGAGCCAGCAAGTTTGTTATTACAGAGAGATTAAGGGCAGTCATACACACGGAGAAATGAGGCAGCATATTTTATCTTTGCATCTATATGAAGCCAGCCATCAATAAAGCCTATGTAGCCCTATTAGCAATAACACCTACAACATCCAGTATTTAGGAGCCATTATGGTGAATATTGTATATACTCTAATAGAAAAAAGGTGTTGTTGGTAAAATACTATATGCATTATTTCTCATGAACAATGAGGACTTTCTATCTATCTAAATGTAATATTTAACTGCAACTTGCACCCTCATCACCCACAGGTGGTCTTAGGTTGAGATGGTGTCCACTCACTTGAGAGTGGGATAGGGAGGAAAAGGAGGACAGGAATGTCAGCGTTAGGACTCATCAAACCTGGGGTCGCCTTGTCGTGGCTGATGAGCAAACGGACATTGGCCAATGTGTGTACCAAGAACCCCAAGAAAATGAAAAAATAAGATTTTTGAGTTTTTTGAAAAAAACACAAGTTTTTAAATTTTTTCCTCAAATATAAATCGCTTGTTGGCATGTTTACACATTGGTATTAGCTGAGTGCTGCAGAGAATTTTTTCTAGTTAAATTTAATATTGGGCAGCATGGTGGCTCAGTGATTAGCACTGCAGTCTAAGGCTGGCTTCACACTGCAGTTATTCACTGATCAGTGTCCATCAGTGTTTGGGTGCCAAAACCAGGAATATCTCCAAAACTCAGAACAGGCGTCAATCTTTCCATTATAGTTTTTCTCTGCAAGTTCCTCTCCTGGTTCCTCTCCTGGTTTTGGCACCCAAACACTGAAGGACACTGATCAGTGAAAAACTGCAGTGTCAAGCCAGCCTAAGGCCATGTGCACACGTTCAGTATTTGATGAGTTTTTTACCTCAGGATTTGTAGACAAAACCAGGAATGGAGCAATCAGAGGAAAAGTCTAATAGAAACACCTGCACCACTTTTGTATTTAATTATCCACTCCTGGTTTTGGCTACAAATCCTGAGGTAGAAAACTCATCAAATACTCAGTGTGTGCCTAGAGACTACATTCACATGTTCAGTTTTTGGTCAGTTTTTCACATTAGTTTTTGTAAACTAAAACCAGGAGTGGATGAAAAATGCAGAAGTGTATGTGGCACCCTGCTGACACAGGGAACCACAGACTCATCTACAGCACGGATGGGTTTCCACAGCGGGTATGCAAGCACAAACAACACCTTCCACCCCAGCACAGTAGGAGGAGCACAACTTGCTGCCTTTAGGCAAGATCCCCTATAAATACTGGTGCTGGGGGCGGAGTTAGTTAGAGTGTGCAGACGCTACAAGAGCTGTGAAGATGTACTGGTGGTCGGTGCTGCGTTAGGCCCGAGCCAGTGACCCTGAACAGCCTTCGAGTAGTCCTGCAAGGCCCAAGAGTGGGGTTGGAAGGTGAGGAGAGCAGAGAATGCAAAGTGGAAACCGAGGAGCCAGTGTTAGGTTCACCCAAACAGCACACCAGACACCAGAGTCCAAGTCTACTGGAGAGCACCTTGCCCACTTCAGACTTCAGTCTTCCGGGCATCTGCGCAGTCACTCATCAGGGAGCCAGGCACTGCGTAAAGAGGAACAGCGTTAGTCGATTGAGGGTGTCCCACTAACAGCACAGGTGATCATAGAGAGCAGAGGAGGCCAGCCAAGTTACACACGGGGTAGGGGCTTCACGCACACGGGGAAAGAGACAAGGAGGCCTTATACCCACTCACTGTAGAGACCCAGAAGTGCATCCCGAACACCCGGCAGTGCTCTGGACATTTACCTGCAACTACATCAGTAAAAGGTAAAAAACAATCAGCGGTGTGTGTGTCAGTTCTTACCCGCACCCCTGCCATCCACAGAGACTGTCCCGTTATCTAATACCCCGGCCAAGTCCCTGTTCCATCTCTCATCTTCAAAACAAAACACCCCAGGGATCCAGCTCCGCCTGTGGGGAGCTTCAACACCTAGCTGCTCATCCATCATCTCTGAAGGCCCTGCGCAGCGCTGGTGTAGTCACCAGATACCACAGGTGGCATCACGATAAACTTATACACCTTTATTCCCATTCCAATTACCCCTTTTTAGTTGACCACCAGGGCCACAGGTCTGGGCAGGCCAACAATGACATCCCTACTGCAGCAGAGGGCCCATAAACCCGAGTCTCCATACCCTGGGCTAGTCATGTGACATCTTTCTATTATGCCACGTTCACACGATGAGTATTTTGGCCAGTATTTTACATCAGTATTTACAAGCCAAACCCAGGAGTGGAACAGAGGTAAAGTATAATAGAAAGATGTCAACACTCCTGTAATTTTCATCAACTCTTGGTCTTGGCTTACAAAATCTAATGTGAAACCAAAATTGACCAAAATTTAAACATGTGGATGTAGCTCTACAGTGCTGGGCTTCTAGGTTCAAATCTCACTAAGGCTGGCTTCACACCAGGCTGTCAGGCTGTGTCCGGTGTTTTGCTGGATGCATCGGACACAGCCTGACAGCTCCGGACAGAACAGAACCGGAGGGCAAAAATGCCCTCCGATCCTGTTTTCTGCCGGAATTGGCAGTCCGCAGCTGCAGGAGCTGTCCCTTGCTGAAATTTCAGGATCGTGGCTTGCAGGGAGCTAGCCGCGGTCCTGAAATCACAGCGGGGAGCTCTCCAGGTGCTGAAGTTCAACCCTGGCTGGCGCTGAGCTTCAGAACCCGGCGTCCGGGAACAGAACCGATTTTCAGTCGTGTCCGGCGTGATCCGGCGCCCATAGACTCCCATGTTATTGGGGAGGATCCGGGTGGATCTGGTTTTGATCGTTTTTTGCCCCAGACACAAAAAATGCTGCATGCTCTGATTTTGTGTCCGGGGCCAAAAAACGAAAGCTGCTGGCTCCCCCTGGACAGCACAAAACCGGATGGCAAAACAATGCCATCTGGCCCCATCCATTTCCAAAGGGATACTATGTTGCCAAAATCGGATTCGGGCTGTCCGGATCCACAAAACCGTGGTGTGAAGCCAACCTAAGGACAACATCTTCAAGAAGTTTGTATGTTCTCCCCATGTCTGCATGTGTTTTCTCCAGTTTCCTCACACAATCCAAAGATATACTGATAGGCAGGGGTGGATTAAGGGTAGCCAGGTCCCCAAGCTGTTTAGACTCTGTGCTCCCCCCTCTACGTGATAGGTCATGTGACGACGTCATTATCATATACCGGAAACAGACTATTTCAGAAAAATAGTTGCTGAGTGAAACTGTAACCTGACATACATCAATTGATCTAATCAATTTACCCTTCACTAAAGGGCCCGTTACAAGCTACAATATCGTTAATGTTATCGTTTGTAGGTCACAGCTTTTTGGGTGGAGCTACGACGTTGTAACGATGTTGTTGCGTGTGACAAATAGATACGATCAACAATAAGTCGGCTGATCGTTCATCGGAGGTTTGTGATCAGGACCTTAAACCAAGCGATGATCGTTCGTCCAACCTGCAGCATGGGTGTGTTTGACACCTTGATAACGATGTCGTTAACGACCTCGCCTATTCAGAACTGAAGGACGTAGGTTGCCTAACGCAAGTATCATTCGCTTATCGCGGAATCGTTGCTGCGTTGTTAAAAATATCTGTACGGCCTTGTTCACACATACCAATGCGTTTTTTTAGCCTTTAGAAAAACTGATCAGTTTTTCTAAGGGTGCCAAATAGTGTCCCCTGTGGTTCTGAACGTTTTTGGGAAGTTTTTGGACTTTTTTCATTAAAAACGCATATGCGCCATGCGTTAACGCATGCGTTTCCCATAGGGCCCCATGTTAAAAAAATGCATGCGTTTTTTAAACAACTCATGCGTTTTTTTACAGCACCCAAAAAACGCTGCATGCAGCATTTTTTGGAATGGGGGAAAAAACGCATGTGTTGTTAAAAAATGCATGTACACTTAAGTGCACCATGCGTTAACGCATGTGCGTTTTTGATTAACAGCTAAAAAACGCAGAGAATGCCAAAAAAACTGATATGTGTGAACAATGCCTACGTGTGACATTTCACTAGTGATCATTGAACGATGTTCAAGCGATGTAGGTCAAGTCGGATGGTTGGTCGGATTGTTTGACCATTGAAGCGTGTAACCCAGGCTTTAGGAAAAAAAAAACTATTTACACCACAGTATTGAACAGTCCAATTTTTTAACTATTGTACAATACATGAACAATCCTTTTCAATATTTTGTTAAAAAAAAGGGCTCCCTTGTGCAGACCAGTAAAAAACGCAGCATCTGAACAGCCTTTCTTAAAAACTCAGACTTTGCTGGAAATTTATTTAAGTGCTGTGTTTTCCATGCAAAAACGCAGCACTAAAAATGGAGCAAAAAGGCTCAGTCTGAGCATGTTGCTTCTTTAAAAAATACTGCAAAAACCAAGCTGTGTTCCATATCAGTCAAAAAAAATAAATAAAAGCAAATGAAAGAAGTAATGAAAAACCATGCAAAATAAAATCCTGCAAAAACACCCTGCGTGAACAAGACTTAAATACAAATCCTCACCAAATACTGAACGTTTGCACTGGACTTTAGGGTATGTGCTTACGTCCAGAGGCGCTGCATCTTGGTTGCAGTAGATCCTGACTTGTGGGAACCCACAGGTGCACGCAGGGAGATTGCAGCCGCCGTGTGCTCACGATCTGCGGTGGGTGCAGGGTGGCTTCTCCCTGCGTGCAGCCAATGGGGGCTGCTTCCAACTTTGCAGCAGGAAATTAACATGTTGCAAACATGCGAAAGTCAGAAAACCCGCACTGCAGGTGAGATAACACTGCAGCGGGGAGAAACTAGCAAGAACTGAGGTAAAATTCTCCAAATATTCTGTGTGTGCACGTGACTCACCGTAGCCAGGTTCTCACTTCTCAGGCGTTGCAGCCCTTGTCACGGTTCCGTGCCTAAGGCTGTGGGGCCCGGTGGTCAGATCAAAAGGGGAATTGAACGGATGGGGGTAATTCTTACTGTCGTGACGCCACCTGTGGGAGTCCGGTGATTGCACCGGCGCTGCTTGGGCAGGAGCTGTCCTTGGTGGAATATGGCAGCTCAGTAGTTGCTGCGGGTTAATCCAGGAGTAATGCACTGACACATAAAGTCTTTTGGTACCTTTACTGATGACAACAGGTACTCTCGACCGGGTGATGAGGTTGACACTCCTGGAGTTTCCACAGCAAGCAGTGGTGTAGGCTTCCTTATATATCTCTTCTGGTGAGGTCGTGCGGGTATGGAACTCTGCCGGACCAGGTTGTACGTTCTGGTGGAACGTGATTCACCTGAGTGTACTGCACTGAGGGCACTATCAAAGGGGTCAGGAGCATTCCTCCTTCTTCCTGGGCTCTCATCTGGTGGTGCTTCAGGTGTACAGGAAGCTGGACTTCCTGGTTGAGGTGCTGGTTTCTCTACAGCCTGCGATGTGGCTCCTGCAGCTCGGTTCCAGTAACCGGATTGTTAGGGAGAGTCAGGGTAACTCTTCTGTCCCTGGAGGTATTCTCCTCCTGTCCTATGACCCCAGTTGCAAGGGTCTCTCACTTTCTCGGGTGTGCTGGTATGGGCCTAGTGTGGCTCCAGTACCAGGTCAGCTCTCCTAGCTGTTCACAGTTCTAAAGTGACTGCACACTCCACTGTTTCTCCCTCCAGGACCCGTATTTATAGGGGAAACTGGCTTAAAGTAACCAGTGGAGCTCCCCCTAGAGGCCTGGGGTGAAAAGGGGTGTAAAAGGTGTGTTGTTAGTGGTGAGTTCTGCTTGCTGTGTACATTCCATTTGTGTACCAAGAGTTCTGTGGTGCCCCAACCAGGGTGCCAGGGTGCCACAGTCCCCCTTAGTTAACTTCAGTTCTCCCACACTGAGCAAAAAGTTTTCTTTTACAACTTAACCTCTAACATTTTATATACATTTAATAACTGGTACTTACAAGTCTTAAAGGGAACCAACCACCTCAGATGACGTGTATAAGCTGTTAATACATGTCCCTGGACCCTACCTACACCATTGCAGCTATCTTTTTGCTAAGAATATTGATAACAGCAAACCGAAATAAACAGTTTATAAACTTACATGGCTTTAGTACATGAGGGCGTCTCCCTTGGGCTCCAGTACGAGAGGGCTGTGTCTCCAGCAGCCTGAGTGGCTTTCCTCCCCCTCCCTCTCTGTTTGCAGGACGTCACTGAAGGACGTGATATTATCTTTCTGTGGGCGGGCACGGACGGGAGCTGGCTTGCGTGCCCGCCCACAATAAGATAATATCACGTCCTTCAGTGACGTCCTGCAAACAGAGAGGGAGGGGGAGGAAAGCCACTCAAGCTGCTGGAGACACAGCCCTCTCGTACTGGAGCCCAAGGGAGACGCCCTCATGTACTAAAGCCATGTAAGTTTATAAACTGTTTATTTCGGTTTGCTGTTATCAATATTCTTAGCAAAAAGATAGCTGCAATGGTGTAGGTAGGGTCCAGGGACATGTATTAACAGCTTATACACGTCATCTGAGGTGGTTGGTTCCCTTTAAATTGAAAAATTACAAAAATCACTGAAAAGGAAAGGGTAAAGTAGGAAAAACATGAAAAGCAGTCCATACGGCACTAGTCCATCTGCTGCAGGCTGGAGAAAATAAGGTTTTGGTCACACAAGTCCTGTGGCTATTGTCCAAGTTTATAAGACGGGAAAAATTGTAAAGTCCAGCAGTAAAGTCTATGACTGCTTAAACACTTACAAGGGTATACATTTTAAACTTTATACATTCCCTATGGGTGTCTCTGCTTAGGAGGCCAGGTCTAACCTCCTTACCCTACCCAGGCACTTTCTGTCCCCAACTTAATATACTTGGGACAGGGCCCAGTTCCTCCACCCTTCTGTACACTACTTTTTACAGTTTTTGAACACGGTTACTATTTACAGTGAATAACAGGTAATATGGTTCCACTACATTTTAAACCCATTCTCCATACTTGCTTGGGGGGTTGTCCTAATGTACTACGTGTGGATCTGCGTAGTGTGGGTGTTTCAAAAGATGTTGTAGTGTACAAACTGGTTCTTTCTCAACTGCTCCTACGTGTTTCTGTAATTCCATAGTAGGTACGTAATCTGTCTACTGGACTATCCTCTGTTAAAGGTGGTAATGTAGGTAATTGTCTAGGAATTCTTTGTCTTACAATGAGACTAGCAGGTTTAAACTCTGCGTCAGCATTTTGCAGGGCCCACCAGCGTGCCTGTTTCTTATCATCACGTAGCCTGTCCCACAACAAATTGTCCAATTAACACTTTGTTTTCATCTCTAATACCATCAGGGTCGACTTGTTTTAACAGTCTCAGTGCTTCCTGTAAGCGCTGAATAGTCTAGGACACTCTCCTGCGCCCCTTGTTTGCAGTGGTAAAACAACAGTCTTAATTCGGCTTCGGTATGATGTTCAAAAACCCGGCTTAATTTAGCAAATATCTGCTCCACAGACTCCTGAGCTTCTATAGACCAGTGTCGGGTCTCCAGCTCTGCTGCATCTGTTAACTGTCCCATTATAACTGAAGCTCTCTGCTTACCGGTCATGGCGTACATATCCACACACGAGGCCTTCCAAATACTGAGATAAAAAAACACCAAATATTCAATGTGTGCACGAGGCTTTACACATACTGAAGTAAAAAACTCAACAAATACTAATGTGGTGCCCCGCCGTCACAGAGTGGGTACTGCACCCGTAAAAGAGGTGCAGTTGCTCCAGCTGCAGGTGGATTCTAGGATGGTGGGTGGTACCCATTAACCAGCACTCCCACACTGGATTACACGGTGGGAGGTTACCCGGGAGGGAATAAAATCACCTTTAGGAGGAGCAGTAGTGTAGTAGGAGTAAGAGTTGGAGTTGAGAGAGTGGAGAAGGTCTCTCGGCTGAGGGACCAGGAGGCAGAGATGGAGGAAGAAGAGAGAGCTTAAGGAAAAAAGAAGGAAAGCTTCTCCAGGCGCAGACAACCTAAGGGAGTGAGGAACTTGAAAAGATGTTTATCCCAGACAGCTTACGGGGCACCGGAGCCCGCACCTGTGGGATACTTTATGACCACAGAGAATCCGGAGTCCCGTGGAGTCTACAATTCTCCCGGGCACCAGAACAGTCAAAGAGGGTACCAGGCACCGCCTAGGAACGTGCGGCCAGCCAGCAGAGGGTTACCCGACGGCCGTGAAGGTGAGAGAAGGAAGGAGGTCGGACAGATTTCAAATCGTCAGACTTCACAATTTAACTGGAAAGAAGGAAGGAACAGACGGGGCCAGGGCATGAAGGCACACACTGAGGATTCCACCATACCACCTAGGATCTGCCTGCAGCCACCTGTTAAACTACCTGTCCTCATACCATCAGGAGTGCTGAACTGTAATTTTGTATGCGACTAATGCAAATGACAGTAAAGTACCGGAGGAAAAGTGACTTTTGATTCTGCTTGTTTTCCTTTAAATGAACTTGTTTCCATCCAGGAACGCTGCCCCGGAGGTTCAGTCCTACCTGTGGAGGACTTTACTACCCTAGCCACGATAGCATCTACCTCCGGCGGACTGTAGCGGCGCTGTTGGCATCTCACCAGAAACTACAGGTGGCGTCATGGCAACACTGTATATAATCCCCTGTATATATTACGCCTTTTTTGGAAGATAGGCCCAGGACACGGGGTCAGGCACGGCCACCACTCCCCGTGACAACAGGAGCGTTAACCCTTGCAGCCTGACACCCGAGTACCCCAAAGCCTGGGCTCAACACTAAACATATGCACATGGCCTTACAAATACTGAGGTAAAAACTAACCAAATACTTAGTGTGTGCACGAGGCCTTAGGCCATGTGCCCACTCAGTGTTTTCAATCCGTTGATCCGTTTTTGGTGCTGTGTTTTTGGTTTCTAAACTGCAACAAAAACGGATCAGTCGCTGCGTCTGCAGCAAAGTGAATGTAATTTTCAATTTGTTGTTCAGACGCTGTGTGTTTGACTGCTGCGTTAGTGATGCAGAAAACGCATCCAGAAAATAATGAGCATCAATTATTGCTCCGTTTTTCTGCTGCACTTAGTTTCCCCATTGACTCCATTGAATAAAAAAAAAAAAATCACAAATGGATGGGTATCACAGAGTCTGTTTGTGATGTTTTTTACTGCACTTTCCACACCACAAATGCTCCATTATCAGTAGATAAATGCTGCACAAGAATCACCGACAGTATAAAAATGAAGCACCAAACCACGACCTGATAAAGCTAGCCAGACACCTGATAAAAGCAGAGTCAGAACCACCGACAGATAAAAGCAGAGCAAGGACCACCGACAGATAAAAGCAGAGCCAGAACCACCAACAGATAGAAGCAGAGCCAGAACCACCGACAGATAAAGCAGAGCAAGGACCACCGACAGATAAAAGCAGAGCCAGAACCACCGACAGATAAAAGCAGAGCCAGGACCACCGTCAGCAATAAACGCAGCATCAAGGTTAGTAGAATTATCCATTTCAGTGCTAGATCAGCCCCATGATATATGTGTATCCCATAAACCTATGCCTCCCAGTATGTCCTTAACAATGGTAAGCAATGACAGACAAAAAATGGGCGCACCACAATATTAAGCCGATAACAAGGGGTGCTCACCGTGCCAGACGGGGAATATACAATATGGAGAAAAGATGAGGCTCATAAGGAGGGAGCAACACCAAACAAAATGGATGTGTATCAAACAAATCTTTATTTATTGGACATTGCAGGGAACGTTAAAAACATTTAAAAACACATAGGGGTCCCTTTTGTCTCCATGTAATACAGACACCATGATGAAATTTCACTCCCACAGATTTTCTATCCGTCTTTAGCAGCATTTCTCAACACTGTGTCCTTTAAAAAAAAGTTTTCATTATACTGTCCCCTTCCCGACCCGTGACGCAGCATATGCGTCATGAAAACAAGTTTGTTCCCGACCAGTGACACATATGCTGTGTCATCGCGGGTTTCCCTTCCTGAGCTCTATTAACCGCGGTCACTAAGGGGTTAATAGAGCGCAGGTAGGGAGGACCTGCACTATACCCTAGGGGGGGTGGCTTAGCCCCCCCCCCCATGGCTATAACCGCTCTGATTGGCAGTGAAGTGAAAGTGAAACTGCCAATCGGGGTAATTGTAATATCTCACCAATGAAACTTGGTGAGATATTACAATACAGCCAATGCCTGATGCTGGATAGCATCAGGCATTGGCTGGAGAAGGGGCCTTGTGTCACCCCCCAGATCAGATTGGAGAGAGTGTCTCTCTCCATCAGATGTGGGGGCAATGTGACTGGTGTGTCCCCTCCCTCCTCTGCCGCCGCCGATCCCGGGCCCTCCATTCTGCCCTTGGCCACCGATATGCCCCCTGCCCTCCGATCTCCCTCCTCTGATCTGCCCCCTTTGATCTCCCCCCTCTGATCTCCCCCGCCCTGCGATCCCTCCCCATGCCCTCCGGTGATCACCGCTGCCCGCAGTAATCACCTCCTCCCATTCTCCTCTTCCCGCTCCCTCCTCTTCCTCACCTGTCTTCTTTCTTCTCCCTCTGTCCCCGGTCTTCTCCCTTTGTCCTCCGGTCTTTTCCCTCTGTCCTCCGGTCTCAGGGATCACAGCATTTAGAGGGTACAATCACCATGGAAACGATCGCCAGAGACTACAAGGGAACACTTGATCCCTTGCTGTAGTCTCTGGGATCAGCGTCATGGCTTGGATATGGCAATGATTTACCATACCGTGCACCATGACGCTGATCCCAGAGACTACAACAAGGGATCAAGTGTCCTTTGTAGTCTCTGGGATCAGCGATCCTGGTGCACGGTATGGCAATGATCTGTCATACTGTGCACAATGAACCTGATCGCAGAGACTACAAGAGGACATTTGATCCCTGTTGTAGTCTCTGGGATCAGCGTCATGGTGCATGGTATAAAGATCATTGCATACCATGCACAATGACGCTTGATCCCAGAGACTACAACAAGGATCAATGTCCTTTGTAGTGTCTGTGATCAGCATCATTGTGCATGGTATGGCAATGATCTGTCATACATGCACCATGACGCTGATCCCAGAAACTACAACAAGGGATCATGTGTCCTCTTGTAATCTCTGGGATCAGCATCATTGTGCACGGTATGGCAATGATCTGTCATACCGTGCACCATGACGTTGATCCCAGAGACTACAACAAGGAATCAATGTCCTCTTGTAGTCTCTGGGATCAGCGTCATTGTGCACAGTATGGACAGATCATTGCCATACATGCACCATGACGCTGATCCCAGAGACTTCAACAAGGGATCAAGTGTCCTCTTGTAGTCTTGGATCGTCATGGTGCACGGTATGGCAGATCATTGCCATACCGTGCACCATGACGCTGATCCCAGAGACTACAACAAGGGATCAAGTGTCCTCTTGTTATAATCTTTGGGATCAGCGTCATGATGCAAAGTATGGCAGATCATTGCCATACAGTGCACCATGACGCTGATCCCAGAGACTACAACAAGGGAACACTTGATCCCTTGTTGTAGTCTTTGGGGTCACATGGATTGTGCACTGTATGGCAATGATCTGCCATACAGTGCGCAATCACAGTGACCCCAGAGAATGCAGCAAGAGGACACTTGATCCCTTGCTGCAGTCTCTGGATGTAGCAGAGGCAATCGAACGTCGTGAAACCATCGTTTTGGACTACGTCGGAGGGAGTGGGAGTAATAAAGATGGAGTCTGAATTTGTATGTGTTTTTTCTAATAAAATTTTTTTTCTCTGCGTGGAGTATCTTTTTTACTATTTATTAGAGATTCCTAATGGCTGGGTCTAACATTAGCCCGACATTATGAATCTAGGGCTTAGTGCCAGCTACCAATAAAAAAGCTGGCATTAACCCCTTTATTACCCAGTTTGCCACCGGCTCCAGGGCAACTGGAAGAGCCTGGGCACAGCGCCAGAAAATGGCGTTTCAATGAATGCTCCATTTTCTGGGGCGGCTGCGGGCTGCAATTTACAGCATGGGGGGCCCAGAACGCTTGGGCCTCTCCATGCTGAGGATTCCACCCACAGCTGCCTAGTTGTACCTGGCTGGACCAAAAGTATGGCGGAGCCCCAAGCCATTTTTTTTTCTAGAATTAGTTCTAGAAATAAAAAAAAAATGGGCTTCGCTGTATTTTTGGTTGCCAGCCAGGTACAACGAGGCAGCTGGGGGTTGGTGGCAATCCGTAGCTGCCAAGTTGTACCTGGCTGGACCAAAAATATGGTGGAGCCCCATATCATTTTTTTTTCTAAAATCAGTTCTAGAAATATAAAAAAAAGGCCTTTTCCTGTATTTTTGGTTGCCAGCCAGGTACAACTTGGCAGCTGGGTGGCTGGAATCCTCAGCGTGGAGAGACCCAAACGTGGGCCCCACACTGCAAATTGCAACCCACAGCCACCCCAGAAAATAGCGCATTTCTTAGAGGCGTCATTTTCTGGTGATGTACCCCAACTCTACCAGTTTCCCTTTGCTGTTGGCACACGAGTTCTCCATACACGGCATGGTGTCCGCTAACAATTTCAATGGAAAAATTATCTCCAATTGTTAGCGGAAACCATATTGTGTATGGAGAGCCCCCCCCTGTGTGCCTGAACATTGGAGCCCCCCCACAAGTGACCCCATTTTGGAAACTAGAACCCCAAGGAACTTATCTAGGTGCATAGTGAGCACCTTGAACTCCCAGGTTCTTCACAAATTGACAAGGAAAAAGTACTTTTTTTTCACACAAATTTTCTTTTTTAATTTTTACGGATCAATTTGTGAAGCACTTGGGGGTTCAAAGTGCTCACTATGCATCTAGATAAGTTCCTTGGGGGTCTAGTTTCCAAAATGGGGTCACTTGTGGGGGAGCTCCAATGTTCAGGCACATAGGGGCTCCCCATACGCGACATGGTGTCCACTAACAATTGGAATTGTTAGCGGACACCATGTCGCGTATGGAGAGCCCCTGTGTGCCTAAACGTTGGAGCTCCCCACAAGTGATCCCAATTTGGAAACTAGACCCCCTAAGGAATTTATCTAGATGAGTGGTGAGCACTTTGAACCCCCAAGTGCTTCACAAATTAATCTGTAAAAATGAAAAAATAAATTGTTTGTGGAAAGAAAAGTACTTTTTAATTTTCACGGATCAATTTGTGAAGCACCTGGGGGTTCAAAGTGCTCACTATGGATCTAGATACGTTCCTTGGGGGTCTAGTTTCCAAAATGGGGTCACTTGTGGGGAAGCTCCAATGTTTAGGCACATAGGGCCTCCCCATATGCGACATGGTGTCTGCTAACAATTTGAGCTAATTTTCCATTCAAATTGTTAGCGGACACCATGTCGCGTTTGGAGAGCCTCTGTGTGCTTAAACATTAAAGCTCCCCCACAAGTAATCCCATTTTGGAAACTAGACCCCCTAAGGAACTTATCTAGATGGGTGGTGAGCATTTTGAACTCCCAGGTGCTTCAAAAATTAATCCGTAAAAATGAAAAAAGAAAGTTTTTGTGGAAAAAAATACTTTTTCATTTTTACAGATCAATTTGTGAAGCACCTGGGGGTTCAAAGTGCTCACTATGGATCTAGATACGTTCCTTTGGGGGTCTAGTTTCCAAAATGGGGTCACTTGTGGGGGAGCTCCAATGTTTAGGCACACAGGGCTCCCCAAACACGACAGGGTGTCCACTAACAATTTGAATGGAAAATCAGCTCAAATAGTTAGTGGACACCATGTCTCATTTGGGGAGCCCCTGTGTGCCTAAACATTGGAGCTCCCCCACAAGTGACCCCATTTTGGAAACTAGACCCCCCAGGGAACTTATCTAGATGGGTGGTGAGCACTTTGAACCCTAGATGTTTCATAAATTCATCCGTAAAAATGAAAAGTACTTTTTTTCTCACAACATTTTCTTTTAGCCTAAAGTTTTTCATTTTCACTGAGCAACAGGATAAAATGCATCCTAAAATTTGTTGGGCAATTTCTCCTGAGTAAACCGACACCTCATAATGGTCAGAAACCACTGTTTGGGCACACGGCAGGGCTCAGAAGTGAAGGAGTGCCATTAACTTTTGAATGTAAATTAGCTCCAAAAGTCAAATTGCACTCCTTCCATTCTGAGCCCTGCCGTGCGCACCAAACAATGGTTTATGACCACATATGAGGTATGGTGTACTCAGGAGAAATTGACCAACAAATTTTAGGATCCATTTTATCCTGTTGCCCATGTGAAAATGAAAGAATTGAGACTAAAAGAACATTTTTGTTAGAAAAATTAAAATGTCCATTTTTTCCTTCCACGTTGCTGAAGGGTTAATAATCTTGAACTAGGTTTGAGTAGCTTGAGGGGTGCAGTTTTTGAAAAGGTGTCACTTTTGGGTGTTTTTTGTCATGTATATCCCTCAAAGGGACTTCAATCTGATGTGGTCACTAAAAAAAATGGTTTTGTAAATTTTGCTGTAAAAATGAGAAATTGCTAATGAACTTTGAACCCTTATAACTCCCTACCAAAAAAAAAATTTTTTTACAAAATTGTGCTGATGTAAAGTAGACATGTTGGAAATGTTATTTATTAACTATTTTGTGGCACATAATTCTCTGATTTAGCAGAATAAAAATTCAAAATTTGAAAATTGCGAAATTTTCAAAATTTATGCAAAATGTTTGATTTTTTCGCAAATAAACGCAAAAATTATTAACCAAAATGTAATGTTAACATGAAGCCCAATATGTCACGAAAAAACGATCTCAGAATTGCTAGGATTCGTTGAAGCGTTCCAGAGCTATTACCTCATAAAGGGACACTGGTCAGAATTGACAAAAATGCCAAGGTCTTTAGGATCAAAATACGCTGGGTCCTGAAGGGGTTAATATCCACCTTGCAGCACCCTTGAATAAATATTTGCCCTTATCCATAACATACCCCCCCATACCCACTGCCCCCTCTCCATAATATGCTTCACATCACTCTCCTAGTGTCTGCCTTTTCACTGCCTGCTGCTCTGTATAATTTCCTTCCACACACACTGCCCCTCTGTATAAGATCTGACACACACACACTGCCCCTCTGTATAAAATCCACCCATACTTAAACGTACTACCCCTGTATAAACCACACACACACACACACACACACACACACACAGACACTGTTCCCTTGTATAACACAATACTGCCATGATAACACACACACTGCCCCTGTATAACCCCCACATACACATACACTACCCCTGTATAAACCCCACACACAAAGATACAATGCCCCCTGTATAACACTGTTCCCTGTATAAACTACACACCCTATTGCCCCTGTATAAACCCCCACCATACACACACCCATGCCCCTGTATAAACACCCCCACACACACACATTCCCTGGCCCTGTATAAACCCCCCAAACACAACAAACACATCACACTCACTGCCCCTGTATAACCTCCCATACACACAATGCCCCAGTATAACCCCCCCCCCACACACACAGACTGCCCCCGTATAACCACACATACACACACCTTGCATTGCTGTGCACCTTGCCACTACCTGTGGCACCAACAATTTTACATATATATTACTGCTCTATACCCCCCCAGCACTGGACCTCACCAGGAAATACAGGACATAAGCGCGCCGCATTACTTACCATTCCCGCCGGCCGCTGAGTCCCCACCTCCTCTGCACGACTTTGCCTTTCCAGCAGAAGTCACGTGATGAGGTCACAGGGTGATGAATAGCCACCGTCCCAACGTGCACATGCGCCACTACCCAGCCTGCCACTGCGCGTGGTCCTCCCCAGTGGCGGATTATAATGGAGCAATTTACCCGGGGCTGCTGGCATCCCCCACAGCACTGGCCCCGGACTACCTCCCAGATTGACCTCATTATAATCAGCCACTGCTGATAGGGCATTTAAATTGTGAGCCCCAATGGGAACAGTGATGATCACATCTGTAAAGCACTGGGGAATTAATAATGCTAGATATGGTAATTAAAATAATTAAATACTAAAAGCCCAAACTAATCATATTCTCATTGGCAAGATCATAGGTGTGTAAAAAGAAAAGGATCAAGCTTTCAAGTCCAATCAATACCCGGGGCAGCGCACGTGGAAACTCCTTTTCTTTTTTACACACCTTGGATCTTTAGGAGGTGCAGCAGCCTGGCTCTTTGTGATCAATAGGTGTTGTGAACTGGCACAACCTTCAAAGGTGAGTGTATCACACACCGAGCTATATCCTTCACTACACAGATAAGACCCTATGTGCGCCATTTCTCCCTCTTTCACAGTGTATTCCATTGGCAAGATCATAGCAGAGAAGGTTTGGGAATCCTGGCTCAAACAAACCTACTAAAGCCTTAAAATTATTTGAAGTTATAAATGTGTGTAAAGACATATATGGAGAACTTTAAAAAAAAATCTAATTTTAGATAGATTTCTTACTGTATATCCGAGCTGACAATTCTAAAACAATATATTAAAGCCTATGGATGACAAGAGAAGCGCACGTAGGGTAGGCATAGGAAAGTCAAGATATAGTGGGGGCTTACCTGGGTAGGTTGTGCCAGCCACAATCACTATATGCACATATAATCCCAGCTGCAGCAGTCACCATGAGGTAGGAATTACAGAAAAGGCAAAACCTACAACTCTTCCCTTCACTTCGCCAAACAGACCTACTTCACCACCCTGCTCTCCTCACTAGCCAACAACTCAAAGAAACTCTTTGACACCTTTCACTCTCTCCTTAGTCCTAAAGTGCAGGCCCCTATCACTGACCTCTGTGCTGATGATCTGGCCTCTTACTTCACAGAGAAAATAGAAAACATCAGTCTAGGAAATCAGCTCCCAACCTTAAGTGTTTCTACTCCCATCTGTCCCTACATCCCCTCTGGCTCACTCTCCATTTTTGACCCAGTCACAGAAGAAGAAGTCTCCAGGCTCCTCTCGTCCTCACGTCTCACTACATGCACCTCTGACCCCATTCCCTCACACCTACTACAGACTCTCTCTCCAGTGGTCACCACTCACTTAACCACAATCTTCAATCTCTCCCTCTCTACTGGCATCTTCCCCTCCTCCTTCAAACACTCTATTATTACTCCATTACTAAAGAAAATGTCCCTTGGCCCATCCTGCACAAATAACTACAGACCTGTCTCCAATCTCCCCTTCATCTCAAAACTCCTCTAGCACCTGGTCTACACCCGCCTCACCCATTACCTCGCCACTCACTCTCTTATAGATCCATTGCAGTCTGGCTTCCGCCCCTTACATTCTACAGAAACTGCCCTTATCAAAGTGACCAATGACCTTCTGACAGCAAAACATAATGGTGACCACTCTCTGCTTATCCTTCTCGACCTCTCTGCGGCTTTTGATACGGGTTGACCACCATCTCCTACTCTCTATGCTGCACTCCATTGGCATCAAAGACACGGCTCTCTCCTGGTTCTCTTCCTATCTTTCTGAACGCTCTTTCAGTGTATCATTCTCTGGCTCCACTTCCTCCCCTCTTCCTCTCACTATTGGAGTCCTCAGGGTTCAGTCCTTGGTCCTCTTCTCTTCTCTCTCTACACAGCCCCTATCGGACAAACCATCAGCAGATTTGGCTTCCAGTACCATCTCTATGCTGATGACACACAACTATACACTTCCTCCCCTGACCTTACTCCTGCTCTAATACAGAACACCAATGACTGTCTAACCGCAGTCTCCAATATCATGTCCGTTCTCTATCTGAAACTCAACCTTTCCAAAACTGAACTTCTTCTGCTCCCACCCTCTGCCAACCTCCCTAAACCTGACATCTCTCTCTCGGTGTGCGGCATCACGATAACACCCAGTCAGCAGGCTCGCTGTCTCGGTGTTTTGATGGACACTGATCTCTCCTTCACCCCATATATACAATCTCTCACCCGCTCCTGTCGCTTGCACCTGAAAAATATCTCCAGAATTCGCCCTTTCCTCACCATGGAAACAACTAAAGCCCTCACCATGGCCCTGATTCATTCCCGCCTTGACTACTGTAATTGTTTATTAGCTGGACTCCCCCACAGTAAGCTTTCCCCTCTCCAGTTATCCTCAATGCAGGCAGCCAGGATCACCTATCTAGCAAACCGTTACTCAGATGTTTCTGCTCTGTGCCAGTCACTGCATTGGCTACATGTACACTATAGAATCCAATTCAAATTGCTCATTGTCACCCACAAAGCTATTCATGGTGCGGCACCTCCTTACCTCTCCACCCTCATCTCTGTCTACCACCCCACCCGCCCCCTTCGCTCTGAATGCGACCTCAGACTAACATCGGTATTAATCCGAACCTCCCATTCCTGACTCCAAGACTTCTCTCGAGCTGCACCAATCCTTTGGAGTGCTCTGCCCCCAAAAATTAGGGCCATCCACAACTTGCATAGCTTCAGACGCTCCCTAAAAACACACCTCTCCAGGGCGGCCTATCCTTCTCCCTAACAGTAGTCATTTAGACATAAGATATTCATTGTTATAAGCCCCTGTACTTTGTGTTCCATCCAGTTTAGATTGTAAGCTCCTTCGAGCAGGGTCACCTTTATTTTTTGCCTTTTTATTGTATTTCCTAAGTTGATTCTATGTTTATTGTATGTAAGCTACTGCTCTGTATTACCTACCATTCTGTACAGTATATTTTACTTATATGTACCATTGTACTGTAAAGCGCTGCGAAATATGTTGGCGCTATACAAATAAAGTTTTATTATTATTATAAAAGCAGAGAAGAGGTTCAAAGCCGCGCTGCCAGGGGGAGACACATCAAGGGCGTGGATGTTGTAGACAGTGATTTTGTTTTTCTACGCGTTTTCTACGCACTAAATGGCTCCTTCCTCAGGAAAAAATCATGTACGTGGTTAAATGTAGTGTTATCGCTCACACAAACTCTCATACTGGTCATTGGAAGTTCAATATGGTACACCATGGCAAAGAATTCTCTGAATATCTGAAAGAAAGAATTGTTGCTCTACATAAAGATGGCTTAGGTTATAAGAGCCTACAACCCTGAAACTGAGCTGTAGCACGGTGGTCAAGAACATTCACGGTTTAACACAACAGGTTCCTCTCAGAACTGGCCTTGCCATGGTCAACCAAAGAAGTTTCAGACAATCCCAATTATTTCCCAGCATATAAGTGCTGCCAGCATTGCTGCCGAGGTTACAGGGGTGGGTGGGTCAGCTGTCAGGGGCTTAGACCATACGACGCACACTGCATTAAATTGGTCTGCATGGATGTCATTCCCGAAAGAAAACACTTCTAAAGATGATGCACATGAAAGCCTGCAAAGTGTTTGCTGAATACAAGCATACAAAGGACATGGATTGTGGAACAAGATAAACGTATGTGGTTCAGATGGTGTCAAGTGTGTCTGGTGGCAACCAGTTGACTTGTACAAAGACAAGCAGTGTTTCTTGCCTACAGACAATCATGTGTGGCGCCCCTGCGTCCTGGAGGCCACAAAAGGGAACTGCAGCCAGGCAGGTAGGACAATAGTTGCACATCAACACCCTCACAGCCCATACAACCCACGTGCAGTAGATGGTAGCATCCAGCCCTAAGATTGGAAGACTCTAGGCAATTGAGGGGTGGTGGATTTGGAGGAGTGGGTTGGGCACACATGTAGTCAGGTGACTTGACAGTAGAAATAGGAAGGGGAAGGAGGAAGGAGTTCAGTAGGCCATAGTAAGCTGAACAGCAAAGACCAGAAGCTGAGGAGCACAGGCCAGAGAACAGCAGAAGGCTGAGTGAAGCTGAGCAGACAGAAAGACTCACATGTCCTGAGAGTGTACGGTGTAGGAGCGCAGAATCTGTACCGAGCCAGGGTGAGCCGGAGGAGAGAGAAAGCACGTCCGAAGCCAATACCACCAGGCAGGGCCGGTTTTAGGCAAAGTGGGGCCCTAGGCAAAAGGTTAAAGTGGGCCCTAAATGCTCAGGCCACTTTCACATCTAACGCTTTGCTGCATTTTGCTCAATTTGCATTTCCATGCGTTTTTACTGCAAAAACGCATCAAAACGCATGCGTTTTTGTTCCCATTGATTTTAATGGAAACACATGCAAAAACACATGTAAAAACGCATGTGCGTTTTCAAAAACAGAAAACACATGCGTTTTTGCCAACGCTGCCCAAAACATTGGGGAAGACGTTTTGTGCTGCGTTCGCAAAAATGCATGCGTTTTGCGTTTTTGAAAACGCACATGCGTTTTGCATGCGTTTTTACATGCGTTCCCATTGAAATCAATGGGGGAAAAAACGCTAGCGTTTTTAATGCGTTTTTAGCGGTAAAAACGGCTAGAAAGGCAAATTTAGCAAAACGCACACCAACCTTAGATGTGGAACAGGCCGTAGTTATATGGTAAGAGTGACTTCATAAGTTGATTATCTAGGTCAGAATTAGAACATACTGAACATCATTTTTATTTCAATCATAAAAAAAAAACAAAACAGAAATTTGTAAAAAAAAAAAAAATTTTTTTTTTATTTTCCGAGACCCATGATGTTTTAATTTCTGAAGATACATAGATATGTGAGGGCTTACTTTATGTGCCCTGAGCTGACATTTTTACTGATACCATTTTGAGTCAGATACAACATTTTGATCGCCTTTTATTGCATTTTATTGTAACAACGTGGTGGCCTAAAAAACATAATTCTGGCGTTTTTATTTTTTTCCCATTACGCCATTTACCAATTGGATTAATTTACTTCATATATTGATAGCTTAGATTCTTACGAACGCAGCGATACCAAATATGTGTATTTTTACATTTTTTTCACTGTTTTATTGCTATTTTCAGTTCAGCTCCTTTGGGGGCCCCTAAGAGAGTGGGGGCCCTAGGCAACTGCCCAGTCTGCCCCCCCCTAACGCCGGCCCTGCCACCAGGAGTGTGAGGAGAGGGAGAGGGACGGTGATACCCGAGCCCTAGAAGTACAGCTGAAGCTACCGACTGCAGGCGGAGTAGCCCTCCTATGATACCGAGAGACGCAGAGAGAAGGAGCCTGGTAGAGCCGCACACCTGAGGACTGCTGGGGGCTGGGCTGAGTAGAGTCTCGGCTCTAGAGGGGACCGTAGTTTACCCGGCATTCCCAGACACCGACGGGGGACCACAGCTACACGTTAGGGTCCCTACCCCAAAGGACAGGCAGCTCAGTGACAAACTGGAGGACCCACAGGGGCCCGAGTCACCGCCATAATGTCCGGAGACACCCACCAAGTGTACAGAGAACGTAAACAGCCCGGAAAGGACACAAAGAAAGTGTACTTGAACTTTGTAAGAACTGTAACTGACTTGTGAACTGTCTGAAGAACTGAGAGTAAATACGGAAAACCCTGAGATTGCCTTCCTTGTGTCTCTGCATGAAAGCGATTCTCTCCATACAGGATTACAGAAAGCCCTCCACCTGCAGAGCCACAGCACAGCCTGTCAGCACCAGCACTGAGGAGAGATCCCTGCAGCGTCTGCACAGTAAGTGTACTGAACATTCCACAATAGATTTAACCCTTACTGCCCCGGGGAACACTGTTCTACCCACTGGAACTATCCGATCTAGCTGCTATTCCATCATCCTCGGAGGTTCTGCAGCAGCGGCGGCCCCATCACTGGCCGCATATAGTGGGTGGCGTCACGACTGACAATCCCCCGTAAATATCCCCTTTTATTGCCGAGCCCGGGACACGGACCGGACCAGGACCACCCGTGACTTCCCAGTAGCCGACCCGGTCCGGTACCGAGTACCCCTATCCCCGTGGGCCCGACACATGGTGGTAGGAGTGTCATGGTTTGGGGCTACATGAGTGCTGCTGGAAGTGGGGACCTACAGTTCATTAAGGGAACCATGAATGCCAACATGTTCTGTGAAGCAGAGAATGATCCTCTCTCTTTGGAAACTGGACCTAACAAATGTCAAAGACGACCACTGCTTTGTTAAACTTAGGGTAAATGTGCAAGACCTAAACCCTATTAAGCATCTGTGTGGCATCCTCAAAAGGAAGGTGGAGTGCAAGGTCTGTATCATCCACCAGCTCCGTGATATTAACATAGAGGAGTTGGAAGAGGATTCCAGTGGCTCCTGTGAAGCTCTAGTGAAGTCCATGCCCAAGAGAGTTAAGGCAGTGCTTGAAAATCATGGAGGCCACCCAAAATATTGACACTTGGGCACAATTTGGGCCTATTAATGACTGTGTGTTAAGTTATTAAGGGGGCACGCCAAATTTACATTGTTACAGGCTTTACACTGACTACTTTACATTGTATCAAATTGTCTTTTCCTTCAATGTTGTCACATGAAAAGATAGAATATTTACAAAAATGTGATGGTGGTATTAACTATTGTGACATACTGTAATTACGTATGTATTCTTTGACCAGAACCACAATTTACATTTTCTGAGAAAAGCAAAGCATATATTTTCTTAAATATTCCAGGATGCTTTAAATAAACCACAAAGTTCCCTGTTGTATTCAGTCTATTTGTCTGTGTTGTTCAAACACAAATATTTTGGGCCTTGTTTCTAGATGTAGATGCAGCACAAAGAATTGTAACCTTTGTGTTAGGCCCAGTAAATGAATAGACAATGAATTGTTCATCAATTTTAGATTTGAGGAACAACTTGTGCTTATTTGCAACGAAATTGAAGCCTAGCTGCTGATAATTCTGTGCGTTACACGTGGATTTTGCTGCAAATTGCCTGCAGGTTCCCTTATGCTTTGTGCAGAGTCAAAATTATCTGTAAAAATCCAAGCTATTATCCGAAAATGATTGACCATGCTGCAGATTTGGAGATTACTTTCATCTTTCATGGAATTTTCACTACATGTAGATGAAGCTTTGAAAACTCTACACACAAGTATTGTACTGCAAACTGTCAGGGATTGTGCTGTGTGGAATCCAATCATCTATGATAATTCTGTTATGTGTGAATGTGGCCAAAAACATTGGATAAATGTAAAATAAATAAGGATAGTAAATAAACAAAAAATATAGATGCGAAAATGCAATCTGGTGCCCATAGCCTCCCATGTTAGGGGGCTTCCGGATCGCGTCCTCAACAGAACAGACCTCCTGTAAGTGAAACCTGACACTGCAGTGTTAGCAAAGGAAGGAAGGAGTTGCTGAGAGGAGTGCACAATTACATGACAGCTTATAAAGAAGCCGGACTATTCCTGTTTACTTATAATGGAGAGGACTAATCCTGGAGCTCCCTGCAGGGTCTGACAATGCTGTTAACATGTAAACTACAAACGGTACAATAAAGATTTTACATCTTTTATAAGGTCTGCCCAGGCACTATTCAAGAGTACTGTTAATATCATACTGAAAATGACCTGACAGTGTCCCTTTAATAATGACACATTGTTAGCAAATATATATACATACATATATATATATAATATATATATATATATATATATAACAGGGTTGAAGCAGGCATAGTGGTCTGTTTTGGGAGGGCGTATAGTAAGAGCATCTGGGCACTAATGCTGACCTTTGGCAAATTCAGAACAGGGATGAATGTATGAATGTGTCACATGGATTTATGTCTTTTTACATCAATTAAGGAAATTTCAAATCTTAGACCACTAATCAAAGGACAATAAGCTATCACACATGTTATCTCTGAACTCTGGTATGTATTGCCCAGATGCTCTTCCTCTTCCCCCTCCCAACACAAACCACTATGCCCTGCTTATTCAACCCTGTATATTCAGTGCCTTGCGAAAGTATTCTAATTTTTTTGTGAAGAATCAACAAGTGGGACACACTCATGAAGTGGAATGAAATTTATTGGATATTTTGAACTATTTTAACAAAGAAAAAACTGAAAAGTGAGGGCGTGCAATATTATTCATCCCACTTGAGTTAATACTTTGCAGCGCCATCTTTTGCTGTGATTACAGCTGCAAGTCACTTGGGGTATGTCTCTATCAGTTTTGCACATTGACAGACTGAAATTCTTGCCCATTCTTCCTTGCAAAACAGCTGGAGCTCAGTGAGGTTGGATGAAGAGTGTTTGTGAACAGCAGTTTTCAGCTCTTTCCACAGATTCTCAATTGGATTCAGGTCTGGACTGTGACTTGGCCAATCTAACACATGGATACGTTTATTTTTGAACCATTCATTGTAGATTTTGCTTTGTTTGGGATCATTGTCTTGTTGGAAGATAAATCTCTGTCCCAGTCTCAGGTCTTTTGCAGACTCCAACAGGTTTTCTTCCAGAATGGTCCTGTATTTGGCTCCGTCCATCTTCCCATCAAATTTAACCATCTTCCCTGTCCCTGCTGAAGAAAAGCAGCCCAAACCATGATGCTACCACCACCATGTTTGACAGTGGGGATGCTGTTTTGAGGGGATTAGCTGTGTTGCTTTGATACCAAGCATATCGTTTTACATTGTGGCCAAAAAGTTCAATTTTGGTTTCATCTGACCAGAGCACCTTATTCCACATGTTTGGTGTGTCTCCCAGGTGGATTGTGGCAAATTTTGAGTGAGACTTTTTATGGATATCTTTGAGAAATGGCTTTCTTCTTGCCACTCTTCCATAATGGCCAGATTTGTGCAGTGTACGACTGATTGTTGTCCTAATGACAGACTCTCCCACCTCAGCTGTAGATCTCTGCAGTTCATCCAGAGTGATCATGGGCCTTTTGGCTGCATCTCTCATCAGTCTTCTCATTCAAGATTAAATTTTAGAGGAAAAGCCGGGTCTTGGCAGATTGGAAGTGGTCTGATACTCCTTCCATTTCAATATGATCGCTTGCACAGTGCTCCTTGAGATGCTTAAAACTTGGAAAATCTTTTTGTATTTAAATCTGTCTTTAAACTTTGCCACAACAGTATCTCGGACCTGCCTGGTGTGTTCCTTGGTCTTCATGATGCTCTCTCCTTGAGACTATCACAGAGCAGGTGCATTTATACAGAGACTTGATTACACACAGGTGGATTCTATTTATCATTACCAGTCATTTAGACAACATTGGATCATTCAGAGATCCTCACTGAACTTTTGGAGTGAGTTTGCTGCACTGAAAGTAAAGGGGCCAATAATATTGCACACCTCATTTATCAGTTTTTAATTTGTTAAAAAAGTTTAAAATATCAAAAAAAATTTGTTCCACCTCACGATTGTGTCCCACTTGTTGTTAATTCTTCACAAAAAAATTAGAATTTATATCTTTATGTTTGAAGCCTGAAATGTGGCAAAAGGTTGAAAAGTTCAAGGGGGCCAAATACGTTTGCAAGGCACTGTATGTGTTTGCTAAGAATATGTCATTATTAAGACTGAAGAAGAGACCTGAGCTGTCTCGAAGCTTGCCATTTGTTACCATGTTTTCAGTTAGCCATGAAAAGGTATCAACCACTGACGACTCTAAGGAAAATATAGTAATTCAGATAAACAGAATATGAACACAATGCTAGTTAAACACTAGCATTCTATTATTACCATTACATAACTATTATCGTCGGTGACGTATTAATCCTAATATCCTAACCCAAATGACTTCATGATATTGCTGGGCCCACCAGCATTGTCAATCTCAAAGCAACACAAAACATCCACAGGTCTTTACAGAGGTTGACGATTCCACTCATAACCCCCCAAGTCCCAGACTGTTGAACATGACCCCAGTTCCCACTATGTACTATACATCTAGACTGGACGTAACGATCCACACACATACATCCTTCCTTTTCAGCCTAGTTGTCTCTCTTGGGTATGATTTAGTTCACTCAGCTCAGCTCTTCAGCTCCAGTCTCTTTCAGGTCTGATCTCTCTTGGATCTTTTTCCGGGTATGATCTTCCTTTGTTCTTCTCTCAGTCTGGTCTCTCTCAAGTAATCTCTCAGGTCTGGTCTCTCTTGGGTCTTCTCTCGAGTCGGGTCTCTCAATTCCTTTACTCGGGATGAGTCTCTTGTAATGGCAGCTATTAGTCAACTCCATTGTTTACACGAGCATCCTGCTACAGGTCCAAGTACGACTCCTCCCCTTCACTACCATTGTTGGCCTTTTATAAATACTAACTGCGCAACAGCTATCGCCTAACCTGGTGTCTCCTCCAATCCCTTCTCAGATGGAACATGTAAGTCACTCTTGAGTTCCTACTAATGTAATTCTTTCTGCTTTTACTTTCTCTATCTTCTTTAACCAGCAGATGGTAGAGTTTGCTTGAAGCTATTTTGCTAGGCATCAACTTTGGGAATCTCCTCACTTGCCTATCTCTTACATTTCCTCTCTCATCTGTGCACTTTCACGGGATTCCTTCGACACACTCAGAACATCCTTTCTAAAATCACTACTTGCCACATAGTCCCGGGTAACTGTTTCCACCTGTATAATAGGCCATTTTCATACAAATTCATTGTCCTAGTGTCTGCAAGGCACTGATACACAGGGCTATCCTCTCTTCCCTGTTGGGCTTCTGGCCTAGGGTCACCCACTTCTGTATATTTGAAAGTTCTGGAAATGGATCCCTTGTTTTTTACCCTCCCTTCTTCTGATCTATGGACTCCGACAGTGTCAATGGGTCCCATCCACAGGGGGAAAGTTCATTAGATCTTGTGGGGTCTTCCTGCATCATATAGACTTGTGTCAATACCTTCCTGGAAGCGGACCATAGGCTCGTTCCCTTGAAATTGAGGTACCTCCCCAGCACTCATCTTGGTGCACTGTTTTCAGAGTACAGGTAAGGCCAGCTTCACACCACGATTTTTGGAATCCGGGTGTCCGGTATGAACCGGACTGCCCCGCCCCCGATTTGGCCTCTATTATATCTCTATTGGGCCAGATGGTAGCTATTTGCCATCCGTTTTGCTGTCTGTCCAGCTGGATCCGGGGGATTTAGTTTTTTGCCCTGGACACAAAATCGGAGATTGCAGCATTTTTTGTGTCTGGGGCAAAAATCTGACAAATCAAATCCTCCCGGATCTGGCGTGATACGGTGCCCCATAACATAGGAATCTATGGGCGCCAGATCGCCCCGGATCCGTCAAAAATTAGGACCAGTTCCCGGATGCCGGGTGCTGAACAAGCGGCTGCTTTGAAATTCAAGCTGCCTCGTTCAGCACCTGGACAGCGCAGCTAAAAGAGCCGCCAGATGAAATTTCAGCATGTGGAGAGCTCCACTGCTGAAATTTCAGCACTCGGACAGCGGCCATACCGCACTACGCATGTCCACAAGCCCCATAGACAATGCATGGGGCTTGCTGCAAGTGTGCTGCAAGTGCAAGCCATTAGGTGGAAGATGCAGTAAATCTGCCATATCTGCCGCAATTTGTAAAAAAACGCTAGTGTAAAAGGGGCCTTACTCTTTATTTTTTCTTTTGAGCTTTGACTTTGAGATTATCTTTGAATTTGGTGTTGAAATTTAAATTTAGAGGTAGCTTAGGTATTCAGGCCGCTGTGAATCTCATTGTATGGTGTATGATGTTAAGATGACGACATGCTTCCATGTTTCACACATAAAAATATGCTATGCATCATTCCACAGTTAATATATAGACATAGACC
Source organism: Allobates femoralis (assembly GCA_033576535.1). NCBI lineage: Eukaryota > Metazoa > Chordata > Amphibia > Anura > Aromobatidae > Allobates > Allobates femoralis. The sequence goes on from JARQOC010000006.1 coordinate 132,446,789, forward strand.
ATGTAACAAAAAAATAAATAATAGATAACATAGCCAAAAGTAAAACATGAAACTTTTGTGTCTCCATGCAAAATCTGAGACAAGTATCACAATTACCAAGTGTTATTTATATTACTAGTTTCCTATTAAGAGGCAGATGGGTCACTAGGACTAGGTACAGCTGCTGCACCCATACCTCGTGTCAGCTTATTCCTAATGGCTCCTTTGGGGTATATATACCCATAAGATAACGTGACATTCTTCCTCTGCATTTTCCATGAAAGCAGCAAATCGGTTACACTGTAAGACCGGTTTCACATTAGCATTTGAGATGCAGTGTTTGAAAACAAATTCTCTCTCTCCTTCCTGACCGTTATAATGGAGCTCTATGGACCGGCAGTGTCAGTCCACCACATTTCTATGGATTTCTCTCTCCGTCCACAGCCGTTGAATACACACTGCGAATGCCAGCATTTGTATTGTGTTCAGACACATGCAACACGAACGCCAATGTGTAACCGGCCTAAGTTATTGAAAAAAAAAGACATGAAATTCCCTATTCTCCATAAAATTGTTTTACCCAACCTTAAAGCATCCATTTAGTCCTGAACCTAAATATGACTTCGTCTTTTATTTGCAGTTATAATACCTGGTTTTCCCCACTCTATAGTGCTGCCTCTGGCTCTCTTAACCTGTTCTCTTTTCCTCCAAAATTGTATCGCAGAGGCATGGGAGTGATTCACCCAGGCAGGGGTACTCAGATCTCGGATGTAGAATCGGAGTGCTTTCACTGGTGGTCGGTGCCCGAGTCTGTGGCCCTGGTGGTCATTGAAAAAGTGTTGAAGTAAAATAATACAAAGGATTGAATTATTCATGACGCCACTTGCAGTTTCTGATGATAAGACCAGCATCGCTGTCAGACCTCCGGAGATGATGGTATTGCAGCCAGTTGGTCTTGCTCCCTGCAGGCGGAGCAGGATCCCCGGGGCAGAGTTGCTGCTGTCCTCATTGTCGTGGTAGCAGCTCTGTAATTTAATCATAAAAAGACAAAAGAGGCTTTCTTTGCTTTGCACTGATGTTTACTGGTCACTTGGTAAACGCAGTTCAACAACAGGTTAACAGTCACACAGTCACGGGTAGCTGGCCTGGGTAGTGACCAATGAATGGGGTGTCTTTATGTGGCTTACAAGCGTGTCCCTCTAAGCTGTCCTTTCTCTGTTCTGTTGTGGTGAAGCCTGGCTGGCTTGAAACCTGGCCTGGCCTCCTTGTTCCTGTCCTGCTTTGCTTAACGTGAGTAAGAACCCTCTCTGCCGCTACCTCTGTGGCTTTACGTGGGTCCTGGCTCTTATGGTACCTTTACACGCCGCCACAACAGGATGGATACCAACGGCAACTTCACGTGCACGAGCACAGCCGAACGGTTACCAACGGGAACCGCACCCTCTTTACACGCCGCCACAAGGTGCGCTACGCCACGCTACATCTACAGCTAGCTACATCGCCGGGTGTCGCAAGTAGCCATCTGTAGCTCAATTACACACCGCTATAACCAGCTACTATGGGCGTACCTGGTGCAGCAGGGCCAGCACATAGGCGTGCCACAATTGAGAGTACGAGCCGTCCGTACGCTGATAGGACAAAGCAATAACATCCTGATTGGCCAGGCATCGCAGGAGGCTGAGTAATACAGCACGCTCGAGCGATTGTGTAGTGTGACTCGTCAGCTCCTTAAATATGCCTCCCTATGCAGCGACTACCAATCGTCATGCAGCAGCTTCCACCAATGATCGCACATGGGGCGCGGTAACACGGAGCCAGGGTCACGCCTTAGCTACATTGCAGGCTGTCCCGAGTTCCCTTCCGTAACGTCTTTACACGCCGATACAGCTCGCTACAATCGGCGATGTAGCCATCTGTTTATGGGCAGTGCACGGATACAGAGGTATCTGTAGCCGGCTGTGTCGTCCCGTCTTCACACGCCGCTACTACGGGCGATATTGGTGCGACAAGCTACATTTGTAGCCTGTAGCGGGTTGTATCCATCCTGTTGTGGCGGCGTGTAAAGGTACCATTAGTGTTAGTGATTTTTTTTGCAGGTGGCCCAGAGGCTAAACTCTCCTTGGTCCGACTGGTGTTGGTGGCTGAGAGTTGAACTTGCCCGTACCACTCCCAGATCCGGTTCTGCGTTGTGGACTAGGGTTCCTCCAAACCGGTTAACCGTATGGTCTGGCGCCAGGTCTCCTCCTTCTGTCTGGGTCACCACTCTTTTTGGGTGCCTTTTCTGTGTATTCCCCTGAAGCGTACTCCTCGACTCTCTCCTGGAATGCGGTTCTCCAGAAATCCGCATCTCTCTCATTAGTGAGAAGGGAGTCCTTGCAGCTCAGGCCTCTTCTTCCATTTCCTGTAGCAGGTCACTCAGTCTGGTAGCTGCCATGCTTGCCAGTTCCTGGACTAGACCCGTTCTCCGTGGATTTCCGGCCGCACCCTTGTTGCTGCTTTTAAAGGTTGATGGTGGAAGTACTTTTATCTTTAGCCCGCCCCCTTGTTGTTTGGTAGCAAAAAGGGCGGGCAAACAGTTTTACGCCTCCGGCATGGCCCTCCCGTTATGGTGGGCCGAGGCACGCCCCTGGGCCAACGCATTGTCTCTCACATATTGAGGTCCACCATTTTGGGCCCGTAGAAAATGGCGGGAAATAGTTCTCTTTAGCCGAAAAGTTTGTAAGGCGCACAATTTCCCTTGCGAGTCAGTTCGTATCCTGTTCGTCAATGCCAAAGTTGACTCACCCAGGCAGGGGTACTCAGATCTCAGATGTAGAATCGGGGTGCTGTCACTGGTGGTCGGTGTCCGAGTCTGTGGCCCTGGTGGCCCTGGTGGTCACTGAAAAAGTGTTGAAATAAAATAATACAATGGATTGAATTGTTCGTGACGCCACCTGCAGTTTCTGATAACACCAGCGCCGCTGTCAGACCTCCGGAGATGATGGTATTGCAGCCAGTTGGTCTGCTGTGCTGATTGTCGTGGTAGCAGCTCTGTATTTTAATCGTAAAAAGACGAGAGAGGCTTTCTTTCCTCTGCACTGGTATTTACTAGTCACTTGGTAAACGCAGTTCAACAACAGGTTAATAGTCACACAGTCACAGGTAGCTGGCCTGGGTAGTGACCAATGAATGGGGTGTCTTTATGTGGCTTATGAGCATGTCCCTCTAAGTTGTCCTTTCTCTGTCCTGTTGTGGTGAAGCATGGCTGGCTTGAAACCTGGCCTCCTTGTTCCTGTCCTGCTTTGCTTAACGTGGGTAAGAACCCTCTCTGGATTGCCACTACCTCTGTGGCTTAACACGGGTCCTGGCTCTTAGAGTTAGTGATTTTTTTTGCAGGTGGCCCAGAGGCTAAACTCTCCTGGGTCTGGTTAATATTGGTCAAGAGTGCTCCTATACACTTAAACAGGATATCATCCTAGGGGTACCCAGGATCAAAACTAGGGGGGTGGAACAAGCCATGGTCATTCAGGTTGTAAAATGTTAGAACGGAAAAGGTGAATGAAATGAAAATGTTAAGAAAATTATATGTAATTATTGCAGTGCTTTATTAGTTATTACAATTATTAACGATTAGTTGTTTCACAGAAACACTTAGGGTCAGGGTGCGTTCACATGCTTTCTTTCTGTGCTTTTTACTCACCTCGCGGTGATTGCTCCTCATCCCGGCACTGTAGGACCTGGCGCAGGACCTTAAACAGCGCCATGTGGCTGGGTGATGTCACCGGTCACATGGGGCTCCTGGGTCCTAGAGCCCACGCTCACTGCGGCCTGGTGGGGGATCAGAAGACACAGCCAGGGATCACCAAGGGAGCGCAGCGAGGTAAGTATAAAGTGCAGGAGGAAGCAATACCTCTCCTCTCATTGGCTGCCACCTGCGATCTCTGCTAGAGCCCTCTCCCTCTCTTGAATCGCATTGGCTGGCAGACATAGATAATAGATTCCTCTACCAGTCAATAGGTGGCTCTATATACTTCTCGATTTTTACACCATTTCAGTGTGGTAGACAACTGATTATTCACCGTCGCCCTACCTAATTTTGTATGATCACTTTATAAGTTAACCATTTAATTATTTTTTTTCTGCTTTTAAAAGGGGGGGGCAGCTGCCCCCTCCTGCCCCTCGATGGGTACGTCTTTGTTATCATCTACTTTAAAAGTTAGTGTGTATTGGCCCCAGGTTGTAAATAAAGAAAAAAAGCCTGTATTCTCCTGGATCAGTTTGCTTTTCTGCATTGGCTACTGTGTCCCTCCTCTGGCCTCCTGGCATTAAAAAATACACATATCGTGTTGGCAGCGTATCATTCAGGATATACTAAAAGCATGCTGATAACAGAACTCAGCTTTAATTTAATACAGATGAAGGGCTTTGTGGAAACAGGAATATATTATTATTATTATTATTTATTTATATAGCGCCATTGGTTCCATGACGCTTTACATGTGTAAGGGCAGAACAAAGATGAGAACATAACAACGAATAAATAATACAGGTACATTAGGGCAGAGATCCTGTCCACAAGGGCTCACAGTCTATAGGGGATGGGTGGGAGACAGTAGGAGGGGGAGAGGTGAGCTGGTGCAGCAGATTAGGTCTCAGTGTGGGTTATAGGCTTGAAGGAAGAGGTGGGTCTTCAGGTTTTTCTTGAAGGTTCCCAGGGTAGGATGAGTCGGGCAGCGGAATTGAAGATGTTTTGGAGGGGTGCAAGGGAGGAGGGCGGGGAGGCCAGTGAACAGGAGGTTGCAGTAGTCAAGGCGGGAGATAATGAGGGCGTGGACAAGCATTTTGGCAGTGTCATGGTCAAGGAAGGAGCGGATCTGTGAGATGTTTTTAAGCTGGAGGTGGCAGGAGGTGGCGAGGGCCTGGATGTGTGGCTTGAAGAAGAGGGCAGAGTCGAGGATTACACCGAGACACTTGGCGTGGGGAACGGGTGAGAGTGTGCAGTCGTTGACAATGATGGTTAGGTCGGGTAAGGGGGAAGAGTGACTTGGGGGGGAAGATGATGAACTCGGTTTTATCCATGTTGAGTTTGAGGAAACTAGCAGAGAAGAAGGATGAGATGGCGGACAGGCAGTTGTCACGTCCTACTGACGGACTCACACGTGGATCCACTGCACCGCGTAAAGTGGATGCGGATACTGGGTGATAGAGAGTCAGACAAGTACCGTAGAGTCAACAGGTTTATTAGAACAACAACATGAGACCCCATGCCCCTGGGGAGAGCCACAAGGTCGCAGCACTGGAAACCCACCGAAGGAGGCCCCGGAGCGCTTAACCCCTATACAGGGGTCCCGCCGGTGCCAACCTCGGAGGGGCCAATGAAACGGACACGAGTGTTCAACCGACCCCAGGCGACGTGGTAACAACACAGCAACCGGGTATACAATAAGAAACGGGAACCTGGGAACACGGGGACCAAGAATACAGGGAACCAGGAACACGGGGAACCAGGAACACAGGGGATCCGGAGCCGGGCTTGAGACAGAGATCAGCGTAGAAGAGATCAGGGAAGCCAGCCAGGAACACGGAGGTCAGCAAGGAGCCGGCAGGGCAGGAATCTGGAACCAGGCTTGAAACAGCGATCAGTTTGGAGAGATCCAGGAAACCAGCCAGGAACACAGAGGTCAGCAAGGAGCCGGCAGGGCAGGAATCTGTAGGAAGTAACAAAGAGAATCAGGTAACAGACCAAATAAGGAGCGACCTGACCTGACCAGCAATGGCAGCTCCACTAGGGAGAAGTTGCCCTGGCCAAGACTGACAGGAACAGGAAGCTTATATATCAGCAGGGCGGTCCTGATTGGCAGGACACAGAGGCTAGGCGATTGGCTGAGGGGAGGAGCATGCTCTCTGCAGTCTCTTCAGAAAAAACAGGTGTGAAGATGCTGTTTCATGTGCTCAAGCAGTGGTACCGGAAGTGAGAGGAGCAGAGTGGCGCTACTCCAGCAGAGGGCGCTGGAACGTGGGTGCCAGGCGGGGACGACTTCTCTGGCTGCTGAGGGTGCAGGGAGAGGTCGCTGGAACGCTGCAGCAGACCTCCGGGTGGTAACAGCAGTGTGGGATTTTGAATAGCAGAGAGGTGATGTCAGGGCCGGAGAGGTAGAGCTGGGTATCGTCGGTGTAGAGGTGGTATTGGAGGCTGTGGGACTCGATGAGTTGACCTAGGCTGAGGGTGTAGATGGAGAAGAGTAAGGGTCCAGGACTGAGCCTTGGGGAACTCCAACAGATAGAGGATAGGGTGAGGAGGAGGTGTGGGAGTGGGTGACGCTGAAGGTCCGGTCTGTTAGATACGAGGAGATCCAGATGAGGGCTAGGTCAGTAATGCCAAGGGATTCTAGAATTTTAAGCAGGAGGGAGTGGTCGACTGTGTCGAAGGCAGCAGAGAGGTCGAGGAGGAGAAGGATGGAGTAGTGTCGTTTGCTCTTGGCGTTCAGTAGGTCGATGGTAACTTTGGTTAGGGCTGTTTCGGTGGAGTGGTGGGCTCGGAAACCGGATTGCAGGCGGTCAAAGAGGGAGCACGAGGAGAGATGGGAGGACAGTTCGGAGTAGACATGTTGCTCAAGCAATTTTGAGGCGAAGGGGAGGAGAGATATGGGACAATAGTTGGAGACTGTTGCGGGGTCGAGGGAGAGTTTTTTGAGAATGGGTGTGATGAGGGCATGTTTGAAGGATGAGGGGAAGATGCTGGTGGTAAGTGATATGTTGAAGAGATGGGTTAGGGTGGGGATAAGGACAGTGATGAGGTTAGTGATGAGATGGGAGAGGAGAGGGTCGAGGGCACAAGTGGTGAGGTGTGATCGTGCTAGAAGGGAGGAGAGGCGCACTTCAGTCATGGAGGGGAAGTTACTTTTGGTCGAGGGGGGCTGGGTGATAGAGTGGGAGGGCTGAGGGGATTGGGAATCGAAGCTTTCTCTGATTTTGTCGATCTTCTGTTTAAAGAAGCTGGCAAAGTCGTCGCTGGAGATGAGGGGAGAGGGAGAGGGTGCGGGGGGGGATGGAGAAAGGCGTTAAAGGTTATGAAAAGTTGCTTGGGATTGTGGGAGAGGGAGCTAATGAGAGACGAGAAGAAAGCTTCTTTGTGGTGGTCAGTGCTGTCTTGAAGTCGATGAGGGACTGTTTGTACAAGGCAAGGTGCGTTGCGGAGTTGGATTTCTTCCATCTCCGTACAGCTACCCTGCACGTCCGTCGAAGTTTTTTTGGTGCTGGCGGTGAGCCAGGGTTGTCTGTGTGCACAGGTTTTGTTGTATGAGAGAGGGGCGGCCTGGTCGAGGGCTGTTGCGAGAGTAGTGTTGTAGAGGGTGGCGGTAGCGTCAGCTTCATGAGAGGAGGCCAAGTCAGAGAGAGGGAGGAGGGACTCGGCGAGTGAGTGGAAGTTAATGAGCTTGAGGTTTCTTCGGGGGTGAGGGAGTTTCCGGAGAGGGAGAAGCATGGATGGGGGAGGGGGAGAGGGCTGAGAAGGTCAGCATGTTGTGGTCGGATAGGAGGGGGGTTGAGTTTGCAAGGTCGGTGAGGGAACAGAGGCGGGTGAAAACCAGGTCTAGTGTGTGACCGGTTTTGTGTGTGGCTGAGGAGGACCATTGGGAGAGGCCGAAGGAGGAGGTTAGAGAGAGGAGTCTTGAGGCAGCAGCATGGGGTTTATCAATGGGGATGTTGAAGTCGCCCATGATGATGGTGGGGATGTCGGAGGAAAGGAGGTGGAGAAGCTAGGTTGTGAAGTGGTCGAAGAAGGTGGATGAGCATCCTGGAGGGCGGTAGACGAAAGCCAGTTGGAGGTTGCAGAGGGAGAAGATACGCACGGAGTGTGCCTCGAAGGAGGGGAGGGAGGTGGTGTAATTGGGGTGAAGGAGCAGCAGTTGGCCAGGAGTAGGCCAACACCTCCGCTGCGGGAGTTACTTGGGAGGGGGATGTGGGAGAGGGTGAATCCACCATAGGAGAGGGCGGCGGGGGAGGTTGTGTCAGAGGGGGTGAGCCATGTTTTGGTGATGCCAAGGAAAGAGAGTTTTTTGGTGATGAAGAGGTCGTGGATGAAGGTGAGTTTATTGCATACTGAGCAAGCATTCCAGAGTGCGCCAGAAAGGGGGATTGGGGGAGGGGCAGCTTGGGGGAAGGGTGTAAGGTAGCAGGGGTTGCGGATGTTAATTTTGGGGAGTGGGCGTGTGCTAGGGGTGATTGTGGGGATGTGATGGGGGGGACCGGGATTAGGGGAGATGTTGCCAGCAAGTAGGAGGAGGAGGGAGAGGGTCAGGAGGTGGAGGCATGAGAGCTTGCGTGGCGGGCAGGCATGTTAGGAGACAAAGGCTTGGGTGTGGAGGAAGAGTTCAGAGGAGTGGGTGAGATGGCTACGTAGGATGGAGGGGGAGAGTGTTATTGTGTTGTCGGGAGGAGGGACAGAGAGGGGTTGTAGGAAGTGGAGTAGGATAGGAGTGAGTGTCAAGAGAAAGGAAAACATTGCATGAGGGTATAGGATTCAGTGGGAGTGAGAAGTGGAGCAGGGGGGTGAGGTGCAGATGGGGAGTGGTGGTGGCGGGGTGCAACAGCAGCTGAGAGGAGGAGGTGCTGTCGGCGTTGGGATGGAGGCAGGGGACAGGAAGACAGGAGCAGCAGGAGGGGTGAGATAGAGGCAGGGGTCAGGAGCGACAGGGGACAGGTGCAGCAGGAAGGGTGTGCAAAGCAGATGAATGCCAATCAAGTCCAGGCAATCGCAAAGCAAATGGAGGCATACAGAGTGCAGCAGGTGAAGCAGGGTGATGCGGTGCAGTCAGAGAACAGATGTAGGTACAATAGAGGAGATGAAGGTACACGCTGCCACTGAGGTGTAGGAACTGCCTGGCAATCGGAATTATTGTCACGGTTGCCTTGAAATTGCTACAAAGTAGCGGCGTGTAATTGGGGAAAGTGATCGGGTTGCTCGCAGTTGCTCCAGGTAGCGGTCTCTGAGCCGTGTCCTAAAATCCAAGTCAACCCTAAAGGTACCTTTACACGCCGCCACAACAGGATGGATACCAACTGCTACTTCACGTGCACGAGCACGGCCGAACGGTTACCAACGGGAAACGCACCCTCTTTACACGCCGCCACAAGCTACGCTACGCTACGCTACATTTACAGCTAGCTACATCGCCGGGTGTCTCAAGTAGTCATCTTGTAGCTCAGCGTACCTCATTTACACAACGCTACAACAAGCTAATATGGGCGGACCTGGTGCAGCAGGGACAGCACATAGACGTGCCACAATTGTGGATTACAAGACGTCCGTACGGTGATAGGACAAAGCCAGAACATCATGATAGGGCAGGCATCGCAGGAGGCTGGTTAATACAGCACGCTCGAGCGATTGTGTAGTGTGACTGGTCAGCTCCTTAAATATGCCGCCCTATGCAGCGACTACCAATCGTCATGCAGGAGCTTCCACCAATGATCGCAGATGGGGCGCGGTAACACGGAGCCTGGGTGACGCCTTAGCTACATTGCAGCTACATCGCCGGGTGTCCAGAGTTCCCTTCTGTGGGTTCTTTACACGCTGAGACAGCTCGCTACAATCGGCGATGTAGCCATCTGTTTATGGGCAGTGTACGGATACAGATGTATCTGTAGCCGGCTGTGTCGTCCCGTCTTCAGACGCCGCTACTACGGGCAATATTGGCGCGACAAGCCACATTTGTAGCCTGTAGCGGGTTGTATGCATCCTGTTGTGGCGGCGTGTAAAGGTACCTTAAGGGTACCTTTACACGCCGCTATGGCAGGATGGATGCATCCCGCTACTTCACGTGCACAAGCACGCTCAAACGGTTACAAACGGTCAACGCATCACCTTTACACGCCGCCATAAGGTGCGCTACGCTACGTGACATCTATAGCTAGATACATCGCCGGGTGTCTCAAGTAGCCATCTGTAGCTCATTTACACACCGCTATAACCAGCTACTATGGGCGTACCTGGTGCAGCAGGGACAGCACATAGGCGTGCCACAATTGTGGATTACGAGCCGTCCGTACGCTGATAGGACAAAGCAATAACATCCTGATTGGGCAGGCAACGCAGGAGGCTGAGTAATACAGCATGCTCGAGCGATTGTGTAGTGTGACTCGTCAGCTCCTTAAATATGCCTCCCAATGCAGCGACTACCAATCGTCATGCAGCAGCTTCCACCAATAATCGCACATGGGGCGCGGTAACACGGAGCCAGGGTCACGCCTTAGCTACATTGCAGCTACATCGCAGGGTGTCCGGAGCTCCCTTCTGTAACGTCTTTACACGCCGATGCATCTTGCTACCATCGGCTTTGTAGCTCTCTGTTTTCGAGCAGAGGTCGTAAACAGATGTATCTGTTGCCGGTTGTATCGTCACGTCTTCAGACGCCGCTGCGACGGGCTATATTGGCGCTACAAGCTACATTTGTAGCCTGTAGCGGGATGCATCCATCCTGCCGTAGCGGCGTGTAAAGGTACCTAAGGGTACCTTTACACACGGCTACATTTGTAGCTTGTCACCAGGTAACTTACTGGTTGCAGTGAAATCATGGAGAGATTATTCCATTTGTACACAGCAACAAGATAGAACCTTGTCTCCATGATTTCACTGCAACCAGTAAGTTACCTGGTGACAAGCTACAAATGTAGCCGTGTGTAAAGGTACCCAAAGAGTGAATTGCCCTGGTATTGGCGTGTAAACGGGCGATAGGGATGGAATTTGCATCACCTAGTGATTTCCCCGGGGCGTGCAACGGCGTGTTTGATACTACGCCCCATCAGCGATAATTGGTGGGGGCTACTGTGTTACCATTGGCTGTCCCTTCACAGGGCGCCATATTTAAAGAGCTGTCCATTCACACTACACAATTGCAATGGCGTCATGTATTAGCCAGCCTATCTGTGCAGGCTGGCCAATCATGACGCTATTGCGTTGTCCAATCAGCGTAATAGCGTCACGAAATACACAACACGCCTATGTACTTGCGGCGCGAAAGATGTACGCCCATATTCCTTTGTGGTAGCGGCGTGTGATGCAGCGAAGGTATTCAACAGGAAGTTATCCGCAGGATCTGTCAGGACTTCCGGGGAACAAAGATACCTTCAGTTGTGTACATGCGGCATCAGCACGTTTTTGACGGTGGATACCTGTTGCTAGGCACAGTGGCGGCGTGTAAAGATACCTTAAGGTGTACAATATGCGGTATCACCTTAAGACAGGTAGCAGCAACCCACGTACATGTGGAGCCCACTGGGACGGGGTACTCGGTACCGGACCGGGGTATCACAGGGTTATCACGGCGGTCTTGGTCCGGACCGTGTCCCAAGCCCACAAGTAAAAGGGGTATTTACAGGGATTGTCGTGACGCCACCCACAGGTTGTGGTCAGTGAAGGGCTGCATACTTCTGCCAGGAGGATAGATGGTGCTGCAGCCGGATGGATGAGCCCGCCGTGGGTCGGGCTGCTCCTGACAGGGTGGAAAACAGTTTATCATACAGGGAATCACACACGGGAGACACTGGCAGGATTCACCGGGTTTTACTTCAAGTTCTTCCACAGTACAGTTCCACAACACTGTTCACAGTTCACAATTCCGCGCTTTCAATTAACCCTACTGCAGCCAGGTTTCTATCTTCAGACCCTTCTCTTTCTGGATTCCTTTCAGGCTTTCCTCTAACTTCTTCCCCGGTGTGCTGTATGGTGGCAACTCGGTCCCTTGTTTGGCTTCCCCTGTGTGTGGGTAGCAAGCCTGGGTCCTATGTTTTGCTGAACCTCCCACACATGTGTTAGGAGATCAAACTTGTAATCTGAACTCCCCGTCGATGTGTCTGTGATCCGGCATGTAGCTACGGTCACCTCAGAGCCGACTCTCTGGTCCCAGCCTAGCCTAGGGTGTCCCTATGTTTCTGGGGATCACCGGCTCTTTCCTTCCAGTGTAACTATGTCGTACATCAGGGGATCCCTCCCGTCAGTTGTCCTCTGTCACCGTTGCCGTTTTCCTCAGACCCAGCTGTACTGGTCCGGTCTTTCCCCTTCCCTTAGGTTACAGGCTGTGGAGTAGGGCTTTCTCTCCAGGGGACTGTGCCTTGCAGGATTCTACGCCTCCAGGAAACCTGAAACCTTCAGGAAGTCACTCTCTGTTCACTTTGCTGTTCTCTGTCTTTACTGTTCGGCACCTCTGGCCTACTCGGTCTTTACTGTTCAGCACCCATTCACCTACTAACTACTACTTCCTGGTTTTCCCCTTATGCACCTGGTCCTTCACCTTGACTACATCCCACCCACTGTGACTGGCCCTGCCACCCCTTGCCCGCCTAGAGTCCCGGGCTCGGGTTGGGTCTTGCGTCTGTGGGTGTGTTATGAAGGTGTTTATAGAAAACTGTCTACCTCCTTCTGGCTGCAGTTCTGCAGTTCTGCAGGGGCGCCACATACATATAGCTAGCTCCGGTGTATGAGTAAAATATCTCGCATAAGCTTCTGATTGGTTGCCGGCTGTTAACTATTGCAGGCTGGCAGGAAACTGCATTTTAAGAGAACCTGCTGAATCCTGCCCCCGGGTCCCGTGAGAAGTGGCGGAAAAGGTGTTGCCAATCCCGGACCCCCTCCTTGGCCCTGCTCACTGGGCCTCTCACAGTAGTCAGGGCAGTCATGCCCTGATGTGGCCCTGTGCCCCTAGTGGGTGTGTCATTTAAAACTGGCTTCTGGGCACACTCATACAAAAAACCCAGAACTGGCGTTCGGTTTTTATAGAGCACCATTATAATTTAACCCACGTTGCCCCTGATCCGGGTGTTCTCGGTTTTTAAATGGGTTGCCAAAATTGATCCAAAATTCATTTTTAGTTTTTGTGTAAAACCGTGGACACCCAGATCAGGGATAACTAAACAACTGGATGCACCCACAAGTTCCAGAGGCTCCAGTGAAAGTCAGTGGGACCAAAAACGGATGTGAGTGCATCCAGTTTCAGCTGGATGTAACTGTATTCAAAAAAATGTTAGTGTGAAACAGTCTAACCCAACCTTCTCTGAGTTATCATCCAGCTAAAGTAAGTGAACTCTGCTGCTAATTACCGACCTGCCTCTAATCTCCCCTTCATGTCTAAACTCCTGGAACGCTTGGTCCACTCCCATCTGATCCGCTATCTCACAGATAATTCACTTCTTGACCCTGGTTTCCGCTCTTTACACTCAACTGAAACTGCCCTTAAGAAAGTCTCTAATGATTTGCTAACAGCTAAATCTAATGGTCACTACTCCATGCTGATCCACCTGGATGTCTATGCTGCTTTCAATACTGTGGATCACCAGCTCCTCCTCTCTATGCTCGTGTGGAGCCCACTGGGACCAGGGTATCACGGGGTATCACAACAGTCCTGGTCCGAACCGTGTCCCGAGCCTACAAGTAAAGGGATTATTTACAGGGATAGTCGTGACGCCACCCACGGGTTGTGGTCAATGGGGACCACCGCTGCTGCTTGCTACTGTCAGGAGGATGGATGGTGCTGCAGCTGGATGGATGAGCCCGCCGTGGGTCGGGCTGCTCCTGACAGGGTAGATATTAGTTTAGCATGCAAGGAAACAAACATGGAGACTCTGGCAGGGTTCACCGGATTTTACTTGACTTCTTCACAACTTCTCAGTACAGTTCACAGTTCACACACAGTTTACTCCGTCCATTCTACATTCAGCTAGTTTTACTGCAGCCAGGTTCCAGCCTTAGACCCTTCTCCTTCTTAATTCCATTCAGGCCCTTCTTAACTTTTCTTCTCCTTGTGTGCTGTATGGTAGGTCACTCGAGCTCTTTTTTGGCTTCTCCCTCTGTGTGGATATGTAAGCTCTGAGCCCTATATGCCACTGTACCTCCTGCACTTGTGTTAGGATCACTGACATGGAGTCAGAGTTCCCCGCCGGAATATCTGTGATCATGCTTGTAGCTACGGTCATCTCAGAGCCAACTCTCTGGTCCCGGCCTAGCCTTCCAATGTCCCTATATTTCAGGGGATCACCAGGCTCCTTCCTACCCATGTGACTACACCATACAGAGGGGATTCCTTCATTCAATCGCTCCCTGGCACAGATGCTGTTTTCCTCTCCAACTCAGCTGTACTGGCCTGATCTTGGTCTTTACTGCTCGGCACCCTCTGGCATACTACTTAACACTTCCTCGTTTTCCTGACCCGGTCCGTCACCTTACCTGCGTCCCACCCACTGTGACTGGCCCTACCACCCCTTACCCGCCTAGAGTCCTGGGCTCCGGGTTGGGTCTTGTGTCTGTGGGTATGTTTGTGTAAAACTGTCTACCCTCTTCCTGGCTGCAGTTCTTACCTGTGGCCACCCTGGTCTCAGGAGTGCCGCACTCGGCTCTATTGGGCTCAAGGACACTGCTCTTTCCTGGTTCTCCTCCTACTTCTGACGGCTCCTGCACTGTATCTTTCGCCGACTCCTCTTCTTCTCCTTTTCCCCTCATGTTTGGGGTTCCTCAGGGTTCAGTCCAAGGTCCCCTTCTCTTCTCTGTATATCCTGCCCCTGCCCCTATTGGACAAACCATCAGTAGATTTGGTTTTCAGCACCATCTCTTTGCTGACGACAACCAGTTATACACCTCTTCTCCTGACATCATCCCCACATTACTACAAAATACCAGTGATTGTCTGTCTGCTGTCTCTAACATCATGTCCTCTCTCTACCTTTAACTGAATCTGTCAAAAACTGAACTTCTCGTGTTTCCTCCCTCTCCTAATCTTCCGAAACCTAATATTGCCATTTCTGTATGTGGTTCTACCATTACGCCTCAACAGCATGCCCACTGACTTGGGGTTATATTTGACTCTGATCTCTCCTTCACTCCCCACATCCGAACATGAACTCGCTCGTTCGTGTCACCTACATCTCAAAAACATCTCTAGAATTTTACCTTAGTGTTGACTCTGCAAAAACTTTAACTGTTGCCCTTATTCATTCTTGCCTAAATTATTGAAGTTCTTTACTAATCGGTCTCCCTCTTACTAAGCCCTCTCCTCTCCAATCCATCCTGAATGCAGCAGCCAGGGTCATGGTCCTCTCCAACCGATTCACTGATGCCTCTATCCTGTGCCAGTCATTGCACTGGTTGCCAATCCGCTATGGAGTACAATATAAAATGATCACTCCCGCCCACAAAGTCCTCCACAGTGCTGCACCGCACTACATCTCCTCCCTCATTTCTGTCTATCGCCCTACACGTGCCCTCCGTTCCGCAAGTGACCTAAGACTGACATCATCTACAATCCGAACCTCCCACTCGGTATGCCTACCTCTCTGCCAAACAAGAGCTCACTCAGAGTCTGCCAGCCTGGCCTGCTCTCCTCACACCGTCACGGCCTGATTCACTCCTTCATGGACCTGACTGAAGACCTGCAGTTATGGAGCATGGAGCACAGAGGATATAAGGGGCCTGTGTATGCCAGCCACTTTTCCGGTTCAGCCAGGTAGTCCTGTGAGTATTGGGTTCAGCTGATTTCCCAACATCCCCTTCCCTGATCTATGCAGTGTGTGCCTGTGTGTGCAGTGTGTGCCTGTGTGTGTAGTGTGTGCTCTGTGTGCAGCACGCTAGTCCTGCTGCTGCACTGCAGGAGTAAAGACAAGCAATTAAAGGAATTGTACCAATGTGAAGTCACTGTTAAGGTATGGAAGACAGTGGAGGACTGTCAGGAACTACTTGGGGCAAATGATCATACATCCTGCTGCTGTACAGTGCCCCACTGCCCCTCCATCTTGGATAGTGTAGCGCCCCGCTAGCTAGCACGCTACAAAAGGGTACTGCACCCCTAACAGAAGGTGCAGTATGCTTTGTTCTGGTAAGGAGTAGTAGAAGCCTGAAGCTCCAGTACCACGCAGACACCTAGTGATAGCGGACCAATAAGACGCCCATTACCAGGGTAACCAGTCCTGGTGGGAGGAGAGCTAGTTTATATAGTGAGTGGGGAAGTAGGAACAGTGGGTGAAGAGTAGCAGAAGTACAGAACAGTGAAGAGTGAAGAATAACAGAAGAACAGCAGAAGAGAAGTAACGGGGAGGGCACCTCAACCTGGTGACCCAGAAGAGAAAGGGGCAGATAGAGGGTAACTGAATTACCCTGGCCCAGTCCGAAGCGGGGTACCGGCTCCAACGTGGATCAGAGGTCCATCCCTGAGACGCAAATTACCGGCGTGGTCGATGTCTTGTTAGGAGCACGATCAGGGCCGCACCGTCCATTGGACAGTGTGAGCCCTGTCATTCAGGCGGCAGCCGGCAGGGGGAGCGGCAGTGCAGAAGGGGGCGGCGCCTCATGCACACAGCCTCCCCCTGTCATGGCGCCGGCCGCGCACCGGAGGTAAGCGGCGACCCGGGGAGGAGCACAGAAGGGGCGGCAGCGCTGCCCGCGGGTCAATAGCACCCCCCCCGGTACTCACGGCCGCGGCAATGACTGCTGGTGCCGCGGCCCAGGCGGCTCAGGCGGCAGAGGGGGTGGCAGTGCTGGGCTCCAGTAGCACCCCCCCCCCGTAATCGGTGCTGCGGCTCAGGCGGCAGAGGGGCTTGGTGCACCCTGAGCACGATCCAACCATCCAAAACCAAACACAGTCTCCACCAGAGATAAAAGGTTCCCATATCACCTGACGGGCCTGGTTCAAGAAGTGGGATTGTGCAGGGCACCACAGAGAAAGGACAGAGAAAGTGATAGAGAAGGAACATCAGCGGAGCTTCGGAGGGACATTACTCACTGCCAGGACCACTACCCTGACTGAAAGAACTGTTTACCCTGTAAGACAGTAGATTACTAGAGTAAAGTACCCGTTCAGAGTGAGTAATGTGTCTGTGTTCCTTTCTAATGAACTGTGGTTTACTTGACTTGCCTTATACCTCGCAGCGAGGGCCACGCTGCCCTATTCCACCACTGCTACTTCCAGCACCCTGGGGACTCTGCTCTTCCTGTAAGCAGAAACTCACCAAAAAATCTGCCAGGTAAATATCCATTTCATACAGCAGTAGATTGTCAGCTCCCCTGGAAGGCAAACCAGGTGTCATCAAACCGGTGCACGATCACTTACAACCCACAGTTGGGGGCGGTTGTGGCACCAGCGACCAGCCATACTGTCAAGGAAGCGACCGGTGGAATTCAGACACAAGGCTGCCTAAGGGCCCCCAACTGTGGGTTGCAAGTGATCGTGCACCGGTTTGATTACACCTGGTTTGCCTTCCAGGGGAGCTGACAATCTACTGCTGTATGAAATGGATATTTACCTGGCAGATTTTTTGGTGAGTTTTTCTGTGCTGATTTTAATGTCCTTTTTCGGTGAATCTTCCTGTAAGGAGCTACAACACCTTGCTGCCGCCCATCACCCCGGAGGTCGTAGCAGCGCTGGTGCCATCACCGGACTTACAGGTGGCGTCACTATTAACTTTATTTTATTATTTTTCCCCTTTTTATTGTCTGCTTGAGGGCACGGACTCGGGCATCGACCATCCGTGACATCCCCATACCAGTACGCCCGAGATCCGAGTACCCCAAGCCCTTGGCCCGAGACAATAGTCACATGTAAAATGCCCCTGTATGCTGTGTGTGCACCTCTATGTATATAATGGTCCATTACATACACGATTCAAGCAAAGTATCCAGATAGAGGAGCACACACAGCATGCAGCGATATTTCACATGTGACTATCCAAGATGAAGTGCAGTGGGGCATTTGTACCATGTAGTGTAAGTCCACTCCTCATATTTTATCCACAGCTATAAGGCCATATGCCCACAGCCATTTTGTGCTCCATTTACTGTAGATCTGTTTTTGGTGCATTTTCTGCAGTCAAAATGGATCTTCCAAATTTTTTTATTGTCCACAGGGAGCAACATGGATGCCCACACACTGTATGGCCTTCCCAATGGTCCGCGTTGCCCAGCGATGGGTTACTTCCGAGTATCAGCCTGAGTCACATGGTGCCAGGTATTCTCAGTACCACACCCACCGGTACTGTCGATGCCCGGAAGAAAGACATTGCTGGTAGGGTACATAATGGAGCATTTGTGGTGTGGAAAGTACTGTAAAAAAAAGCATCACAAACGGACTGTGTAAATATGTGGCACCCCAGGGTTCAATTGCCACAGATATACTTAGGACAGAGAAGGATCTCCACATTAGGTAAGCCCGCACACAACACCTTCCACTCCAGACCTGAAGGGGGAGCTCAACAAACCGAGTTCAGGCGCAAGGTCCCCTATAAATTCAGGCTTGGATGCAGAGTTAGGGTGTGCAGTTCCAGGGAGGACTGTGAAGACTTCCTGGTGACAGAGCTGTGCTGAGCCCGTACCAGTGAGCACTACTGACCTGTGTCGAGCCCCAGGCTGTGGGGTACTTGGTTATCAGTCTCCAAGGGGTTAACTGTGTCACGGGGAATGGTGGCCGCGTCTGATCCCGTGTCCTGGGGGACTATTCTTTGAAAAAGGGGTTTATGTACAGGGAATTATATACAGTTTGTTGTCGTGATGCCACCTTTAGTTTCTGGTGATTTGCACCAGCGCCGGCACAGCCCACCGGAGGTAGATGGTATCGCGGCTAGGATGGTGTAGTCCTCCACAGGTAGGACTGGGACATCCGGGGCAGCGTAGTGAGGGGGAAAGCTCGGAGGGGAGCTCGGATTGTATAGGGAGTGTTGAAACGGTCTATGAAGGGTACTGGGGGCGGAAAGGAAGGATACACGCACACAGCAAAGTCTCTTTTACCTTTTACTGATGTTGAGCAGGTAAAATGGTCCATGGCACTGACGGGTGGACAGGTTGCACAGTGGGTTCCCACAGCAAGTGGGTATAAGGCCTCCTCTACTCTGTAGTGGTGTTTGAAGCACGGCCTGCTTGCAGCCAGACTTGCCCTCTCTCTCTTCCCGACTGTAGTGTCTGTCTCTCCTCCTGTGCAGTCTCCGGGTTACCTTCTCTCATCACTGCGTTGTTGCCCTGCTGTGTCTGGCTCCCTCTCTTGACCCACATAGGAAACCGGGTAGCTGAAGCCTCCACGGTGTAACAAGGTTTTCTGTGGTCCTATAGTATCCCACAGGTAGGGATCCCCAATATGGTTCACTTTGGATGAACTCCCTAAAGTTCCTCACTTCCTTTCTGTTCTATGCTCCTCGCCTTCAGTCTCACTTAGGCTTGCGGGACATAGAAGGGCTACTCCGGGTTACTGGTTCGGGCCTAATCACAGTACTGACCACCAGGACGTCTTCGCAGCTCTCCTAGCGTCTGCACACTCTGACTATCTCCTCCCCCAGCAGCAGTATTTATAGGGGATCTTGCCTAAGGAAACTGTTGTATGTGTAATGTACAATAATTAGATCTGCCTCTTTAAGAAAACTAGGTCTGGTGTATTATGGGTAAGGAGAAGAAGGAGGTGGGAAGTTAAGTTTTTAGTTTCACTTTGAAGCATACTGCTGAAAGACTGTTCTGAGATATGATGGAGAAAGATAAGAAACAAAAACAATGTTGCGCCAAACTGCTGATGTTTATGGCATGGGAGCGGTTAAATATATCTAGGGCTCACCTTCTCTAGTTGTGCTGACCGCACAACTAGTTTATGCACTGATTTGTTACCCCAAAGGGTTTCCACATCAGCCGGTGTGCTGCAAGCAGGGATGAGCGTGATTTCCAATATGCACACGCTACTGATTCTCGTGCTTGTTCCAAAGAAGTGGTGATTGACGTCTGATGCGTCCTGGGTGCCCAGCTGCTGAATACCACGCTTCCCAATGGGAGGATACGTGTGCGTTCAAATAAAGATGTGGTATTAGATTAGCGCTACAAACCACTCCAGGCGATCGTTCTGTATAAATTACCTTAAAGCTTTATTCAATCGATGTAGAATGCCCAGTCTCCACAACGCGTTTCGGCGCTAATTGCGCCTTTCTCAAGTGTCTCTTGAGTGTCTCTTGACACTTGAGAAAGGCGCAATTAGCGCCGAAACGCGTTGTGGAGACTGGGCATTCTACATCGATTGAATAAAGCTTTAAGGTAATTTATACAGAACGATCGCCTGGAGTGGTTTGTAGCGCTAATCTAATACCACATCTTTATTTGAACGCACATGATGGAGAAAGATGGAAGACAAGAATAAAGTACAGTTAAAGTTTACTCTTGTGAATGCCTCATATCGTGTGGACATTACAACTGGCGACGAGGATGGGATGATATAAACACCGTCTGCTGTGAGTACTGATCCCTGTCTACTGCTTCACACACCAGCATCACTGAGAGACTCTATCATGGCTGAATACTTACACAGCTTCCCACAGTTTAATATGACTGATGCTACTAATCTCTCCCATAACTGGAGAAAACGGCTAAACAGATTTGAGAAATTTCTAGAAGCCGTGGACATAAAAGAGGAGAAATGAAAGAAGGCTGTGCTCTTACATTGTGCAGGTTCAGGAGTCTATGATGTATACAGCACATTACCTGCAGCCGAGACAGACACATACAGCAATTGCACCAAAGCTCTCACTGACTACTTCAATCCCAAAATATCAGATATGAAAGATACAAATTCAGAATTGCTAAGCAGCTCCCAGAAGAATCCATAGACACCTATGTCACCCGGCTGAGAGAGCTGGCACATGGATGTGCATTCACAGATGTAGATGATGAAATTCTAACCCAAGTAATTGTCACCTGCTCATCCAATAACATAAGGCGCAAAGCTCTGCAGCAGGATCTATCTCTACATGATTTACTCAAAATGGCCCGTGCTATAGAAACAGCAGATCATCAGGCTACTGCAATGGAGAGTGGGGATAATTTACATGTGCATAATCTCAAGCATAAAAGTACACAAGAGAAGCAAACCCCGAAACAGAGGAAATGCTATAGATGTGGACAGGATTTCCCTCACCACCTGAACAAATGTCCAGCTATAGGGCAGACATGCATGTAACTGTGGAAAAGGGAATCATTTTGCAGCTGTCTGCAGGTCAGCACAGTACAAGTCTTCTCTGCCTCTGACAAGCCCGCATGTATAAAAATGGTAAATCAGGACACAGAAGAAACATCTGGGGTGGAAGACTATGTGTTCATCACCTCTGCCACTGGCTCAGTACAGTCTCCCTGCATCACACACCCAATCTGCAACACCAATATCACCTTTACAATAGATACGGGTGCTTCAGTGGACATTATAGACAGCACTGCATATGAACAATTGAAAAATAAGCCAGTTTTACAGCAAGTGAATACAAAAATCTTCCCATATGGCTCTACAACACCTCTAGCTACAAGAGGACAATTTGACACGGAAATCAACTATAAAGAAAACAGGCATAAAACCACTTTTCACACATTACAAGGATCGGGAGGCTGTCTTCTCAGCTATCACACTGCATTGAAGCTAGGTCTCATCCAGATTATTCATACCATAACTGAGCCGGCAGATATGGATGTACAGGCCATGGTAAACAGTTTTCCCTCCGTATTTAGTGGTTTGGGGAAATTAAAGGACTCTCAAGTACATCTTCATGTGGACGACAGTGTTCGTCCGGTAGCCCAACCACATAGACGCATTCCTTTTCACCTGAGAAAGAAGGTAGAAAAAGAACTTCAATTCCTCAAGGATGAGGACGTCATTGAAACTGTTACTGATCCCACTCCGTGGGTCTCTCCACTTGTGGTAGTTCCAAAACCAAAGACTCCTGAGCAGATGAGACTTTGTGTTGACATGCGCCTACCCAACACCGCTATCCTATCCAGAGAGAAAGACAGATCTCACCCACGATTGATGACATCATTCATTTATTAAATGGAGCGACCATCTTTTCAATGCTCGACCTCAAAAAAGGCTATCTCCAATTAGAACTGAGTCCAGAATCCAGACGCTTAACAACATTTTCCACACATGTGGGCCTCAGAAGATATAAAAGATTGACTTTTGGAGTCTGCTCAGCAGCAGAAATTTTTCAGGATGCGATAAGGAGTATCACCGATAATCGCGTTTTTAAGTTATTCAAATTAAATATAGAAAAAACAGCGGATAACTTATTTATCTTGTTATACTAATTTCATGGTTAAAAAGCATTTAGTGACAAAAAAGTGATATAGTGCAGACTGTGTTTTAAAGACTTCCCACCCCCAATGACAAACTACATAAACTACCCACGAGGTGGTGTCAAGACAAAGGTCCGAAAGGGTTGGATGACGTCACGGTGTGGTAAAAAAAACAGTCAAAAAGCGGTCACAGAGGGGCCACCAGACACACTGTGCGTCCAAGGTGGTCACAGCGGCTGCCGCATGTGGTCAAATCCAGGTCTACGAACCGTCGTCCTCCTGTTGCAAGGTCCAACCTAGTCCCCTAAGTCTAAACCCACTTCAAATGGTGTTGGTCAACATCAAGTCATACAGATCAGTGATATGGTCTGTTAGTGAAAGAGATTTTCCCGACGCGTTTTGCCTAAAAAAGGCTCGTCAGGGGCAATATTGTTATGCTACATAAAGTTCACGAAGGTTCACACAGATTCTATGTGAACCTTTAGTTTAGTTTAGTTTAGTTTAGTAGATTACAAGAGAAAATATTAATTGAATCATATCATAATATAGTTATATGGTAAGGGGACATACCTTCATCTGTTTTAGAATCCCTCTATATTAAACTTTCTGGTACAGTTTTGTTAATTTCATGATCAGCCTCTTTGTATTCTCCTTTCTAAACATGAGAAGAGACATTTATCAGAGTCCTGAGTGATATTAATTATCAAAATGGTAGGCACTGAAAGTGTATCACTAACCTCCTTTCTTCACAGTTTCACACACAGGTTTATAATACACTTGGTTCAGATGCAAGCTACAAGTTTTGATAAGCCCTCAGTGTACAGGTCTTGCTCAATTGGTAGTTAAGGACAGTAAGATTACTGTCCAACCTATAAATAAGAGAAACTTTCTCTTATTCTCTATATAAAGCATTTTATCTGAGTAGTGGTGATAAGGGGTTAAGCCACAGTACCTTGCTGATGCAGTTCAGCCAGTCAGGAACCATTCCTGTGGAGCCGCTCCTCTGTGGGTCCCGGATTGCAATTGCCTCCCTGTGTATGGATAGCAAGGGGATGTCGCCTTTTCTCCGGCTTATATGAGGCTAAACTGCCTCCTTATCCCTCCTCCCCTCAGCCAACACCCACCGGAAGTTGTCATCAGACCGGCCGGGTTGTTTGCGTTCCGGGTCTGGAACACAAAGCCGTCTGCGCATGCGCATGACGTCATTCTCGGTGGCCGTGTTCGGGGACCCGGAGCGCTGATAGTAAACAGAGCTCCGGAGTTTACCCGACTGTACCGCGGTCTCCATGGTGACGATCGTCATCGCTTACCTCTGGAGATCGCTTCAAAGATGATGGTGAATATGTGTGATGGGGAGAAAAAGAAATTGTTATTGGGGGCAGGTGGGTTCACTCAGGAAGCAGTCCTTAGTGGATATATATTTGGGGGAACATATTAGTTCACTGCAAATTATTGTGAAAATGCCCCATATTTTTTACACAGGTTATGTATACCTGTAGATCCATAAGGGGCTATATACCCCTGTTAGTGATGGAGGCTCATATTGGTTAGGAATTTTAGGGGGGCAAACCAAGTACCGGTGCACTAAAAATTGTACACCAGCACAGGAAAGGCCCATTGTGGCAGGACCGCAGCAGCATGTGGCTATTTTATCATACCTATCCTTAATGCTCTTATATAGGATTTATTTCAAAAGCTGATGGCATATCATAGGTATATTTTAGATGATTTTATTAATCTCTCATTTCTTAGGATCTTTATATAAGGGCATGATGGACCCCATAGTCTCTTTTCATAGGAATAAGATCCTACGGTGGACTAACTGTGTTGTGTGAAGTCCAAGTGTCTGATGTTGTCCAGGATCTAGTCTCCTGGAATTCTTGTTTACCCCCTAAGATCCCTTTTGGGTTGGGAGGGGGTGTAACTGGTCTACTCGGCCCGGTTCACCAATAGAGATATGTCTCTTTAAGAGGGCCACCGGCAGATTCACCTATAGAGGGACCCCCCATAATATTCATTTATGGTTATATGAAACAGGTATATGTCTGAGTCTCATTGAGGCCGTTTGGAGTGACCGTCTTTAGTCTATATATCCAACGGCTCTCTTTCTGGAGAATGAGTCTGTCCCAGTTACCTCCTCTTTTCGGTGGTGTAATGACCTCAATGGCCATGAATAGACAGCCTTCCATATTCCCTCCATGTTCTTGATGGACATGTCTTGAGATGGGAGTGTCTCTTCCATGTCTTACATCACCTAGGTGGTCTCCTATGCGCCTTCTGAATTCTTGATTAGTTTTACCAATGTACTCAGCGTTGGTGGGGCAGGTGAAACGATAAACTACCCCCGAGGTCTTACAGTTTGCAAAGTGCCGTAAGATGTACGTTTTTCCAGTGTTGGTGCTGGTGAATTCCTTAGCAGTATTTATATATTTACATGCTATGCACTTTCCACACTTGAAGGTGCCTTTGGCGCGGTTGTCTAGCCACGTACCTTGAGAGATTGGAGGTTCATAAGCACTGTGCAGTAGTTGATCTTTTAAATTTCTCCCTCTTCGGTATGTAATACTGGGGTATGGAGGTATGAGTCCTTGGAGTCCTGGGTCAGCTCTCAGGATACACCAGTGTTTTCTCATTATATCCCTGACTTCTGTGGCCTTGTTGTCGTATTTGCCAATAATTCTCATGATTGTATCTTTTTGTCTAGTTCTTGGTTTCAGTAGTTCCACTCTCGGTGTATGTTCAGCGTTCTTGTATGCCTCACTGAGGACGCGTTGTGGGTACCCCCGGTTGAGGAATCTCTGTTGTAGTTCATTAGCCTGTCTATAGAACTCGTTGGTATTAGAGCAATTCCTTCTTATCTGTAGATACTGCCCTTTCGGTATCCCCATCCTCAGGCTCTTAGGGTGGTGGCTTTGCCAGTGGAGTAAATCATTGCTGGCTGTTGTCTTCCGGAAAGTGCGTGTAGTCAGACGTCCGTCATTCTCCTTCTCTACTGTCACATCCAGGAAGTTTAGAGTCTTCTCTTGGAACTCAGAAGTGAATCTGAGTCCTATTGTATTGATATTAAGGTCTGTGATGAACTTGTCAAAATCAGTCCTACTCCCGGACCACAGAATAAAAATGTTGTCTATGTAGCGCCCCCAGAAAAGGATACGGAGGCACCACCATGACGTCTCGTCACCACCGAAAACTACTGTATCCTCCCATCAGCCCAGGAGCAGATTTGCATAGGTTGGGGTCATCGAACGCCCCATTGCGGTGCCCCTGAGCTGGTGGTAGAACCTGCAATTATGATAGAAATAATTGTGCATCAGCACAAACTCCGTTGCAGCCAGAATGAAGCGGTTGTGTGCCTCATATTGTGTACCCCTGGCACTTAAAAAGTGTCTTATGTCCTGTAGTCCAGCTTCGTGTGGTATACTACTGTATAAGGCCGCTACGTCAATAGAGCCCAAATATGTGTCTTTTTCAATCATGATTCCGTCAAGTTTGGTTAGGAGGTCCATAGTGTCTCTTAGGTACGAGGGTAGTGCCTCGACATAATTTCTAAGTACTTTATCTACGTAGATGCTTAAGTTCTGTGTCACCGAGTCGTTGCCCGAAACTATGGGCCGTCCTTTCAATGGTGACAGCCCCTTGTGGATTTTAGGTAGAGAGTAAAAAACTGGTATTACATGGAACTTCATTAGTATAAATCTCCATTCGTTTTTACTTAGTATTCCATCCTGGTATGCCTCGTCTACAAGAATCTTTAGTTGGTTCTGAAAATCATCCATGGGATCCCGTCTTAGGGTGGCATATGTGGTCACGTCCTGTAAAATATCTTGACACATCTTATTGTACGTATTGTGGCCCATTACAACCAGGTTCCCACCCTTATCCGAAGGTTTCAAGATGACGTCTTTGCGTTTTGCAAAGTTGTCCAAGGTTTCTCTGCTTGATCGATCCAGATTAGGGTGGTAATTTTTCTTGGTTTCTTGTAGTTTTTCCAGATCTTCACATATGAGTTGGGTGAAAATGTCAATGCTGCTATAGTCCATTGTTGGCGGAGTCTTTGTACCTTTTGGTTTCAAATACGTAAATGGACCCAGGCCCTTATCTCTGGAGTTCAGAAGGTTCATCATGTCCATGGCCAATGGTATATCTTCTTCATCAACACTCAGCGATAGACATTTCTCTTTGTCATTCTTTTCAAAAAAGCTGCGCCACTTCAGCTTCCTTGAAAAAAGATGGATGTCTTTAACCCATTCAAAGGTGTCGAAGTTGTTTGTTGGTACAAATGCCAGGCCCCTCTTTAGCAAATTGATTTCTTCCATGTCAAGTATTTTTGTGGAAAGGTTTATGATCCTTAGTTCATCGGGATCCTCCTGTTGATTTATCCAATGTCTCTGATGTTTATTCAATGGCAGCGTGGTGTTGGAATGCCGGATCGGTCCCTTAGGTCATATCCCCGATTGTTTAGGCCTTGCTCCAAAAAAGATAGAGGCGGTATTGGTGCAGGAAAAGAGGGTGGTTGTGGTGGCAAAGAGGAGCCAGAAGGTCCAGGTCTTGGGTCTGGTCTTGGCGTGTCCCATCTTAGCTTCCCTCAGCCTCGTCTCCGTCCTTTTGTTTTTTTGGGGCCTTTGTCGTTATTTGCCCTCTCCAGTCTAGTCAGTCTCTCGCTCAAAGTTGATGGATTAGTCTCTCCCTCCGATACTTCACTCTCTGAGGATGACACGTCATTAGGTATGGCTGGAGTTGTTGGTGGTGCGGTTGGATTCTCTGGGGAATCTTGGAGAAAGGAGTAGGCCTTGTGATCTCTAAAGTCAATGAAATCCCTCTAATACTGCTTTTGTTTCCTATCTTTTAAGCTATTTTGGAATTTTTCAATTGTTTGCTGCAATGTCGCTTCCCTCCTAGTAAAATCTTGTTCGATTTTGTATTTGAGTGCTTGCTCTGTCAACTGGTTTAATCTATGTGAAGTTTCCTCAAAGATTAGTTTTTCTTCTTTGAGAAGAATCTCCATCAGCCTCAAAGAGCTGTTTGTCAGTTCTTTTTCCCAGGAGGTCACTAGTTCCGGAGATCTAGTTCTTTTAGCAGGGGCAAGGTTGACCCGTTGGCCGGCTGGTACGATTTTGTTCTTAATGTAATTTTCTAATGATTGAATTTCCCACCAGGATTTAATATTATCTTTGTAACACCCAGTGAGGGCCTGGAAAGTACTTTTAATATTTATGCAAGGAACACTCCCTGTGTTGCCGGTAGGCTCAGAAAAGGCATCTTGGGCATCAATAATATAATAATAATATAATAATATTTATTCATTTATATCGCGCTATTAAGTCCATAGCACTTTACATACATGAGTAATGCTGTCACTCTTGGAGCTCACAATCTAAACATCCTATCAGTATGTCTTTACAATGTGGGAGGAAACCGGAGTGCCCGGAGGAAACCCACGCAAACACAGGGAGAACATACAAACTCCTTGCAGATGTTGTCCTTCATGTCCTTGGTGGGAATTGAAACCAGGACCTCAAGACCCCAGCGCTGCAAAGGCTACAGTGCTAACCACTTGGTACCCATTGTTCCCTATTGATGGGGCCCGCCAGAAAACCAGCCATTAGAAAAGAGAATTACTTTTAGTATTATCACCGACAATCGCGTTTTTAAGTTATTCAAATTAAATATAGAAAAAACAGGGGATAACTTATTTATCTTGTTACAGTAATTTAATGGTTAAAAAGCACGACGGTTCGTAGACCTGGATTTGACCACATGCGGCAGCCGCTGTGACCACCTTGGACGCACAGTGTGTCTGGTGGCCCCTCGGTGACCGCTTTTTGACTTTTTTTGACCACACCGTGACGTCATCCAACCCTTTCAGACCTTTGTCTTGACACCACCTCGTGGGTAGTTTATGTAGTTTGTCATTAGGGGTGGGAAGTCTTTAAAACACAGTCTGCACTATATCACTTTTTTGTCACTAAGTGCTTTTTAACCATTAAATTACTGTAACAAGATAAATAGGAGGATTGTACTCGCAGAAGCGCCAGCTGAGCGCGAAACGTTCGTTGAACCATAGGGGCTACCCGGTCCTCCTTCCTTTGCACCCCCACCTGTAACAGCCCTGTGATGCATTAAATAGAATGAGCACTTTTATCCTGTGTGCAGCCCTGCTCTTTTTCTAAACTGGAAGTGACATATCGCTGTGTGGAGGAAGTGTGCACCAGGAATAGAAGCTCACAGTGTGGGACCTGCATGAGAGGTCCCAGGGGATCCTGGAGGGCTGCTGGAACTAACAGAGACGCACGGAGGGAGCGGTGGTGCTGGCCTTAACCTGCAAACCGTAAGTGTCTTACGACCTAAGGGACCAAACCGGCATTCCAACACCACGCTACCATTGAATAAACATCAGAGACATCGGATAAATCAACAGGAGGATCCCGACGAACTAAGGATCATAAACCTTTCCACAAAAATACTTGACACGGAAGAAATCAATTTGCTAAAGAGGGGCCTGTCATTTGTACCAACAAACAACTTCGACACCTGTGAATGGGTTAAAGACATCCATCTTTTTTCAAGGAAGCTGAAGTGGCGCAGCTTTTTTGAAACGAATGACAAAGAGAAATGTCTATCGCTGAGTGTTGATGAAGAAGATATACCATTGGCTATGGACATGATGAAACTTCTGAACTCCAGAGATAAGGGCCTGGGTCCATTTATGGATTTGAAACCAAAAAGTACAAAGACCCCGCCAAGAAAAATTACCACCCTAATCTGGATCGATCAAGCAAAGAAACCTTGGACAACTTTGCAAAACGCAAAGACGTCATCTTGAAACCTTCGGATAAGGGTGGGAACCTGGTTACTCCATCATCAAACTTAGAAGAACTGCAAATGTCTCCGCTACCCACTGCTGTCTGGGAGGAAGTGGCAGTCGACATATATGGACCATTACCCAATGGCCAGTACATTCTAGTAACAATTGCTGAATATTCTAGATACCCTGTCATTTCTTTCATATCTTCAACATCTGCCACTAGTGTCATACCAGAACTGGATGACATATTCTCAGCATATGGCATCCCAAGAGTGGTTAAAACAGACAATGGACCTCCGCTCAATGGACATGTGTTTACACAATTTTCTGAATACTTGGGGTTCAGTCACAGGAAAATCACACCTTGCTGGCCGCAAGCCAATGGTATAGTAGAACGTTTCATGCGCACTATGGGGAAAAGAGTCAAGGCAGCGAGTCTGGAGCACACCCCGCTGAAACAGTCATTATACAAATTAATGCGCAATTATCGCAATACGCCACATTCTACTACTAATGCTGCTCCAGCTCATCTAATGTTCAACAGAACTCCACACATACGTATCCCTGACGTGACCAGTTATCCCTTACCAAGTGACTCCTCTGTGCGATCAGCAGACTCTTCTAGCAAACAAGCTATGAAACGTTATGCAGACAGAAGGCGAAGGGCTCAGCCAAGTGTCATTAAAAAAGGGGATGTTGTTGTCGTGCGTCAAAAACCAACCAACAAGACCTCAGCTACTTATAATCCTGCACAATACAATGTTACTGATAAGAAAGGCAGCATGGTCATGGCTGAGCGAAATGGACACTTCATAACTCGAAATTCATCACATTTTAAAATCATACCGCAAAATGATGATAATGATCTTCCTCTGGTGGAAGACTTGGTGCTCGATGGTGGAGAGGACCACCCGGAAGTGAACAATTCTTCAATAATGGACACACTCACTGAGACCAGACGCTATCCAACACAAGAAAGGAGGCTTATTGAAGAAGTGTAAAAGAGAAAAGAATGAAAAACATGCAGAGTTCTTTTTGGTTGTTGTTTTGGTTTTTTTTTTGTTGTCTGTTTGTGTTTCTTTTTTTACCTTCTGTGCCTGATTTGAATAGACTAAATAGGCCAAAACCGACATATATATTTATTGGACATATTCACATTGTTACATTGTCAGTGTATTTCTTCTAAGTTGTAAAAAAAAAAAAAGGGAGGATGATGTAATGTACAATTAGATCTGCCTCTTTAAGAAAACTAGGTCTGGTGTATTATAGGTAAGGAGAAGAAGGAGGTGGGAAGTTAAGTTTTTAGTTTCACTTTGAAGCTTGCTGCTGAAAGACTGTTCTGAGATATGATGGAGAAAGATGGAAGACAAGAATAAAGTACAGTTAAAGTTTTCTCTTGTGAATGCCTCATATCGTGTGGACATTACAGTAGGTACCTGCTGTGGGTGGAAACCCAGCTGTGCATTAGAGAAGTCTGTAGCTACCTGTGTGAGCAGGGCACCACACCTGCATGAGGTACCCTAGAGGGAGGGTCGGAGGCAAGGAGTAGTAGTAGCAGGGGGAGTGCAGTCATACCAGTTCGCCCACGAGTAACAGCACCTGAAAGCGGACACAGGTGTCCATGGCTGCAAGGGATCTGTCAGCCCAGCAGAAAAGACTGGAGGCCAGGAAGACTTCAGATCTCCAGGCGACAGGTGCACTTGAGGCACAGCCACTTAGCAGAGCCAGGGATGGCAGTGGATACAGCGGTGCCACACAGCAGAGCTCTCACCGCCTGCCATACAAGTGAGGACAGTAAGGCCCGCTCCCCATTGTCTAGCCCCCAAGAAGTGAAATGATGATCTGGTGTCGGGCAACAATAGGCCTCAGGGGGCAGGATTATCAGGCAATGGTCGAGCCCATGTACTCAGGAGGACTGGTGTCAGTGGCTGCATGTAGGCACTGATTCCACCCCTTCTCATCAAAAGCATGGAGTATATCAGGTAGTGCAATAATGTGAACGGGTCTTTAGTAAGCATCCACTAGACTAGCAGATAAAAGGGGTAAACCATCACAAACCCACAGGAGACCATCCACCCATAAAAGAGAGATACAGTCCTGTACCACCAGCTCACTATCAGTGTGCCAAAGACATGTTACGAGAAATGAAGGAGGCTGGGGTTATTAGAGATAGTTGTAGCCTTTGGGCAGCTCCACTTGTCCTAGTAAGAAAGAAAGATGGCACAATGAGGATGTGTGTTGATTATAGGCAGATAAACCGCATAACACACAGATGCTTACCCGTTACCTCGCATTGAGAAATCACTTGCTGCTCTTAAAGCAGCTAACTACTTATCCACCTTTGGTCTTACCAGTGGGTATTGGCAGGTTTCCGTGGCAGAAGATCAGGAGAAGACTGCATTCACAATGCTGATGGGTCTGTGTGAGCATGCCATTTGGACTCTGCAATGTGTCAGAAACGTTCCAAATAATACAAAAAGAGAGAGAAAAGCGCTCCCATAGGGAGAACCCACATGCACTTTGAAGGGGAAGGAAAGGTTGTGGCAGGGGGGGCTCTCACCTTTTCGGGTTGCGCCGCCTCCGCACAACCCCAGTGTATTCTTAAGGCCACCTGGGCCGGAGGAGCCGTCCAAGGGCCAGCCGCCTGTCAGTCACGTGGTATCTGCAGTCACGATTTATCACCAATCACAGGTGTCGACGTTCCCACAGGTCCTGTGCTCCACAGGCAGTGAAGGATTTTCAGCAATGTGCCCCGCAGCTTCTGAATAACTCACACAAAGGTGAGATCCAACAGTTCAATTAAAGGTTATTCTATAGCGAGCGCAGGGGCACAGATAAGGCAGGTAGTTATGGATCAAGAATCCTCTTTATTCACCACAACATGTTTCCACGAAGGCTTATCGTCTTCCTCAGGTGGATTTCTAATAGTATATCCCTGGACAACTTAAATACTCCATCCCACCAATCAATAAACATCAATCAGTGAGGTCAACATATTAACCATATCCTCCCTGTGGAACTAGTATTCAATATACTTCAAACAAAATTGTGCAGACATAAAATAGATAAAACAACAAGATTCATAAATTACAAAATAATTTACAATATACATCAATAATAATAAATTAATAATAATAATAATTCCCTCAAAATTCTATTTTCATACACATATAAAAAAATGTATCTTAAAAAATTTCATAAAAACCTCATAAAATTATCATAAAATTTCTACAATTTGATTACAATAGTTATGGTAGTCTAAGTGGGAAAAATATTTCTTTCTATTCACATAATATTTCAATCTGATGTTCATTGACTATTGGACTAATAGGGAAAGTCACTGACTATTGGACCATTCAGGGAAAATTTATTTGTGAACATTTTCAATCATCAAGTTCAAACCTTCAGGATGTAACGTGGCAAGCTTAAAAATCCAGAAGCTCTCCTTTTTTATCAAATCCCTAAACCGATCCATCCCATTATCAGGGATCCAGTCAATGATCAAAAGTTTCAAGCCACTTGGATCCTTAGAATGGACCAGACTAAAATGTCGGGACACACTATGCAGAGGTTATCCACTTTTTATGTTCGATCTATGCTTATTCATCCTTGCATGCATCTTTTGTATAGTCCTCCAAAGGCTGATGGAGTGTTGCCTGGGGCACCGAAACTTTGAGACCGTGCTGCTGTACCTTGATGACGTCATTGTGTATTCCAAGGTAAAAATAAAACAATTTGCGCCACACTGCTTGAACGGTGTAAACAAGGGGGCCGGTTACAATTGCAAAGTGCTCACCTGATTAAGTTGTGCCTGGTCGCACAACAGACTGACGAGCGGGGAAGAGCCAAGTGTGGCCCCCAGGCCGGACGAATCTGGTGGAGGAGACGTGCTGCGATCCTGGTTCGTGCGGGTCAGAGGGTGGCTAACTAGCGAGCGAGGAGCGGGTTGAAGAGGCCTTCGGATCGGGAAGCCGACACGCAAGCTGTGTTAGTTTCCTTCGTCGAGCGGGCCAATATAAACACCGAGCCTCAGGGATGGGAGTGGTGCGTGTTTGAGAGCGAGGTCCGGGAGCTGAGCCGCTCAGACTCGCGCTTCCCGGGAGGGAAGGCGTGAGACATATACAAGGAAATGAAAAGGGTGTCAGCGCTCAAATTACAACCGAGGCACTGCTCGCAGAAATTTACCTTTAGGCTTTATTGATTCAGTATAGGGTTCCAATTATTCACAACGCGTTTCTGCGCTTAATGCGCCTTTCTCAAGTGAATCACTTGAGAAAGGCGCATTAAGCGCAGAAACGCGTTGTGGATAATTGAAACCCTATACTGAATCAATAAAGCCTAAAGGTAAATATTCTGCAAGCAGTGTCTCGGTTGTAATTTGAGCGCTGACACCCTTTTCATTTCATTGTGTATTCCAAGACATATGAAGAACATCTGGAGCATCTAGCGGGGCTGGGGCGCCCAGAATTACGACAGAGCTGGGTGTAGGGAGTCAGGGGAGCCTGCTCTGGCCCCGATACTGGGGTACCTGACTCACCCTGTACTCGGAGGTACCTCTGAAGGTGAGGAGGTCCGAGCCGCCAGCCTAAGACCCTAAAACTCCTGAGAAGCCCTAGGCATAAGCCCCTACCTCCATCCACGGACCTTGGAACCCAGCAGCTCCCAATGGAGAAAAACAGCAGCTTCAGAGCAACGTCTGCTCACAACAGGTCACAGTCCAGAAATGAACTGAATCAGCAACAGCAGGTGATGTGAGCTGACCCACTTATGGCCGAAGGGTGGGGAGCAACCAGCCCAGGCATGCCCCTCAACTTACCTAAGCATGAGTCATATTCATCACACATACTTGCTCTCTCAGCTCCCACTGATTAGGTTCCTCTCTCCACACTTAGAGCAGGGAAAAAAAGGCTTCATTTAAACCTCAACAGCAGCACTTCCATACAGCAAGGCAGTCAATATGTAACAAGTATTTGAAGCATTATCAAAGTTTGGTGTGAAATTGAAGCTATCAAAGTGCCACTTGCTGAAGCTGAAGGTTCAGTATCTTGGGCATGTGGTCAGCACAGAAGGTTACTACAGGAGGTTCATAAAGGGCTTTACGAAGATGGCAGTGCCTTTGCAAGATCTCCTGGTAGGCCAGACCAAGAAGAGCAAGACTTTTGGCCCTCCGTTTGAATGGGGTGAGAATGAAGAAGACTCCTTCAAGCAGATGAAGTGGGTCCTAATCTGTGAAGGAATCCTGGCCTACCCTGACTACAATCTTCCGTTCGTGCTGTACACAGATGCCAGCAACGTGGGATTGGGAGCAGTGTTATCGCAGGTGCAGATGGGCAAGGAACGTGTGATTGCCTATTCATGCAAGAAGCTCCGTCCTACTGAGAGGAACCCAGAAAACTACAGCTCATTCAAGGACACTTCGGGTGGAAGAAGCTTGAGGTACTGTTATGCAAGATATTCTATTGGGTTGGCATGAGAACCACCATTGAGAACTGGTGCAGAAACTGTGGCCCATGCAATCTAAGAAGAAAGGATCATGACAGTCAGAGAGCTCCATTACAGCCGATTGTCACCAAACAATCACTGTTTGGAGATCGATGTCTCATCCACACCCCAATCGCTCTCGTCTTTTCCACCTGTCGGTCTTTCCCTCCTGTGGACAAGCCTGGTCGTGCCCCAGCCCATGGCAGGCGGCACCGCCCCGCCCCTACACTCCTGACATCCACTCCACTCCTAAGGCTGGAAACACACTGTCCATGTGATATACGAGTCACTCAGACGAGTGTCAGATCATTAACCCTGAACGAACTCTCCCTGTCAGCAACTCCACACTCCCGTCCTGACATGGAGAGGTTGTTCAGGTTTAATGATCCGACACTCATTCGAGTGACTCGTATATCTCACGGACAGTGTGTTTCCAGCCTTAGGAGTGGAGTGGATGTCAGGAGTGTAGGGGCGGGGCGGTGCCGCCTGCCATGGGCTGGGGCACGACCAGGCTTGTCCACAGGAGGGAAAGACCGACAGGTGGAAAAGACGAGAGCGATTGGGGTGTGGATGAGACATCGATCTCCATATGCCCGAATCTGACAAAACGGAGGGGCTGGTGGACAGGGACTTTGGCCCTGAATACGGTGCAGAAGCTGTATGCCCGAGCTGTTGAACCGGAGGCCCCAAGCTTCTAATGGGAGCTGTGGCCGAACACCCAACACAACTTGGGGAAGGTGGCTGAACTAGGGAGCACACAACAGCACCTGTGGCCTGTGACCTGTGGTAGTTAAGCTCTGTGCTGCGGAGGCGCTGAGAGCCTGGGGGGCAGAGTAGTGTCGCACTCGCCCCAGAAGAGAACTACTCTTTATAGTGCTGGGAGAGAGAGGAAGACCACCAGAGATAGGAACACCTAGAGAGGAAAGAAAGGGGCACTGACTGTGGCTTGACTGCACTTACCCAGTTTTGGAGACAACACTGAACCGGAGGTTGGCAAGGGATGTATCCGGCAGCCATGTTGAAAAAACTGATTAAAAGTAACAGAACTCCAGCTGTGGTGTGTGGGACTTTTATTAGCAGCGATCAGCAGCCGCAGAGGCCGTATGAGACATCGGGGTACTGACGTCCCAGTGAACATCTGCCAAGGTACGAACTGACTACTCCATCCCGCTACCCTGGGGACTGCGCTCCGCCTGTGGGGAGCGGGACCATCCAAGCTGCCGGTCACCGTCCCCAGGGGTTCTGAAGCAGCGGTGGCCGTCCTTGGCCGCATACCGCAGGTGGTGTCACGAATACTCCTTTTTATCCCCTCAGACTTTCCCTGTCCTCTTCCCCCATTTATTAACAATGACACCCCCAGAATCATGGGACCGGTTCTCAGCTCCCGTCTGTCCCTGGGAAAAGAACAACGAGTAACCGCCATGTTCCTGAGTCTTCCCCGGCCCTGGAGTGGGCGTGTCAAAAAGTATACAGTATACTGTAAGGGGATGTCACTGGTGGCCTGCCTAGACCAGTAACCCTGAGGTCACTTGGTAAAAGGGAAAAATAAAAACTATCATAAACTGCTATTTGGTCATAAAGCAGGAGGGCTACGGAAGGGAAGACAGGCTATTTGATTTTTTTTAGCACAAATTTGATGTCACACATAGAGATATCGTAGGCAACGCACCTCTGATTTTGCAAGCAACTGTCGCTCGCTGTTTATGCACAACCGAGCGAGCGATACTTAACAATGTAGTGAATAGGGGAAATTGCTCTTAACATCGTTATCGCGGTGTCACACAGAGCGATGCTAGCAGATTGCTTGAGCGACATCGCCAGGTTTTTGAATATGTTAAAAAACCTGGCAACTCCGTCCAAGCGACTTATCGTAGTTGAATCGTCCAGTTGCGCGGCACGACACACTTGCGGTATCAACTGAAACAGCGCTGAACATGTGACTTTTGAGCGATATTGCGGGCGATATCGTGTCGTGTAAAGGTACCTTTAGGGCGCTATTCAAACTGTGCAAATATGTTGTGCAAGAATTGTGTCAAAAAGTTAATAGATATTGACTAAGGAAAGCTAAAACAGGTGATCTGTGACAATTCACAGTAAAAGTACAGTTCATGTGTTTTTGGCTGCATGGTTACCATCTGCAATGCAAGAACTGAACTTCAATCACAGAGTCAGGTAAAAAATAGAGAGTCAGGAGACAACCCTACCCGTAGAAAGAGCAGGTCACTTTGGAGTGGAGTTTCATCAAAGATGTCCAGGATTTTAAAAAAAAAAGAAAAAAAAAAGTCAAATAAAGAATGTGGAAAAACAAAAATCATAATAGTCACCTTGTAGTTCCCTGCTTCTCTAGCTTCAATGCTAGACATGGAGTTAGGTTACCGTCACACCTGGCGACGGCCCCGGAGCTGTCGGCGGGCGGGAGCGCGCAGGTTTTTGGCGCCCCGCCAGCGTCACCCCTCCCCGTTTACACGGGGAGACATTTCCGGCGATGGGCGGCCAGTTGAGAAGCGGCATCGCCGCCGGGGTGTCTCAAAACCACAGCGGCGATGCAGTACAATGGGGGCCTATGTCTCCCATCGCCTTTCAGCTCGCCGGCAGCTGTTTACATGGGGCGATGTGGACACATCGCCCCAGATCAGCCGCCTGGTTTCAGAGCACTGCTCTGAAACCAGGCGACCAGTAAAAGGCGTCGCCATCACCCCTTTACATTAGGCGACGCAGGGACGATGTCGCCGACGATAGGCCACACCCCTACATCGCCTATGTAATCGGCAGCGATGACGCCACGTGTGACGTGGCCTTTAGGGGTAACCTGTGTACGTGTATAGGAGCAGTCTTGACCAATATTAACACTGTGAAATACACTGATCAGGTGCTTTCTGTCTGGGTTGCAGAATGATTTTATAACAAAAAAAGACGGCTGCACTCTGAATACTAAGCTAGGCAATAATAAATCTACAGGAAAATAGACTAGCATTATATCTAAAGAAATATACAGAGAAATCCAGAGAGACGCTGTAACTGGAAGTGTTGGTTTCCACAACTCACCTTGGCTACCGTGTGGTTATGGGCATGGCCATAATTATATGCTAGGTGTCTTAATTTTCATATACTGTATATTTCCTTAGCTACAATGCTAGTGTCGAGCTCCAGGCTTTGGGGTACTCGGGTATCAGGTTCCAAGGGGTTAATGCTCCTGTGGCACAGGGAGTGGAGGCCGCGCCTGATCCCATGTCCTGGGGGACTTCTTTGAAAAAGGGTATATTTACAGGGGATTATATTTACAAGTTGTCATGACGCCACCTGTAGTTACTGGTGAGGAGCCACCAGTGCCGCCACAGTCCGCCGGAGATAGATGGTATCGCGGCTAGTTGGCAAAGTCCTCTACAGGTAGGGCTGGACCTCCGGGCAGCATAATGTGAAGGGGCAGCTTGTAGTGGAGCTGTAGATGGTATGGGGAGGGTTAGAGCAGTCTATGAGGGGCACCGGGATGGAGAGGAATGACACACGCACACTGCAAAAGTCTCTTACCTTTTACTGATGTTATGGCAGGTAAAGATGTCCAGGGCACTGACAGGTGACCAGGTTGCAAAGTGGGTCCCCACAGTAAGTGGGTATAAGGCCTCCTCTCTTCCTCTGTGGTTGCTGAAGCCCAGCCTGCATGCAGCCAGAATGGCCTCCTCTCTCTTCCTGACTCTGATATCTGTCCTCTCCTCCTGTGCGGTCCACGGGTTACCCTCTCTTATCACTGCCCTGAAACATTGCTATGTCTGGCTCCCTGTCTTTGACCCACAGGGGGAGTGGGTGACTGAAGTCTCCACGGTGTGATGGGGTTCTCTGTAGTCCTGAAGGATCCCACAGGTGCGGATCCCGATGTCCGGTACGTCTTAGGGCGAACTTCCACTAGTTCCTCACTCCCCTTTAGGCTGTCTGCTCCTTGCCTTCTGTCCCCACTTAGGCTTGCGGGACGTCAGAAGGGCCTCTCCGGGTCACTGGTTCAGGCCTAACTGCGGCACCAACCACCAGGACGTCTTCGCAGCTCTCCTAGCGTCTGGTTGTGGAGCCCACTGGGATGGGGTACTCGGTACCGGACCAGGGTACTAATGGGGGATGTCACGGCGGTCCTGGTCCGGACCGTGTCCCGGGTTCACACAAGTAAATGGGGTGTATTTACAAGGGATTAGGTTTTTCGTGACGCCACCCACGGATTGTGGTCAGTAATGGGACCACCACTGCTGCAGAACCTCCGGGGATGATGTTTTGGCAGCTTTAGATGGAACGGCTCTCCGCAGGTAGAGCCTGGTTCCCCAGGGCAGTGGTGATTAAAGTCTGTGATGGTGGTTATAGATGTTGCAGGAAAGTAGGGGTAGTAGTAGAGATGATGAGAGTGGAGGCAATGGCAGTTTATGAGGGAAAGTAGGGTTTCAGCACAAGGATCACACACACTCACGTTTGTTGTCGTTTTCCAAGTCTTTACTTTGCAGATGGTATAACAAATTATTGTCCACGGAGTCTGTACCGGGACCGGTTGCTCCCACCCTGACCGGGTCCTTGGCTTCCTACTTCTGCGCTTTGTGTGTGGCCCTGCTGCCGCTTTAGCTGAACTGCTGGCCCTGTCTCCCTTCACGGGTACGAATCTGCTAGGCAACTTGAGTCCTCTGTGTCACTGACCCCTCCATGTTGCTTTGCTATGGTACAGTGAAGATGGTGGACCTTCACTATCCCAGTATTCACTGTCCTGTCTATCTCAGGCACAGCCTCGGATCCGGTATCGGTCCTAAGCGCCTTTCCGGGGTGAATTTAGGGTAACTCTGTGTCCAGGGTGTGTTCCTCTGTTTCTCTGACTCCTTCCCTCAGACCTCTCAGGATCTCCACTCCAACTCGACTCTTCTCCAACTCCAGACTCAACTGAACTAACTGTCACTCCTGCTCTGAGGTAAACAACATTAGCTCCTCCCACTCTTGCAGGTGCCACCTAAGCTCCTCCCACTTTCTAGTGTAGTGTTGTGTGGGGAGTAAACCAGTGTTGATGTTTCTGTGGCACATTAACCCTTGGGGTGCCACATTCCTCCTTAGTAAAAGACAGTACTCCGGGACTGTGGAACAACAAAGAAACAAACAATTAATACAATTAATATTTACAGAGACTTAAAAATAAAAAGTACAAAAATCACTAAAGTTCAAAAACAGCCCAAGAACTCAAAAAGCAGTCATTCCGGGGGTTTAGTCTATTGCCTCCGGGCTGATGAATATATACAAGAAAGTTTATACCACAACCAGTCAATGGTAGTATGGTCCATAAAAATAAATAAAAGGAAAAAGTTTGAAGAATATGCAAAAAGTTCATACTGGATAGTCTCTGTAAGTACTGGGCTTTGCTAACGTTGCATTAACTATGTACATTTGTCCACGGGCGTATCTGCTTAGGAGGCCTGGATTCGCTACACCACCCCCAGGCACTTTCTTTCCCTAACTTAATGTGCATGGGGGTTAATCCAGTTCCTCCACCCACTTGGACACTATCTACCGTGTTTAATTTACATTTACACAAACATATTTACATTTTACAGTTAATTTGACCTTTTAATCCCTGTACCTAGCTGGTAACTGACCTCTGGTACTACGCTCTGATCTGCGTAAAACGGGTTTACTACTTGAATGTAGCCTATTGGTGCTGGTGGGCATGTACCTACTTGTAGTGTTTGGTACTATAGAAGATGAAGATCTGACTGTAGGACTGGCAATCTCACTGGGACCAGGAATTGATTCTTCCTCTACGGGTTCTACTTCCAGTTCTTCAGGTCTTGGGACTTCTTCTGGTAATACAGGTTCTGGTGTTGGTTCCACCATTTGAGGGAAAGCAATCATTGGTACTACAACTGCTCCATAGTAATTTGGCCGTTTTGGGGAAATCTCCTAGCACCGTATGAAATACTTCATCTTCTTTCTCTTTGACAGGTCGGACCTGTACGGGTACTATTACTTCTGGTGTCTTCAGGGTTTCAGGACAAGGTTTGAGATGGTCTCTGGACACAACTACTGAAGTTCTTCCTTCATCTTTGCTTATTAGACACATTTTAGCATTGTCTAAATTGGATGGTAAGACTGTGTATGGGATGGTTTCCCACTGATTATCCAATTTGTTAGAGCGTCTCTTTCTCTTGAGAAATTGCTCACCAGGTTGTAATGGAGTTGCTTGAGCACTTTGGTTATAGGTTCTCTCTTGTCTTGCTCTAGCTTGCTAAAGATTTTTCTCTACCACTCTTGTACTAGGCGATACTGTTGCTGACGTAGGGTATCCCAATTGGTTTCTACAACTTCTGTGTTTGGTTTTAGAATTCCCATATCTAAGTCAATTGGTAGCTTACCGCGTCTTGCATGCATAAGATAGGATGGGGTGCAGTTTATAGAACTCACTGGAACATGGTTGTATAAGTCTACCAAATCAGGTAATTTATCTGGCCATTGATTTCTCTCAGATTCTGGTAACGTTTTCAATAGGTCTATTACAATATGGTTCATCTTCTCGCATAAGCCATTTGTTTGGGGATCTTCTTACAGCCGTACATATTGCAGAATTTTTGGAAAATCTCTGATTCAAAGGCTGGACCTTGATCTGCTAGGACTTGTTCTGGGTAACCATGCGGTCTACAGAAATGCGTCTGAAATGCTCTTGCTGCGGTCTTCGCTGTCAGGTCCTTGACGAGTACCACCACTAAGAAGCGTGAGTAATGGTCCACGATAGTTAAGACATAGCCTGACCGGCTTGGTGACAACTTGACGTGGTCTAACGCAACTAACTCAAGTGGTTGCTTAGTTACTATGGACTGGAGTTGGGCTCTCTGCTGATCTCTTCTTCTGAGGTTGCATGGGCCACATTTTCTACACCAATCTTCAATTGATTTTCTCATGCCAACCCAATAGAATCTCTCTCTTAGGAGCACTTCCAACTTCTTCCATCTGAAATGACCTGCACCATCGTGGTAGGCTTCTAAGACCATTTTGACGTCTCGCTTGGGTATGATTATCTGCCAGACCAATTCATGTGTTTTTGGATTGGTATGCCTTCTGCAGAGCTTCCCTTGATACAGGAAGAACTTGCCTCTCTCTTTCCAGAGTTGTTGGGTCTCTGCCGGGGCGTTCTGGTTAGGGTACACACCTTCTTGTGTAATCAGTTCTTTCACTAGCTTCACAGCTGGATCACTATCTTGGGTATCAGCCCATCCATGGTGTGCTAACGGGTTAAGACTTGCCTGTTGTTTCTTTTGGTAGATGCCGGGTTGATACTTGTCTACCTTTGAACGATGAAAGGCCGGTAGTTCAATTTCTTACAACTCTTCCGGTTCCTCTTCCACGTCTCCCAGGTGTGGCATCTGAGATAAGGCATCTGCGTTCCCATTCTTGCGGCTTGCTCTATATTTGATGGCAAAATTGTAGTTAGACATCCAGGCTATCCATCGCTGCTCCAATGCACCTAATTTTGCTGTAGTCAGGTGGGTCAACGGGTTGTTATCCGTGTAGATAGTGAATTCTGCAGCTGCCAGATAGTGCTTGAAACGTTCTGTTACAGCCCAAACTACTGCCAGTAGTTCTAACTTGAAGGAGCTGTAGTTTTCAGGATTTCTTTCTGTAGGCCGGAGCTTCCTGCTTG
Organism: Allobates femoralis; assembly: GCA_033576535.1. NCBI lineage: Eukaryota > Metazoa > Chordata > Amphibia > Anura > Aromobatidae > Allobates > Allobates femoralis. Next base: position 132,488,741 of record JARQOC010000006.1, read on the forward strand.
CAAAGGCAATAACTCTCACTTTGCCTCCTTGCTTCTGTGACAATACTGCTCCCAGTTCCACGTTGCTGGCATCCGTGTATAGAATGAATGGTTGATGGTAATCAGGGTATGCCAGAATCTCTTCTCCCGTCAGTGCACACTTCAGTTTGTTGAAGGAGTCTTCCTTCTCTTCACTCCACTGGAAAGGAGGATTATGGGTTGAAGACTTTCTTGATTGTCCTACCAGGATGTCTTGTAGAGGAGCTACTAGCTTCGTGAATCCACTGATAAATCTTCTATAATAGCCTACCAGGCCCAGGAATTGCCTCACTTCTTTCACATTTGTAGGTCTTGGCCAATCCCTTATCACTGTGACTTTATCAGGATCCAGTGCTACTCCCTCTGAACTCACGACATGTCCCAGGTACTGTACCTTTGGTTTGAGAAGGTGACATTTAGATGGCTTGATTTTCATGCCATATTTGGACAATCCTTGTCAGCCTCGGCCACAGGAACCTGCGAGTACCCACTAGTCAGATCAAGGGTGGAAAAGTAGTTAGCAGATTTTAATGCAGCTAATGATTCCTCAATCCTAGGTAATGGGTATGCGTCCTTATGTGTGATGCGGTTAATCTGCCGGTAATCTACGCACATTCTCATGGTCTCATCCTTCTTTTTAACCAACACTAGAGGTGCTGCCCAGGGGCTACAACTGTCTCTTATTACCCCTGCAGATTTCATTTCTCTGACCATGTCTTTGGTGGTTTGGTAATGAGCGGGTGGTAATGGTCTATACCTGTCTTTTATAGGCTGATGGTTACCTGTGGGTATAGTGTGCTCTACCCCTTTAATTTGTCCAAAGTCTAACGGGTGTCTGCTGAATATCTGCTCATATTCTTTCACTACCCGGTATACTCCATGCTTTTGATGGGAAGGTGTAGAACTGGTACCTACATGTAGCTTTTGGCACCAATCCTCCAGCTTTTCCCTTGAGCCATTGTCATCCGCCTGACTTGACGGGCCCAAGGGCTCGACGGCTGTGATGGCATTATTATCAACCGTGTACAATTTAGCCATGGTAGCATGCTTTGGTAATATGATCACATCCTCTCCGCAATTTGGTAGGCGTAATGGCACTCTTCCCGGTGTACCTCAACCACTCCTCTAGCTGTGAGAATAGTAGGTCTACTGTCTGAGTACACGGGTTTTACCAGGGCTTGATAGTCTTGCCCTTTAATGCCTATTGCGGCTCCACACCAGACCAACATTTCAGTTTTGAGAGATATTACAATGGGTATTGGATCACTTACTCGTACACTGCCGATCTCACCTCCGGATATTTCTACCTGCTGCTTTAACATCATAGCTTTTATTTCTTTGTGCAAAAGCCTCTGCTGTCCGGTTCCGGCAGTCTCGGCGATCTGCTGCAAGACAGTAATTACCTCGAAAAAACATTTTTCAATTACATTCATTCCTAGTAACATTACTGGTTCACGATCTCGCCGATCAACATCTATAATTATAATACCCTGGTTCTGCAATTCTACCTTTCCAATCTGAATGGTCATTGCTCTGAACCCAACCTGTGGTATTAATTGTCCATTACTAGCCCATACGTTCATTTTAAAGTCTGATGGAGCACTATCAATGTCTGAATCAGCCCAGTACCTTTTGTAAAGAACATGTGGAATCGATGTTATCTGGGACCCGGTATCCAACAAGGCATTAAAGGGAATGCCATTCAACACGATAGGGATCACTGGCTGTCCACCCACGAATCTGTCAAACCAGGCTGAAGGACCTTTAGAGTTCATACCTGAGGAGCGGCCTGCCTGCCGAGGGAATCTCCGTTTAAAGCACACTCTCGGGCAAAGTGACCTGGTTTCTGACATCGGCGGCAAATGGGCTGTCCATCCGGCTGATAGTGGTCGCTGTGTCGTCCTCTTGTCGCTTGATATCTCTTGGGCCTCATCCACGGGACATCCTCCTTGCTGGTCACCAACTTGATCTTGGGTGCAGGCTTGGATCCTCGCAGCTCCTTGATGACTTTAGCCATTGCGATAACGGTGTCTGTCAGGGCATCTAGCTTTTGATTGAGGGCCTCATTAGAGATAGGCTCTCAGTGTTCAGCAGCAGTTGTTGACATGGCAGATGTCGCTGATGCTATCGGTTGCTGAGGTGCTGCTGCAGGGCCCTGAATAAATTGCAGATCCCGGGGCTCCTCTACCTGCTGCAGACAAATAGCTCTGTCTTTTAACTCAGCAAATGTCATTTTAGGATTCTGGATGAGCATCATACTCAGCTGTCCTCTGTGGGACGGGGATAAGAGACCTCTATGAACTGGTCAATTAACATTTTGTCAGCTCCCGGGGCTAAGGCAGGTTCTGCTAGCTTAAGTGCTTTGAGTGTTTCCTGCAGATTTAAGGCAAAGTCTCTGGCACTCTCTTCAGGCTTTTGTTGACATGCAAAGAACCTCATTTTAGCTCGGGTATCAGCAGTAGATTCAAATGCTGCTTTTAATCCAGCTATAAGATGCTCTACAGTGTCCTTTTCTGTATCCACCCAGTATGCGAACCTCCCGCTGTGCATTGCCTGTTAATTGTCCAATAATCATCCCTACACGTTGGGCTTCAGTGAGGGGGTACATCACATATATGTATTGCTTTTTATACTTGCTATTGTTTAGTAATAAGTTCATTACATGGTTGTTTTAGGTTTTTCCAACGCGGATGTGATTGGGAAGGCTAGGCCAACATTGCCCCTGGAGTATATGGCATCAGGAGCGGCATAATAGGCGCTGCTCCTTGCGCCGCTGCACCGCTAGGTGCAGCTCCTTGATCCGGCACTGGATTCTCACCGGCTGCTCCGCCGCTGCTTGGTACCGCTGGCTGCGACATCCTGTACCCCCATAGTTAAGGTCCGCCCTCCTGTCTTCCGCTTCCATCCGGATGTCTCACAAAGGTTCCGCTGCGCACCAGGGATTCTCTTCCCTTCCGGATGACGTCAGAGCGGTGAGCATTTTTTCTTCCCGCACGTCGCGCACTTTGTAATGGCGGATTTTGAAATTTACAGTCTCTGTGGCGGAGTTAAAATTCAGCTTGCCTACACGCCCAGCAATGGCGGCTGATTCAAAACAGTCACTAATCACGGCACACAATGCCCGGTACCGGGCACGGTAGATCCTGCTCGTGACGCCAGGTTGTGGAGCCCACTGGGACGGGGTACTCGGTACCGGACCAGGGTACTACTGGGGGATGTCATGGCGGTCCTGGTCCGGACCATGTCCCGGGTTCACACAAGTAAATGGGGTGTATTTACAAGGGATTAGGTTTTCGTGACGCCACCCACGATTATGGTCAGTAATGGGACCACCGCTGCTGCAGAACCTCTGGGGATGATGTTTTGGCAGCTTTAGATGGAACTGCTCTCTGCAGGTAGAGCCTGGTTCCCCGGGGTAGTGGTGATTAAAGTCTGTGATGGTGGTTATAGATGTTGCAGGAAACTAGGGGTAATAGTAGAAATGATGAGAGTGGAGGCAATGGCAGTTTATGAGGGAAAGTAGGGTTTCAGCACAAGGATCACACACACTCACGTTTGTTGTCGTTTTCCAAGTCTTTACTTTGCAGATGGTATAACAAATTATTGTCCACGGAGTCTGTACTGGGCGGGTTGCTCCCACCCTGACCCGGTCCTTGGCTTCCTACTTCTGCGCTTTGTGTGTGGCCCTGCTGCCGCTTTTAGCTGAACTGCTGGCCCTGTCTCCCCTCATGGGTACCAATCTGCTAGGCAACTTGAGTCCTCTGTGTCACTGACCCCTACGTGTTGCTTTGCTATGGTACAGTAAGATGGTGGACCTTCACTATCCCGGTATTCACTGTCCTGTCTGTCTCAGGCACAGCCTCGGATCTGGTATCGGTCCTAAGCGCCTCTCCGGGGTGAGTTTAGTGTAACTCTGTGTCCCGGGTGTGTTCATCTGTTTCTCTGACTCCTTCCTCTCAGGACCTCCACTCCAACTGGACTCTCCTCCAACTCCAGACTCAACTGAACTAACTGTCACTCCTGCTCTGAGGTAAAAACATTAGCTCCTCCCACTCTTGCAGGTGCCACTAAGCTCCTCCCACTTTCTAGTGTAGTGTTGTGTGGGGAGTAAACCCGTGTTGATGTTTCTGTGGCACATTAACCCTTGGGGTGCCACATTCACACTCTGACTAACTCCTCCCCCAGCAGCAGTATTTATAGGGGATCTTGCCTAAGGTCAGCAAGTTGGGCTCCCCCTACTGTGTCGGGGTGGAAGATGTTGCATGTAGTAGGTACCTGCTGTGGAAACCCTGCTGTGCATTAGAGAAGTCTGTGGCTACCTGCGTGAGCAGGGCGCCACACTAGTCCATTTTATTGTACATTGATTATTGCATAGCTTAGTATTCAGAGCGCAGCTGTCTTTTTTGTCACTATGTGTCATGTTCAGTTTGTGCCTGTACACATTACATGCTAGGCAGTACTGCAGTTTTTCTCTTGTGCAGAATAATTTTATGGCAGGCCAGCAATTGGGTAGAAGAGGCGATGTTGACTCTCCAAAGTACTCCCATGCCTCTGTAATTAGAATTTTAGAGGAGAGGAGAGGTTAAGAGAGAGCCAGCACTGTAGAATGGAGGACACCAGGTATCATGTCTAACAACATGGAACAAAGTGGGAACACGCTATATATTGGACCGTCTAGCATATACCCTTTCGGGTGAGCCAAATGATGGTGCGTGGGGCTGGTCCCTTGCCATGATAATAATTCATAGTGGAATGTGCCTTTGCCTCATTTTTTTTCCCTAATTCAAGGAAATAAATTTACTTCAGTCACTGACTAGAATACCATTTCATGTTAGGTGCATGGAGGCATAGGGCACTGATGTGCATAATCCATTAAGGGGTGTGCGCTTCTTATTCCTATATGCACTTCATCAATAATAATAATATTTATTCACTTTTATAGCGCCATTAATTTTACAGTGTTTTACATACAACCTCACTGTCCCCATTGGGGCTTACAATCTACATTCCCTATCAGTATGTCTTTGGACACTGAAATATGAAACACCCATCTAATGTCATCAGGTGAGGCGCAAAGAGGTGACACAGGTGGAAGGATATCCGGATAGGTGGAAGTGGAGTTCTCCTTAACTATGATATGGAGATGATCCCACTGATGGGGCTCTGTGCTGTAAGCATTGTCATCTTGTCTTATTTGCCAGTTTTGTTACTTTTTAGCTGTTGATGTTTGAGTGAAGGGTTGGGGATTTTTAAAGAATAAAGAGGACTGAAGTGCTGAAAGCTAAATAAAGCTGGAGCAATGAGGCAGTGAGTGTATCCCTGCTGTATGGAGGCGGCTGCTCTGCACAGTGAGTGTATCCCGGCTGCATGTGTGTACAGCACAGATCTCCTGTAGGATGGAGGTGGCTGCTCTGCACAGTTGTGGTGCCCCGCCAATGCAGATGTCACAGAGGAGAATTACACCCATAAAAGAGGTGTAAATGCTCCAGCTGCAGGTGAAACCTAGGATGGTGGGTGGGACCCATTCCCAGCACTCCCACATTAGTCTAGGGTGGGAGGTTACCCGGGAGGGAATAAATTCACCTCTAGGGGGTTCAAGAAGGTCTTTGCTGCTAGGTCGCTCGGCTGAGGGACCAAGGAAAGATGGAGGAAGAGGAAAGGGTTTAGAAAAAATAGCTAAGTGGAATGAGGTGGAAGGTCACACCGGGTCAGTTACAAGCCGCACCGGAGGAAAGAAGAAGGGACCTTGAGGAGGTCCTGAAAGAGGGCGGCCAACAAGAGAAGTACGGGCCCTAGAGAGAAAGGGAGATCCTCAGAGTGGAGCACCCATACTCTAGGGGATACTCCAGTCCGAGCAGGGGAACACCGGGCCCTAGGAACCGGCCAAGTCAAGCTTGCAGTCGGCAACCGGCTGCTGTAGCTTGTTCATCAGCCGCAGCACCCTGCCATCAGAGAGGTCTGCCTGCTTCCTCACCAATGAGGGAGGGGACTCCCGGTACTACCTACACAGAGCTACTGGGTATAGATCGATCCAAAGCGGGGAAGAACGGACAAGGGTTAGTTAACGAAGGTACACCAAGGGTTCCACCATACCACCTGGGATCCACTTGCAGTCACCCATTAAGCTACCTGTCTTTGTAACATCTGAAGTGCTGAGCTGTGAACTGTAACCATTGCTGCTACAACTAACAGTAAAGTACTTGGGAGAAAAATAACTTCGCCTCTGCCTGTGCTTCCTTTTGCATGAACTTGTTCCCCTTTCAGGAACGCTGCCCCGGAGGTCCAGCCCTACCTGTAGAGGACTTTGCCAACTAGCCGCGATACCATCTACCTGCAGCGGACTGTGGCGCGCTAGTGACTCCTCACCAGAAACTACAGGTGGCGTCACGACAACTGTGTATAAAGTCCCCTGTAAATATAATCTCCTTTTTCAAAGAAGTCCCCCAGGACACAGGATCAGGCGCGGCCACCACTCCCCGTGACACAGGAGCGTTAACCCCTTGGAGCCTGATACCTGAGTACCCCAAAGCCTGGGGCTCGACATGTCTTTTCTGGCGCTATGAACAGGATATCGTGCCCGGTTTTACTGGGTACTGTGCACCTTGGACTTGTGCTTTGAAATGAACTTTTTCCGCCATTGCTTGGCGCCAAAAATGGGTTCCCGCCATAACTGCATGAGGACCCAAGATGGCGCCATAGCCATGTACTAACCGCCATGTGTAGGCCCGGGGGGTGTGCCTCAGCACCTAGAAGAAGGATGGCTAAGACGAAGGCGCCAAAAAGTGTGGCCTCCCAGATTGCCATCAATCAATCAAGGGGGCGGCCCACAGGAAGTTCCTCGGGAGTGGCTGCCAATAAAGAGACAAACCAGAAGAGAAGGACAGAACAACCAAGGCTCCTTCGTACCCGGCAGCATGGCAGCACCCCATTGGAGAGATGTACTGCGTGAGCTTGAGGAGCAAACTCGAGTCGCGCAAGGCGACCCGGTAGCAGCGTCCCTCTTAACACTAGAGGGGGGTGCTGACTACTGGAAGGACGCATTTGGATGGCTCCGCCAGGACATGAAAAAAGTCCTGGCGTGGGTGTGCCGACGGTGGAGCGGACCTATGAAATGTCGTCTATGAAGCGCAAGAGGCAGTAGTAGCAGAGCGAGCAGCAGTGGAGTACTGTGCCTCCTTACCACCCGTACCACCACCCGTCCACACCCGGGACACGGGAGTTCAGACCGAACCCCCGGCGACACCACCGTCCCGTGCCAGCAGCTACCTCCGGATGGAGGCAGCGCGGACGTCCCCTACTGAACCAGACATCATCGTCGAAACAGAGTACGACGAGACAGACTTCGAGGTAGCGGAGGACGCAGAGAGACCCTCGGGGGGAGCACCCCAGAAGCTGTGTGGTGGACCGCATGGTAGCAACAGCGAGGAGCTCTTGCAATAGTGAGCTCAGCGGAGACGAGAGTGAACTCCAGAGTCCCAACCAGCAACTCACCACCCCCACAGTACCAGTCACCCCAGCAGTCTCAATCAGCTTTAAATGAGAGAGACCAGGTGACTAGACAAAGACGCCGAAAGGAATGGTTCCAGCGAGAACAGGCAATAAGGCGACTACGGGATGAGGCAAGATCACAGCCGCCGCTTCCAGTAGAACTACACCGCCAAGGAACCGTCATCTCTGTGTACCAGGACGAAGGATGAGGATTACTACGAGAACCCGGACTTCAGGACGATGTGTTTTTCGCTAGACACGATGTACCATACCTGCGGCGATCACACCCGGACAGAGACCTATACCGAGGTTAGTCTAAGACTATGACTAACAGAGTTGTGTAACTGCTGAAGCTAAGTCTTCCTATTTGCATTATATCCTAGAGCAGTGATTGCTATAAATAATTTTTTCATTTTACCTGTATTAGCTGTGCAGCTCGGCCACTCATTGCACTCATCTATGTGCACATTAAGTGTTAGTGTTGCAGCGGATATCTCTTTTCTCATTAGTATGATCTTTTACTGCTTGCACCTACACATTAAGGTTGATACCAGTCAATCACACTATTAACTTAAGTATTTTTTTGACTGAGCTCCCTCTTTCCTTCCCCCTTTCCCCGCCCAGAGGCCAGCTGAGGTCTTCATCTTGTTAGAGTCCAACACATACTTTTCATGTTTCAATTACAAATAAGGGCATATAAACCCATTCACATTACACAACTCTGTTAGTCATAGTGTTAGGACACCGATGAGACGGAAGCACCTTGGCGTTGGTCATCGGGCACTCTGCAGTGGCCACTGCTGAAGCTAAGTCTTCCTATTTGCATTATATTCTAGAGCAGTGATTGCTATAAATCATTTTTCCTTTTTACCTGTATTAGCTGTGCAGCTCGGCCGCTCATTGCACTCATCTATATGCACATTAAGGGTACCTTTACACGCCGCTACTGGAGGATGGATACAACCAGCTACACGCTACAAATGTAGCTTGTAGCGGCAAAATACCCCGTAGTAGCGGCGTGTAAAGACGGTAGGAGACACCCGGCAACAGATACATCTGTTTCCGAGCACTGCCCGGAAACAGGTGGCTACACAGGCGATTGTAGCGAGCTGTATTGGCGTGTAAAGAAGCAACAGAAGGGATGTGTCGACACCAGGCAATGTACCTGGTATGTAGCTGGGGCGTGACACAGCCTCCGGGATACTGCCCCCCTTCAGCGATCATTGGAGGAAGCTCCTGCGTTGCGATTGGTTGTCGCCGCACAGGGCGGCATATTTAAGGAGCTGACCAGTCACACTACACAATTGCTCGAGCGTCATGTATTAAACAGCCTCCTGCGATGCCTGGCCAATCATGGGTTTCTTGCTTTGTCCTATCAGCGTACGGACGTCTCGTAATCCACAATTGTGGCACGCCTATGTGCTGTCCCTGCTGCAGCAGGTCCGCCCATATTAGCTTGTTGTAGCGGTGTGTAAATGAGGTACGGTGAGCTACAGAAGGTGACTTATGGCACCCGGCGGTGTATCCAGAGATAGATGTAACGTAGCGTAGCGTAGCTTGTGGCGGCGTGTAAAGATGATGCGTTGACCGTTTGTAACCGTTTGTGCGTGCTCGTGCACGTGAAGTAGCTGGTTGTATCTATCCTCCAGTAGCGGCGTGTAAAGGTACCCTAAGTGTTATTGTTGCAGCGAATATCTTTTTTCTCCTGTAGGATGGAGGCGGCTGCTCTGCACAGTCAGTGTATCCCTGCTGTATGTGTCTACAGCACAGGTCTCCTGTAGGATGGAGGCGCCTGATCTGCACAGTGAGTGTATCCCTGCTGTATGTGTGTACAGCACAGGTCTCCTGGAGGATGAAGGCGCCTGCTGTGCACAGTCAGTGTATCCCTGCTGTATGTGTGTGCAGCACAGGTCTCCTGTAGGATGGAGGCGCCTGCTCTGCACAGTGAGTGTATCCCTGCTGTATATGTGTACAGCACAGGTCTCCTGTAGGATGGAGGCGCCTGCTCTGCACAGTGATGGCCCCTTTACACGCAGCTACAGGTAACAGGTTTTCCACAGGTAACTTACTGGCTGCAGTGAAATCATGGAGACATGGTTCTATCTTGTTGCTGTGTACAAATGGAACTATGTCTCCATGATTTCACTGCAGCCAGTAAGTTACCTGTGGAAAACCTGTTACCTGTAGCTGCGTGTAAAGGGGCCATGAGTGTACCCCTGCTGTATGTGTGTACAGCACAGGTCTCCTGTAGGATGGAGGCGCCTGCTCTGCACAGTGATTGTATCCCTGCTGTATGTGTGTACAGCACAGGTCTCCTGTAGGATGGAGGTGGCTGCTCTACACAGTGAGTGCATCCCTGCTGTATGTGTGTACAGCACAGGTCTTCTGTAGGATGGAGGCGGCTGCTCTGCACAGTGAGTGTATCCCTGCTGTATGTGTGTACAGAACAGGTCTCCTGTAGGATGGAGGCGCCTGCTCTGCACAGTGAGTGTATCCCTGCTGTATGTGTGTACAGCACAGGTCTCCTGTACGATGGAGGCGTCTGCTCTGTACAGTGAGTGTATCCCTGCTGTATGCGTGTGCAGCACAGGTCTCCTGTAGGATGGAGGCGCCTGCTCTGCACAGTGAGTGTATCCCTGCTGTATGTGTGTACAGCACAGGTCTCCTGTAGGATGGAGGCGTGTGCTCCACACAGTCAGTGTATCCCTGCTGTATGTGTGTACAGCACAGGTCTCCTGTAGGATGGAGGCGCCTGATCTGCACAGTGAGTGTATCCCTGCTGTATGTGTGTACAGCACAGGTCTTCTGTAGGATGGAGGCGGCTGCTCTGCACAGTGAGTGTATCCCTGCTGTATGTGTGTACAGAACAGGTCTCCTGTAGGATGGAGGCGCCTGCTCTGCACAGTGAGTGTATCCCTGCTGTATGTGTGTACAGCACAGGTCTCCTGTAGGATGGAGGCGTCTGCTCTGCACAGTCAGTGTATCCCTGCTGTATGTGTGTGCAGCACAGGTCTCCTGTAGGATGGAGGCGCCTGCTCTGCACAGTGAGTGTATCCCTGCTGTATGTGTGTACAGCACAGGTCTCCTGTAGGATGGAGGCGCCTGCTCTGCACAGTCAGTGTATCCCTGCTGTATGTGTGTACAGCACAGGTTTCCTGTAGGATGGAGGCGCCTGCTCTGCACAGTGAGTGTATCCCTGCTGTATGTGTGTACAGCACAGGTCTCCTGTAGGATGGAGGCGCCTGATCTGCACAGTGAGTGTATCCCTGCTGTATGTGTGTACAGCACAGGTCTCCTGTAGGATGGAGGCACCTGATCTGCACAGTGAGTGTATCCCTGCTGTATGTGTGTACAGCACAGGTCTCCTGTAGGATGGAGGCGCCTGCTCTGCACAGTCAGTGTATCCCTGCTGTATGTGTGTGCAGCACAGGTCTCCTGGAGGATGAAGGCGCCTGCTCTGCACAGTCAGTGTATCCCTGCTGTATGTGTGTGCAGCACAGGTCTCCTGTAGGATGGAGGCGCCTGCTCTGCACAGTGAGTGTATCCCTGATGTATGTGTGTACAGCACAGGTCTCCTGGAGGATGAAGACGCCTGCTCTGCACAGTGAGTGCATCCCTGCTGTATGTGTGTGCAGCACAGGTCTCCTGTAGGATGGAGGCGTGTGCTCTGCACAGTCAGTTTATCCCTGCTGTATGTGTGTGCAGCACAGGTCTCCGGGAGGATGAAGGTGCCTGCTCTGGACAGTGAGTGTATCCCTGCTGTATGTGTGTACAGCACAGGTCTCATGGAGGATGAAGGCGCCTGCTCTGCACAGTCAGTGTATCCCTGCTGTATGTGTGTGCAGCACAGGTCTCCTGTAGGATGGAGGCGTCTGCTCGGCACAGTGAGTGTATCCCTGCTGTATGTGTGTGCAGCACAGGTCTCCTGTAGGATGGAGGCGTTGTGCTCTGCACAGTCAGTTTATCCCTGCTGTATGTGTGTGCAGCACAGGTCTCCTGGAGGATGGAGGCGCCTGCTCTGCACAATGAGTGTATCCCTGCTGTATGGAGGCGCCTGCTCTGCACAGTGAGTGTATCTCTGCTGTATGTGTGTACAGGACAGATCTCCTGTAGGATAGAGGCGCCTGCTCTGCGCAGTGAGTGTATCCCTGCTGTATGTGTGTACAGCACAGGTCTCCTGGAGGATGGAGGCGCCTGCTCTGCACAGTGAGTGTATTCCTGCTGTATGTGTGTACAGCACAGGTCTCCTGTAGGATGGAGGGCCTGCTCTGCACAGTGAGTGTATCCCTGCTGTATGTGTGTACAGCACAGGTTCCTGTAGGATGGAGGCGCTGCTCTGCACAGTGAGTGTATCCTGCTGTATGTGTGTACAGCACAGGTCTCTTGGATGGAGGCGCCTGCTCTGCACAGTGAGTGTATCCCTGCTGTATGTGGTACGCACAGGCTCCGTAGGTGGTGGAGGCGCTTGGCTGATTCCGCTAGTGTACCCAGGTCTTGTGGATGAGCGGTGCCTGAGTGAGTGTATCCTGCTGTATGTGAGTGACCAGGTTCTTGTAAGCAGGGCCTCCTGACATGAGGTCCCGCTGCTTGTGACAGCAGTGTTCCTGTGATGGGTGTGCAGCACAGGTCTCCTGTAAAAAAAAAAAAAAAAAAAAAAAAAAAAAAAAAAAAAAAAAAAAAAAAAAAAAAAAAAAAAAAAAAAAAAAAAAAAAAAAAAAAAAAAAAAAAAAAAAAAAAAAAAAAAAAAAAAAAAAAAAAAAAAAAAAAAAAAAAAAAAAAAAAAAAAAAAAAAAAAAAAAAAAAAAAAAAAAAAAAAAAAAAAAAAAAAAAAAAAAAAAAAAAAAAAAATTTTTTTTTTTTTTTTTTTTTTTTTTTTTTTTTTTTTTTTTTTTTTTTTTTTTTTTTTTTTTTTTTTTTTTTTTTTTTTTTTTTTTTTTTTTTTTTTTTTTTTTTTTTTTTTTTTTTTTTTTTTTTTTTTTTTTTTTTTTTTTTTTTTTTTTTTTTTTTTTTTTTTTTTTTTTTTTTTTTTTTTTTTTTTTTTTTTTTTTTTTTTTTTTTTTTTTTTTTTTTTTTTTTTTTTTTTTTTTTTTTTTTTTTTTTTTTTTTTTTTTTTTTTTTTTTTTTTTTTTTTTTTTTTTTTTTTTTTTTTTTTTTTTTTTTTTTTTTTTTTTTTTTTTTTTTTTTTTTTTTTTTTTTTTTTTTTTTTTTTTTTTTTTTTTTTTTTTTTTTTTTTTTTTTTTTTTTTTTTTTTTTTTTTTTTTTTTTTTTTTTTTTTTTTTTTTTTTTTTTTTTTTTTTTTTTTTTTTTTTTTTTTTTTTTTTTTTTTTTATCCCTGCTGTATGTGTGTACAGCACAGGTCTCCTGTAGGATGGAGGCGCCTGCTCTGCACAGTGAGTGTATCCCTGCTGTATGTGTGTACAGCACAGGTCTCCTGTAGGATGGAGGCGCCTGCTCTGCACAGTGAGTGTATCCCTGCTGTATGTGTGTACAGACAGGTCTCCTGTAGGATGGAGGCGCCTGCTCTGCACAGTGAGTGTATCCCTGCTGTATGTGTGTACAGCACAGGTCTCCTGTAGGATGGAGGCGTCCTGCTCTGCACAGTAGTGTATCCCTGCTGTATGTGTGTACAGCACAGGTCTCCTGTAGGATGGAGGCGCCTGCTCTGCACAGTGAGTGTATCCCTGCTGTATGTGTGTACAGCACAGGTCTCCTGTAGGATGGAGGCGCCTGCTCTGCACAGTGAGTGTATCCCTGCTGTATGTGTGTACAGCACAGGTCTTCCTGTAGGATGGAGGCGCCTGCTCTGCACAGTGAGTGTATCCCTGCTGTATGTGTGTACAGCACAGGTCTCCTGTAGGATGGAGGCGCCTGCTCTGCACAGTGAGTGTATCCCTGCTGTATGTGTGTACAGCACAGGTCTCCTGTAGGATGGAGGCCCTGCTCTGCACAGTGAGTGTATCCCTGCTGTATGTGTGTGCAGCACAGGTCTCCTGTAGGATGGAGGCGCCTGCTCTGCACAGTCAGTGTATCCCTGCTGTATGTGTGTGCAGCACAGGTCTCCTGGAGGATGAAGGCGCCTGCTCTGCACAGTCAGTGTATCCCTGCTGTATGTGTGTGCAGCACAGGTCTCCTGTAGGATGGAGGCGCCTGCTCTGCACAGTGAGTGTATCCCTGCTGTATGTGTGTACAGCACAGGTCTCCTGGAGGATGAAGGCGCCTGCTCTGCACAGTGAGTGTATCCCTGCTGTATGTGTGTGCAGCACAGGTCTCCTGTAGGATGGAGGCGCCTGCTCTGCACAGTCAGTGTATCCCTGCTGTATGTGTGTACAGCACAGGTCTCCTGTAGGATGGAGGCGCCTGCTCTGCACAGTGAGTGTATCCCTGCTGTATGTGTGTACAGCACAGGTCTCCTGTAGGATGGAGGCGCCTGCTCTGCACTATGTCCGGGCAGCTCCTCACCTTACAGCACACTGAGGCTCTGATCACCGGCACAGTCATGTCAATGAGCGAGGCGTCCACTGTGATTGGCCAGGAGCGGGCAGTGGGTGTGGCCGAGCACAGCTGGAGCCAGGCTCCGCTCTGGGATGAGCATCTGGAGGGGGCGGTGGGGTGCAGGGCTCATTGGCTGAGGCTGGGGGCGCCCGCTGCCTGCAATAAAGTGAATGGCACAAGTGAATGGGAGCTAGTCGGCTGGAATCTGCCCTGCATGTGAGGCTCAGGCTCTGCCAGGACCAGGGCACCGAGGACTTAACTAGCCCCAAAGTGTGATCTAGAGGTCCAGGAGTCTGATCTGCAGGATTACACAGGATCCAGGAGCCAGTAAGTAACCAGCAGTATTATACCCCAAACTAAAGTGTGGAGACTACACACGTGCTCCTCTCATCTCACAACCCGCAGCCCTAGGGATGGCTCTACTGTATGTGGGCATGGAAGTGTTAGTCTGTATCTGTCTATATATATATATATATTATAATACAGCACAGAGGGACAGTATATTGAACCTTTCATCTGTTCCAATCATTGCGTAATTGCGTCTATATACTCCTTATACTCAGTGATGTGTATCTGAAGAGACAGAGGGGCAGCACCACAAACACTTAGAGAATAAGGACTTTATCAGCCCATGGAGTGATGGTCCTTACACAGCTCCTCTCCAGCAATTTATAAGATATGTATGGCTATATAACATGTTATATTGCTACTATTGCTACGCAGCATCATATGTACATTTATTTTCATCCATATTATATACATAATATATATATATATATATATATATATGTGCGTGTATGTATGCACATATGTACATTTATTTTCATCCATATTGTATATATTATATATATATATATATATATATATATGTGCGTGTATGTATGCACATATGTACATTTATTTTCATCCATATTGTATTATATTATATATATATATATATATATATATATATATATATGTGCGTGTATGTATGCACATATGTACATTTATTTTCATCCATATTGTATATATTATATATATATATATATATATATGTGCGTGTATGTATGCACATATGTACATTTATTTTCATCCATATTGTATATATTATATTATATATATATATATATATATATATATATATATGTGCGTGTATGTATGCACATATGTACATTTATTTTCATCATATTGTATATATAATATATATATATATATATATATATATATATATATATATATGTGCGTGTATACACATCACATATGTATGTATGTGTGTATATATATATATATTGTGTATTACAGGATAAAAGTATATATAAGCTTCTTTTCATATCTATTTAGTATCCACCTACTTCTATATAGCTAAATATTTCGGCTAACTGACAGGTGGGATTTATTTTTTCATCTGTTACATATCAGAGTCTCTCTGAACTACTAGACATTATTATAGTTATTATGATTATTATTACTACTAATATTATTATTTTTTTATTTAAAAAAAGAAAAAACAAACAAGAAAAAAGTTTAATCATCCAAAACATTAATAAAGTAGTGGCTCCCTTATTTGAGCCCTGATTACCGATTATCTTGGTCATTAATTAGTGAGCTCTATTGTATAGTGTAAGAGCAGCCATGTAGCTGGGTGCTGTACTGTATAGGGTGAGGGCAGCCTCGTAGCTGGGTGCTGTACTGTATAGGGTGAGAGCAGCCTTGTAGCTGGGTGCTGTACTGTATAGGGTGAGAGCAGCCTTGTAGCTGGGTGCTGTACTGTATAGGGTGAGAGCAGCCTTGTAGCTGGGTGCTGTACTGTATAGGGTGAGGGCAGCCTTGTAGCTGGGTGCTGTACTGTATAGGGTGAGGGCAGCCTGTAGCTGGGTGCTGTACTGTATAGGGTGAGGGCAGCCTTGTAGCCGGGTGCTGTACTGTATAGGGTGAGAGCAGCCTTGTAGCTGGGTGCTGTACTGTATAGGGAAGAGCAGCCTTGTAGCTGGGTGCTGTACTGTATAGGGTTAGGGCAGCCTTGTAGCTGGGTGCTGTACTGTATAGGGTGAGAGCAGCCTTGTAGATGAGTGCTGTACTGTATAGGGTGAGAGCAGCCTTGTAGCTGGGTGCTGTACTGTATAGGGTGAGAGCAGCCTTGTAGCGGTGCTGTACTGTATAGGTGAGACAGCCTTGTAGCTGGGTGCTGTACTGTATAGGGTGAGAGCAGCCTTGTAGCTGGGTGCTGTACTTATAGGGTGAGCAGCCTTGTAGTGGGTGCTGTACTGTATAGGGTGAGAGCAGCCTTGTAGCTTGGTGCTGTACTATATAGGTGAAAGCAGCCTTGTAGCTGGGTGCTGTACTGTATAGGGTGAGGGCAGCTTGTAGTGGGTGTGTGTACTGTATAGGGTGAGAGCAGCTTGTAGCTGGGTGCTGTACTGTATAGGGGGTTGTAGCTGGGTGCTGTACTGTATAGGGTGAGACCAGCCTTGTAGCTGGGTGCTGTATGTATAGGGTGAGAGAGCCTTGTAGCTGGGTGCTGTACTGTATAGGGTGAGCAGCTTGTAGTGGGTGCTGTACTGTATAGGGTGAGAGCAGTCTTGTAGCGGTGCTGTACTGTATAGGTGGGTTGTAGCTGGGTGCTGTACTGTATAGGGTGAGACCAGCCTTGTAGCGGGTGCTGTACTTTATAGGTGAGGGAGCTTGTAGCTGGTGCTGTACTGTATAGGGTGAGACCAGCCTTGTAGCTGGGTGCTGTACTGTATAGGGTGAGGAGCCTTGTAGCTGGGTGCTGTACTGTATAGGGTGAGGGCAGCTTGTAGATGGTGCTGTACTGTATAGGGTGAGAGCAGCCTTGTAGCTGTGGCTGTACTGTATAGGGTTGTAGCTGGGTGCTGTACTGTATAGGGTGAGAGCAGCCTTGTACTGGGTGCTGTACTTATAGGGTGAGGAGTCTTGTAGCTGGTGCTGTACTTATAGGTGAGGCAGCTTTGTAGTGGGTGCTGTACTGTATAGGGTGAGAGCAGCCTTGTAGCTGTGTGCTGTACTGTATAGGGTTGTAGCTGGGTGCTGTACTGTATAGGTGAGAGCAGCCTTGTAGCTGGGTGCTGTACTGTATAGGGTGAGGGAGTCTTGTAGCTGGGTGCTGTACTGTATAGGGTGAGAGCAGCCTTGTAGCTGGTGCTGTACTGTATAGGTGGAGAGCTTGTAGCTGGTGCTGTACTGTATAGGGTGAGGGCAGCCTTGTAGCTGGTGCTGTACTGTATAGGGTGAGGGCAGCCTTGTAGCTGGGTGCTGTACTATATAAGGTGAGAGCAGCCTTGTAGCTGGGTGCTGTACTGTATAGGGTGAGGCAGCCTTGTAGCTGGGTGCTGTACTTTATAGGGTGAGAGCAGCTTGTAGCTTGGTGCTGTACTATATAAGGTGAGAGCAGCCATGTAGCTGGGTGCTGTACTGTATAGGGTGAGAGCAGCCTTGTAGCCTGGTGCTGTACTGTATAGGGTGAGACCAGCCTTGTAGCTGGGTGCTGTACTGTATAGGGTGAGACCAGCCTTGTAGCTGGTGCTGTACTGTATAGGTGAAGCAGTCTTGTAGCTGGGTGCTGTACTGTATAGGTGAGAGCAGCTTGTAGCTGGGTGCTGTACTGTATAGGGTGAGGCAGCCTTGTAGCTGGGTGCTGTACTTTATAGGGTGAGAGCAGCCTTGTAGCTGGTGCTGTACTGTATAGGTGAGGCAGCCTGTAGCTGGGTGCTGTACTGTATAGGTGAGAGCAGCCTTGTAGCTGGTGCTGTACTGTATAGGGTGAGACAGCCTTGTAGCTGGGTGCTGTACTGTATAGGGTGAGACAGCCTTGTAGCTGGTGCTGTACTGTATAGGGTGAGAGCAGCTTGTAGCTGGGTGCTGTACTGTATAGGGTGAGGCAGCCTTGTAGCTGGTGCTGTACTGTATAGGGTGAGACAGCCTTGTAGCTGGGTGCTGTACTGTATAGGGTGAGACAGCCTTGTAGCTGGGTGCTGTACTGTATAGGGTGAGACCAGCCTTGTAGCTGGGTGCTGTACTGTATAGGGTGAGAGCAGCCTTGTAGCTGGTGCTGTACTGTATAGGGTGAGACCAGCCTTGTAGCTGGGTGCTGTACTGTATAGGGTGAGAGCAGCCTTGTAGCTGGTGCTGTACTATATAGGTGAAGCAGCCTTGTAGCTGGGTGCTGTACTGTATAGGGTGAGGCAGCCTTGTAGGTGGGTGCTGTACTTATAGGGTGAGAGCAGCCTTGTAGCTGGGTGCTGTACTGTATAGGGTGAGAGCAGCCTTGTAGCTGGGTGCTGTACTGTATAGGGTGAGACCAGCCTTGTAGCTGGGTGCTGTACTGTATAGGGTGAGAGCAGCCTTGTAGTGGGTGCTGTACGTATGGGTGAGAACCTTGTAGGGTGCTGATGTAAGCAGCTTGTAGCTGGGTGCTGTACTGTATAGGGTGAGAGCAGCCTTGTAGCTGGGTGCTGTACTGTATAGGTGAGGCAGCTTGTAGCTGGGTGCTGTACTGTATAGGGTGAGGCAGCTTGTAGTGGGTGCTGTACTGTATAGGGTGAGAGCAGCCTTGTAGCTGGGTGCTGTACTGTATAGGGTGGGAGCTGTAGCTGGGTGCTGTACTGTATAGGGTGAGGCAGCCTTGTAGCTGGGTGCTGTACTGTATAGGGTGAGGCAGCCTTGTACTGGTGCTGTACTGTATAGTGGGTTGAGGGAGCAGCCTTGTAGCTGGTGCTGTACTGTATTAGGGTTGTAGCTGGGTGCTGTACTGTATAGGGTGAGGCAGCCTTGTAGCTGGTGCTGTACTGTATAGGGTGAGGCAGCCTTGTAGCTGGGTGCTGTACTGTATAGGTGAGGGCAGCTTGTAGCTGGGTGCTGTACTGTATAGGGTGAGAGCAGCCTGTAGCTGGTGCTGTACTGTTAGTTTATGGTACGTATAGGGTGAGAGCAGCCTTGTAGCTGGTGCTGTACTGTATAGGGTGAGGAAGCTTGTAGCTGGGTGCTGTACTGTATAGGGTGAGGCAGCCTTGTAGCTGGTGCTGTACTGTATAGGGTGAGGCAGCCTTGTAGCTGGGTGCTGTACTGTATAGGGTGAGGGCAGCCTTGTAGCTGGTGCTGTACTGTATAGGGTGAGGGCAGCCTTGTAGCTGGGTGCTGTACTATATAAGGTGAGAGCAGCCTTGTAGCTGGGTGCTGTACTGTATAGGGTGAGGGCAGCCTTGTAGCTGGTGCTGTACTGTATAGGGTGAGAGCAGCCTTGTAGCTGGGTGCTGTACTGTATAGGGTGAGGCAGCCTTGTAGCTGGTGCTGTACTGTATAGGGTGAGAGCAGCCTTGTAGCTGGTGCTGTACTGTATAGGGTGAGACAGCCTTGTAGCTGGGTGCTGTACTGTATAGGGTGAGGCAGCCTTGTAGCTGGGTGCTGTACTGTATAGGGTGAGACAGCCTTGTAGCTGGGTGCTGTACTGTATAGGGTGAGAGCAGCCTTGTAGCTGGGTGCTGTACTGTATAGGGTGAGGAGCAGCTTGTAGCTGGGTGCTGTACTGTATAGGGTGAGAGACGTAGCGCTTGTAGCTGGGTGCTGTACTGTATAGGGTGAGAGCAGCCTTGTAGCTGGGTGCTGTACTGTATAGGGTGAGGAGCAGCCTTGTAGCTGGGTGCTGTACTGTATAGGGTGAGACGCAGCCTTGTAGCTGGGTGCTGTACTGTATAGGGTGAGGCAGCCTTGTAGCTGGGTGCTGTACTGTATAGGGTGAGACAGCCTTGTAGCTGGGTGCTGTACTGTATAGGGTGAGAGCAGCCTTGTAGCTGGGTGCTGTACTGTATAGGGTGAGGGCAGCTTGTAGCTGGGTGCTGTACTGTATAGGGTGAGAGCCAGCCTTGTAGCTGGGTGCTGTACTGTATAGGGTGAGAAGCCTTGTAGCTGGGTGCTGTACTGTATAGGGTGAGAGCAGCCTTGTAGCTGGGTGCTGTACTGTATAGGGTGAGGCAGCCTTGTAGCTGGGTGCTGTACTGTATAGGTGAGAGGCAGCCTTGTAGCTGGGTGCTGTACTGTATAGGGTGAGAGCAGCCTTGTAGCTGGGTGGCTGTACTGTATAGGGTGAGACCAGCCTTGTAGCTGGGTGCTGTACTGTATAGGGTGAGAGCAGCCTTGTAGCTGGGTGCTGTACTGTATAGGGTGAGAGCAGCCTTGTAGCTGGGTGCTGTACTGTATAGGTGAGACAGCCTTGTAGCTGGGTGCTGTACTGTATAGGGTGAGAGCAGCCTTGTAGCTGGGTGCTGTACTGTATAGGTGAGAGCAGCCTTGTAGCTGGGTGCTGTACTGTATAGGGTGAGAGCAGCCTTGTAGCTGGGTGCTGTACTGTATAGGGTGAGGGCAGCTTGTAGCTGGTGCTGTACTGTATAGGGTGAGAGCAGCCTTGTAGCTGGTGCTGTACTGTATAGGTGAGAGCAGCCTTGTAGCTGGGTGCTGTACTGTATAGGGTGAGAGCAGCCTTGTAGCTGGGTGCTGTACTGTATAGGGTGAGACCAGCCTTGTAGCTGGGTGCTGTACTGTATAGGGTGAGGCAGTCTTGTAGCCGGGGATGTACTGTATAGGGTGAGAGCAGCAGTCTGGAGGCAGCTGGGGAGGGATGATGATATTTAGATAAAGATCTGGCTCTTGTTTACACTAGAAGTGAACAATTCTTGGGCTGCAGAGAAATCTGTTTATGTGAGAACTGGTTATATACAGGACAGAAAAGCTTGAGTTGCCTGGGTAAGAAATGTAGAATCTTACAAGCAACAGAGCAAACTCCACAATAAAGTATGGATCCCTGTATAGCTCCCTGTATAAGTTCATGTTTTAGCTCCCTGCATAAGTTTATGTATAGGTCCCTGTATAAGTTCATGTATGGGTCCCTGTATAAGTCCATGTATAGGTCCCTGTATAGTCCCCTGTATAGGCCCATGCATATGTTCATGTATAGGTCCCTGTATAGGTCCCTGAATAAATTCATGTATAGGTCCCTGCATAGGTCCCTGTATAGACCCCTGTATAGGCCCATGTATAAGTTCATGTATAGGTCCCTGTATAAGTTCATGTATAGGTCCCTGTATAAGTTCATGTATAGGTCCCTGTATAAGTTCATGTATAGGTCCCTGTATAAGTTCATGTATAGGTCCCAATACCAGAGCCGCTGTGATACTTCTCAGTTACAGAAAGAGTTTTGTTATGGGACATGGTACAATTTACCCAAATACAAAGAGTTGAATGCAGACAATAATAACATGAATGTTGTCAGGCAGGACTTTATGGTAACATTTCATTGCTTTTGTATGATCTGAATAGGTTTGCTGAGATCTTGTGATCCATATATGAGCGGTTTTTTCCTTGGCTATATGTCTGCTCTTCTGTACATTTTCTGGTTATTAGAGATGTGTTTACAATACTTGGTATAACAGCTGCAGTATTGAAAGATATCCCGGCAGCTGCTGCGGGCTGACATGGGAGCTGAGAACTGGAGCCACAGACTCCTATAGATGAGGGACATATGTGTGAACACCTCCCGGTATAGGGATATATGGGGGAGACCAGACTCAATCTATCATTCCACATCTGAGTGTGAGCAAGTGTGAGGGCAAATCAGGTATACAAGAAGTGTGAGGGCAAATCAGGTATACAAGAAGTGTGAGGGCAAATCAGGTATACAAGAAGTGTGAGGGCAAATCAGGTATACAAGAAGTGTGTGCACAAAGGGAATGTGTCAGTGATGGGGGGAATGGGGAGCACAAGTCTGCAAACTCTCAAGGATGATAGATTTATAGGAAGAAATAGAGAGCGAGAGAGATGGATAGACAGATAAGGTAGATAGAGAGAGATAGAGAGAAATAGATAGGGTAGATAGAGAGAGATTAGAGAGAAATAGATAGGGTAGATAAAGAGAGACAGATAGAGAGACATAGATAGGGTAGATAGAGAGAGACAGACATAGAGAGAAATAGATAGGGTAGATAAAGAGAGACAGAGATAGAGAGAAATAGATAAGGTAGATAGAGAGACAGAAATAGATAGGGTAGATAAAAGGCCACTTCACACACACAAGATATCTGAGTCCAATATCTGAACAGATCTCTGGTTGCAGTGAAATCATGGATATATTGCTCTATTTGTGGCTGTGTACAACATGGAGAAATGTATCCATGATTTCACTGCAACCAGAGATCTGTTCAGATATTGGACTCAGATATCTGTGTGTGTGAAGTGCCTAAAGAGAGACAGAGATAGAGAGAAATAGATAAGGTCGAAAAAAGAGCAGCATTGAATACGTGGAATTTGGAGCAAAAAAAATCCTCCAAGCCCTTTTTGTCCTAAGATAGATAAATAAGATAGAAATAGACAAAATAAACACTGTATGTTTCCATGCAAAGATAGGTTTTGTACGCAAGAGGTTTTGGGACACCCTTGTGGGCTATCTATCTATCTATCTATCTATCTATCTATCTATCTATCTATCTATCTATCTATCTATCTATCTCTACTCTATCCTAATGTAGGAAAACTTTTTTATGAGTATCTACATTTAATTGCTCTTTAAAATAAATAATAATGATTACAGTGATAATAATGGTTAATTTAAATACTGAACAAATATAAAATATTTGATAGGCACAAGATAGAATATCTATATGACTTATAAATTATATATGCGAAATGGAAAGATGATGGATAAGTAGTAAGATAAACAGATAAAGAGAGGTTGGCTGACAGTAATAAGATAGATAGATAGATAGATAGATAGATAGATAGATAGATAGATAGATAGATAGATAAACTGAGTAAAAGTCCATGCAGCACACAGCTACCACCAATGATGCACAGTGCTAACAAGCCATATGTGTTTGAGGAAAAAATTCAAAAACTTACGTTTTTTAAAAAAACTCAATAATCTTTCTTTTAATCTGGAGTTCTTTAGTACATACATTACACACCGCGAGGTGGGGGGTGGACAAGGAGGGCAGGGATGTCAGATAGGGCTCATCATACCTGGAGTCACTTTGTCGTAGTTGATGAGCAAGCAGACATTGGCCAATGTATGTACTAAGAACTCCAGATTAAAAGATAAGATTATTGAGTTTTTTGAAAAAACGTAAGTTTTTGAATTTTTTCCTCAATCACATATGGCTTGTTAGCACTGTGCATCATTGGTGGTAGCTGTGTGCTGCATGGACTTTTACTTAGTTTGTTTAATCTCTGCGTCCTATGCTTGCACCAGTTCACACTGGTCTGCTGAGTGCTGTGCAGCTTTTCTAAATTAAATAGATAGATAGATAGATAGATAGATAGATAGATAGATAGATAGATAGATAGATAGATAGATAGATAGATAATGTATATTCTGTGCTCAATGGATCGATACCTGGTAAGCGGTAAAGCTAACAAACAATGTCCATATAATAATAATAATTTTATTTATATAGCGCCAACATATTACGCAGCATTTAGCACGTGCTGATCTAAGAATGAACAATACAGCATGTACACACTAATGTATACAGTAATGTATGGAGCGGTTGGACACGTGGGAGAGTCTGAGTGATCTTCTCTCTCCCAGCCATGTTGTTCTTGCTGTATATTGCACTTTCTTATGAAATGTTGGGCTTTGGTTGTGCTGCAGCTGTGAGGCTGGGCTCCCTTGGGATGGATGCAGAGAAGTGCTGGTCTGGGGTTAGTATTGTATGTACATGGCTGTGGGATTGGGCACACCTGTCATCCAGAAGCTCCTTGGACGATTTATGAATACTCCAGGAAGGAAATGATGGTAAAATGTACTCTGAAATGTTCATGATTTAACAGGAACCAGACTGTAGCCTGGGATTACCACCCATGGACAGCAGGCAGTATATTGTATGGTACTGTATTTATAGGCCCTGCTCTCTGCCATCAATCATTAGGCCATCCATAATATATTGTCACACCATCATGAACACTTACTTCTAGTATTAACCCCTGTGCTCCCTGCGTCTACCAGCTGTGTGGTCCGGAGAGGAAAGTGTTAATCTTTGTACAGGATCATTGCCAGCAGCCATAAATCTCTACAGTCTCCGGTGTTATCATTTAGGGCACTTTATGGACATTGTAATGCCGAAACGTTGTTATCACACCACATGGGCCACTAAAGGTTCCTTCTTGAGTGTATAGACTTGTAATTACATTGTTGCATGGCAGGCACCGCACACCCGACTTTTCTTCTATGTGGTGCTCTTTTTTTTCACTATATATATAAATATGAAATATATACAGCAAGTATTCTAACTGCTAAATATAATATATATATATATATTTTCAAAAATAGGAACATCACTATATATTTAGCATTATATACTATATATTTGTTTCTGTATATATATACACAAACACACGTGTATATATGTGTGTGTATGCACATGTATATTCTATCTATCTATCTATCTATTTATCTATCTATCTATCTATCTATCTATCTATCTATCTATCTATCTATCTATCTGTCTATCTGTCTATCTATCTATCGTTCCATATGTTAGTTTGAAGTATAGTGTTCTAGGTGAGCCCTGTAGTAGATGTCTAACCTCCAGGACACTTGCTCAATGATGACCTGTGACCTTATCTTATGTATCTGGCTGACTTGTTTCTGCTTTATGAATTTACCATTGGAATGGCAGATTTTTTGCCTGATATTCTTGCAGGTCTGCCGAACATATATATATATATATATATATATATATATATATAATTATTCAGTTTGCTTCTCGCAATATACCTAATATCTTATGTAGAGAAAGTAAACCCGAGCATTGCTTCTATCCCATTTCATGGGACACTACAAGAGTCATTGACAATCCCACTTTAGACATTCCTTCTGACACCCATAGAGTACAATGTGATGATCTAGTGTCCACACATGCAGAGCTGTGATCCGGCAGCAGACATCCGATAGTATAGAGGTCAGCCAGTTGTAGATACATTAGTAATGGACAAGTCACCCAATCTGGGGAGTGCAGCTCTCAGCATCCGCCACAATAGAAGATTTTGTGCTGGAACAAAGGCTGCGATGCTGCGGGTTCAGCTCTGGTCACTGGGAGAACTGACAGCTGCAGGTGCCGCCCGGGACCATGGAAAGAACGCGGCAGCATTATCCACAGCAGAGCCAGGGCCGGCTATCTCTGCCTCACTCTAGGCTCACCACTCACAGGACACATTATTATACTGGACCATAGTATTAAATATGCTACATCAAATTTAAGTGTCACCTGCTAACTAATGCACAACAGACTAATCAATGCTAATATAATAATAATATAATATAATAATAATAAATAATAACTAAATAATAATCAATGTAAGATTAACTATATATATATATATATATATATATTTCAAATATAAGTTGGATATTAAATTGTTAGTTAATAATAACAATAACACTATAAACAACAATGTGAGCTTGATATGAAAACATTTACCGCTAATATTAAGGATACGGAACATCAGTACCAGTGCTATAGAAGCAGATAGTATAATTGCTATGGGTTACAATAGTATAATAATAGTGATCATTTTGATGACCGATGAAATGTTTGATCAGAGCTCACCTATTGTGTGAAGCCTTTACCCCGCACTCTGTATAAATAGAATCATTGTCACAATCACATATATCAGAGATCAGTATTACACTGACAGGGGGAAAGTACATTAATGACATAGGGCTGAACAGGGCTGAGAATTCAGGGAGGATTTCATAGCTGATCCCAAAAGATGTTAATAGGATCTGGTTGCAGGAGGTGGCACTGGGGTTATGAATTTGGAAATAGATACAGCTGTGTATGATACAACATAGGAGGGCATGCACTCTGCAGGATGTATGGCTATTATATGCTATCACAGGTTTAGATGTATAATAACAGGATGACACTTTTGAGTATAGTACTACATTGTTTTGGAATATTTTCTAACAATCTTATTTTTGTGTGGATGGTATAATGCTGCAATAGAATCTAATGTATCAGGCTTACAGACCTTTAAATATAGCTAGGCTTTGATACAACATTACATGTTTGTATTTGTATGAGAAATATAATACTGTATTAGATCCCTTTGTGAAAAGCTTCTATCTCTGTATACAATACTACAGCCCTGAATGCTGTTATAACAACATAACATTTCTGTGTATATAGTTGCTTAGATTAGTTAGTATGACATATTACAGCACCAGAAAACGGTTTCCTAAATGTTATGTGTGCTGTTGTAGTGTGGGGTGTAATCAGTACTACCGTATTATGTCAGATCTATATTTCTGAAATTGCACTGTATCATATACATGGTATTCTTTATCCTGTCGATCCATATTTAAGTGATTAATATTACACTGTACTGATAATTAATTATTATAACTGGTTTACTCTAAAATTATTAGTATGAAAAAATAATGTAGCCAGTAATATTAAATGGGTTTGTGAAAAACAAACTCACAAATGGCTATTATTGTAACAGTTTTTATTATATGTGTACATGTTTATGTATAGTATTACATTGCACATGATTCTAATAGACACAGTTGTATTGATATATGAGATAGTATAATAATATTCATAGTGTAAAAATACTTCGCACATTATTAAGTGTGGTATAGCAGTACACTGGACATATAATATCACATTTATTGTTGTGTGTATGTAGTAATAATGCATTAGTTACTATTATAATTGGCTATCTGAATGATATTGCTATGTAAACTAGTATTTGTGAGGATGAAGTGATAATGCACAGGATACCTTTATATCAGGTTTATAATTGTGCCTATGAAGTGATAATGTTCTATATACATTATGTCAGGTTTATATGTGAGGTGATGAAGTAAAAATACACTGTGTACTGTTCTATCAGGTTTATAATTGTGTGTAGCTTATTATATGATGCTGTACTGTGTACTATAAGTTGATGTGATAATGCACTTGATACTATTATATCAGATTTATACTTTTGTGTATAGAGTATTAATGTACTGGTTAGTAATATAATGTGTAGAGTAATAATGTACTGATTACTATTATATCAGGCTTATATTATTATTTATGAAATGAGAATATGATGATTCTATAACAGCAGATTTATATTTGTGTGCAGAGTAAGAATGCACAGGTTAACATTATATCAGGCTTATATTTGTATACATGAAGTATTATTACTATGCAAACCTGTGTCAGGTTTATGCTTGTGTGTAGTAAGTAACATTATACTGTATCCTTATACTTTAGTTTTATATTTGTGTGTAGAGTGTTTATTACATTTAATGTATAATATTACATTAGGTTGATGTATGTGTGTATATAATGTGATAATGCACTGGATAGTATTATATCATGTTTATATTTGTGAAGTTATGCTGGATACTATAATATCAGGATCATATTTGTGTGTATGAAGTTATAATGCACAAGTTACTATTGTAGCAGGTTTATATTTCTGTGAGTATAGAGCAATCATTTACTAATTAATATTGCATCTGCTTTATAGTTTTGTATGAGGAATTATTACTGTGTAAACTGTTATATCAGGTCTACACTTGTCTGTATAAAGTAAAATGACACTGCATACTTGAGCCTCAGTTTTATATTTGTGTATATAGTATAATATTACATTATAATGTATACTATTACATTAGGCTTATGTATGTGTGTATGATGTGATAATACACTGGATACTATTATATTGTGTTTATATTTGTGTCTATGAAGTGATAATATGTAGGATGCCATAATATAAAAGAAATATCAGGTTTATATTTGTGTATAAAGATATATTGCAGGGGATACTGTTATTTTAGGCTTATATTACTGTAACGATGAATTGCATACTATCCTGCCAGGTTTATATGTATATGTTAATAGTGAATTGTATAGTACAACAAACTTATGAAGTAACTGCATAACGGATATTATTATATCAGATATTTATGTTTGTGTACATGAAGTCATGGTGCCCTGGATATTATTATAGGAGGTTGACCTTTATTTCCATAGTATAATATTGCACTACATACCATGACTTGAGCACAGTGGAGCATTGCACTGAACACACAAGACATTGTTTATTATAAGTATAATAGATGTCTATAAAATAAGATTGCACTGAATATAATATACCAGGTTCATTGATTTAATACATTGAATTTCACTTGTATATAATAAAACTATATTCATGTCTACACATCTCTCCAGAATGCTTTATAGAATAGGAGGACAATTATATTTTTTTATCTTCTAAAATGACAGTCATTCTTCTACATCTTGTATTTTATTTTCTGCAATGTTGATTCAGATGAGGAATCAGTATCATCTAATAATACTCCCAATCTCATAGTCCAGTTTTTCTCTGCACTGTAAATGGAGATCTGCATTAGTTGGAATATTGTGTAACATGTATGCAATAACTTGTCAGCACCAGGCAATCTACTACATGAGATGATACAAGTTACTTAGAAATGGAGAGCTCAGTAGTCACAGGATTGCTTATTGGATGACCCGACTGCTCATGAACACGTGTAATGATTGATCCACTGAGAAATTGAGACTAGAGTCCATATGTATTCTCTATTACCAATGTTTCATAGTAGAAAGCTTTCACTAATCTCTCTGCTGATCTGGTTTAGTTACATTACAGCTCTTTATAATATGTCCTAACTTTTTCTCAATTTTAACTCTTTCAGGAATTGTTGCTTTTTGGGTTACATTCACACAGAGTCTTTTTTTTTGCTGATTTTTGCTGATTTTTGCAGCAGAAACTCAACATTTTTCAGGAGTTTTGAGATTTGGTGGAGAATCTGGACAGTTTCTGCTCCATAAACTCCTTGAGTCACAGTGTGCACAAAGCCTATGAAAACTATTTGAGGCTATTTTTTTTGTTTCCTAAAGCAGTTTAGAAGAGTTTTTATTTAAGTGTTTTAGAATATGTTTTTCCCTGAAATTCTTTCATCCAGCCTTTTGATTTCACAATGCCTAGTTCACAGCAATTTCCAACAGGAGCCAATTGAAAGAAGTGATATGCACTTTTTTCTTACATATGGCACTTTTCAAAATCTGAAGAGGAAAAATAAGATTAAAAGACAAATGAATAAATTGAAAATTAAGTAAAGTCTTTCAAGCAAGTTTGATTTTTATTCAGGTGGTTCTTGAAGCTAATTTACTCTTAGAACACTCTGTACATACCCATAAAGTATGTGCGCATAAAGTCATTTTGAAGCGTTTTTGGAGCAGAAATTGAGCAGAACCTCCAGGTTTTGAGGAATTTTGTGTTCGTGATGAATATCTGCTCAGTTTCCTTAGTTTCTGCTCCAATAACTCTCTAAAAATGTCAGAGACTGCATCCCCTGAGGGCATGTTCACGTTCACACATTCGTTTTTGCAAGCATTTGTTTTCTGCAAGAAAAAGTGTTGGCAGGAAAAATGTTGCTTACAATTCGTGTATCACTTTTTTATGTGCCTTGTATTATAGTGTTTTAACTTGCATTTTTTAATAGCATTTTTATTTGAGTGGGTGAAAAGTGCTGCAGAAATGCTGAAAATATTGACTCACTGCATCCTGGCAAAAACGCAGCAGTGCTCAAAATATGGATGGAAAAAAAACCTCATAGAATGCAAGAAATTTCAAAAATACCATTGATTATACTCATACTGTAAAATATGGCATAAAATACTTCATATTTTACATGATAAAAACGCTGTGTAAAAAAGGCATCCTACCGGAAACAGTGCCACACTTGTCCATAGGTGGTGTTTGGTATTGCAGCTAAGTCCCATTCTCATGATTATTTTTACATGTGACCTTCTATACATATGACAATCTACCTTTATCATATTTTACATGCTGAGATTATTTTGAATGTACACATTTTCTGACCTGTTATCAGTCTCGAATGATTATTTTATTTATGTACAAAGAATAATTTTCATTATGACTGTTCAGAAATATTTACTCTTAATGAAAAATACCCTCTAGGAGTCTAGTACCTAGGCTGGTAATCTGTAAAACACAGAGCATTTACACAGTCACAATAAAGGCACCTAAGTGGGTTTTAGTAAATACTTCCCCATTTAATCTAAACTTTGCAGCATCTTACTGTTCTAACTCCTACTTGTCTTCTTTTGTTACTTGTCCTGGAAATGTGTGAATAAGATGACTAGAGAATCTTACAATACCTTTTTTTCAACAGGGCATGTCACTACACAACAATAAGAAAGGTAATGGCAGTATCAAAGGGCTAATTTATTAAAATATTTCCAGGGGGAATAATTGAGGGACAATAAATGCCTAGATATAATAAATAAAAGGTACGATCATTGTGCATTTACATAAAATAAAATATACAAACTCCTCCAGAATGCACGAGATGAAAGCAATAACCCATGGGGCATACAGAGAAGGGGGAGAGGGCCGTGGTCTTAGGTTCTATGGGAAGGAAATACTATTGTGATACCACAAAAAAGCCCCAGAACACTCTGCCTAGAGGGTATGTTCCACAATGTTTTTTTTACAAGGATGTTGAAATGGATTTGCTTTAAAATCAATATAAAAAACCTTTATATTTTATCTGTAGTTGATTTGGAAGCTGATCTGTTTGTGAGCATACTCTAAAACCAAGTCTCCAGAATTTTATATATTTTTGATGCTACATTCATTTAGTTTTTGGCTGTGCAATTCACACTCGTTTTTATCGCTTTTTTCAGCTTTAAGTTAAACTTCTTTGTTTTGGATACTTTCTGTTGCTTTTTGCCCCAAAATATGAGCCAGTGACATCAATTGGCGTTTCTAAATGTAGACCATGTGATTAGAATATTCTGGTTCTTCTCTTAATCAGTACAGACATATCTATAAACTACCATATCTTTCAGACCTTAGAATGCACTTTTCCCACAAAATGTTTTGTAGGGCAGTGTGGGTGTGTCTTATAGTCCAGATGTACCTTTATGTGGCTGTGGCAGACGGGTGGCAGTGGCCGCAGCATAGGAGTGGGTCACGGGAGGCAGGAGACGGTGCTGGGGCGAACACGTGTGCCTACTGTTATGGCCTGTTTCACACATCCGCTAAACCACAGACGTGAGACAAGGCCGTTTGTGGGCGGGGTGTGGATCTTTGGCGCCCCACTGGGTAGGCTGCCACCAGAGGTACTGCACTCCTGCAATTAGGGAGCGTTGTGCCTCTGCTCTCTAGATGTTGGGATGGTGCAGGTGAGCCAAAACACACACAGACAAACACACTACCTATAGGCCCCTTGGATGTTGGGTGGACCCAGAGGGAGGACCCTGGCTCCAAAAGGGGGACAGGGAAGTGTGGAGAGGAGAGACCATCGTGAAAGGAGTTGAAGTCGGGAGTGTAGGGCTGGTGTGGTGCCGACTCCTGTGGGCTGGAGCACGACCATGCTCGCCTCGGGAGGGAAAGAGCGAGAGGTGTGGAGGAAGAAGGGAGCCCTTAGGGTATGGAAAGAGATGTAGATTCCTGTATGCCCGTATCTGGCGAGACAGAGGGGCTGGTGGACAGGGACCCAGCCCTGAATACGGCGCGGATTCTTCATGCCTGACCCATTGAACCGCAGGCCCCAAGCTTCTAACGGGAGCTGTGACTGAACACCCGGCACAACTTGGGGAAGGCGGCTGAACTAGAGAGCAGTGCCTGGGAGGGGTACAAGAGCACCCGTGGCTGTCGGTACTTTAGCTCTGTGCTGTGGAGGCGCTAAGTATGACGCGGCAAGATGAGATTTTAGTGTGAGGGGACCACCAGAGACAGAAACACCTAGTGAGCATGAAAGGGGAACCAACTGAGGCTCTAATCAGGCACTAACCCGGTTCTGGAGACAACGCTGAACCGGAGGTTGACAAGGGATGTACCTAGTGATCATGCTGAAACCACCAAGTAAAAGTAACAAAACTGCAGCTGTAGTGTGTGAAACTTTCTTTAACGGCGACCACCAGCCGCATGAGACATCGGGGTACTGATGACCCAGTGACCATCTGCCAAGGTACAAACTGACTCTTCCATCCTACTGCCCTGGGGACTGCGCTCTACCTGCTGGGAGCGGAACCATCTAAGCTGCCAGTCACCGTCCCAAGAGATTCTGAAGTAGTGGCGGCTGCCCTGGCTGCATACCGCAGGTGGCATCACGAATACCCCTTTCCGTAGTCATCCCCCATCATCTACCCCCATTTATTAAAATGACACCGCCAGGGTCATGTGACCGTGGCTTGGCCCCTGTCTGTCCCCATGAAAAGAACCGAGAAGTAAAGAAGAACAACTGCTGCCCTGTTCTCCAGTCTTCCCCGGCGCTGGAGTGGGCATGTCAGATGCATGTGTCATGGATAGTGGGACACATGTGTGCTGTCTGTGTGCTATCCGTGGAGAATTAATATTTACTGCTCTCAACATCCATAATCTCGCCCACCACTCTGCACTTTGCAGCCTTATTATTGGACAGAGCCTAGTTTTTAGCATATTGCGTCAGGAGCCACTTCTAAAGGCCACGTTACACACACAGATATCTGTGACCAACATCTGAACAGATCTCTGGTTGCAGTGAAATCATGGACACATTGTTCCATTTTGTGGCCGTGTACAAATGTAACACTGTGTCCATGATTTCACTGCAACCAGATCTGTTCAGAAGTTGGACACAGATATCTGTGTGTGTAATGTAGCCTTAAAGCGAACCTGTCACCCCCTCCAGGCATCTAAAAATAACATAGCCACCTTCTGCAGCACTAAGGCTGCATTCTGACAAGGTGTCTATAGCATTTATGCTCCCTTGATTCACTGAAATAAAGACTTATATAAAATCTGTTTCAAACCAGACCCAAGACCGGGGGGCGGGTTTTCAAGTGTCTGTCTCCCTCCTCTGTGGTGTCAGTCATCCCTCTCTGCTCTCTGTGCACCGCCTCCAGGGCCATCTCCCTGCATTAGAGCTTTGTCAACTCTGCTACAACATAGAGCTGCTGTTATAGGAGACCCCACAGTAGTAAATCTAGCAGGAGGATCCTTAGCAGACAAAGCACTGCCGGCTACATAGCAGCCCTTGAGCTGAGCTGTCAGCAGTGCAGCAGAGTTGAGTTTGTGCTTTAGATCAGGGGCTGAGGACGGAGCAATGCTGCTGGGTACAAGAAACTGAAAGTGAAAACTGCTCAGCTCAAGGGCTGCTACGTAGCAGGCAGTGCTTTGTCTGCTGTTCTGCTCAGGATCCTCCTGCTAGATTTACTACTGTGGGGTCTCCTATAACAGCAGCTCTATGTTGTAGCAGAGTTGAGAAAGCTCTGTAATGCAGGGAGATGGCCATGGAGGCGGTGCACAGAGAGCAGAGAGGGATGACTGACACCACAGAGGAAGGAGATAGACACTTGAAAACCCACCTCCCGGTCTTGGGTCTGGTTTGAAACAGATCTTATAAAAGTCTTTATTTCAGTGAATCAAGGGAGCATAAATGCTATATACACCTTGTCAGAATGCAGCCTTAGTGCTGCAGAAGGTGGCTATGTTATCTTTAGATGCTTGGAGGGGGTGACAGGTTCGCTTTAAGAAGTTACATGCAGTCTATTTTTCTCATATTTGTGTGAGTGTGCATTGCTCATGGTACACTTGCAAGTTTATTGTTAATTTGCATTCTGGATGAGATGGGTCTCTGTGTCCCATACTCTTAGGGTCACTTTACACACACCAACTTATCTGTCCAACTTCTGACCAACTTACTGGTTGCAGTGAAATCATGGAGACATTGCTCCATTTTGTGGCTGTGTACAAATGGAACAATGTCCATGATTTCACTGCAACCAGTAAGTTGGTCAGAAGTTGGACAGATAAGTTGGTGTGTGTAAAGTGGCCATTATTATATTATTAAATCTTTCCATCATGTCTGTTATTTCTCGGATTAATGGCCACTTTACACATCCCAACGTCGGTCCGATATTGGATACAACGCCGCGGGAGCGCGCTTTTTCTGGGCAGAATTCCAAGATCGCATAGGAGATGTTACACAGCACGATATCGGCAGCCAACGCAACAGCGATGTCTACGCTCCCTTGTACGGCCGACCCAGGAACGACCATTTAACATGAGAGAGAATAGGGGACGTTGTACTTCACATCGTTGTTGGGCTTTTACACAGCCTGATCCGGCCACAACGTCAATCCAATATCGGGCAGTTGGAGAGCAGGCTCATTTGATCCCCGATGTCGTTTTGGCATTGTTCGTGTATGGTATTGGACATTTACACCATACAACACACGAACGATATCGGGGCCAACGCAGGAACCACGTGACTTTTTGTCGGAGTTGGACGCAGATATCGGGACGTGTAAAGTGGCCATAATTCTAAATAAAGATTCTTATATTTTATATGGGCTTTCTTTTACATTTTCTTAGGTTTTTTTTTTGTATTTTGGGAGTGCCCCTAATATATTTTGGCCCTATACAGGGATTGGCTGGCAAATTTCAACCTGGGAGGAAAGCACACAGTAGTGGCCCATGAGCAGTGAGCTTCAGTGGCAGAGCGGCCTCCCAGACCAACACGACAGATGGCCGGGTGGCCCCAAAACTGCTGCCCGACCACTGGCCTGGGGGGCATCTGCCTCACTGCCCCCTGGGCCAGACAGCCAGCCAGCCCCTGGCCCTATATACGGTAGGTATTTATTTATTAATTTAGATGTGTAAGGAGTAGTGCCAAGGTTTGTTTAATATTTCATGTGCTGACTTTATTTTCAGTTTCCACCTTGCTGCTCATCATTCACATGTCACTTCCATAGCACCAGTTGAAGCGCCTCCCCAATTTAATTACTTCTTTTACTTGGATTCCTTTTAATGGCGTTATATATCAGCAGCAATTCATCCCTGTGGGGCAGCGCCGGGATTGCAAGACAGGAAAAACGTTGAGCCCGGTAGTAGTTCATACAGTACCCGGATTTATTGCTGAAAACACAGCAATGGCACAAGATTCCGGAATCCGGGTCGCAGCCGGGTACAATGGATAGAGTTCACAGATAGTAACCCGGTCTCTTCCGGTTAAGAACTCTCCGGCTGAGGTCGCACCGAGCTCCCAGCCCTCCCGTACTAGGCCGTGTTATTACCTCACAAGGCCCCTGGAGCTCTTGCCCTGTCCGGTCGATATACGCTGCTGCTTCAGCTTCAGGCCAAAACTGTCCACACGAAACCCCGCCCCTGTCTCCTAACCATGCTTTTAACCCAGTGTTTCCTTCCGGGGAAACCGGAGTGGAGGTAGTGTACCGTCCCTCTTTCCTACACCCTATACCGGGTTCATTATGTGACAGTGCGCATTCTGGGGGAGACATAGCTCCTCTTGCATATGATCCCCCGCACTGTCTCACAATCCCCCAAACTATTTATTTGCACAAGTGGCTCTTTCAAGGAATAGTCCAGGGATGCTTGTATATGGCCAGTCTGCTCCTCTGTTAATGAGAAATCAGCATTTGTATTGATATGCAAATGAGGCTGTAGATCTATTTGTAGATCTGAAGCCTCCGTCACTCCAGCTCTTTTCCAGCACAGGGCTGCTTCTTCCTGGTTGACTAACTGCTCCTTTGCCGGAAGTCACATAGTGTAGAGGTTAGCAGTCAAGCATGAGGAAGAGGTACTGGGTAAGGGATAGAGATGGAATGACGGAGGCTGCAGATATACATCCTCATATGCATATCAATTAAAATACTGTTTAAACAGGAACAAACTGGCCATGGAAAGGTGTTGCTAGATTTGTCTTTAAATGAGATACATGCTCAAATGAGCTTGGGATTTATATACATATATATTATGCTGTTGACAGATTCCTTTTCATTTCACAGCACTTTTCACATATCAACATTGTGGCTCACAATGTAAATTTCCTATCACTACGTCTTAGTAATGTAGTATAAAACCATACAAACTTCTTGATGGGATTTGAACCCAGAATTTCAGGGCTGCAAAGGAACAATGTTAATCACTGAGACACGGTATTTAACAGTAAATTGTCAAAGTCAGTCACAAAAAAGAGGCAAAGAGCAAAAAAAGAAGCAGCGATCCCCCTATCATGAC
The DNA here is from genome assembly GCA_033576535.1 of Allobates femoralis. Classification (NCBI taxonomy): domain Eukaryota; kingdom Metazoa; phylum Chordata; class Amphibia; order Anura; family Aromobatidae; genus Allobates; species Allobates femoralis. Next base: position 132,524,798 of record JARQOC010000006.1, read on the forward strand.
ATATAACAGCTATGTGTGTATGGGAACAACTACATGTATTGTTTGATATTTGGCAGTGTATGTACTATTGTGTCTATTTGATACATGTGAAAGCTGCCATCAATTGACTAGACCATAGAGATTTGCGTAGGTTGCCTGGCTTTGGCAATTTTTATGATGGGTCTTTAGTTACTTGAGTAATAAAACTATAACCAAGCTGTACACTGTATCCCAAACACTAGCTCATACAGCATTTACATTCCTGCCATCAGAAATGTCTGGCCCCAAACAGCAAGATTTAAGGACCATCCTCGTGCCCATCTCTTATAGTCAGGACAACAACACAGAGGGCGGCTGTGCTGCCCTGATGGCCTTTGGTTGTTTTGTGACCTGTAACTTTGGCAACTAATTTTCATACATTAGGTAGACAAACAGGTCAGCTCTAAGGATCTACAAATGCAAATACGTTAAAAATGTATTTTGCAATAACCCTATGAATAATTCCTCAGTGGCGAACAAGCGAGACTTGTGTCCTGCGTTTCGCAGCATTTCACTATTCAGATGTGTAAGCGTACTGGAATGTGATAGAAAAAAATAAAACCGGATTAACCATTGCATTAGTTCAATAGCAGACTAGCAAGCTCAATGTCTTGTAAATGTCCCATCATGTTGTAAATACAAGACATTCCCAGGAAGTATAAAGTATTTGTGAGGTACAACCTAAGAATTACAACATCCATGTAACAGAGAGCGCTCAATTTTCTGGGGAACATTTGCTGCATCATAATATACTTTGGGCAAAAAAGTTAGCCATGTAATTTATACATATAAGTTTTACGTGATATTTTAGTTCACTACCCTACTATATTCATATTGTTTATACTCTAAGGGTACCTTCTCACCCACAACCGCAGGAGACATTTTTGGCGGCGATATTTCTCGCTGGAATTATTGCCTCCTTATTGCAGCGTGTATTTTGTGAATTTGGCGGCGATAAGACAAATGTCGCCTGGTTTTGTTTTTACAGCACCGCTCTAAAATCGAAACCAGGCGACATTTGTCTTATTGCCGACAAATTCCCGAAATACACGCTGCAATAAGGAGGCAATTTGGCGGCAATAATTCCGGCGAGAAATATGGCCAACAAAAATGTCTCCCCTGGTTGCAGCGTGAGAAAGTACCCTAATGGTATAATAAGTGGAGAGTGCTTTCCATGGGGCAGCTACAGGGTCTGTGGAAAGTGGGTTACGTTCAGATATAAACAAGTTTCTTAATTCCTGAATGAGAAGACTTAAAGGGGTATTGTCAAGTTTGGAAGTTATCCCCTATTTTTAGGAAAGAGGATAACTTCCTGACCACTGGGGTCCAACCTCAGGGATTCTCATTACTGGAAGCTTTTAAATCCTGTGTGATGAAGTGATACACAACCCCTCCATGCCATAAACATAACTCTCTAATGCCAGCACACTTGTTAGAGTCAGCTGAACCCAATGACAAGGCGAGCATCTACCTTGTATAGTGACCTCCTAACTCTATCATGACAGACAAGGTTGGGTCGGGATGAAGGATCAGGCAGTCTACATTCCATTACTCAATCCTTGTTCTTTCAGGAGATAAGCAACCGAGGTGTCTAGCAGCAGCTCTCTTGTACTTTCTCTTCATTGTGCTTTGTTGGCATGCACAAACATGTTTGGGGAAATAGACAGAGAAGAGTAGCTAATTCGAGTCTTTGGTTGACTACTGATGGGTTTCGTTACTAAGTGGTCCAAAAAAAATGAGTGATAAATAGTTAAATACAGAAATATTTTAGTTTCCTATTGCATAAAAATAAAAAGTGCAAAATCAAATCTTGGCCACTGCAGGAAGTGACTAAGTATTAATGCTCTGTCTTCCTGTAGCCACCACTAGTGAGAGATAATGCTCTTATTTCTTACTAGCTAACACAACAATGTGTAGTAAAGTCCAATGCTTTGTCTATAGGAGCTGCCTTAATGATATCATTTAAAGGGAATCTGTCACCAGATATTTGCTCCTCATCTGACAGAAGCATCAAAATATATGGAGAGAGACTTGGAATTTTGGATTTTTACTATATACAGCAATACTGTGGCACTGCAGTATATAGCATAAGAGATCAATCGATCGCACATTATAGTTTCTTAAGGGGACTATAGAGTACAGTGAAAGTAAAAAAATAAATGCATTAAAAAATCTGAAAAAGATAAAAGTTGAAATCATCTCCCCTTTCCCTAACTAAAATAAAGATAATTAAAAATAGAAAAATATACGCATGTGGCATTGCCATGTTAAAAAAATTCTAATCTATCAAGATATAAAAATAATTAACCCAATTGGTTAATATCTGACAGCAACATTCAAGTTCAGCGGACTAAAGGGCATACAGTTCCACATATCTATCACTCTCCTCTGTAACTCGACCATGGGTGCACACGTACAGCTCTGGCAAAAATTAAGAGACCACTGCAGAGTTTTCTAAAAAATCACCACCTTTATATGTCTGGCAGCCATTCCATTCCAGTGTCAGTTGAATTCCAACCAAAGTACACCTCATTCTACTTAATGTGCTTCTGATTACAGTAGGTGATCACTTGAGCTAAATCTTATTTAATGAGGGAAAGTATAAAAAACACTGCTGTAGTCTTCACAATCCTCTTGCAATAGGACAAGCGGAATGGCAAAACAAGTGCTAGTAATTGCCCAAAAGTAATTTAAATGAAAAAGTAACTTTTAACCATGCCAAAGGAGTTGAAAATAAAAGTCTTGAGTGAGGAAAAGAAGGGATGAATTCTGGCTTTACTAGCAAAGGGATACAGTGAGCGTCAGGTTGCCTCCATCCTTAAAATTTCGGAGATGACAGTCCATTTCAATAAGGTTAAGCAGCAGACATTGGGGACAACAAAGCTACAGATCGGCAGAGGCCGAAAGCGACTCTCCACTGACCGGGATGACCGTCATCTTATTCGAATGTCACTCAGCAGCCACAAGATGACATCAAGTGACCTACAAAAGGAATGGCAAATGGCAGCTGGGGTGAAGTGCATGGCAAAAACAGTTCGTAACAGGCTCCTACAGGCAGGGTTCAAGTCATGTAAAGCTGGAAAAAAGCCTTTCATCAATGAGAAGCAAAGGAGAGCCAGGCTGAGGTTTGCTAAAGGCCATAAGGATTGGACCATAGAGGACTGGAGTAAGGTAATCTTCTCTGATGAGTCTAATTTTCAGCTTTGCACAACACCTGGCTGTCTAATGGTTAGACAGAGACCTGGAGAGGCGTACAAGCCACAGTGTCTTGCACCCACTGTGAAATTTAGTGGAGGATTGTTGGTGATCTGGGGATGCTTCAGCAAAGCTGGAATTAGGCAGGTTAATCTTTGCGAAGGATGTATGAATCAAGCCGCATATAAGGTTATCCTTGAAAAACACTTGCTTCCTTCTTCTCAGGCAATGTTCCCCAACTCTGAGGACTGTTTTTTCCAGCAGCACATTGCCCCATACCCCACAGCTAGGTCAATAAATATATGGATGAAGGAGCACCACATCAAGACCCTGTCATGGCCAACCCAATCTCCAGACTTGAACTCCATTGAAAACCTCTGGAATGTAATCAAGAGGAAAATGGATAATCACAAGCCATCAAACATAGAAGAACTGCTTAAATGTTTGTGCTAGGAGAGGGATTAGGTCACCCAAAATCAGTGTGAAAGACTGGTGGAAAGAATGTAAAGACGCATGAAAGCTGTGATTAAAAATCATGGTTATTCTACCAAATATTGATTTCTGAACTCTTAAAACATTAGTATTGTTGTTTCTAAATGAATATGATCTTGTTTTCTTTGCATTATTTGAGGTCTGAAATCACTGTTTCTTTTTTATTATCTTGATGATTTCTTATTTGCTGCAAATAAATGCAACATTTTTAGCTTTGAATTTCAGAGACGTGTTGTCAGTAGTTTATAGAATAAAAGAACAATGTACATTTTACTTAAAAATATACAGAGGTTACAGAGAACTGCTGGCAGAATATAATGTGGGCAATCTGGACTACCACCTGAGGGGAGCACATGGTCCGACTGCCCTCATCTATTAATAAAACATCAATCGACAGCACTAAGGGCCCTTTCACATCAGCGTTTTTCGTAATTCGCGGCAGATGCGGTGAAAAAACCGCATCTGCCGCGTTTGCCGCATAACCGTTCCACTTGCGGCGCGGTTGCGGTTTTTTCTATGCAATGTATAGGCGTACTTGCGGCAGGTGCGGCAAGTGCGGTTTTGCACTTGCGGCAGGTGCGGCCGCGAAAAAAACCGCGGCTTACTGCGGTTTTTTTCGCGGCCGCACCTGCCGCAAGTGCAAAACCGCACTTGCCGCACCTGCCGCAAGTATGCCTATACATTGCATAGAAAAAACCGCAACCGCGCCGCAAGTGGAACGGTTATGCGGTAAACGCGGCAGATGCGGTTTTTTCACCGCATCTGCCGTGAATTACGAAAAACGCTGATGTGAAAGGGCCCTAAGTCTAATCAGTAATACATTGCTGTAATTAGTGTCTCAATTCCTACCTTGTGCTGTCCTCAGATTACATAGCAAAAATCTGCTGACAAATTCCCTTTAAAACTATTTCTAGGCAAAAATATGGAGACCAGAATCAGGAAAACAGCGCATTACAAATCTTAGACCTAAATATGAAGATTTATATGAACCCACAAAAGCAGAAAACCATTTGGGCATAATTGACAATTGACTTGTGACCTAAACCATTATTTGGATGCAGTAGGGAAATACCCTTTCTATTTTTCAGATTCATCTTAAGGTGTAATAAATCGAAAAATAAATCTGTAGTGTTTTATTGAGATGATCAGGCAAATGCAGAAAGTCTTTATAAAGCATAAGGCCCCTCACATCATTTAACATTCTCCTGAAGTTTCCTCCCATAATAATAATAATAATCTTTATTTATATAGCGGCAACTTATTCTGCAGCGCTTCACAATTCAGAGGTTCATATTTAAACAATTATAAGAAACAGTTAGCAGAAAATACAATACAATACAATACAAAGCAATACAATACAATATTAGAGCAAAATAATGACAGCCCTGCTCATAGGAGCTTACAATCTAACAATGAGGTGGGGGTGACACAAAGTACAGGTGCTTATTTACAATGATGGTATAGTCAACTTGAGGAAATGGGGAACAGATAGGAGCAGCATAAGTGGCCCACCAATCATTATTGTGATACATTTGAGACTGGTGGAGGGGATAAGCTATGTCTAGATGACTTTGACTAGGGATCATGATAAGCCGCCCTAAAAAGATGAGTTTTTAGGGATCGCCTGAAACTATGTAAGTTATGGATGCACCTAATTTCTTGGGGTAGATCATTCCAGAGAATTGGTGCAGCTCCGGAGAAGTATTGGAGCCGGGAGTGGGAGTTTCGGATTAAAGCAGAAGTGAGTCTAAAGTCACTTCCAGAGCGAAGAGAACGGGTGGGGTGATAGAGATGAGGGAGGAGATGTAGGGAGGTGCTGCACTGTGAAGAGCTTTGTGGGTGAGAACAAGCAGTTTAAATTGGATCCTGTAGTGTATGGGCAGCCAGTGCAATGACTGGCATAGAGCAGAGGCGTCTGAGTAATGGTTAGCTAGATAGTTGATCCTGGCTGCTGCAAATGTGGCACCCCACTCCACGGTTTGGTTGCCACAGGAACACCTGGAGCAGGGAAGGATTTCCACATCAGGTAAACTTACACACAACACCTTCCACCCCAGACCTGAAGGGGGAACTCTACTTGCCGACTTCAGGCAAGGTCCCCTATAAATTCAGGCCAGGGGGTAGAGTTAGGCAGTTCAGTACGGAGCAGTACTGAGGAAGACACCTGGTGAATGGTGCCGCGCTAGGCCTGTGCCAAAGGGGAAACCTAGCCAGTGTGAGGGACCCAAGAGTGAGGGTCGGAGGCGAGGTGAGTTAGCCAGGGGGAGTGGAGCCGTGCCGGTTCACCCAAGAAGAGCTAAATCGACAGCCTGGACACCGGAGTCCGAGACTGAATGGGTCCAGTCAGCCCACCAGTAAATAGTCTGTGGAGCCTCGGTTATGAGTCTTAAGCTTAGAGACTAGGAATTCACTGTGTTGAGCGCTTTAGCCGGCTGCCCGCAATGTTTTCTTGGACTGGTCTCCCTGAGATCACTGAATGCTTTGTGAGCCCAGCAGTAAAGACCAGAGACCAGGGAGGCTTCAAGTCTACTGGTGCAGCACTAGGAGCACAGCCACCTAGCAGAGCCCAGGACCGCACTGGATACATCAGTGCCTGCAGCAGAGCTCTCACAGCCTGACATACAAGTGAGGACTCAGGAGAGGATTAGGGCCTAGCTTCAGACAGCCCAGGACTAAAACACACACACAGCACACAAGGGAGGCCTCATAACTCATCGGATGTGGAGACCCCGAACTGCTCCCAGACCACATGGACTGTACCCTGGACTTCAACTTGCTCACATCATCAGTAAAGGTACAGAAACAACAACCCTGTGTGTGTGACTGTTATTGCGGCCCCTTATCCTGCTCCCTTCATAGACTGTTTGCAACCATCATTAACTCCCACAACTTCCCCGGGGATCCTGCTCCATCTACGGTGAGCGTAACCATCCAGCTGTTCCACCATCACCCCGGAGGTCTGTCCCACAGCGCCGATAACATTGCCAGAACCGTAGGTGGCATCACAAAACACTATTTTTTATTATTTTTACTGACTTTTTTCAGCAACCACCAGGGACACAGGACCGGACACAGGCCCCGTGATATTCCCCGTGAAACAATGCCCGGGACCAGGTACCCCAAGGCCTTGGGATGAGTCACATTAAGGATGGACTGGAGAGGTGAGATTCTAGTGCAGGGGAAGCCAATTAAAAGAGAATTACAATAGTTAAGGCGGGAGTGCATCAGGGCCACAGTGAGGGTTTTTGTGGTTTCCAAGGTGAGAAAGGGGCGAATTCTAGAGATGCTCTTCAGGGCAAGCGGCAATAGCAGGCGAGAGATTGTATATATGGGGTGAAGGAAAGATCAGAGTCAAACATAACACCCAGACAGCGAGCCTACTGACGAAGCGTTATTGTGGTACGGCACACTGAGAGAGAGATGTCATATTTAGGGAGCTTAGTGGAGGGCGGGAGCAAAAGAAGTTCAGTTGACAGGTTTTGTTTTTTTTGTCACATGGAAAAATGCTCTTAGATATCTTGTTTAGTTTTCTGGTCATTTTATTCCTCCTGTTGCACTTACCTGTTTGATTGAATCAGCTTTTGAATCATTCCACTTCCTTTCAGTATTTTCATGGGATTTCCCAGTGATTCTAAGGGATAAAGCTGTACATAGTGCAAAGCATTATAAGATCTGTATTCCAACAAGGTTATTTTTTCAGTATGTGCACAAGATTTAAATCCAAATTCAGCTCAAAACATTAAAAGTAGCTCATACCTTGCACAAGCTTGACCCAGGGTTTCGCCCATGGCTTCTTCTTGGGAAAAAAAGTGTCGAAAAATCAATGTACTCTCCACTCTCTTTTAAAACACAAAGAATCAGTATGTAATGTGTTATTTTACAGCAGTATCCCACACATCAGGCCAAACATTTAGATTTACAGGTTTTCCAAAACAAAAAAAATCACGTTTTGTATATTCAAAGGAGGTATGTTGAGTCTTAATATCATACAAATGTACTGGGTGTAGTTTTGTTTACCAGAGGGAGCTTTTCTTTGATTTTCATGATAACATTGAAGCCTGTGTGTTTCTCCTTGTATTTTACAGCAGAGGTGGCTCTCGGCAGACTTGCCTGATTATATTAATAGGGATTGTAGTTTTGCAACACTTAAGGAAATACATAAATTCTTGCTCCCCCATTGATTAACATTTGCAGTGACACCTGCTATTATTACTACAGGCTACAGATATCACAGTCTTTCTTAAAGCATCACTCCAGCATGCTATTTTTCAGCACTGGAGTGGCACATTAAATCTAAGTTCCCTACCCCTGTCATATACTCACCTTCTAGCGACTTCACCTTTTACCAACACCGTTCTAGTCCCGTGGCATCATCTTGTGCTCTTAGCTTTTGACTGGCTGGGAGTCAGAGGTTACATCGCAAGTGCTCAATGTATCTGTATAGGTACCTTTACACGGCGCGACGGCAGGCTGGATACATCCCGCTACAGGCTACAAATGTAGCTTGTAGCGCCAATGTAGCCCGTCGTAGCGGCGTCTGAAGACGTGACGCTACAGCCGGCAACAGATACATCTGTTTCCTAGGTCTGCTCGAAAACTGATGGCTACAAAGCCGATTGTAGCGAGCTGTATCGGCGTGTAAAGAGGCAACGGAAGGGAACTCTGGACACCCGGGGCTGTAGCTGCAATGTAGCTAAGGCGTGACCCAGGCTCCGGGATACCGCGCCCCATCACCGATCATTGGAGGAAGCTCCTGCATGACGATTGGTAGTCGCTGCCTAGGGCGGCATATTTAAGGAGCTGACCAGTCACACTACACAATCGCTCGAGCGTGCTGGATGTCTCAGCCTCCTGCGATGCCTGGCCAATCATGATGATATTGCGCTGTCCTATCATCGTACGGACGGCTCGTAATCCAAGATTGTGGCACGCTTATGTGCTGTCCCTGCTGTACCAGGTCCGCCCATATTAGCTTATTGTAGCGCTCTGTAAACGTGGTACGCTAAGCTACAGCTGGCTACTTGACACACCCGGCGATGTAGCTAGCTATAGATGTAGCGTGGCGTAGCGCACCTTGTCGCGGCGTGTAAAGGAGATGCGTTGACCGTTTGTAGCCGTTTGAGCGTGCTCGTGCACGTGAAGTAGCGGGATGTATCCAGCCTGCCGTCGCGGCGTGTAAAGGTACCTTAAGAGAGCGAGAACAAGGCCAGATCAAAGCTCCAACAAACACTAGTGTTGCGGGCAGGTCACAAATCCCTGGAAACCGACTGGAGAGGTGGGAATAGAGCTGCCAGAGGGCAAGTAAAAGACAGGAGGCAGGGGCCGCACAAGGTGCAGGTTTTCAGGATTTCCTTAGCATTGCACAGGTAATAATTGAATCACCTGCACTGGTGATGATTCCAACCCCCATGCATGGCTGAGGAAACCCTGAAAACCTGCACTGTGTGCGACTCTCAAGGCCTGGAGTTCCCTACCCCTGGCCTAAAAGGAGATCTTATTTTCTCCAATAGACAGAAAAAGAAAAACAAAACTGATGAAAATGTATACATTTAATTAGTTATAAATGACATTTAGAAAACTATAACACAGAAAATATTAAAATGTGGATTTTTTTTATATATACCCCGAGGGAATATTTATCTTCTACAGCATTTTTTTAAAGTTATCTTTTATGGCACTTTATATGGATTTTTTTTAGCTTAAATCATGCGATAGGTTCCTCTTATACCTACATCACTTATATTGTGAAAAATGCCTTAAGACATGACAACATTGATCTAATTCATCATAGCATTTGTGCTAAAATGCTCTGGTAAAATTGTGAAATGCCACAAAATTTTTGTACAACTCGTAGTTGCAGAAAAATATTGCTATTTTTGGAATTTTTCCACCTGCACTGCCAACTTACAGACTCATAATTTACACCAGAAATGTAGGCTAGATTACAATAGAAATTACCACCATTCTTAATGAATTGGGCTCATCTTAAGGGCCCATTACACACAACGATTTCAATGTCACTGGTCTGGTGACGTTGCAGCGATATCTAAACAACATGGTTGTGTGTGACACGTATCAACGATCAATGATCAGTCGTTAATCGTAGATTTATGGTCCTGTCAATAGATCTATCGTTGGTCTCCCACTGGGCGGCCAGCATCGGCGCGTGTGACAGTGGGAGACCAACGATGGACGAGCTCCCAGCGCTGCACAGCAAACACTGGGAGCTGGTAACCATAGTAAACAGCGGGTATCTAGGCAGCGCCCAGTGCCTAGTTACCCGATGTATACCCGGGTTACCAGTCTTCTCCACTTACAGGCTGGTATCCAAGGTACACAGCAGGTAACTAGGGACAGCGCTGTCCATAGTTACCTGCTGTGTACCTTGAATACCAGCCTGTAAGCAGAGAAGGCTGGTAACTAGGGTATACATCAGGTAACTAGGCGCTGGGTGCTGCCTTGATACCTGCTGTTTACCATGGTTACCAGCTTGCTCCCGCTTACCGCAGCTTGGCAGAGGGAGCTAGACATCGTGGAAAGAATATTTTATTCTTTTCCACAATGTTGCTGGTCCACTGGTCACTAGTGAGTCTGCCTATGTGACAGCTCACCAGCGATCAGTGCACGATGTGGCAGCGATCCTCATCGTAGGTCGGATCGCTGCCACATCACAGCGTGTAACGGGGCCTTTACTCCAGCAGACTCTTCATCAAAAATGGCACACAATTCACCAGTCTTGATGAATCAGGGTCAATAGGTGCAAATTTACAAATTTTATTGCATAAAATACTGAAGCTGAAACTAATTCCAGTTTTTCTGAATAGCGTAGTTTCAGCAGCACATAGATTTTGTCATGTTCTTTATCAAAAGCCTCTTAAAAAATTGCAAAATTGCAAATTTACAAATTTACAAATTTATTAAAGCGGTTCTTCACAACTCGGACAACCCATTCTCAATCTCCAAGTAAAATAAGGCTGGTTTCACACTGCGGTTTTTCCCTGATCAGGTTCGATCAGGTTTGTGTGTCAAAACCAGGAGAGGAACCAGGAGAGGAACTTGCAGAGAAAATTCACAGATTGACACCTGTTCTGAGTTTTGGATCCTCTGCTAGTTTTGACACACAAACCTGATCGAACCTGATCAGTGAAAAACCGCAGTGTGAAACCAGCCTAAGTAAGCGAGGTACTTAACTCCGATGACCTGGCGCGATACATTAAGATGGGGGTCCTGGCTGGGTGTGTGGGCTTGTGATCTAGGGCTGCCACTGACCCGCCCCAGGGCCAGGGTAATCAGATCCCGGGCATTTAGTTATGGGTGCTGTCAACGATGGTCGGTACCTGGGGCTGTGGCCCTGGTGGTCGCTTAAAAAGGGTTTAGTAGAATAAAAGTTAATTTGTGACGCCACCTACAGTGACCGGTGATTCCACTGATGCTGCTGCAGACCTCCAGGGATGGTGGATGGGCAGCCAGGTAGTAACGCTCCCCGTAGGTGGAGCGGGATCCCCGGGGCAGTGTAGTAGGGATATGGGTTCACACAGGGTGGTGGCTCTACAGGCTGAGGTGATGGAATAGTCTATTCAGGGCAGTAAGGATTGACACACACACGCTGGGGTAGTTTTACCTTTTACTGATGTTAAACCGGCACTGTCCAGGGTACAATTCCAGGTAGTCGGGAAGCACTTCACTTTCTCTTTCCTTACGCTGAAGCCCTGACCTGTTTTGAACTGGGCCTGGCCTCCTCTGTGTCTCTCACCCGTATTAACTGCACTGAGAGCCCTCTATTCACTGCAGTCACTCTCCTGCAGTTCTTGGCTCCTGTGTTGAAGGTGCTGCGGGTGCCTGGGAGACTGGAGTCTCCTCGGTGTACCGGTGTTTTATGCTGGGCTAAACTCTCCCTGGCAGACTCGGACTCGGGTGTCCGGGATACTTCTTGGGGTGAGCTGGTATGGTTCCTCTGCCCCCATTGCTCTGTTCCTCGCCTTGCCTTCGTCCCTTGTTCTTGGGTACCTCACACTGGATAACTTTACAGTACTGCTCCATAGTGCATGTACTGACTAACTCTGCCCCCAGCACCTGTATTTATAGGGGATCTTGCCTAAGGGCAGCAAGTGGAGCTTCCCCTACAGGCCTGGGGTGGAAGGTGTTGTATGTGTGAGGTGTACCAGATGTGGAAATCCCTTCGTGCTCTAGGTGTTCCCGTGGCTTCCTGTACCGCAAGGTGCCACACCACACCCTTACAAGCCACATGATGCTAAGGACTCTGGCTGGCCAGGACCAGGTGTGGTACAATTCAGTGAGAAAGACCACCAATCAAAAATATGTTCTTCACTGAACGATAACTTGGCAGGGAATATGTACAGTAGATAGCAGGTGCATAGCTTTACAAACATTTCCTTTATACACAAAGTTTCTTTGCTTTCTCCACACACGCACACTTTTCTTCTTCAAATGTACTTGTCATTGCTTTGATCAATTCTCAGTTCCTTCACCACAACCCACCTCAGTACTACAGTCGAGTTAGTGATTCTTAACCCATGGTTCCACATCTTCTTCCTTTTATAGGCATTTGTCAATATGACCGGTACTTTGCTTCTCTACTTCTGATGCTTTGGAACTCCCATCCGGGGCACTCTCTTTATCTCACATTCTCTGTTCCGTCCTGGCCCTTCATCTCTCTGAGTTAAAAATTCGGGGTAGTACTACTAGGTGTTCTATACCAGGACCTGTTTCCAGTCAATCATTCTGTCTTTCGGTCAGTTTTCTCTCTTTACTTAGGATCACACTATATACTGTCCCAGTCTCCTCTCATGGGACACCAATGTCATATGGCTCTGCTCACTAGTCAGTCCTTAGGTCTGCTTCTACTACACGCAGGGCCCTATTTGACCTCCATCACCATTCCCTCACTTTAGCCCATCCTGTTTTGGGCTTGTCCCAAACATTAACTCTAACTTTCCCTACTGTCAAAAAAAAATCACATCTGATGCTAATAACGCATGTTACAACACACATTATATATCAAGGGGGAATATGGGCAGCATGTCCATGTTCATATAGTTACATTTAAAAATAAACAAAAAACAAAAAAATGCATCAGAAGGGTGGAAAAAAAAATAAAACTAAGATAAAATTTTGTAGTGTGTCCAGAGGTGGACATACTATTGATGAAACCTATGCAGTGGCACAGGGCCCCAAGAGGATCGGGGGCTATTTCCATGTCCAAAGCAGGAGAAATTGTGCATTACGATAAGCTATTGAACTGCAAAGGGCCCATATATACTGTTCTTGCATGGACCTTCTTCTGTGTGTGTCTGTAAGAGGTGTTTTTAAACATTCCATTATTGACTACATAGGTCACAGTGATAAATGTAGGTTTTCTTGTCTAATAGTGCATTTACACCTGCCACTTACGATTGATAGATGACTGCTATTTACAAGCTGATTGGCTATCAGAATCCTATATAGTGACTCCCTCATCCCTCATGAAAAGTAATTACATATTTGTCATGTATAGCCACCTTACCTGGGGCCCTCAGTTGCCTCCTGCTGCTCCTCCGCTCAGATTGCCGTTCCATTTCCCCAAAGATGATCATCTATAAAGGGAACAGTGACAAGTCTGAAGTCTGAACTGTTCTCTAATCAGTGTTTCCCAACTCCAGTCCTCAAGGCACACCAACAGGTCATGTTTTCAGGATTTCCTTATCATTAGACAGATGATGGAATTATTCCCTGTGCAAGTGATTAAATTATCACCTATGCAATCCTAAGGAAATCCTGAAAACATGACCTGTTGGTGTGCTTTGAGGACTGGAGTCGGGAAACACTGCTCTAAAGCATAGGAAACGGCATGGTTCAGACTTACTCCAGCTCTCTCCATGTCACTAGAGCTGCCATAGTGGATGCAGAAAAACCAGTGCGCTGACGAAGGGTGCAGAGGGAGAAAAACATAGGTCATGAAGTAGTGGAAACCACTTTTGGCTGCTATAGCTCCCTGCTTTAACTCATAGCTTATAGTATTATGTTTCTCTACGTTTTGTCCTTGATTTCCTACTTTCTAAATACAAAAAGGGAAGTATAATCCTTGAGTGAAACGTGATGGGTTGTAGTTGGTCTATCACCGTAAGACTGGGACTACACAGCAACTTTGACCGTGACACCTCGTGTGGCCAAAGTTCACTAGAAGTTGCTGCTACATCATAGTGCAAAACAAGTGAGTGGGGTCACATTGTGACCCCAAGTGTACTGCGATGAGCATGTTGTAGACCGTTCAACTGCATCAACTTCATTTACATGTATTGTGCTGCAATGAAAAGCGGCACCTAGTTAATTTTGGCCAAGTGACACGTGTTTTGTCCACAGTCACTGTGTAGCCCCAGTTTTAAGTTGGAATCACATGAGCATATAACTCGTGCGAGGATCACATCACACTGCCTGGTCCGGCCGGGATTCTCCTGACCGGAGCATGTCAGCTGCATAGAACTATGTCAAACTGTCATGCTCTGGTCAGGAGAGCCGACGGTCAGTCTGGACATTTTCATGCGATCCTTACGCGAGTCATACGGCTGTGTGACTCCAGCCTAAACCTGCAATTTGCTCTAAAAATAATTTTTCGCTGTTTTTTCCCATTTTCTCAACATTTATTAGACGTCTTTATATCTTCAACTATTGAATCTTATGTCTTGTTTTCCAGGGGTTAGCAGATGTGATGTCTGCTTACTCCTTACAGCGTGCATTATCGTAACAAGAGAGACTGGTATTTTATGAGTGAGGGATTATCTTGTCCCAGACTGAGGGTGAGGCTGCAACACTCAGCATTTTCTGCTCAGTACAATAGGGCGCCTGTCACTCCACAAAGTGAAATGAGCTGTTTATTTGACATTTATGGGCGTGTTTTGAGATGAAAACTTGGTTTTACCAAACAGGTGGTGGATCCACTCTTCAGTCTTCATTTTAGACTGGTATCAATCAGTATTAACCTGTGCGACACTGAAAGGATTTTTTCATGCACTGTTTAATTTTAAGCGTTTGTAAGCAAAAAAAGAGCAAAAAATAGAAAGTTAAGATAAAAGTATATACTTAGCCTAAATGTATGCAACACGGTTGTATATACCAAAAAATAGAAAAAAGTTGTGCAAGCTGAGCCTTCGCTTGGAAACACACTTATGGGAGATGAATGCGAGTATCTCCCATGCATCTTGCATGACTCCCTGGAATGGCCCTTGCCACTCTGGACAGGAGTGTGGAGCTACAAAGAAACACAAGCAGCTAACGCGCTCCCGTTCAGAGAGGCAGGAGCCGTTCCGGGTGAGTCATGCGAGATGCATGCATAGTGTTTTTCCACCCTTACATTTCATAGCTGAAGGTATCTCTGTATTATCTTCAGGTTATTAACCCACTGAGGAACAGAAATGACCCCACAAAAGCTGGGTTCACACTGGCATCTGTTTTATTCACAGGTAAACTAGTATGTTGCTTTGTAAGATAGGGATTTAACAACTATTGTTGCCACTTTTCAGCTTTTCCTCTTGTAAATTTTTATGGTTTAAACGCTGAGCATAAACATTTTTTATATGAAAGCTTATTCAACTGGTATTTCAAGCACACTGAATATTTAAAGGAATCTATCTCCAGGTTTTTTCCCTACTCCATATCAGAGCAGCAGCATAATATAGAGGCTGAGCCCCTGATTCCAATGATGTGTCATTTGCTGGGCTGCTTAGTGAAATTTTGTTTGATCTTCTGCACATCTAGCCATTCTCAAAATGCTGAGCTCTGTATAACCTCGCCCATACCACTGATTGACAGCTTTCTGGGTACGATATCTTTGTGTATAGGTAACCCTACAATAATACTTATTGTGTATATACATATATACCAAAGAGTGGAACAGCACACTGTGTGCCATAATATGTGCAGACAATAACTATATAAAATGTAAAATCCAGTACTGCCATACAGAATACATTTATAAAATGAAGGTACTTTGCACAAAACGTGTCCAATACATGTGTGCTCACCAGCCATGACAAGACAATTGTATATTTGTTGAGACTTTAATGTTTTCCATCAGACATGTCTCTCCTGGGAAAAATCTTACAAATTTAAAGGGAAAATAGAATTTATCAGTGAATATAAAAAAACTACGTGATTTATTTATTCATTTAGATCCACTTAGAGAAATATATTTATATAAATCCATTTTATATACTTCTTATATATTTTTTAGCAATTTAAGGAGAATAGTGATCTATTTATTCCCCCACCCCACTTGCCAGTCTCTATGGTGGATCAATTATATTTTTTGGGATTAGCTCACTTTTTCAGTAGTCCAATTTTTCAGTTTAATTTATATTTTCTTATGACAAAATAATTTATTTATACACTTGTGTGTGATATACTGGTATATTTTTTCATAAATAAAATTGATCAACCTTTTTGTGATTTAAACATTTTTTTTTTATGGTATACAATGAATGGATTTATTTAGGTACTCTTTGTTAAAGATCAGTCATTTGTTTTTATGTCTTTTCTTCCGCAATGGTTTCTTTCTTGGCCTTCACTCTTAAAGCACTGCTTGGTTTAGTATTCGGCATATAGTACTTGTTGAAACCGTGCCCCCAAACTATTCCAGGATGGCCTTCAGGTCTTTGGATGTTTGACATGGTATTTTTTCCATTATTCGCACCAACCTTTGAAGACATTTCTTGTCAATTTTCCTCTTTCCCCAAGTCCAGGGAGGTTCTTGACGGTTCGATGCTTGGCAAACTTCTTTACCTTGTGCACTGTTTAAACTGGGATACCAAGGTCTTTGAAAATGGTCTTATACCCTTTGGAAGTCTTGTGTTTGTTAATATTAGCAGTTCTGATGTCCTCAGACAGCTCCTTTCTCCTGTCTTCACCATTCTGACAAAGGAATAGGGCCTAACATGTGGCTTTTTAAAACACTGAAAAATTATAAAATCTTAGAGTCCTCAGTGGCTAATACCTTTTATTGGGTAACTGAAAAGATGGCAATAAATAGCAAGCTTTCGAGACAAATCAGGTCTCTTCTTCAGGTTGGTATAAGACAAAATCTAATGTGCTATATATTATATATACACTGTGTGCAGAATTATTAGGCAAATAGTATTTTGATCACATAATACTTTTTATACATGTTGTCCTACTCCAAGCTGTATAGGCTTGAGAGCCAACTACCAATTAAGTAAATTAGGTGATGTGCATCTCTATAATGAGGAGGGGTGTGGTGTAATGACTTCATCACCCTATATAGGGTGTGCTTAATTATTAGGCAAATGCCTTTCCTTAGGCAAAATGGGTCAGAAGAGAGATTTGACAGGCTCTGAAAAGTCCCAAATTGTGACATGTGACTGATTTTTCAAAGGTTTTATGGACTGAAGAAATGAGAGTGACTCTTGATGGGCCAGAGGTGGATCAGTAAAGGGCAGAGAGCTCTCACTCAGACGCCAGCAAGGTGGAGGTGGGGTACATGGTATGGACTGGTTCATCAAAGATGAACTTGTGGGACCTTTTCAGGTTGAGGATGGAGTGAAGCTCAACTCCCAGACCTACTGCCAGTTTTTGGAAGACATCTTGTTCAAGCAGTGGTACAGGAAGAAGTCGGTATCGTTCAAGAAAAACATGATTTTCATGCAGGACAATGCTCCATCACATGCATCCAACTACTCCATAGCGTGGCTAGCCAGTAAAGGTCTAAAAGAAGAAAAAATATTGACATGCCCCCTTGTTCATCTGATCT